>JAQMRL010000002.1:24786081-25986081 GCA_035578175.1 Catonia carolina | reverse complement strand
TATAAATATGTTAATTTAGATAATTCTTCATTTGTCTTTTGAGACCCATGATGCATATCAATGATTCCTTAAAACTTAATTATATATTTGAAGAGCATTTGTTGTAAGCTAATTTAAGAAAACATATTTAAAACAAAATATGTGTTTCGTTAAAAAATTATTTTATTCTTTGAACAATGTTTTTTATACTAATGATTTTCATTTTAGATGAGTTTTCAGCTAGCATGAAATAAGAAAAAACTTAACATCCGACCACTACTTACTCAAAACGTGTATACGAAAAGTAAAGACAACTGCACGATTTCTAAAATTATTTACTACAAATTGTAACTCGTGTTTGAAAATGTGCATTGGAATACTTCGCGATAAGAAATTCTGTTAAACGGTACGAATAAAAAATTTCATCACTTTTACACCCAGTAAAAGTCGGTCACATGTAAACTACAAGTACGTATGCATAGTTGGGAAAAAATACTTGATAATACTATCAAAATGAATTTACCAAAACTATAATAACAATGTATTTTTGGCTGCCTTTGAGTAACATACGTTTCAATTTTCTTCTAGTCTTGATTGTTTGGACCCAAAAATCTTAAAATTGATTCTACACATAACCATTTTTATTCAAGGTCAGAGTTAATTAACCTGATAAATTTCCACACTCAATCTGTTAGTTAATTAAATGTTTTAATTTGTCAATCAACCCACCGGGTTGGTCTAGAGGTAAAGTCGTCGCCAAAATCAGCTATTTAACAGCTGATTTTCGGAGACGAAGGTTCCTGGTTCAAATCCTAGTAAAGGTAGTTACTTTTATACGGATTTGAATGCTAGACAGTGGTTACCGGTGTACTTTAATGGTTGGGGTTCAATTAACCATACTCTCTCAGGAATGGTCGACCTGAGTCTGTACAAGACTACTTCCATTTACACGCCATACACATCATCCTCATCTCATTGGGTAATGGGGTTACTTATTGTTCTGAATTGAACAGATTGCAACGTACACACATTAGGAATTACAAAAAAAATTTGTCAATCAATTTTATTTACACTCAATCTGTTAGTTGCAGGGCTAAAATAAATAGTTCCGTTTCTTATCACATAGTCAGCCAATTAAATGACTGAATCATTTAAGAACAGAAGAGGCAGAGGCGTAAAAAACACTAATCAGAGTAATCTGAAAGTAATGAATTTCATTATACAGCCAGACCCTGTGGTGAATAAAGTGAAAGTGTCATTTGCAGAGTGGAAAATATGTGATTTTAAGAGGGCCCGGCATGTTGATAAGCGTACTTTTCCACTCAGTGAGGAAGGCTAAGGTAAACCACCTCACTCCTCGTTAATTTAGTAAAACCTCTACAGATAAAATTAGCCTTTTGGCTGATGACCTAAACACACAACAAATTTCCACTTTCAACAGCTTTCTTTAAAACCGTAAAATTGTAATAAAAGTTCAATGAAATTAATAAATCTCGTCACTTTAAATCTCAATACTAAGATACTTAAATTGAAAAAGGAATATTGCATAAAAATACAAGATAGCAAATAATTGATTAAATAATTTACCACAGACAACATTTTAGAAAGCAAGTTAAGAGTGCAGACACGTTTCGAGACGTTCTTAATGTTGTAATCATAAAACAGTACCACAACTTCATGACTATTTAGTTTTGAAGCGGTGAATTTAGAAAAGCTGTTGTTTTTTTTTAAGCAAGCGTCATCAAAAGTAATACGAAAAATCATAAGTATTAATCGTTTTTTCAGTACTTCTTATTTATTTGAAATAAAAATAAAAACTAAACAATAAATACGATTGAAGTCTTTAACTGATGCAGGTAAGTTTTCAGAACCTCAAATTTATTAAAACATTCTATATTCACGCTCGAAAATCAATATCAAAAAGAAAAGAGATACATGGGCTATAGAATCAGAAACCGTATTGGCTACTAATCGTACCGGGGAGATCTTGAATATGCTGGGATATAACACACCCCTGCTACAAAAATTAAGTTTAAACATGTTTGAACGAATAATACACAATTCTGGGGATATAAAAAGTAATGCTGGGGGATTACCAAAGTAATACAAAAATCAAACAACGCTGCCAAAACAAGGTTCTGCCTGGTTTATCAGGAAAAACTACTTTCACAGAAACCTACGAATGCACTTTGTTCCAGCGAAATCCAAATATTTCTGTAAAAAAATCTGGTGTGAAACACTCACACAACTTTCTCTTGCCAATGCAAATAATTGACAATATAACCTACCATTAATAATAAAACATTAGAAATAAACAAAAAAACTAACCTCAGTTAACATAACCTTATTTTAATCTTTCATCAGTGAAAGACGCAAAATGAAAATCAACCTCAGTTTGGCTTAAAAATACTGAAAATCACTCTCAAGCTAAACTAGATTCTGTAGAGAAAAACGCTCCAAATAAAAGTTGTAGATCTTTTAATTTCCTACAAATTTTATTGTACATTTATATCACAAAACGCATACTAAGACCAAAATCTTAAAAAAATCAATTTTTTACGCATTTTCGTGAGAATAAAAAACAGAAAATCGCTAATTACCGCTAAACTAAGCGTTTTACAAAAAATGTTTGAAATAAAAGTTGTTGGATTTTAAATTGTCTAAAACTTTTATTAAGTTATATAGATTTTTGCGCTAAAATTCATATTAAAGCCGCAATCTTAAAAAAACAATTTTTTTATGTGAAAACAGCCTTACCTAGAATTTCAGCAGACATGGCGCCTACCCTATCTTGCAGAGCATAAAAAATTTAGTAAACCAGGCGATTTTTAAAAAAATCATAGGACCAGTTTTTGAGAAAATCGCTAAAAAATGAAAAATTACAAGAATAAACTACTACTTCCGGTTAACCGATTTTGATGAAAATGTTTGTATCGGGTCCGGTAGTGGTGTCTAACTTAAGTGTCAAGTTCGTACGATGTTCCGTTCTTGAAATATACTGTTCACACACACACACACCCACACACAGATCAATCGCTAAAAACATGATTTTTGGGTTCAGGGGGTCTGAAAATGTGTAGATCCGGTGAAAACTCGATTTCGAAAAATCGACATGAAAACAATACTTTCCTTCCTATATTTATATACTAGGTAAGAGAAAGTAAAAATTGATGAAAAGACTCCACTGCCTATAATGTTGACGCACTTTTTTTAATGTTGACGCAATTCAGCTGCTTGACAACGAAAATTTAACAAGAAGTAGTGTCAGAGTTAGAGTGAAAGCACAGTAGTCTTGTACGTGAGCAAAATATGTGTAAAAATCTAATTTCACAAGAAAGTGTTGTAAAGTGTACTTAATGTGTTGTCTTATAAAAATTGCAGAGATTCTCATGAATATATCTTTAGTAGTAATTGTATAAGAAGTTTAGGTTACGAAAAATTACTTGTTAGTCTTACGACTAGATCGTAATATAAAAACAAAATATTAAAATTCTAAATTCTCAAAACAAGATCTCAAAATCAGTTTTCACGCGACTTAGTTCGACGAATTTAATTGCATAACTATTTCTAAGTGTTGGAAACCAACCAGTATCGAAAGTATGATAATCTTGGAATACTATTACAAAAAATATATAATTGCCGGCTGTGAATTGTAAAAAGATTACAGTAGATGCAATCGTAAATAATTGGTCAGAGTTGGTTGACTGGCATGCCTTGCAACTAGTAAAGCTGATCACAGAACGACCTCGAAGCTGCAACCGCCTCTGAAAAGTGAGTGACCGTAAACTGTGTTCGATGCACGTAGTACAGTCGATCTACAGGTAGGTGCGACTATAAGAACATGCACCAAGCAGCTGTTCATTGCACTATAAACTGCACACAAAACATACAGGTTCTCCTATAAAAATAATGTAATCGATTCAGACAAGACCACTTAAAAACATGTCGTGTTTTAACTTTAAACATTACATTGGCATGTAACCATCGACGTTTACTTATAAATTTAGTAAAGCTTTGAATTTCGTAATAACATTAAATCACAATGACGAAGAAAGAATATTAAAATAAATACAAAAATAATAAAAATCTACAACGTTAAGATTACCACTAAACGGAGATTGGTTATAAACTACATTAGGAATAATACCAAAATCCGATGCTACTTGGAAGTTTGAAAATAAATCCCCCGGCCACGTTACGAACGTTGCGCGAATTACTTTGGTGGTAGAGCAACTACTTCGTTGCCACCAAACATGCAATCATTTTCTATCAGGGTTAACTACCCTAGACTCTTCCGCCCTCTTCGGAATTGAGAATTTCTTACTCTTCCACCGCTCATAGGCTAATTCACACTTTCGGACGTTAAACCAAAAAAAATAAAATAAAAAATAATACACACTTTGAGGAAAACTGTTGTCGGTAAAGTACGGAAGGAGACCGGTTTAAAATTGCATCACACTTAGGTTTCGCGTGTTTTACTGAATGATTCAGAGTGTTGGACCCTGACTGCTTATCAGATACCAATAATAAAGGCAGCTGAGAAGAGATTATCAAGACCTTTACCAGGATATCGTTTACTGGATAAACGAAATGATGATATTAAGCATGAACTTGACGTACCAGGGGTAATATCAACTATACAGTTAAGTCCACGATTTACCAGCTCGCATTTACCGAGGCTCGGTTTTAACGTCACTCATTAGAGAAAATATTCACCCCCTTCTCTCGTGTTACTTTCTTTCTTGTGAGTTTTGATTGGATAATTTATAGGCTTACTTTAAACTCATTTTTATTAACTTTTGGAAATTACAGGAACGCCTAATTTTTTAATAAATATAACTGGTTATAAAAGTGTTTTTTTTATTTAAGAATAAACAAGAGTGTCTGGTAATTCCATGAAAAATGAGTTAAATCCATTTACAATGGAGATTAAGTTATTGGTAATATTTCCGTCTTTATAACCCAAATTCCCCAACCTCTTTTTTGAAGGTTCGGACGACAATCAGTCGTTGTTGGACGTCGCTTCGATTTAATGTCGGTGTCCAACCCAAATTTTAGCGTAATCAACTATCGGTGTCCGACCAGAATGGAACAAGGTAAATCGAGGACCTACAGTATGAAAATACAGGAAAAAGACGCAGTACACGGGAAAAACGGGGTAGGGCCTTCCTACCCACATACCGAATTCGCCACAAAAAGGGTCAGTAATCACTTTTTTGTACCTTGGCATGTATTGACAGAGCTTCTATTGTAATAGGCCTACTTCGAAGGCGGTCACTCTTTGATTTTTTCCCCACAGTGTTCTCTCTCACTCTCTCTGTAACTCTTTCTTCTGTACTACCTGCTACATACTTGCTTAAGTCATCAACCCTGTCGTAAACACTCAACACACCCCTGTCAGTAATTTACACCCGTCGTAAATTACTCAAGTATCGGTAACTTATCAAAGGGTTAATTTACGACCACCTACCTACTAAGTACCTTGTTATTACCATTATCGCCCATTGTGCTTAATGAGTGGGGCTAAAGTCAGGTGGCGAAGAAGGATAGGACTCGGGAAAAACTGGAAAGACATGAGTACAGTCATATTTTGTTGCGAATGCCAGATGATCGAACAACCAAACAGGTGTTTATTTACAAGCCAACCGTAAAACATGATATTGGATGACCTCGGAAGAGATGGGCATCTCAACTACTTCATAATTTGAATTTAGAACACGCCAGGAGGCCTAATACGTATTATTAATGATGATGATGACTTTCAATTGGTTGAAGTAACAACAATTTTAAAAACGTTTATTACTTTTATTACCGTAAAATGTTTATACAAGTATTTATACATATTTAACCATCAATTACTGTATCGAAGTAACTATAAAACTACCGCGTAGTAGTTTATAACAACCTGTTGGTGTTACTTTTATGAGTCTGAACTATGTGAAAAGAAAGAATTTTTTATATTTCATCTATGTTAAAACAGTTCAAGTGTGAAATATCCTACGCTTGTTTTAAACTTAATAGAAAAAAGAATTCAGTCCAAAATCAAATACTTCGAGGCATTCTTGAAACATTCAAAATTAATTAATTCTGCTAAGATATCAAGTACAAAAAGAAATACATCATTTTTTATGTTTTCGAAGAGTTGAAGGTTGAAAGTGTGTAAAGGAACTGGTTTCTTTAAAAGGAATACACTTTGATTATAACTCATTTTCTCTCTCTAATACTATTCCCGCCAACAAAATCATTCATTTTTTTAATAGCAACTTTTAAAATAAATACATCGTTGCTAGTTTTGAATTTAGTCCCTTGTAGACTATTAATTTTAAAATAATTTAAATGTATTTCTTTTTCGTAGTAAGGTGGTATTATAATGGGGAATGGACTCAGAAAATTAAGCTCTATTGCTTAAATAGACGGAAAGCAATCATTTTATTGCTGATAGAAAACACAAAAATCTGGTGTGAAACACCCACACGACTTTCTCTTGCCAATGAAAATAATGAACAATATAATCTAACATTAGTAATAAAACATTAGAAATAAACGAAAAAAAACCTCAAAAACCGTAACCTTATTTTATTTAAGAGTGAATGATGCAAAATGAAAATCAACTTCAGTTTGGCTTAAAATTACGGAAAATCGCTCTTTTACGCTAAACTAGGTCACTAGAGAAAAATGCTATAAATAAAAGTTGTAGATCTTTTAATTTCCTACATAATTTGATTGTACACTTTTATCGTAAAACGCATACTAAGACCAAAATCTTAAAAAATCAATTTTTTACAGGTTTTCGTGAGAAAAAAAACACAAAATCGCTAATTACCGCTTAACTAAGCGTTATAAAAAAAATTTATTAAATAAAAGTTGTAGGATTGTAAATTCTCTACAATTTTACTAGAGACATTTTTGCGCTAAAATGCATATTTAAGTCGCTATCTTAAAAAAACAATTTTTTTACGAGAAAACAGCCTTACCAAGAATTTTAGCAGACATGGCGCCAACCTTATCTTGTAGAGCAGAAACAATTTAGTAAATGAGGCGATTTTCAAAATATCGTAGGTACCGTTTTTGAGAAAATCGCAAAAATAGAAAAATTACAAGAATGAACTACTACTTCCGGTCGACCGATTTTGATGAAAATGTTCGTATCGGGTCCTCTAGTGGTATCTACCTTAAGTTTCAAGTTTCAAGTTCGCACGATGTTCCGTTCTTGAGATATTCTGTTCACACACACGCGCGCGCACACACACACAGACCAATCGCTAAAAACATGTTTTTTTTGGATTCAGGGACACGTGTAAATCCGGTGAAAACTCGATTTCGAAAAATCGACATGAAAACAATACTTTCCTTCCTATTCATATAGCCTACGCAAGAGAAAGTAAAAAAATCAAAAGAAAAATATAGTGAAACTTAACAAACCTACAAAACCATCAACTAGTTTATTCCATGAAATTAATTATCTTTAGAACGAAAATTCATTTAAGGTTTTGTACAATTAATTTCTCAGATAGTTAGTAATTTTTTTAGTGTAGAATGTTCGTATTCTAAATAACCAAGTACACACTACAAATTACTTCAGTTTATTTGGTTGGCATTAGTGGACAAGCTTTAGCTAATGCTGATGTTGACAGAAAAAAGATTAATTTTATGCATATCATGTCAATACAAATGACACAAACGTTAATAAATACAGAGTAAAAAAAAACAATTATAAAATTTGTATTGCGATGCATTTCTATTTTGTTATAAAATCATAACGAGGTTGGTGCCGTGGTCAGCCCAACTGGCTATGGCACGGGTTCCGAATTTGATTCCCGGTCAGATCTTGAATGTTTTCATTGCTTATTTTCATCAATTATCCTTAATCGTCTGTATTAGCCTTCATGGGAATAAGTCAGCCGAAAAACAAACAAAAAAACTAGGAAATAATAATTAAAAGTTATTTTTCTATAGTACAATTAAAGTTATTTTTTGATTGTAAATAAATTTTACTATTATTATTACTGAATTAAAGGGATTTCGTTAAGAACAAAAGCAAACAGACGTGGTCAAAGAAAGAAGCAACGCCTAGAGTGATAGAATACCGAAATGAAACAGCAAGAAGAGCTTCTAGGAATTTTAAAGTTACTTAACCTGATCTGAGATGGTCCAAGACCAAAAACTAACATTCTCTGGTATATTCAGGAAGGAACACGATCAACAAAATATTTATCTGACCGAGCGAAGTACACATTACAGGACAAACATACAATCGAAAGCAAAAAATTCCAATGATGGGTGAATTACTTGCCGATGTTTATAGTAGATTTAATTTGCTTTCAATATTGTTACGAACTTAACAATGAGTATTTAAGACTGAAAGCAAATGTGCATCAAAATATATATGATTTGAAGTAAATACTCTCAGTAGAATAAATTCCTTATACCTAAATACAATATTACAATAATAAATTTGGAAATAAATAACAAAAATATCTAGAAATTAAATTTTAACAATTGAACAGTTGAATAACTAAGTAACATATCTTAACAGAAAAAACAATTTAACTCATTATACTAATACAGTAATCTTTGAACGTTAGACTGAAATGAAAAAAAATAACAGAATTTCAGCCACTCAATATTTTGACTTACTTTTCTTAAATGTACCGCAGTTTTTGTTGCTTACTTAATTTTGCGTCAGTTTAGGTTAAAAGCACCAAGATTGATATTGACTAAAAACGGTTTGTCTGAATGTGAGAAAATTTACCAATTCTCAGACGGTAATCAAGCTAATGAAATCCCGCTTTAAGATCTCAAATTTTAGCACAGGCGTCCGAAAAATGTAATTTGTTTAAAAAGACAAACACATTAAAATATTTATAAATCTAACAAAACCCTTAAACATTTTTGGTACACATTTACTCGGAAACTTACATTTCTTCAAACTGTAATACAACATAGTTTCTTTCTACATGCAATAATTTTCAAGTCTTATTTAATTATTAATACATACATATTAATATTTACAGCTAACAGTTTAGTTCGGCGCAAAAGAAATTGTCGCTGTCTATCTAAGTTATTATCTCACACATCAAATCACAATTAAGTAAAGAAACGACGTAAAAATAACAACAAATAACTTAACTACCAAGAAATTATCCATTATTTAAATAAATTAGTAATGTACGAAAGTATAAAAAATGAGTTATTAATATAACTAATACAGATAATCAGTAATCACAATTATACAGTTCCATTTTTTAAATACTTATAATTTCCTCGACATAAACAAGGCCTACGTGTTAAATTGCACTTACTACTTAAACATTTTTAAACTGATAATGAAATTTATTAAATAATTTCTGTTAGAAATACAATTTTAAATTAACTGCATTGAAAATAATGAATGCTTTTAACCAATCATATGTAACTAAACGATTTTTTTTTGTTATGTCGTTAAATTTAAAACCAAGGTCGAAATATACTTTAAATTGACAAATAAATTATAAAATTATTTTAAACATGCTTCAAATCGAGACGGTTATTTAATTTTTTATTACGCCTAACAAACTTCCCTTCCAAAAATTCAGGACTGCAATTCACAAAATTACAATAAAAATGTTTACAAAAAATGTATAGTACTTTAATATTATATATGTTTTCTTAACAACATTATCTTTAGACAGCAATACACTGATAAAATAAAATTAACCGAGGTAGGACAAACAAATAATAAATTTTCCTGTGTTTACTATCTTTAAGACATTTTTAAATTAGACAATATTTAATACTTAACATTATTTAAATTACAATGTATATCTCCTACTCATATAGTATTCCTATAGTATTGTTAATATGTATTGGAGGACTTCTACGAGTATTTCAACAAAATCTCATACTAAGTTGAATGGAATTGCGCAGATGGAATTATTTTGATGATTCTTTTACATTGTCATTTTTGTGATGTCCTTTTTGACTACACTGCGCCGTCTACATAATAATGATGGCATGTCTACAAACTGTCATTGATATCGTACATCTAATCCCTCTATTTTAAAAAATTACCCTTCAAATGCCACGCAAAGAAATGACGTGACTGCTTACGTAATTCATAAGCTCGTGAATTAATCTACAAAGCACAGACTTATGACAATAATTCACAAAATAAAATGTATTAGTACTTTATTTAGCTTTACAATAGTATGACGTAAATCAACCCTAATGATTTCCATAAACTATTCAGTGTTTTGCGGTTGGTCCAACAGTGCACCGCACAACTGGCTTCTGTTCTAAGGGACCTATCTATCTCAAGATGCAATACTATTTAAGGATTCTATCGATTTCCGGGCTGAACTGGCATTTTCTTTCACTCATTTTTAACTGATATCATTAATCAACTCCGCATTGGCATTTTTGTGCAAATCAATAGGGCGTAAAACATTATGTTAAGTTAGCATGAATAATACGTGCTGTTCATATTTCATAAAGTTTATCTGTCAAAAAACGATCCCGACACCCGGAATTGCCGTACTTGCATTCTTAAAGTTATTTTCTGTTAGAAACATTCAATTAAACGGTTCTCCAGAATTAAAATATTCATTAAATTAAGAAAAATAAAAAAAACCTTTTAAGAGAATCAGGGTTTTTCATACTTTGAAACATATTTCTACTATTTTGTCCAAATAAAAATCTCATTTTGAAAACTGAGTGATACTAACGGAACCTAGCAAAATCATAAACACCCACTGAATTTCATTTAAAAAAATCAGTGTAACACAAGAAAACAGTCAGGTCAACTTAAAAAAAAATCTTTTTAAATCTAGAGCTTCTCAAAGCGTACGAACTCGTTAAAATCGAATATTTTGCATAAGTAAGAAGTTTCTAATTATTACACAATTGGTAATAAAAGTGATTAACACAAAAAAGATAACAGACAGTAGTATTAAGTTTAAGATTTTAATAAGACTGCCATGGTCCGTCCAACTTTTTACTTTAACCCATCTTTCCGACTGGAAAAATTTAGATTTGGCAATTATGCTAAATCTTAATACTGATAGTTAATTTTGAAAAGGTACGAGCAATAAAATAAATAACAGTTTCAAACTACTGTAGGCCCATGTACAAAAGTTGTAGTTTTTTGTATTTTGTATTGTCAAAATTCACTGTTACACAATCAACAGTAGTCCCTAATGACCAAAATGTTGATGCGGTTTTAAATAAACTCCAAATTTAAAAATAAAATATAAATTACTGTAGTTTATTACAACCGTTTCCAATTTTTAAAAAATACATGGACGTGATCTGTATTTTGTATCTCCTATTCTTTACCTAAATGTTCGAGTATACTGACAAACACTTTTCGCAAAATTTTAAAACGTTTAACGCTTACTTTTATTTATAGTTTACGATTAGATTGTTTTCCTAAAATAAGTTATGGAAAAATTTGAAATTTTCATTACAATTTCAAGGGTAAAACATATTAGAAAACAAAAAATTATGTATCTCCCAATTTTACAGGCTGGACATTATTTTGTCTTTCATTTGGAAAGTACAAATGAAACAGGAATTTCAGTTACAGCCATTGTACTAATGTAAAAAACTTAACTTCCGTTTATAAAACAACGCATAGAATTGTTTACAGCATAACTTATATAAGTAAAACAAAGCAAAATAAAATATCACATGACAAATCCATTAAAAATATCTTTGCCTAACAAATGTTAGTTAGAGAATATAAATAAATATGGCTGTTTAAAAAAGAAACAGTAACTATTAATAACTCAACTATAGTATTTCACGCTGTTAATGTTATGAACGCATTGTGGTAATTGAATATATGAGATAATGAAGAGAACAATAAAGTGTCAATGTTAGTACTACCACTAAGCTTTTTACAATTGAATAAAACAGAAGAATTCATTTTAAATTATATACATAGAGTAACTAGGAAGAAATATTTACTACAGAAAAAATAGATTACTATTTCGATTTCAAAGTATACCGAAATAGAGACGCACAACTTTTCAGCAGATGAAAAATAACCAATAAATTTTTATTTAGGCAAAGATAAGTCAAGGACGAAACTGTATTATAATTAGAAACAAGGTGTTGTTTACCAATACTGCTTTAATGACTCATTCAGGTGTTTATCACAAAAATATGTCTTTACATTCACTAATTTAGAGAACAATGTGACGCGTTTTTGTGTCAAATGCCTAAAATTATAATCATGTATTTTGTTTCTAAAATAAAAAAGATAGCAAACATACACACGAAGGAAAATTGGTGTGAAATACTCACACGACTTTCTTTTACCAATGGAAATAATTAACAGCATAACCTACGTTTAACTATGAGTAAACAATGTAATATATAGCCTACTAATATTATAAAGGCAAAGTGTTTTTTTGTGCAGGTTGATTTCGAAAACTACTGAACGGATTTCATGAAATTTTGACACCATATTCGTATTTATATTCACAACATTTTATTTTTTTATTTTCAAAAATGATAACCCTAAGGGCCCTAATGAAGATTTTCATAAATATGTGTGTGTGTGTGTGTGTGTGTGTGTGGATACATTTGAGTACGTATTGCTGTTGAAGTAGACGAAGGGTTTGAATGATGTTGAGTGACGCACGCGGGGGAAATAATCAAAACGTCGTTTTGTGTGCGTGCGTATGTACTATTGTTGAAGACAGCACTACGTGTAAAGGCAATCGAGAGACGTACACGGGGAATTTATCAAAACGGTGTGTGTGTGCGCGCGCGCGTTGGAGTATACAGTCGATCTAGCACCTACACAATTTCTGTTACATATGTTTCGCGTGCGAAGCCGCGCGGGGCATGCTAGTATAAAAATATAACTTATTCTAAATCATGACTGACGCAAAATGAAAATCAACTTCTGTTCGACTTAAAAATACGACAAATCACTAAGTGGCGCTAAACTTAACTCTGTAGAAAAGAATACTTGGAATAAAAGTTGTAGGTTTTTTAATTTCCTATAACATTGATTATATACACTTTAGTCGTAAAATGTATAATGAGGCTACAATCTTAAAAAATCTTATTTCCTTACCGATTTTGATGAGCAAAATACCGATAGCTACAGAAAAAACCGCTTGAAATAAAGATTGTTGTTTTTTAATTTTCTACAATTTTAATTATAAACACGTTTGTCCTAAAATTCACATTAAAGCTGCAATCTTAAATATATCACATTTTTTTACTACAAGAGCAAAACCAACTGAAAATCGCAAAAAGTGAAATAAGTGAAAAATTAAAAAGTTATTGTTTACAGTTACGACCGCTTATCTTCTAGTATCCAATAAAACTGTTTAAATTTTGTGTTTAGCTGTTTACTTTTGTTCAGTAGCTACGTTTTCCACCCAGTTCATGCGTTTGTAAAGAAGTATGCTAAGGTATTTAGCGGAGTCAGGTTCAGGTATTTGCATGGTGTTAATGCAAACTAATGGGCAAGCGTCTTTTTATGAGTAAACTACCATGCCCGTCGCGGCTTCGCACGCAAAAAATGGTAAAATAATAATAATAATAATAATAATAATAATAATATTTATTTATTCCACTTTATACAAATACAAAATTATATCTAATCTACTAGGAATAAATAACCACCAACTCAAGTAAACGGTGGTTATATATATATAAAAAAAAACACAAAATACATAAAAACAAGTTTACAAATGAATTACAAAACAAATGAATTATAGAAATAAATTACACATCAAATGTCGTCATCCACTACAAATGACAATTCAAATTTTAGCGGCAGCTACTGCGCATGTTAACTATATTTTTTAACAACAATATTAACCCAGCCGTCAATCTTCAGAGCAGATGTTCACCTGTACATGACTAACACTAAAATCAGTAATTATTGTTATATTGTTTACCAAGATCAGTAAATTCCTACAAAGACTGAATAGCAAGCACTGCAAGTCAGCAACGGTAAAACACCAACACTAACCAACAATTCTTACAAGTGAATCAACATCAGTTATCTCATTGAGCCAATCTTTAACCTTTCTTGAAAATATTAACACGTTTAAGCTATTTTTAATTTCAATAGGCAACAGATTAAAACACTTCGGACCCAAAAAAACAAAAGTTTTAGCAAAAAAGGATTTATTAACTTTCGGTCTTACAAAAAATCAATTTTTTTAAATTGTAACAGAAATTGTGTAGCTGCTAGATCGACTGTATACTCCAACGTACGTACACACACACAACGTTTTGATAAATTCCCCTGCGTACATCTCTCGTCTTCGTCAAACCCCTTCATCTACTTCAACAGCAATACCTACTCACATGTACACACACGCTTACATATTTATGAAAATCTTCATTAAGGCACTGAGAGCTATCATTTTGGAAAATTTTAAAATTAATTTTTGCTCTGAATATAAACACGAATATGGTGTCAAAATTTCATGAAAATCTGTTCAGCAGTTTTGGAAATTAGCCTGCACAAAAAAAAAACGCTTTGTCTTTATAATATTAGTATAGATACTACGTGTGTGCATCAAATTTTAGGGCATTTAAACTGAAAATTGTTAGGAATTTTAGTTCCTTTCACAGAATACATGATATATATAGTCAACTGAACTTGTAGAAAATAAATTCTACGTAACTACTAGCTATACGCGTTCTGTTTTACTTTTTTTTATAAAGGCATTAATATGTATTTAATTTATTTACCACACAACTCGTCAAAGTAGAACACAAGTTATTTACCAAATAAAGAATATACGAGACTTATATGATAAACAGAGATGCTACTTTCCTTATCAAGTAATTACTTTACTCTTAGCTAGGCTACGTTCAACATATATGCGCTGTATATCTTTAGATATACACACACAGAGAATGTGTGTGTAGGCTTGCGAAGATTTATAACTAATAAAATATAACTGCAGTAACTAACTGTTAACACTATGATTATAGTAGCAAAGTAATGTACTCGCATTTATAATCCGAATTTTAATGACTTTTTACCATCAATAGTAATAATAATAATAAAATTAGTACATTCATTATTCACACTGTATCTAAAAACTACAATACAAAAAACAGGTTGTCGTATGTAATAATATTTAACAGCTATTAATAGGTAACTTACTGTATAGCGCAAATAAAAACAGACATGGCCTTAATGTATAAAAATCATACAACAATATTAAAGATGTTCAGTCATTACGTCATTCTCTTCATCGTCCACACAATCATTAGCTTTTCTTATTAACTTAGACGAAAATAACGTTTTAAACTTTAAAAGAATTTAAAGCTTATACTAAAGGGGATTAATAGTGACTTTACGAGTAATACTCAAATAAAAATCTGTAATTAATGTTACCAACATTAATTCGCAAACATCTAAACCAGTGGTCATCATAAAAATTCGATCAAGGTCCGTTTAAAATTTTGATAAGTTTGCCACGGTCCGACTTTTTTCTACTTATACCTACCTTTCCGACTGCAAAATTTTAGATATGGCAATCATGCCTAAATCTTAAAATTAATTGTTGATTTCGAAAAGGTTTGAGCAATGAAATGATAATAAAAGTTTCGAACTACTGTAGGCCCTAGTTCATAAGTTGTATATTTTTTTTGTATTTTGTAGCGCGGAGTTGCTTTCAACCTGATCACGGACGTAAACTAGTCCAGCGAGCATCAACTCTCTTCAGAGAAACTTAGGTAGTCTATTGTGTCAAGTTAACATCACCAGTTCCTCTCAGCATGCACACAGCATAAACGTAAAATTTTTTACATCACACACGAAAATAAGATCTGCATATAAAAAATATTATTCTCTAGAGCTCGCGGTCCGCAAAAAATGAGTCGGGGGTCCGGACGCGGTTGGTTACCACCAGTCTAAGCAATACAAGAAAGGAACTTAATTGTTTATTTGTATGTACTGGAATTATTATTACTGCATTAATTAACGTAACCAGGATACAAGAAATAAAGTTATTTTTTAGCTAAAACCTGTTATTGAATTTATAAAATAAGACAATGTCGATTTCCAAGTCTACAAGATACTTCTGTACGCTAGTCAAAGACTGTATTACATCAATAAAATAAATAAAGAGTATTTTTATTGATTTATTAAATTAAAACAGGGGTTTTTTACAAGAAGAATTTCACAATTATGCAATTATATTAATGCTGTAAATTGGAATTAAAATCTATTTTTTAATTAATCTCACCTCCGTCTGGTGGAGCAGACCGAGGTGGAGATTAAGGTCCGGGATGCGGCAGCAGATGTAGAATCCCCGCTTAAAGGAAGATCTATTTTTTACTTTAAGAATATTTAAGTCTGTACAAACTCAGGTGTTGAATAAGAGGTTTAAAGAAATCAGAAAGAATATAGAGAAAATTGAAATAAACCGAAAAAGACATGATGGACCGAACCACGTTCAGATTACTATTTTAAGGGGTTCTACAGAGAACATCTGATAGATGGAAGAAAGTAGAAAAGCATACAGTGGAAGAATCCTGAGCGTGGGCTCCAAAACAGTGAAGGAAACTTTTTTACTTTCTCTTGCCTATATAAATAAATAGGAAGGAACGTATTGAAAACGTGTAGATCTGGTGAAAACTCGATTTCGAAAAATCGACATGAAAACAATACTTTCCTTCCTATATATTCATATAGGCAAGAGAAAGTATAAATAATTTGATTTGCCGTTCCTAGTACATAGCGTGATCTGATGACTACTAGGTGCCTCGACAAACGATGTGTTTGGTTGGTTGTATTGGTACTTGACAAGTGCAACCCTCCGATCATCCTGCGCACACTGCATACGCATTCCTTGTAGATGCAAGTAACCAACGGTATACAATACAAAATAGTAGTACGACAAAAAGAATTGTCCCGTTTATTTTGTAATCGAAATTAAATCAATTCAAGAAAATTAGACAATAGTAATTCAAAAATTAATTATACGATTGTTTCAAGGCGTAGAATGCAGTATAATAGTTCATTTCAATGTAACTTAAGTTTTAAAAAACGCTAAGAGAGCGATTACATACGTAAACAAGTCATTAAAGTAGTAAAAGTAAAAAAAAACGCAAGTAATTCGTTAGAAAATGCAATATAGTTTAATAACAATAAAAATAGCAATTTTAATTGTTTAAAAATTGTACGGAGACAATTAAAATTTATATTAATCGTCGACTACTTAATTAATATTGTTGTAGTAGCGAAATATGTAAATCGTGGGAAATTTGTTAAATAGCTGAGAAAACTGGTACAATTGTTATTAAAATACCAACAATAACAAATTGCATTCCAGAACCGTCAGAGTGTGACGCTAGCGATAAATTAGCAGTTTTCAACCGTAATTAACTTTATAAATAGGGGGAAAAATTACAACTATTTAATACACGTTTAACTCAAAAATATTTTCATTCACACTTATTTTACGATAAATTACCTAAAGTAATTTATGCGATAATAGAATACTCAAAATTAAATGACAAAATTGTTTTCTTTCAGCTTAGAAATTAGAATACTGAGTTGCTTCAAAGATTTATACTTACGGACGACAAATTTATACGCTTGAACATTTTTAAGCAGATATAACAAAGTGAACAAAAAATGTGTCTTGTAAAAATAATTTGAGTACCAATAAGATTTTTACCAACAGTATCTCATTTTTCGTTAGTCTGTTTCAACAGCTTTGTCATTAACGATTACTGTGAATAATTATGGAACGTTTACAATGGGGTTTCTTGTTTAAAATCTTCGAATATTAGCTGGAAATCGAAACCAGTCCTTACATTTTTTTAAGTTTAGCACGTTAACCACAATACAGCAGTATAATAATATTTCTACAATATGTTTAAATGTTATTCCACCGGTCTTTGAATGATGTATTTCATTTAAACTTCCTACTACGTACCTATAATTTACGTTTTTATAAACAGATAAAAACTAATTCCATTGATCTTCAAATATCTAGGCATATAAGTATGAAACACCTCTATCCAAATTATTCGAAATAACATAGGTGTAAAAATAAATATTCATAAACATAATCTGACACATAAAGCAAATTACTTATTCAGAAACATAATAAAAATTCTCAGATTGACCTTAATACTATTAGAAACAAGTATACGTTCGTAAGACATTCAAGTTTGTTAATGCTATGAGAAAATGTGGTTCTTATCAATAAAATATCTGTAGCACCTGTAACATCATTTATCATTATGCAAATAATATAGTGTTATATTTGCATATTTCCTCTCGCAGCCAATGAATAAAACCCGTGTGAACCGGTAGGAAACAAAAATAATAACTAGTTATTTACATTACATAGTTATTACTATCTCATTATAGCCCTGTATTGAATTATAATTATGTTTATAGACGACGGTTATAGAAAAAAAAATACAGTACAGAAATCCGACTAGTCCCTCTAGGGGAACTAAATATGAACATCTTGAAATATGAACCCCTTCAGCTGAACGGTTAATTTTCGTAAAAATACACTGTCCTTTAAAGTACCGATTTTTTTATTGAATAATGATGCCTACAAATGCCTTGGCTTGTGCGTAGGTAATGAATGAGGTGATATTCATACGAAAAATGTCAGACCTGACTGGTGATCGAACTCGGGACTCCTGCACAGAAGCCTATTGTGCTGAACACTACACCACGGGCCGGCCGAAAGATCAGCTTAAACCGAAGACCAGCGAGCAAGCCGATCAGATCATTTATGTTATTACAAATAAAATATAAAAATAATCAAAACGTAAAATTAATTATCATTAGAATTTATTATCTCATTCCTGAGTGAATTTGATGTAAATTGTAAGATAGAGCACTTTAATAGAATAAACAAGACTTTTATAATTGCCTGTTTGGAAATGAGACAAGGATAGCTGCCCACAGACAGAGAGAAGGTTTTTGAGGTATATTACGGGTTATTCCAGGTTGGATAGCAACTAGATAATTTTTCTTTAGTAGAAAGTGTTGATAAGTACAGAAGGTAATGGTTTTTACATATTGTAAGGATGAGTGCTGACCAATTCCCAAAATGTTTGAGAAGTACAACCAACGAGGAAGGCAAAACTCAGAAAAGTCAAGAAAAAGATGGAAAGACCAAAAACTTTTGGGTCTGGGTGGCGTAAAGAATTATATGTTTAACACTTTTGACGATAAGAAGAATAATCAATTATTTATCGGAAATTAAGTTTACATTTTATGGATTATTATTCTAGAATAAACAGGAGGGTGTTTTGACACACTGGGTTCATTCAGTAGACACACGGACATCCAATGTTACAGAAATGAAGAGAATTCCAGGGCGTGATCACTATGTACCATGTTCCTACCATACTTAGAAAAGAGGCAAAGTTCGTGATAACTGCTACTGCCATATTTTCAAACACGAAAGCAGCCAATATGCAAATTACCTGTATGACAGATAACGAAACAGAAGAATAATGGAAGCAAGAACAACCTCAATTTTTACCCACAGATGGTACAAAAATCCTCGAATTCTTCAGAAAATTTGTTTGGAATACTGAAATAAATATGATACAAAACCAGATTCTGTAGTTTTAGAAAGATAGATTTAACTATTTTAATAAACAAAGTTTATACATAAAAACAACGCATCAAAAAAATGTAATATATATTCGATACACATTATTGAACATCAATAGGCTATGACATTTTACCCGTAGGAGGCAGGTGGAGTGTTAAATTATTTGCACTCGATCTGCTAGTTCTAGGGCTACAAAAATTGTTTTGTTTCTTATCACATGGTCAGCCAATCATATGACTGAATCATTTAAGAACAGAACAGGTAGAGGTGTAAAAGACACTAAAAATGACACAAAATGACTAGTGGAAAATGTATGCTTTTCAGAGGGCCTGGCTTGCTGATAAGCCTACTTTTCCACTCAATGAGGAAGGAAATTGTAACGACCCTCACTCCTCGTTTTACTTATTTAAACTTCTAGACCTCCAAGTCTAGAAGTTCAACCAGCCTTTCGGCTGATGACCAAAACAATAACAAATATGAAATAAATTGAAAGTTTTTGATATTAAAATTAATTTGAAAATAAGAAAACAATTTAATATTTTATAGATAATATAGTTTTCACTTTAAATAAATATATTCAGAAAATATTTTATTACTACAAACTTACTCGATGAACATGTAAACAACTTTTTCGGTTTGATGTCCCGAGTTTTTCAAAAACTGATTTTAGCGGGTATTAGAAAATTTATTTATAATACAAAAATATTGTTTTCGTAGCAAAGTTTACTTTTAAAATGTACAATGGAAGATATTTTAAAACACTTCCTAAGTTATTACAACATAAATTTTGACAAGCAAAAAGCGGTGCTTATTCTTATACGGTTTCAGTTCTTGAACAATTTCTGTATATGGTAGGGTACGATTATGTTTATTTTTCAAAAATAAATATTCATTATTTTCAAAATAGGGCGAAAGTGTTCATACCACGGCATAGGCATAGCCAAGATGGGATGCTTGCCCCCCCCTTTTGGTTCATTTATAGAAAAACAAAAATTATAGGTCAATAAGAAATAATATTGTGCAGAAAGAAACCATGTTACCGTCCCGGCCGGAAAACACCATCTTGTTTTTCTGTTTCTGTTCCCTATTTAAGTGCTGCAATCAGTATAAGTGAGTCAGTAGTAAAGCTGAACTTTGGTACAACCAATGGAGAGGGAAACATGAGCCAAATACCAAATTGCCACTACTTATCTTACGTACTTTAATAAACATTCTTCAGCACCTTACGTAGAGTAAAACTTGATTACGATCAACAATGAAAGAAAGTCGGCTTGACGATTTTTGTATGATGAGTGTGCATATAAAGAAACTTCTTAAAGCTAAAGAAATATTTTAGAAAGAAATTTTGTCAAGATTTAGGCAGAACTCCAGTAAGCTACTGATGAAATAAGATTTAAATAGGTTCAAATAGCATTGCAACTAAATTATTATTAGTCTTTTCATAATGTTCAGAATTGTCCATAACAGACAGGTGGAGTGTCAAATTATTTACACTCAATCCGTTAGTTGCAGGGCTAAAATATATATTTCTGTTTCTTATCACATGGTCAGCCAATTAAATGACCGAATCATTTGAGAACAGAAGAGGTAGAGGTGTAAAAGACACTAATCAGAGTTATCTCGTCTGAAAGTAATGGATTTCATTATACAGCCAGACCCTGTGGTGAATGAAGTGAAAGTGTCATTTGCAGAGTGGAAAATATATGCTTTTCAGAGGGCCTGGGATGCTGATAAGCGTACTTTTCCACTCAGTGAGGAAGGCAATGGTAAACCACCTCACTCTACCCGCTCGATTTACTTAGTAAAACCTCTACAGGTTTAAACCAGCCTTTTGGCTGTTGACCTAAACAACAATGTTCAGAATAACAAAAACATTTTTTAATAAAAAACGTATAACTTATTTTTGCTTTCCCTGGAAAAAATCCTGACTACGCCTATGCATCACGGAACGAAACACCCTACACCGAATTTTCCAATTTACTCTCAAAATTAAAACAAAACTAAGTAAACGACGATCTGAAAAAAATCTATTCCGAAATTAAGGCAAAGAAAATAAACCTACCTTTACGGAAATAATATTATGCAAGGTAATGACAAGTTTTTCTTTCGTGAATAGGAAGGCCAGCCCTTTAATAAATAATCTAATCAAACAACGTAATAGTTTAAATAGCAAAGTATTTATACTAAATTTTGAAAACAATAGGATTCATTAAAGTACAGTGTATTTTAAAATTAAAATAAACTTAGTTCACGCATCGTCAAACACAGAAAGTGAAACTGTAAGAGAAAAGTAAACCTATTTTTACAATACTTAGTACAACAGCGTGTACAATATTAAGCACAAAAGAATGTTTTGCTGTTAGCAACAAATTCTTACTAAGTAACAAACAAATTCCAATAGAAAATAGATGAGAATACCACGGCTTCAAAACTGATTTCATGAAATTAATAAACAACCTAATTAATGCCATAAATAAACAGATTCCGGATCGAATTATTATAATTATTTTTCTTGAAAAGAACCATTTGAAAATAAATTTTACGTTCTTATTACCGGTAAAAAGAAAGAACAGAAAGTTAAAGAAAGCAAATCATTATTAGAAAATAATAGTTTTAAGTTTGCTCGGCTCTTTGGAGTAGTGATCAGCGTACTGGGTCCCATGCCAGGGGTCTCGAATTCGATTCCAGGTCAGTTCTGGATTTTTTTCATACAATATATCATCTCACATCATTACTTATGTTACTTATCCTTACGTACGTATCATCGCGCAATAAAAAAATAAGTAAAACATGTATGCTATTGATGCTCAAGCCTGAACAAATGAATACGTTTTATCTTTCTCTACACCCACCGGGTTGGTCTAGAGGTAAAGTCGTCGACAAAATCAGCTGTTTAGCAGCTGATTTTCGGAGACGAAGGTTCCAGGTTCAAATCCTAGTAAAGGTAGTTACTTTCATACGGATTTGAATACTAGACAGTGGTTACCGGTGTACTTTGATGGTTGGGGTTCAATTAACCACACTCTCTCAGGAATGGTCGGCCTGAGTCTGTACAAGACTACACCTCATTTATACGTCATACATATCATCCTCATCTCATTGGGTCATGGGGTTGCTTATTGTTCTGAATTGAACAGATTGCAACGTACACACATTAGGGATTACAAAAACAATCTTTCTCTACGCATTCGCATCCGTTTCGAATCAAATGAGACAACAAATACTAAATCCGTTCATTAAAAATTTGAGACCAAATTTTGTTTTTTTTATCGGACAAATTGATCATAAGATTATGAATAACTTTTATGTAACGAATACAGGCAAACAAATAATATAAAAACGATACAAACGTCAGAAATCGAATAGTATCTATTCAACGATGAATAACTGTAGACACTTCGGTTAAAATCTTTTTAACTTGTGTAATTAACTAAAACTGTCTTGCTTTCGAAGTCTATAGAATTTAATAACATGAGACTTTAAAACTATATGTCAAGGCTATTAAACAAAACAGACCATCCCAAAAAATAGTGTTCTGAGTTTTTTTTTTTTTTTTTTTGTATGATGATGTCTACATAAGCCTCGATCTGTATGTACGTGATATATATAGATGAAAAATTCCCGACCTGACTAGGAATCGAACCTGGGACCTATGGCATAGAAGCCAGTCGCGTCGACTACTACACACCAACGGGGGAGCCAGAAATAATTTTATTTATATAATTTCAAAATAAACTCATAGAAATATTAAATGAAACAAAAAAAAATCCTTTTTATACAGGTGAGTTTTGATATGAGTGTGACAAATGTTTTTTTTTTGTTTTTTTTTTTTGGTTTAACGTCCGACTGTTCTGCAATTACTGCTAATGCAGACGGTGAAGGATGAAATGATTATTTTGTAACGTATGAAAAGATTCCGTGCCTGAATGGGATTCGAACCCAAGACCGCATGATGAGAGGCGAGCACGTTACCAACTGCGCCAATGCGGCCGGCGAGTGTGACAAGAACTATAAATTAGTTAAGTAGAATGCTACACCTCATTTACACGTCATACACATCATCCTCATCTCATTGGGTCATGGGGTTGCTTATTGTTCTGAACTGAACAGATTGCAACGTACACAAATTAGGGATATATATAAAAAAAAAATATATATATATATATAATTTGTTTTTATTATCCCTTAAAGTGTGTGCGTTGCAATCTGTTCAATTGAGAACAATAAGCAACCCCACGACCCAATCAGATGATGATAATGAGTATGACGTAAATGAGGTGTAGTCTTGTACTGACCCAGGCCGACAATTCCTGAGAGAGTATCATTAATTGAACCCCAACCATTAAAGTACACCGGTAACCACTATCTAGTATTCAAATCCGTATAAAAGTAACTTCCTTTACTAGGATTTGAACCAGGAACTTTCGTCTCCGAAAATCAGCTGTTAAACAGCTGACTCGCGGCGATGACTTTACCTCTAGACCAACCCGGTGGGTCTACAAATAATTAGCAACAGAAGAGATTTGATGTTAGCTATTTTTATTTTTGGTAACAACTATAATTCATTATTCTGTAGCAGAAAACACGAGTTATTTTATAGACGTATGACATTGTTAAGACAAACTTTGTCCTGTTATATGTTGTCGAAATATGGACTTTGAACCATAAATTGATTCAATTGAATCATATGCAGTCTATCAATCGTTTAAAAGCTTTTGAAATGCTTTCTTTTAAATTTCGTGGTCCGATCATGTTACCAACGTAGATGTTTTCGATGTATGAACCGTGAGTTGATAAGCGTAATCGAAAGAAGCAACATGCCTTTTGACTACAATGATCATTTATATACAGAGGTGAAAAGTATGATTTTCAGACCAGTGTACGGGGGGGGGATCAGGATGATATAGCAACCCCCTTGATCTTGGTTACCATAATTGATGATAAATTTGATGACACACACATTACTTTTTATGAATTTTTGTCTACATAATAACTCTGTAAGTGTTTCAAAGATGGCTTAACAAATTCATCTTTTAAAAATTTTAAAAAATTCCGGGGGAGGTCCCACGAACTTTTCCTGGAGGGCGGTTTCCCCAGACCCGCTAAGTTTACATATCCATGTCAGATACCTCCCCCTTTAGCAAAAGTGTATCTACGCCACTGTTTCAGACTTATTCTTGAGGGTAAACTTCAGGGCAGACGCGACCTTGGCGAAGGAAATGCTGCTCGTGGTCGAAAAATATTCAAACATGAGTAACGTCTCCTCTTTTGTGGGTAGTTCACGATTGATAGCGATTTACCAAAATAAGAAGAGGCTTTACATAGAAAAAATTACTAACTAATTAATTCATGGTATCCAGAGGAAAATAACTTGAATCGGGACATTTAAAACATCATACTTTTACTTTTTACCGAAATCAAAACGGAATAATATTAACTATTGGTGTTGTTTAGATGAACAGCCGAAAGGCTGGTTTGAACCTCTAGAGGTTTTACTAAGTAAAAACGAGGAGTAAGGTGGTTTACCTCACTGAGTTGAAAGAGTATGCTTATCAGCATGCCAGGCCCTCTGAAAAACACTCGCTTTCCACCCTGCAAATGACACCTTCACTTTATTCACCACAGGGTCTGGCTGCATAGTGAAATTCATTACTCTCAGAGGAGATAACTCTGACTAGTGTTACAATACACCTCTACCTCTTCTGTTTTTAAATAGTTCAGTCATATTATTGGCTGACTATGTGATAAGAAACAGAACTATTTATTTTAGCCCTGGACCAAACAGATAGAGTGCAATTAAAATAACATTCCACCTGCCCGTTTTGGGCAAAATATTAACTACATGTAAAACAAAACACTATTAATATTAATATGAAATAATTATGTAACGGATAAATAAAACAGCTCCGTTTATTGATATAGACTTATAGAAAATATTAGTAGTCATTCCAATTAACAACAAACTATACATCACTATAATACCTATGTAGCGATTTATATTTAACTATGGTCTGTAAACACAACAAAGAAACTTTCATTTGTTTATTTAATTGGTATCTCATGTAGGCCTATTATATTTAATGATTCATCGATCATATTTAAATTAAAATATGTATGTAGTTATTCAATACAAATTGTTATTACCATTACGTACAACAGCCACTGTATATTACTCTGATAACGTTCCAATACCACAACAAAAAAATAAGATAAAATACCCCAGATAATATGTTACGTAAATAATTATCAATAAATATTAGTTTTAAATTACAATATTTCAAATATTAAAACCCAAATATTGGTCCAAATTTTCCACTTATAATAAACTTTAGACAGAATAATAAATTAAAAATAACTAGAATAAGTTTATCCTATTAAATGTGTGGAATTCAACAATGTACGTAGTAAATAACCTATCAAGAAACTTCAAAAGAAATATTTTTGATGTATTAATTTCTTTTCAATTTATCACCAGTTGTTCTAAGAGGAAATATTATTAAAGGAAAAACTAACATAATATTATTGTTAATAAAGCCTACGGTAGACAAAAATTATGTCTTACAGTCACTCAATTTTCAACGCTATTAGCTGTGGAAAAACACAATTAATAGGTGAATCGGTCATTTCAAACGTACATAAAGTACATTTTATAAGCCCCATAAGTAAAAAAGTAACTTTTGGAAAAATAAAAAAAAACTGGTAATTTATTATGTTTCAATAAAAAACAATATTAAATAATATAATTTGTTCATAGAGCTGTTCCCTTTATTATAAAATGTATACTTTTGTCTTAAAAAAAATTATAAATTTAGTCTAAAAAAATTGTGTCTTACAGTCACTCAATTTTCAACGCTACCTATTAGCTGTGGAAAAACACAATTAATAGTTGAATCGGCCATTTCATACGTACATAAAGTACATTTTATAAGCCCCATAAGTAAAAAAGTAACTGTTGGAAAAATAAAAAAAACTGGTAATTTATTGTTTCAATAAAAAAACAATATTATAGAATATAATTTGTTCATAGAGCTGTTCCCTTTATTATAAAATGTATACTTTCGTCTTAAAAAAATTATAAATTTAGTCTAAAGGTGTTTCTAAAATAAATTGGAGTAAAATGCTAACTTCCGCTGTTTTCTGTAAAATACGTTCTTAGACCACACAAAAAAAATTGGTTCGAATCCCACTCATGCATGGCATATTTTTATACGTTACAAAAAAATCATTTCATCCTCCATTGTACAAAAGTTACACCCCAACGTCGTCGCTTATGACCGTTGTAGTTGATGCGACGCTAAATAAATAAATTTTAAAAAAAATTGTGTTGTCCTGTAGTACTCATTTATTTCACTTGTTTACAATAGCGACTAATAGCTTTTTGTAAAAATAAAATTGAAATTCTTAACTTTCTAGGACTATTCACGTTCTTTATCGTCGACACAACCAGTAGTTATCTCCCTAAAAAAGATTTTTGAATAACCGCTTCCACTAGAAAGCAGAACTTAAGTTTTAAAAGATCATCCACTTTCATTCCTTAATTAGAAGGAAGCACTTTATATCCTCAAGGATCAGCATTTTCTTCGTGTTATATTTCTTAAGGAAAACCAGACAGACGTAATAATATATGGCTTTTGTAGGGATGGTGTGTTTACATTCAGTTAGTACTAAAATGTACTAAAGAATAAAATGTAAAATTTTGACTTATGGGCTTTCTGAAATTAACTGATTCAGTTAATGACACATTTTTATTGCATAATTGTCAGCAAAATCGTGACGTATTTACATCTTTGAAAACATAATTTATTTGAGAAACTATAAAGGTTACGACGATATATACGTTCCTTGACGACAGATACCTTCATTTATTTTAAAATAAACTGAAGGTGTCATCGGGCACTATGCTGGTACTTAAAGCCATTAAAATAACTAAGATATTTTTAAAATGCACTTAACAGATCTAATGAATGCAGATGAGATTATGTCACAGTATGATACCACATGTTTATATAAAATAACAAATAAAACACGCGACTGTTATAAAAATTAAAATAACTATAATTAATATTAACACATAAAAATCTCTTCAGTGTACAAGTATAATGCGGTAATATGAGATAAAGTACGTAAGTAAGAATATCATTCTCAGTTTCTCTTTTTAAAGCATCTTAATGGTTCTCAGAAGAATTTAACTCGAGAATTTATCTAAGGACAGAAAACAAACAGTAGATGAAATGTTTAATTACGATCACGAATTATTTTCAATCTTTCCTTAGATCGAATTTATTAAGACACTCACTCTAGTTAAATCGTTAACACGTAAACACACGTTAAAATATTATTTTTCTAATGTTGATCTAACTATGTAACATTGCACAAAAAGAACTAATTTATGAATCCAACTGAACAATTTATTGAAACGTAGAAATTAATTAAATCTAAATATTATTATCATAATAAAATGAAGAAAAAAAACAGTGGACCAAACCGCTTACAATCATAATTTTAATCACTGAAACTTGAGCGTAATTAGGTATATTGTTTATTATTTCAATGTCATTTCCCTAACTGCAACGCAATTTAAAGAGCTCCCATAACCGTGGTTGAACTAAAAGATCAACCGACTTACTTTGGTTCTTGGTTGTGACCCTCAGGAATGGGTATCGTTAGAAGCCCTATGAAATCAGCAAAATAAGAGAAAAATACAAGTAACAGTTTTTCTTTCATAAAACAGATGACGGCATGTAAAGCGTCACCGGCGAAAAATCATTGTTGGTATAGGTACAGAATTAGAACACAACAAACACGTTCATAGATTCAAAAACTGTTCAAGAGATGGACCACATTTACTAAATTTAGAACTATATTTTCAGTCATTTTCGCAACAACTATGTAGAGGGTTTAAGTAAACAACCTCCTTAAGTAGTAAACAACACGTTCAACGAACACTTAAGTACTTGATTCAAGTATGTCACATAGTCTACGCTATAAACAAATCGGATGATAATTAACAGTGTAATTATTAGAAGGTGTGTCTTAAAAGTCAACAAATAAATACATATGCGGTCGATCAATAAGTAGTATTGGAAGAGAAACCGGGTCGAACGAGGTCAAGCGGTAAACGAGTCGATGAACCTGTAATAAGGAATGAATGGTATTTGTAAAACTCACCCCTTCTAGTTCGCCAATAGATTCTCCACAACAGGTAGGCGATTACCATTAACACTGCCACTACAACAAGGGTGATTAAAACGGCACCAAAAACAGCACCACCTGAGTAACAACCATCCTGTGTTTGTTCCTGAGCCGAACACGATAAGAAAAGATTTAGGTAGATCACAAAAAATATCGTTGAACGTAAAAACATGATTACATACGAATAAACAAACACAAATGTCTTACACCGATATGTAACGTAAACAGTTAAACAAAACCACTCTCACATTCTCAACCGAACGCACTAGGTTAGGTGCAAAGAATGGAAATGCCAGTGGCAAACAGTACATACATGCTTAAAGAGAAATCCTGTCTTGGAGACACTAACACATATCACGTGGAGGCACGTGTAACGGGTGAAACAGCGGCGACTATACGATATTCAAGCAGCGACCACCATTTGAACATTACCTCGCACCTGTTGACTGACTGACTGAGTCGAGTCGCTCTCTCAGCTTTGGATTCCACAGGTGAAAGCCACGCTACAAGCCGAGTTTGTATACTCCGCCTCCTGTAGCAACGCCCCCAACCCCTCAAGGTCGACAACGGCGGGAGAGGACGCCTAGCGCTGCCTTGAGTAGGGAGAAACCAGCAGGTTATAATAATATACGTTCCGATATAATTAATAGTTGTTTATTCTCATTTTAACCGAGTAAAAGAAGTTCAAATCAGTAACAGGCAATGCCCCTTGGGCTTCGTGTGTTTATATTTTGACATGATCAGTAATATAGCCTACCTAAATAAAACATACTTGCAAAATAACGAAATACAACATGCGTAATTTTGTATTCTAAAATGTAACGCGGAAAAGCAAGATGCGTTTTAAAATTTAAAATACTTGGAATAGTAGTATATTTATACAATGACACTTCGCCGTTTTCCTTCTGTAATTTTCCTTTCCGAAAAAAATAATTTTTACATCACACCTGCAATGAGAGCCCTCTTCTATAGAGGATCTTCTACGGCACTTAGATTTGATGTTACTTGTAGTCTTATTTTGGTTGGTGAATATCTGAACCCAGTCTGGAAACTTTTAGTTGTGTATACAAGCCGATGTATTTTTCCAGTGATCTTTCTACTGACACAACTTGAAAAAGTAACGCCAATTATAGTCGATTCGTGTGAGAATACACATTAAGTAAATCAGTAAGAAAATTCCATCCGAAGGCCTACGTACTCTGGTCTATAGTTCAGCCGCTCTAAGTTTGCTCCTACTGTCAACAAACCAAAACCAGCTACTTCAGGGTGCACGCTAGAGTCCGTGACTTTATGGATGTTGTATTCCTATTAAGTTAACTATTTTTTAAATTATAAGTACTTAAAGTACTAAAAAAATCAGTCGTGATATGATGTAGGCATAACAATTTCATTTAGAAAAATACTTTTAAACGTATTTTGTATTTAAATACTTTTGAAATTATTTAGTTGTTACTTTTCAATCAGCGTGTACACATTTAGATATAATGCGCATGCTCAGTGACGTCATTATTTGTTTACATTAGGAGCAAACTTAGAACGGCTGAACTGTAAGTTAAGTAATTCAACTATTATTAATATAGCCTAATATTCGTTCAGCCTAATACCACCTCAAATTGGACACCTAATTAATCATCTATTATTATTGACATGCACGAAAGGAATTTTAGGTCTTAACGTAGTTTAAAGAATTACCTACTGCACAATTAAGATTTATCATTTACGGCGAACTATTCCACTTTAATTTTATTGTACTGGATTATTTTTATTTTACAGACCCCGTATTTACTAAGGAAAACTCTTGACAAGAGTTCCAATAAATTCCTTTATTAAGATTACTGCAGCTGTTTAAACTGATGGCTAGGTAGAAGCTCGTGTAGACCTGCAGGCTAAGTACAACTTAACTAAAAATGTAAAAATGACTTCGTTTTTTGGTTATGAGGTCGAAATTTTCTATCTCATCAAATTAATAATTAGGTTACAATATGGAATTTTTTGTGAATATCTCAACTAAATACATATACATTTCTAAAAGGGAAGACTACTGTTACTTAAAAAATTAATAAAAATACCTACAATAAATATTTTTTGGTACGATTAATACCTAATTTAAGTCAATGGTAATTTCCATATTGCTGAAAACTGATTAACAAACCATTATGAGAAGGCCAGGTTATCAAGGACTTCTTGAACCTCCAAAAAGTTATTCAGTCTTTCTTGGAGTTTGGTAGGGTGGTCTCTACTAGGTGGGACAGGGATGGCACCAGATTTTATTTGAAGAAAGTAAATAAACGACACCATGTAGGCAATACCAAATAATTCTTTAAACAATTTCTAACCTTTTAAATGATAATGGGGAGCCACTCTTTGCTCATGCAAGGGATGCTAAATCTCTAGCAACTGTCACCTTGAACGAAAATCTAAATAACAATAACTTGATAAATTTTATTAAAATCTTGAAATTTAATATAGTCTATTTAAAAAAGGTAGGGTTTCGGAAAAACTGTGGGATTGGCTTCGTCGCCTCCTTTGATTACGTACTGTGTGCCGGGGTGACAAATTTTTTTTTTTTTTTTGTTTAACGTCCGACTGTTTTGCAAATTGCTGCTAATGCAGACGGTGAAGGATGAAATGAATTTTTTGTAACGTATGAAAAAATGCCATGCCCGAGTGGGATTCGAACCCAAGACCGCGTGATGAGAGGCGAGCACGTTACCAACATCGCCAACGCGGCCGGCGGGGTGACAAAGGTTCCGACATACCGGCAGAGGGAAGCCGCCAGTAGTTCCAACAATGGTGGTAGGCCTGTGTCGGCACTGCAGAGAGTAACTGCCTCTGCCGCAGCGCTCTGGTGACTAAATAAGAGCGCTCCACTAAGCCCGATCGGTCATCCCATTCCACTCTACAGCTTCGACCAGACATTCACCATCGGCACTCGGCTACCGGACTCTGACGAAGACCCCGCTAGAGAGAAGATGATGTTTCTGCTTGCCAACCTGACACCATAACTTCTGTTGACCGTATCACCCGCTGCTGTGAGCGATCCCTGTAGCGGTCCCTCAACCGAGCCTTGCGGCCACCAGATCCCGACGAAGCAGCCATCGACACACTACTGCGAGGGAAGAAGATGACATCTCCGCTGGACGACGACACGCCATGTCGCCCTCCTCCTCGATCGACTCTTCTCTCTTAAACGGTGATCTATTTGCATTCAATGTACTGTATTATGCAATCTGGTATTAGGTATGGTACAGTACCGTATGGTATGACACCCCCATTACTCTTCCCTTTTTAAAAGTGAAAATTATTTACAGGACAAATATCCTAAAAAAAAATAATGCCACATCCAATTTCTGCTCAGAAAGTAATATCGTAAACCTTCCAAAAATCAGACATCAGTCCATTTTTTAAGAAATATATTTCGACTACATTTTCTTATAACAAATTTAGCTATTCTTGCAACTTGCAATAATATGTCACATAGCTAGAAGTACAGAAAACTGATTTATTAAGCTGCCATAGTGCAACAAAATCACAAACATTGTTCATAAAGAAATTTTTAATTAAACCTCAATTTCATCAGAAGCCATGAAGCACAGCAAACTAGTGTTTACATAAATGAATAGTTCAAAATAAGGGGAGGATTGGAGAATTGTGTTTACCACAGCTAAGAGCCAATTTATGAAACAACATAAAGGATAATGAAAAGAGAATACTGAATCGATGAATTTGTTTCAATGTATTGTTATTTAGGTTATCAGCCGAAAGGCTGGTTTGAACCTCTAGAGGCTTTTTACTGTGTAAAATGAGGAGTGAGGTGGTTAACATTTCCTTCCTCACTAAGTGGAAAAGTATGCTTGTCAGCATGCCAAGCCCTCCAAAGAGCATCTACTTTCCACCCTGCAAATGACAGCTTCACTTCATTCACCACAGGGTCTGGCTTTGTAATAATATTCATTAATCTCAAAGGAGATAACTCTGACTAGTGTCTTATACATCTCTATCCTTCTGAAATACTTCAGTCATATAATTGGCTGATCATGTGATAAGAAACAGAACTATTTTTTGTAGCCCTGAAACTAGTAGATCAGTAGAAATAATTTAATACTCCACCTCCCCGTAATGGGCAATGTATTTATGGCTGAAAGTTCTTACAATAAATGATAATATAATCCCCCTTATAGGGATTATACAAAAGAATGTGTAGGAATGGATATTTAACAATCCTTAATAGGAATATTTAATTCATTAGACGCTTAACATTATGTCAATTAATGTTGCATTGAGAGTGAATAACAGAAATGGCTCAAAATTTGTGGAAAGCACATAGTATGAACTATTAAACCTTTTTAAAATGCATCAAAATAGAAAACTTTAGAGGATACAATAAGCAAGACCTTTAGCTATATTTTATTAATATGAATTTACTTGTAAACTTCAATAACTCATAAAGTAAAGGCAATTAAAACTATATATCGTTAATACTAAACCTGTTTAGAATTCAGTAAGCTTTACATACTTTAGTAATAAGCATATCAGAAATTCAAAACACGATGCTTAGATTGGCAAACTTCCAAACAAATACCAATTCTATTGCATACGCAACAGACAACTATAATATGTAATAAAATGACTAAAAGATTCAATGTAATCAAGTAATTTGTTTTTCAAACAAAAACTACATGCAAAGAAATTCCAATCTAATTGTTATCTGAACCAGAAATACAGTAAAATTTCACAAGCTCGATATAAACTGTTGTTTTTATACGTGTAAACTACAGTGAGATTCATCCTTACAAAGAATGAGACAAGTAAATGGATAACAAAATGCTTTTGAACATTTTAGTTTACAAAATAGTCTTTTAAATGTACAATTAATGATTTTTTAAACGTTCTACTTCCAAATTAGATGACAATGCCAATCAGATGAACATCATTTGAAATTTTTTAAGTGTCTTTACCCACTGGGTTGGTCTAGAGGTAAAGTCGTCACCAAAATCAGCTGTTTAATAACTGATTTTCGGAGACGAAGGTTCCTGGTTCAAATCCTAGTAAAGGTAGTTACTTTTATACGAATTTGAATACTAGATAGTGGTTACCGGTGTACTTTGATGGTTGGAGTTTAATTAACCATACTCTCTCAGGAATGGTCGGCCTGGGTCTGTACAAGACTACATCTCATTTACTTGTCATACACATCATCCTCATCTCATTGGGTCATGGGGTTGCTTATTGTTCTAAATTGAACAGATTGCAATGTACACAAATTAGGAAGAAAAAAAAGAAAAAGTGTCTTACCTATATGTTTACAAAATTAATGGCGTTTATCATTTATTTTGTACTTCAACAGACGAGAAAAAATTCAAACTCAGATCTATAAAAATAAACAGCACACTTAATATTTAATTGTTTGAGTTATTCACAAAATGATCGTAAGATAAAGATACAAAAAAAATGATTAGTTACTGGTTAATTATCAAGATGATGGGGTATCAACAAATTATTGTTAGATATATTTCTTTCAGTTATTTAAATCAATTTGTTAATTTTAAGTTTGAATCACAGGCATTTTGACTCCTGATTTCACCACTCTACTATATGATTGCCCTTATAACCATGATATTCAATTGCTTACAGTACTTTAATGCACATTTTTGTAGTAATAATCTCTGTAAAGTAAAATATTTTTTACGGAGTTTAAATATCCAAAATTCCAACACAAGATATAGAAGTTTCACTTCACCTCCATGGTGTAGTGGCTAATGAGCTAGCCTATAAAGTGGAAGATCCCCAATTCGATTTTAGGCAAGGATCTGTAAATCTAAACACTTTAAAACCCACCCACAACAATCTTTAATAATTATGCTATCGATGCAACTTTAAATAAACTGTAAAATGATTTAAAGAGCTAATCACAACACTAAATTGTTTAAATAAAAACTTATTTACACATGGTAAAAGTACATAAATAAATTTCACAAGTTTTAAAAAGTTATGGTAATCTGTATTGGTTTAAAAAAAGAAAATATACTTGATTGATGAGATGTTTAATAGAATGCAAGAGTTCTTTTCTAAACATAAATTTCTAAGTTGGGCGCCTCTGTGGTACAGTGGTTAGACTGTGCCATTCACTGCAAAGGGGAAGGTCCTGGGTCAGATTCCTGGCTAGGATGTAGAATTATAACTTGTTAAAACCGATTGATTCTGTACCACAACCCTTAGTAGTCTCTAATAACCAAAGCAGTTGATGCAACTTCTTATTTTATTACAGTGGCTGTCCTAAAGCACTAGATCATTTATTTCTATTGAATACATTTTCGTCCCTTTGACTTCTCTCCATAGCTCCAGGACGACTTCAAAAGAAACTCGGCAACTTACAACCATCTTTCAACCTTGCTATCAATACATTTGCATTGTGTTTTATATGAAATTAAAGAGCCATTCAAGACGAGTAATTTGATATATGAACCGAACAAATTGCTTTACAAATACATTTGCTATAGGCTTTTAAAGCTGGTAACTACCAGGGCAACTGAGATTGCCTCCTGTTGCAGAAGGGTTAATGTTATTTGAATCTGTGAAGTGAAATAGAAACAATGGCTGCATCATCTAAAATAAAATTATAACACTCTCTTAACCAAGCCCAAAATTACTGTAGGAGTACGAGATTAAAAAAATTAAGCCAAAATAAGCCTGCCCATAACAGACAGGTGGAGTGTCAAATTATTTACACTCAATCTGTTCATTGCAGGGCTAAAATAAATAGTTCTGTTTCTTATCACATGGTCAGCCAATTAAATGACTGAATCATTTAAGAACAGAAGAGGTAGAGGTGTAAAAGATACTAATCAGAGTTATCTCCTCTGAAAGTAATGAATTTCATTATACAGTCAGACCCTGTGGTGAATGAAGTGAAGGTGTCATTTACTGAGAGGAAAATATGTGCTTTTCAGAGGGCCCGGCATGCTGATAAGCATACTTTCCCACTCAGTGAGGAAGGCAATGGTAAACCACCTCACTCCTCGCTTAGTAAAGCCTCTACAGGTTCAAACCAGCCTCTTGGCTGATGACCTAACAACAAGCCAAAATAATAGCTGTTATGTTTTTAAAATACTATATAAATTTATTAGCATTCACACTATTTTAAAAATCTCGCATGAAACACTCACACGATTTTCTTTTGCCAATGTAAATAATGTAAAATGTAACCTATGTTTAATCATTAGTAAACAACGTTAAAATGAAATATATAGGTAACCTAATTTTAACCTTGAGTGAATGACAAAAAATGAAAATCAATCTCTGTAGAACTTAAAAATACAGGAAATCACTAATTGGCACTCTTACTTTTCTTTTCTTTAACTTTGATTATTATTTATACACTTTTGCTGTATGTTAAAAAATCCCATTTTTTTACAGATTTTGATGACCAAAATACAGAAAAAATCACTAATTGACGCTAAACTAAACTGCTAAACTGTAGAAAAACCCGCTTGGAATAAAAGTTGTAGGTTTTTTAATTTTCTACCACTTCAACTGTATACACTTTTGCCATAAAATGCATATTAAGGCAGGAATCTTAAACGACCATTTTTTACCACAAAAGCACATCCCCCAAGAATTTCAGCAGACCCTAGTTAAAAAAACCGCTTTGTCATTCACCTTGTAAAGCATTAAAAATAGTAGTAAAGAGGTTATTTTTAAAAAATCGACAAGCCTTTTTTGAGAAAATCACAAATAAAGTAAAAAATGACACGAATAAACTAATTATTCTGGTGAACTTTTTTTTTGGTTTAACGTCGGACTCTTCTGCAATTGCTGCTATTGCAGATGGTGAAGGATGAAATGATTTTTTGTAACATATGAAAATATGCCATGCCTGAATGGGATTTGAAACCAAGACCGCATGATGAGAGGCGAGCATGTTACCACCTATGCCAATGCGGCCGGCTTCCAGTGAACTGATTTTGATGAAAAATGTTTGTGTTGGGTCTCCTAATGGTACCTAACTTAAGTAAAATGTTTCAACTTTGTTAAATATTTCTTTCTTCAGATATATTGTTCATACACGCACACACAGACTAAAACGTGTTTTTTTTTGGGTTCAGCAGGCATGAAAACATATATTTCCAGTGAAAACAGTATTTTTAAAAAATTGACATGAAAACAATACCTTCTCCATACATTCATGTAGAACCAGAGAGAGTACAAGATATTTTTTTGTTATTTTATTTATGAAAACCTCAAAATTGTTAATACCGTAAAACTCATTGTCTGAACATTTAATATTTGGGAACCCTTGGTATAGATATCAGTAAAAGTAGTTACAGTACTAGGAATTCCAGGTTTGATTCTAGCCAGAACTGACTGACACTGTACCTATCATTTATTCATGTATAACATAAATTATGTATAATTTATTAATTTATATATCTGTCACCCTTATCGTCTGCATCAACATATATGTGTAAAACAAGTCAAAATGTAATACAGAATCCATTTAAAAATTCAGTTGTACGTTACTATTTTAAAACTGTGAATTTGCTGAACTAACATTATTTATATGCACTGAATGCCATCAATACCACAGTATCCATCTGTTATAATGTTTCTTGCAAAAAAAAACATTCCTGAAAGATTTCCAAATTATGATAAAAGAGTAACAGTTTTATTTCTCCTAGTTGAAATATACATCAAGATAAATGTAAATGAACAGGAATATCTACATGCAGTAGAAACTTATTATAATTCTCAAAAGTAATAATATTCTATGGATTTAGATACATTTTTTCTTCTTTTATAAATAGGTAAAAACACAAAAATGATTCCTTATTTCAATAGATCTGTAGATAACACTGGTCTGCAAAAAAAAAGAAAGTTTTTTCCCCTTGGACTTTGATGGGTGATCGTTAGGTATTTTGACCCCCTGAATCCAAAACTGACCTCCGTTTCTCTCTATCACCCACCGTTTTTGAGGCCCCCCCCCCGAAATTCTCGAAAAAACACCTAAAAGCGGTTATTCCTAATAAAGCGAAGGGTGGAGGGAGGTTGTAAGTACCCCCTCCACCCCTCCATAGAAAATATTATCTCAGTGCACGCACATTTATGCATGAAGACCGAAGGGGGAGGGTTGATATCACCGTTAGTTCAGAGGTGTGGCAGGGTAGGAAGCCGGACCAAGTGATAAGCTTAGCTTAGTGAAAATTATGTTGAACTCGTCGAAGAATTGATATCTGCATACGAGTCGATGGGTTGCAGCATGTTATTAAAATTGCGCCTTTTACACGCGCATTTAAACTTTTTCCTAGAAAAATTGGGAGCAGTTTACGATGCACACAGAGAAGGTTTCATCGACACATTGCACTCTTCGAAAAACTGTTCTCTGGGAAGTGGAACTCAAGTATGTTAGCAGATTATTGCTGGTCACTCTTGCGCGAAACTTCCAGAGATCAGTACAAGAGAAAAGCTACCTCCAAGTAAAACCACTCTCTTTTAGTATATGTATCGATGACAAGTATCTTGAACCAGAAAAATTGTATAAGTAAAAATGCACAAAATGTATCAATACATCAATACTCTCTTATTGTACTCTTTCAGTGACATGATACAACGGCACAATTTCATATCATAGTTACACCAGACTGATAAAAAGTTGAAATTTCCCAAATAAGGGAGAGTGGTCCACCCCCTAAAAATGGTAGGTGATGGACCAAAATGGAGGTCAGATTTGGTATCAGGGGGTCAAAATACATTAAGATCACCTATTAAAGTTCAAGGGGAATTTTTAATGCAGACCATTGTAATCAATGCAAATTTTAATAATCAACAATATGGTTTGAAATTATTTAACAGAGAAATGAAGACAATCTTCATACATACAGCACTGTATTACAAAATAATTATTCAGATGATGTCTGGTATGCGACCCGCCCACTGCAAAGCAAAAGACTGGCTTTGGCTTGTACTTCTTCAAGGTCATGCATTTGCATCGTCTTCCCAGTTACATGCATATATTAATTTAGTATCCAAGATACTACTACATACAAGGCTGGCTTTTTATTTAATATTAGAAAAAAAGGGTAAAAGTCTTGAAAATCATGACAGACATGAGAGCAAGCCAATGTATGTTCTTGATCTTGCCGACTTATATCTTGAATGTTCTTTTAACATCGCTATCTAAAGTCTCAAATATACTGCCAAGTCTTTTACATAGTTTTATTTGTTAAAACTTATGTACCACTGATAAAACTACATGACATTATCTGGTCTAATTTATTTTGTACCATAATTGAAATATAAAATAAACATATAATTCATTACATAACTCAAACTAAAAGAAATGATCAACACGATGTTTACATTAGAAAAGTTAATTTCATTTTACAACAGACAGAGATAAACAAACATATTAAACCATAACTGTTAATGTACAATACATATTTTCCATTTTATAATTAAAAAAGGACATTATGGTTGTTCTATCTGGTTTTTGAACATTTTTCTTGGGTTGGGCACAACAACTTCCCTCCACCTCTCTTTATCACTGAATTGTCTCTCCTCCATTGCTCTTTTTGCCTCATCTTTTTTCCAATCCATCTGTCCACTTGGTCTTTTTCCTTTCACCTCCAAATGGTATATCCATTTAGGCAATCTACCCTCCTCCATGCTACTGACATGTCCAAACCATTAAAGCTTTGTAAGTCAAATTTTTATTGTCACGACTGTTCATCCCAAATTATTCCCCAATTTCATTTCTGCTGGCTAGATTTTACTCTCTGCCTTCCTTCCGCAACACAAGTCAGTATTGGTAAAAAATATATGTAATTATCATTTTCTAACAATACAAAGAAACATGGGAAATCACAAAAAGTTAAAATTCCCCAAACCCCAAAACTCAACTTTAAGCTTCTTAATGTAAACATAATGATTTGTTTATTATGAAATAATTGTCGTATTTTATTTTTACTTTTACTTGCCTATATGAATACGTAATATAGGAAAGTTTTCATTTTCATGTAGATTTTTCACCGGATAAACATGTTTTCAGACCCCTTGAACCCAAAAAACATGTTTTTAGTGATTGGTCTATGTGTGTCTCTGTTTAACAGAATATCTCAAGAACAGAAAACCGCACGAAGTTGAACCTTGAAACTTAAATTAGATACCACTAGAGGACCCAACAGAAACATTTTCATCAAAATCAGTCAACCAGAAGTAGTAGTTTATTCGTGTCATTTTGCACTTTTTTGTGTTTTTCTTAAAAACGGCTAAGACTTTTTAAAATCGCCTCATTTACTACATTTTTTATGCTCTACAAGATAGGGTAAGGGCCATGTCTGCTGAAATTCTTGGTGAGGCTGTTCTCTAATACAAAAAAGTGGTCTTTTTATGATTACGGCCTTAATACGTATTTTAGGGCAAAAGCGTGCATAATAAAAGTTGGAGATAATTTAAAAATCTACAAATTTTAATTTTAAACATTTTTGTATAATACTTAGTTAAGCAGTAATTTGTGATTTTATGTTTTTTCCACAAAAATCTGTAAAAAAGTTGTTTTAAGATTTTGGCCTTACTATGCATTTTACGACAAAAATGTGTGTAATAAAATTTTTAGAAAACTACAAGATCTATAACTTTTTTTAAGCATTTTTCTCAGAGTTTAGCTTGAAAGAGTGATTTTCCATATTATTAAGCCAAACTAAGGTTGATTTTCATTTAGCATCATTCACTCATGATTAAAATAAAGTTATGTTTTTTTGAGGTTAGCTTTCTTTGTTTATTTCTGATGTATTATAACTAATGTTACGTTATATTGTTCATTATTTGCATTGACAAGAGAAAGTCGTGTGAGTGTTACACCAGATATTTTTAATAAATATACCCATATTGTCTAATACCAATTAAAAACTAAAATACATTATTAAAATACTTTGTTTTATTAAAATAATATAAATGAATGGAATGATTTACAATAAAAAATTTAATTTTAAGATATAGAGTGATTTTTTTAGTCCTGTTACGCAGTTGTTAATGTCTGGTAATTTTTTTCTAAGAAAGGGAAATTTTGTTTTGTGACACAAAGTTGGTGCCCCTACTCTCTGGTATATGGCAGTGTGAGTTGATTCTCCTTGAGCTGAGTAAAATTTTGTGCAGTTTCTGGTTGTGTTACGAACAGAATGTCTTTTACCCAAGAATAACGGGTTTTCATCCTTGACCAATATTTTGCTACAAAATCGTAAGCGAGTGTAAAAGAATCATTTCAAATTAAATTTGTTGGTGGTCCTCCACCAGAAAAAAAAGACAATTTCTAGGCTAACAAACCGATTTTGAGAGACAGGTAGTGTTTGCGACAGAAAACATAGTGGTTGACCAACTCTCTAACAGATGACGTTTTAGAGAATGTGAAAACAAGATTGCTCAATTTTCCAAACAAAAGTTTACGAAAAATTTTCTAGCAAGTTGGTTTGCCATATTCAAGTGTTCAGAAAGCTGCTAAGAACTTGAAATTGTATTCGTATCATGTACAATTAGCCCAAGAGCTTCAGCCTACAGATTTAAAGAAGCGTTTTCAATATTGCCATTGGTGTAGGTCTTTCGTAAATGATAACGGAACTGAAGTTTTAAACACAGTGTTTTTTAGTGATGAAGCTTGGATTCATCTCGACGGTTATGTGAACAGTCAAAACACTCGAATTTGGGGGGCTGAAAATCCTAACACTTTACAAGAAAAATCTTTGCATCCTGCAAAAAAAATGTGTGTGTGGTGTACGATATCTCATCATCGTATAATCGGACCCACATTCTTCGAACAGATAGTAAATGGTGAAGTAGGCTATACAGGAATATTGTGGGCCAATTTGCATCCCTCCAGGAACCTCAAGAATGGTATTGCTGGTTTCAGCAAGACGGAGCTATTTGCCACCCGTCTCTAGAAACCATGGATTTTCTACAAGAGTTCTTTGGTAGTTGAATAATAAGCAAGGCCCTATGGCCTCCAAAGTCCCTAGATCTCACATCTCCTGACTACTTTTTGTGGGGCTACATTAAGTCAGAGGCCTTCAAAAACAATTCTCACACTATCGACGAACTTAAAGTCAATGTTAGAATTAATAACGATTGTATCCAATAGAACTCTTAAAAAGGTTTCTGCTAATATGCTGAAAAGAGTCCGAATGTGTATAACCGCAAGAGGTGGGCAATTTGAGCATATTCTTTAACAATTATGTAAGTAATGATAGCTTTTTATTAAATCTCTTTTGAAAGTAATAAATACATTTTTTTATTACACCTACATTTCCCTTTCATAAATTACATTACAAATTGGGTAACAGGACTAAAAAAAATTACTCTGTATTTATAGCCTTACACTGAAGTAATCAATGTGTACTTTAAAAATGTAAATTTAATAAACAAAGATACATTTTAGTATATTAAAAAAAATCTCAATATATTCTTAACAATCACAAATAATTATTAAAGACAAATAAAAATAGAATTAATAAAATGTCAAATTAATAACTTGGATAAATTGATATAAAAATTACCACCACCTGTAATATTACACCCTTTAAGTAGCAGCTCTAGAAAACCTTAAAAAAATTATTTTTAGAATTAGGGTACCTTCTTAAAAGACATTCACAAAGATTAAACTATTTTATAGTTAGTTTTATATGTGTATTCAATATGATATATGTGTTCAACATAAAAATAAAACATTGCTCTAAGATAACTGTGGTGAAAGAATTTATCAGGTCATTGAAACTTCATAGAGCCCTGCAGTTGTAATGGAGAAAGAAATGATAATGATGATGCTAATGATGATTAATGAAGCAAGATGCATCAAAAGTAAGGCACCCTACTGATACTTTATTGTATATTGTTCATTGTGTACAATGATTAAAATTTCTGTTTCCTTATGCCCACCACAATGTAAATTACAATAGCCCCTTTGATTAATGCTATGAAATTGATTAATTAAAATGAAAAAAGTCATTCATAATAAGTTTAAAAAAGTATTAAAAATTAAATTAAAAACAGAATTGTATTTTAAAAGTATTGGCAAATGTTATCAAGAAGGATAAGATTATTACAATATTATTATAATATTGTAGCGCTTACGACTTTATTTTGAATTTAACCATGATAATAAATTATGAATTATTGTGGATCATGCAGATTGGATACCCAGTGACTTGTGAACTTTATTGCAATTTGATGTTGACATTCTGGTGTCCAAGCTCAAGTGATTGTGGTCTTTTACAAAGTGAAAAATAAAGCAGTATCTATTCATAAGCTTATCAGTTTACGCATATAAAAAATGTCACTGATTAGCAGCCACAGCAAATTTTGTAACCCTAGTGCTCTCTATTATGCTGTTGTATTAATCTACACCACACACTAATATGGGGTGAGTTATAGGAGGCTGATACTTTGGACTAGGTACAAAGCATACAAAGACACACACACACACACACAACATACACTAGGCGCACTCTAATAATTTCACAAACACAAACAATAATTGCACCTTACCACATAATTAAAAAATTAAAAGCAAATAGTCACCTTATTAGTAAACACATGGCTGTTTTTTTAAACTAAAGTGCCAATGACAGCAACATATCTAGTGGTGGACCCAGAACACTTTAGGCTATTGTAAATTATTTTCCTGATAGCAGTAAAAAATATAAGATTCCAGGTAATCAGTTCATCTGTTTTAAAATAATTGCAGCAGTATAATTAATAATGATAAACATTTAAACTACATGAAGTAATTACAAAACACAAAAATTCATCAAGTACATTTACAGAGAAAGTTTTTGTAAATACCTTTAAAAGTATAAAACAAAACAAACAATTTCTTTACTTTTTTCCTTCCCATCTACTTTTCTATTGAAATCCAATCTAAAGATTATTTGTAGAAGAGTTTTAAAAACACTTACGAAAATAGTACTTATAATGCACAAATGTAATTTAAAAAGTAATAACATTCTAATATCTTTCAATCAATTTTTTATTTTATAAATTACAGTATAAATGAAACAATCTTTACCTTATCCTTAATTGCCTTTTTAGTTTAAAAAAACTTTCACACGTTTCGGTGATACCACCTTCTTCAGAGCAATATTAAACTAAAATTAAAAATTAAAATTTAGGATAGTGTGTCCATTTAGTCATATTGAATGCCATTTCATTTTAAGTTTTAATTTTAGTTTAATATTGCTCTGAAGAGAGCGAAACCAACTTTCGCGAAACACGCAAGTTTTTTTAAAACATAATTTACGATAAGGTAAAGATCTATTTTGTTTAGTAAAGATAAATTTTATTTAAATGGTTGGCAAAATACATTTTAAAAATTTGTTGGTAAATTTTTTATTTTACAGATTATGCAGAAACAAAACTTTTTATATAAAATAAAAATAATAACTATAGTGTTTGATAATTACAATTTTAACTACAACACATTACATCTAAAAGATGATTAGATTAGAATATCTCAAAAATTGAAATGCTCTTACAAAAATATAATGTATTTTTATTAATTTAGTGTAACAGGTAAAAATAAAAAAAAATCCATGTTTTTACTAACAATGCATTGCCTTCGCACATAAACCTTGACAAAAATCTGAGAATAAAGGTTATCCAGAATCATTTAGGAATGGCACAATAAAGAATATACAATGACTCATTCATTTTCGTTTATATCCTCAAATTATTTTATTTTGTATATTAAATATGAAAATAATAACAAATATTTACATACTTATTAACTAAAATTAAAAAATAATTTTTAACATCTAAACATCGTAACACTGGTTCCTTCAGTGGTATAATTACCCATGGCATAATGAAGAAAAAGCCCAGTCTTTAAAATAATAAAACAATTGATAAAAAATAACTTCAAGTAAAATAGGCTAATATATACAAAACATTTTAAGCATCTATCATGATTTTTCCAGTGATTCTTCCCAACGTTTGACAATTTTTTAACAACCATACAATTACCCATTTTACAAAATTATGATCTCAAGTAATCACCAATCAATAATTTTGTAGGTTTTATCTCCAGGGTGCTAGAGAAAACGAGTAAAAGCCAAAGACTTAATCTTTCACGAGTACAAAAACTTCTATTCATTTTTTATTGAATGGCTTGTGTGCACCTTGTCAAGTAATGGTGGATTCCCATCCATAAGGCTAGTTAAATTTAACAGACATTCCACACATGCTAAAGTCAATTCAAAGTAACAAAGTTGGGACCGACTACTCCATCTGATTTTAGAAGCTTTACAACTGTAAGTTGTAAAACTCACCTCTTCAATTCAGAAGAGCAGCTGCTCCACCACAATCCAAGGTCACCACTTCAAGGCTGCACCTCAAAATCTAAAACTTTGAAAATTCCTGACAATCTTTGGCAGAAGTTTTTGTCATCTAATCACTCAAAAATTTTCAGTGCAGGAGAATGAATCCCACATCTAAATATTAAAAAAAAATTAATCCCTAATGTGAATCTGCTGTTGCAATCTGTTCACCATCTCAGAGAGTATGGTTAATTTTTTTATTATTTTTTTTTTTATTGAGTGATGATGCCTACATAAGCCTCGGGCTTGTGCTTAGGTAATGATATATGGTGATTTACAGATGTAAAACATTCCAACCTGTCCGGGAATCGAACCCGGGACCCCGGCATAGTAGCCAGTTGCGCTGACCACTACACCACGGGCCGGCCATCCATTAAAGTACACTAGTAACCTCTGTCTATTGTTCAAATCTGTTAAAAAGTAATTATCTTTACTATGATTTGAACCGCAGAAACCAGATTTTTGGAGACGTTTCCAAAAATTTGGTGAAAACAGCTTGCAATAATGATCCTACAGCTAGACAAACCGATGGGTACATTATATTTAGGAATAAACATCTCAGAATACTCAATTATTTCATTTTGTGACATACTCTTTTCCCCTAATACAAATATGTAAAGATAAGGCAAGTCATACCAACTTGGCCCAATAAAAATATATTGACAACACTTGATTTTTCATTTTGTTTGTCATCACAAACAAAAATTTAAGTCTAGTGTCTTAGTCTTTTCCCCTTGTACAAATATGTAAAGATAAGGCAAGTCAAACCAACTCTGCAAGTAAATATATGTTGACAACACTTGATTTTTCATTCGTTCAGCACAACAGCATAAACTAAAATTTAAGTTTAAAAATACAACAATTTGGTAAAAATCAGTTACACCAAAGACATATCCGTACTTCCCACATAACCGTAATTCTTCAAAAGAAACCAAAATAATGGGATCTAAAATGAGAAACATTTACAAATTTTTTAAATTTCTAAATGTGTACACTTTGGCCTAACCATTGGTAACTATACCGCCAGGAATTTTCACTTAGTAATATAAATACAATATATCCAATTCAGTCTTTTTGTGTTAAAAAAAACTGCATATAGTAAAAGTATGCACAAGTTTGTTTTAAAAATGTGCGGTAAGTTTTTCGATATCAGTTAAATCTTCTAATATATCATCCACTTTACTTCCGATCTTTTTGGCAATTTCTTGTCGTTCTGATACTGGTAGTCCCATGAACATCCAGACTAATTCACCATCAACAATTCCACGTGATGGATTTCCCATCAATTTGTCAGCACTTTTGTAAGTTCTGAAAAGAATAAAAAACACGCATTTATTAAAAAGTTAATTATATTTAATAATCTTTATAGAGAAAAATATTTTAGGTTAAATATATTACATCAAATTGTAATATTTTAAAACAAAATTTTATACAGGAAATTACATTGTCATAGATTTTTCAGCAATAAATTCTCTAAGCATGTTGAACAAGGAAATTAATTGTACAACTTAAAAAGTATCATCATTTTATTTCAACCATCAATATTGTATTATTCCTATATTCCTGCCTTCGAATACTTTAGGGTTTTCCTGTAGATCAGACTGTGTTAGACCAGCAAATTTTAAAAACAGTAAATGAAAGGAATTGTCCTTACACAATCCAGACGAATCATGACATAGATAGCTAAAGCAAAAATTCTTTGTAGAAGCTACCTAGATGGATATCATACAATGAGAAATATCATTATTATAAAAGTGTTACGTTAAAATTCACCCATATTCTGCCCATAACAGACAGGTACAGTGTCAAATTATTTACACTCAATCTGTTCGTTGCAGGGCTAAAATAAATAGTTCTGTTTCTTATCACATGGTCAGCCAATTAAATGACTGAATCATTTAAGAACAGAAGAGATAGAGGTGTAAAAGACACTAATCAGAGTTATCTCCTCTGAAAGCAATGAATTTTATTATACAGCCAGACCATGTGGTGAATGAAGTGAAGGTGTCATTTGCAGAGTGGAAAATATGTGCTTTTCAGAGGGCCCGGCATACTGATAAGCGTACTTTTCCACTCGGTGACGAAGACTACGGTAAACCACCTCACTCCTCGTTTTACTTAGTAAAACCTCTACAGGTTCAAACCAGCCTTTTGGCTGATGACCTAAACAACAACATGTTAAAATTATTTAATAACAATTTTAAATCATAAAAATGACTTCTTTCTTTAATTCTGGAAAGTAAAAAATAAAGAAACCTATTTACCTGAAAGCCTTTGGATTCAAACCAGAAATATGAGGTACATTTGTAACTAGTACATTCTGCAACATAAGTAATCTACGATAGATTTTTTCAGGTACTGGAAGAAGATAGCCAAGAGCTCCATCCAATGTTGCTAAAAACATAAATATATCATAATTACTCTGTGTCTCTAATACTGTATGAAGGATAAATCACAGTAGGCCAGACTTACAATTTAATGTAGTCATTAAAATTACTAAATTTATACATTACATACTGAATTTATTTAGTATGAGAACGATTTGCCTGTTAGAAGCAGTTGGAGTATTCAATTAATTATATTTAACATGCTAGTTAAAATTATATTTGAACTATCAGTTAAGCGACCAAACTATTTAGGAACCAAAGTAAACAAATGTAAACGATAATAATCAGAGTTAATTCCTCTCAAAGTAATAATTTTCATTATACAGTTATACCCAATGGTGAATTGAGGGAATCATTTACAGGATACACGAGGCATGAATAAGGAAAGAAAAGAAGAGATAGTGTAGCAATTAAGTAATTAGAAAAGAAAATAGGGATGTACAGCTAACAAGGACAGTTGGACTAATAAAGATGGTTTAGTCATCTCAATAGGATGAGGTGGGTAGACTGCCAAAAAGGAGACTGCTTTACTTAAAGATGGAGGGGAGAAGACTAAGAGTGAAGTGAATGGGTTCAGTTTTTGATGAACTGGTTAGAAGATGTAATACAAAGAGAGGGCAATGGAGGAGAGATAGTTTATTGTAAGAGAGAGGGATAAAGACAATGATGATGGTTAATTACAGGATGGGTAGAAATGTCACCACTCCTGATTTTAAGCAATTGCCAGTTATTTCCATTAAGGGCCAATTTTAAATCACATGAGGCGACTAGACGTTTCTGGAAGCTCCTTTTACAGCCTAATTCTCAGAATTTGAAGGTGAAAACCTTAGGATTTTCTCCTTTCTTCTGCCTATCCAGTGCTCTGATTTTGCTCTTCATGGAAGCCCTTAAAATCCACAATAAGTTAACTGAATTTTGTTTGGTTCATTCAGTATGCTCAGTTTATTCCGGTATTCTCAATATCCTTTCTGACTCATCAAACACCTTAGGTCTATAGTTTAGAGTCTTAAAATTTTCTTTTATCACCCGTTGTCATCTATTTTATACAAGTATCCATAAAAATTTAGGCTTCTTTTTCTAATCCGTTTCCATTAATCGTTCATTTTCTTTGAACAGTCCCTCTCTACCTCATAACCTATATTGTGTCTGTCTACTACCTTTGGACCCATTAGCTTGTAAAGAATCTTTCTCTCAAATTTCTCTGCTTCTGTTAGAACCGCCTTCCCGGTCATTCTAAGGCACTCACTTGCATACAGACACACAAGTTTATCAGTGTTATAATATCTAATCTTGGCTTGTCTTAAGGACATGCCAGTATTGTTAAATAAAAAAACAGAAAACAAAATACCAAATCTGAATAGTGTAATTTTAACATAATATTTAATAATGTAATGATTAATAATAGTAGAATAACCATGGAACATACCAAACATTGTAATATGTCTTTTATCGCAATTGCTAAGGTGTTTCTTTTCAAGAGCTACGTCACTTGTTCTACAGCGTATTCTGAACATAGTATTTATGTGTTGACCTACATGAAAATCAGCTCGATGAAGTAACCGTTGTCCTGCAAAATGAAAACAAACCACATAAGGCTCGTTTTATATCAGAAATGTAATTTTAAATTCTAAATTTTAATTATTAGCTCCTACTAATGAGCAGCTAGCTAGTTTTAATTGATCAGAGTTCAGAAAACACTATTTTATTTCAGACAATATAAAGTTGAATATACGTACATGGCTGTATGATAATTTGCAAAAGAACTACGCAAATGTAAACTTTATAACCATGTGTGAATTAAACTATTACAAAACATTCATTCTATTACAAAATTGTAATTTTTATAACAGGACAGAATAAATTTTTTTAAAAAGTAATTTTCTACAGAACCATTTACTGCCCTGAAAATCTCGTTTGAGTAGTTGGTGGGGGAAACAGATAGGATTAGCTCTATTCCCCCACACCCTCAACGCACTATCTTTAGTTACTTCCTATAATACTATACAACAGTATGTGTCGTATCATTGTAAGCTAGAAGGTACATGAGTTAGCCACAGTATTGGCATTTTCCATTTGCTTTTTTGTACAATTACCTCACACAAACACAAATGCATTCAAATGACAATGTGTCAAAAAATATGATACATTACAAATGTACTAAAATTCTGTTTTTATTTTCAGATATTTTATAGTTTATTTTGTTCATTTATTGTATAACATAACCGTTTACCTAACTACATACGCTGCAACAATGTAAGATAAGAGGCCAGGAGGAGCTGTCAGTAATGCTAGACATTGAAGCACACAATGATATGATTCACACTTTAGTATTTTGTACAGTACTCTACTGGTATATTTATTACCATGTGAAAACTTAGTCATACTAAAAACATTCATTTTAAAACAAATGTACCGATTATTTGAGACCCAAATATAATTAACCGTAGTACTTATAAGTTATTAAACACAACAAAATTATTCATACTAATATATCAAATAAAATAAGCAATTACATCACACATAAGCTATGTATGATTCTTGACTCATTATTATTTTTTGTTTACTGTTTCACACTTGTCCTATAATACTATTTTTTGAATAGCTTATTACTCATCTTTCAATAGTTTTTTTTATTCTGTTTAATTGATGTAAAAGTTCTGTCTGGCGATGGAAGGTCTAATGTTTATAAAACTAGCTTGTATAGGGTATGGTCAACAACTCAACTCCATAATTCAAATGAGATGCCCAGACCAGTTGTTTGATCAGATCATGAGTGAGCGCAGATCAACTGGTGTCTATCTTTGTTGCAATCTCTGAACTATCTTAGAGACATGTGTGAGCAAAGGAAGACACTATTTAGTGATGATGTAGTATCTCTGCCTCCAGAATATAATTCTCTAATAAGATACAAAAACCTTTTAAGACTGCTGAGCAATTTTACTTATACTAACAAAAAATCATGGGAAACTATTTTACTCAGTAGTCATGGATCTAATTTTTTACTAAAAAAGATAAAATAATTTTTTGTTACAAGTTTCAAAAAAAAAAATCAATATGAAATACAAATAAGGTTTTAAATTACCTCCGTAGCTTTCACGTGACTCAGGTTGGTACATGTAAAGTACTAAATTTTTCTCTCGGTCAGAAACAAGAAATCCCATTTGCGTATTATCTAGAAGAAATTCTATTGTGTATACTTCTGATGGACGAAAATCCTAAAACAACAAAGATTCACATATTTATAATTTAAAAAACGTAAAATTTATTATTACTAATTACCTCTACATACAACATCTTCTGTACAAATTTATTATTCGTTGATAAGCAACAGGAACTTAAAATTTTAAAATGCCTAGTAACAATCTATCTAGATGGCATCATCAATTAGAAACTGTTTAGCAGTAATTAGATCACTGAGAATTCTCCCTACCCAGAAAAGGACAGTTGTAACAGATGAGTTTTTAGAGAATTTTCACATTATGTAAACCACCAGGAGGAGTGTGTTTGCATTAAGAACACAATATTTAATAACAAGCCTTTAAGAATATGATCATCATGAGGTTATCTACCCTTAGGCAGGTCCCTTACACCATGTTTGTCTCCAACTTGTTTTTTTTCCACCAGGATCAAAATTTCTTAATAGCTCATACCCCCTTTTAAATCATCTGTACCTTCCTTTCCTATTCTTTAACAGCATCCTTTACTTTTGTCTTCTACTGGTCTTTGTAATATAGTTTTAATCATACCTTCTCCTTTTATTATGTGCCAGTGTTCTAGCCAATTATCTATTCTCCATCAGATGGTTGCAATTAGATTTCTTATCTTTTCCACTCTTCACAATACTTCTACATTCCCACTCTCAATCCATTTGATTTCTGTAATCATCTACAAACCCACATTTCAAAAGTCTCTAGCCTCTACTTTTTTTCTGTTAAGGTCTGTTTTGCACCCATAAAGTTATACTCAAAACATTTTAATTAATATTTCTTCAGATTTTATTCCATCCAATTATATAGAGTAAGTTTGTTTTTCTATTAATTATTTCACTGAAAAAGTGAAAGAGAACTGAATCTCTTAGTAATTTACTTAAAAAAATAAACCATTTAAAATCAAATTTTCAAAATTATAAACCTTAAGTTTCATAGTCATCCAAAAATGGATTTATATTTGGGGGGGGGGGATTCAGTGTATTTAATTAAACAAATCTTTTTGTTGACTATTAAACTGAGAGACTAAAGAATGAAGGTTAAAAGCTCAGCACTTCAAGTAAGAGAAAAGTGACATTTATGATGCATTGTATTATTTAATGTTGAACTCATCACAAATCATATTTACATAAAAGTTAATGACAAAATATTCAACTATGAAATTATTACATCAGAGCATGACAAAAAATTGTAAACTAACTTATTTAATTGTTAACAAAAATCCACATACATAAGATAAACATAAAAGTATAAGTAAAGGATAATAACAATTATTCATGAAGAAAAAATTCTAATTTGTTACACTTTTCATAATCTTTTGTTACTGCTGTGTGAAACAATACACACTGTTATACAATTTATTAAGTGTATTTTGTTTTCCTTTAACAAAAAACCACTTAAATTTATTTTTTAACAATTACAACTTCCAAGTTTTAAGATAAGATTCAAATTCCCCAGTCAGAATAAAATATATAAAGCAATTTATTTTTAACCGTACAATTAAAATTTATGTTGTAAATACAATATGTAATTTGTTAATATAAGGAAAACAATTTTTAAATAGATGTAAAATGATTTCCATACAAGCAATACTAATTGGAGATAAGAAACAGAATACATTATTCAATATATAGATATTTGATTTCATAAACCTAAAAGTACAATGTTTAAAACATTTCTGCATGAAGTAAATAGAGAACCTAGGAAAAATGTTGTAAATATTGTCTCAAAAAGAGACAATAATTTTCTACATAGAGTATAAATTATTATAAAGAAAATGTTTGACCCGGTAGAAAGTGTTTCAAAATACTCCAACAGTAATTCTTTCAATTATTGTAACTCAGAAAATGGATTACAGAGATTATACAAGACAGATATTTCTGATTCATTAGCAAGTACATAGAAACACAACCACAATCAAAATTAAAGGTTTTGTGTTATTTTTGGGAGGAAAAGTACACTAAAGCATACATCTAGAAAGCAAAAAAAACCGGGATTTTAATTCCGTTTAGATACTGCACTTAGTAGTAATATTATATTCAAGCAGTAATAAACTATTTAATGAATAAATAAATTCTAGGATTATACTTACCCTACTGACTAAAGACAATGTTCTGTATTCCTCTTGGAACCGAAGTAAAGAGATTGATTTATAAACATCAGCAACTAGGATTAAACTTTTTATGGCTAGTATTTGATGTATGTAAATCTGTGTGTCGATAAAGGCCACACCGACCAAATCATTATCCTTCAGCTGCCAAATATATATCTAGATACAAAAGAATAAATAATTACTAAGTGAACCGTACGGGAAAACCCGCAATAAAGTGTGAATTTGTTTTTATAAAACTTCTCTGTAAACAACATTTTTTTGTTTTATTGTTGTGTGACATTATTTGAAAAAGCAAAATATAGCAGAACTCACTGTACACTACTCAAAGTAAGAACAACCACATTGGAAAGTCCAAAGCGATGTGTCCACTGCCAATGCATTGGTATACTTTAGTTCATTGAATTTGTCGCCCTCCAACCTGAAATAGCTGCGCGAGGTATGGGCAGGATACATAAAGAAAGAGAGATATATGCATAGTGTAGTACTGCATTCGGTACACAGACGCATCGCTTACCATATTCTCGTTCTTATTAGCTTCACGTATTATTATCTCTTAATCTTTATTTTAGACCTCCTATTTTATGGTCATAAATAGAAATACCTGATTTTGGTTAGTTTTCTACAAATCTACTCAAACAGACGATTCACTTGAGCCCACTTTTCAGGGAAAATCGGTGAAGGTTTAGGTGGTTAAAATCGTGTTGGAAAAAAAACTGCTCGCTATTAATATACAGATATCTTACTATAGATAAATATAAAATATAAACTACAATAAAACTCCAATTACCCGAAACCTGCCTTACCCAAAACAGATCCGAAAAATTTGGTTTTTAATTACAATACTGTGTATACGCACAGTACAAAATTTAAATACGTGGCATCGTTAAAGAACAGAAGTATCCAATGAAATAAATTATTTATATAAAGTTTCACTATTCCGGGAGATTTGTTTACTCGTTTCTCACCTTTAGGACATGCTTCTAATAAAAAGATATTGGAAGAAAACTTAAATTATATTATGATTGTATAACTTTCCAGGCTGCCTTAGGTTTATTGTTGGCAGCTATAATATAAATTGCCAAAAACTTTTCTTTTCCCTTCAACAACCTTTAGCTTAAACTTAGAAACCTTTAAGCATTTAGGGCTTCAAGTGCACCTGTGCTTCTAAAAATGGTTAAATAAGCCAAACAGCGACCCATAAGTTTTCCCGGTTCACTATCATAACACTTAATTCTGAATTTTCTTTTAACACCCCTGTTCCGTTGTACACCAACAGTATCATGGCTACAAAATTTCATAGATTTATCAAGAAGTTCTTTAGGTGAAAAACCCAGATACCAAAACAGGTTACCATAATCCAATTTCTATTACATTAAAAAAATTTTTTTAAATATCCAAAATTCTGAAAAATAAAACAATAATTATATTGAAGAAAAATATTACCTTTTGTCCAACAGCAGAAACAAGGAACCCCATAGCATGTGTCATGGCAGTTACAGGACCTTTTTGTTCTTTAGAGTACAACATTTTGAATCTATTTTTTGTCAGTGGTTGACCTGGTTCTGGCACAACTTCAATTATATCAAATATTAATATCTATAACAAACGATTAAACTCAGTCATAACACAGAACATTAGTAAGCTTTTTTTATTTTACCAAATTCTTAATTACTATAATCCTGTTAAATTATGTTACACTCTTAAAAGAAAATGAGATTTTCACAAATTTACATACATAATTATGAGGGTCATTCGTAAAGTAAAGTCCGAATCACGGTAACTAGCCACACGGCGAGCAAACTGCGCAACGCGCGACGACTCCCAGCATGCCTTGCGTACGAAACGACGCCATTTACAGTAGTATCTTTGTTGTGTGTTGTTTACAGTGCATCTTTAAGATGTTTAAGACAATTGATCATCCCGCCGACTGCGAAATACGGTCAGTGATTCGTTTTTTGACAGCAAGGAATGTTTGTGCAGTAGATACTCATCGACAAATAAGTGAAGTATATGGCCCTAATGCAATGAGTGATAGTAAAGTGCCCAAGTGGGTGAGAGCTTTCAAGGAGAGAAGGGACAATGTCCATGATGAGCCGCAATCTGGCCGACCATCAGTGATCACGGAAGATTTGGTCAAAGCCATTGAAGAAAAGATTGGTGAAAATCGGCGATTCACAATTTCGTCATTAGCATTGGAATTCTCAAACGAGAGTAGAACAGTAGAAGTTTCTCAGCGGTAAGCACTTTAACTCCGATGACGAGGTGAAAGAAGCTGTTCATGACTGGTTATATTCGCAGGCGGCAGAGTTCTATGACACTGGTATTCAAAAGCTTGTAGAACGTTATGATAAATGTTTTAAAAAAATGGAAACTATGTAGAAAAATAGATTAAGACATCAGGAATTAAATAAAACAAGGTTTTTGATCTAATCTGTTGTGGTTAATTTTTTATACAAAAACGGACCTTACTTTACGAATGACCCTCGTAATTATAATTATAAATTTTTATGAGTATGTGTAAACAATATTATTAAATAAAAATGTATACTTCAGTAACTTAACACCAAAATTTTCAAATAAATTTAAAATATTTTCTAAATAAATTTAAACAGAATATTTTAAATACGATCTAAATACAAAAGAACCTTATTAACCCGGATCAATTGGGGCCGGGGCTGGTTGGAAAAATGAGAATTGGGTTATCCAGAGAATGAGGAAAAAATTATAAAAAGAACATTTTACTTATCAAAAATATTTTTATTTAGTTTAAAAATTATTTTTGGCACACTTCACCTAAAAATACAATACCTATAAGTATTTACATAGTACACAATCGCTTATGAGCAACGTGATCTCACATCCACTTTAGTATCCGTTAGGTTAGGGGTTCTCAACCTGGGGGGCGTAGAAGATTTTCAAGGGAGGCGTCATCGTATTAGAATAGAAAAAAAGCTATGATTAACCCAGGTTAGTTCCTGCCTTTATATTTCAAACACCATTATTTTATTGTACAACACTCAATGTTATAGTTTGAAGATTTTGTAAACAATTATATTTTAAGTTTTTTGGTTCTGTGATTTGACTGTATGTTCAAAAATGTATTTTTACAAAATGTAAACATTTTGTAAAAAGTTATCAAATATTTAATTGTATTACCTGCAAGTCTAACCTTTATCCCATCCCTAAACTCGGTATAGTTACAAATTGAAATTCTTCTAAATAGGCCTACTTGTGTTGACCATATAAGGGGGTAATAGTACAGGGGAGGCGTGACAAAAAGTCAGTCTACTATAGGAGGCACAGAGCCTGAAAGGTTGAGAACCCTTGCGTTAGGTGATGTTTTGACTTGACTCTCAAAATAATAAAATCAATTTAATGTATGTTTGCTACTGCTTCTGCATGAGTCATTACCACATCAGGTTCGTCAACACTGTCTGAATCCTTTTCATTTTCTATAACACTGCATAATGCAATAATTTCTTCCTCTGTGTTACTTTATAACCTCCATCATTGTCAATTTGCAACCAACTAACTGTAAATGTCTTTTTTATCAACATCAGAACAGCCATAAATTTTTTTTAAATGTCTATAAAATCTTCTTCCGCATTTGTTTGTTTTTCTTCAATTTTATTGTTTTGTAGCAAATCATATACGAGGGGGTACCCAAAAGAAACCGGAATTATTTTTTAAAACTATTTATTTTTAATTTTTTTACAAAAGAACCTTATCCCCTTCAAAATACTCTCCATTACAACTAATACATTTGTCCCAACGGTGCTTCCACTGTTCAAAACATTTTTTGTACTCCTCTTCAGTGATGGCTACCAGCTCATCCGTCGTTTTTTTCTTGACATCATCAACGTTGTTAAATCGGAGACCTTTCATGCCCCTTTTCATGCGTGGGAACAAGAAAAAATCACATGGAGCCAGATCGGGTGAGTACGGTGCGTGTGGTAACAAAACCATGCCGTTTTTCGCCAAAAACTGGATAACCGAGATTGCCGTGTGTGCAGGCGCGTTGTCGTGGTGGAAAAACCAGTCCCCTGTCTGCCACAAATTAGGTCTTTTACGACGAATGCTGTTTCGTAGTCTTCTTAACACTTCAAGATAAAAAGCTTGATTTACCGTCTGGCCTGGTGGAACGAACTCTGAATGGACAATTCCCCTCACATTAAAAAAACAAATCAGCATTGTTTTGATGTTCGATCTGACTTGACGACTTTTTTTTGGTCGGGGTGATAATGAAGTCTTCCACTGACTGGATTGTTGTTTGGTTTCTGGGTCGTACCCATAGCACCAAGACTCGTCACCCGTAATGATCTTTGACATGAAATCTGGATCAGTTTCAAGCCGTTGTTTCAAATCACTACACGTTTCAATTCGACATTCCTTTTGAGTGTCTGTCAGAACCCGAGGCACAAACTTGGCAGCGACTCTTTTCATTGTCAAGTCTTCTGTTAAAATGCGTTGGACTGAGCTCCAAGATAACCCACTAACCTGTGATATTTGGTCAATGGTCTGTCGTCGGTCTGTTCGTACAATTTCTTTCACTCTCACAACATTTTCGTCTGTTCGGGAAGTCGACGGTCGTCCAGAACGAGGTTTGTTCTCAATCGACATGTCGCCATTTTTAAAGCGCAAAAACCACTCGTACACTTGGGTTTTTCCAATAGCGTCGTCTTTGTAAGCTGTGTTCAACATTACAACTGTTTCCGCGGCGTTTTTACCGAGCAAGAAGCAAAATTTCACAGCCGCACGTTGTTCATTAAAACTTGCCATCATGAAAAACGACACGAGCACAAAACAGCACTAGCGAGAACAATCACTGCACGAGAACAGAACAAGCTAGATCAACGAACAAAATGGCATTGAACTGGCAATGAGTAGCGCTACAAGCAGCATAGTGGCGGGAATTTGTACTGCACAAGCTCCGCCCACAGCAGAGCTATTCTGGATACTTTTGGGTACCCCCTCGTACACCAGGCCACAACTTTTTCCATGACTTTATCAAAGTATTTTTTCAAAGGGAAGGGAAGAAGAGCATTGAGTCATCAGTTTGCTGCGTAACAACAGCAGGTGGGGTTATTGCAATGAACTCACCCACTGGAAAGTGAATTTGAATAATGTATCTACTGAAAATAGCGATTTATCATCAGTAAAACAAGCCTTCATTTACTCCGCTTAACAATTTTTTTCCCAAAACTGGTACAGGTTATAGGGGTCTGAGTTAATGAGGTTCTACTGTAAGAATTTTATTGGTTACATTATACAACAACAAATTTATATAAATAAATCTTGTTTATAAATAAACAGAGAAAAATTGATAGTCTTATTTTCACTATTTAAAACAAGGAAAATTGAAATAAGCACTGAAGAGAGAGACTATTAGACACATGGAATAAACCCAAGGTACTTATAATTAAATCAAGCAAAATACTTTTAATTGGCAGAGTTATAAACTGAGTGTGTAATCATAGAGCAATGAAACTATGACAGCTACTGCATTAGATAGACAAGTACATATCTATATTGAATCAATAAGTGCAAAGTGTAAACTGCAGTAATATTTCTGTCTCTACCTATCACTTGCGCATGAAAACAAAATTTTAAATGTTAACAATTAAATACTTCACTTGATTTGATAATACTTGCAACTGATATGTATGAATAAGTTTAATCACAGAGCAAATATTTCACCATTCACAAAGAATGCCCATGTTATAAAAATATACACAGAAACAATTTACAGAATACCAACATACATGCATACATTGGTTATACTGTGGACAATTCAAACAGGCACAACTCTTGCTCTACGTGTACACACTGTTCCGCTTAAGTATATCCATAACCTATTTTTTCAACAAGGTCTACAAATTTTAATGTATGCAAATGCCTACAACCTTATTTCAATGTACAAACATACAAATAATTATTTTATTTTAATTTGTCCCAGTAATAATTTAAATTATAAATTACAAGAACTAAACTGCAAAAACTCACTAAACTATACTCTACAGATGCACACAACTAACTAAACAAATTGGTGTGAATATAATTTTATAATAAACAGAAAATCATATATGAAAACAAATTAGTCACATCATTATGCCTGACAGATTATGAATAACAACAGTGAAAACAAAGCGTAGTGACCGTGCGTGAGTTGCACATTGCAGCAGCGATTGTATACTTTTGTGACTGTACCATTGTTGCATGGCGCAGGGCGAACGGTGGAGTAGATAAATACTGAAGCGGCTTGTGCCAATTCGAATCGTCCAAGGTATATCTGATATGTAACAATAAAATATTTATTTGCTTCCAAAGTACTTCAGTATTTGCTCCAAAGGATCTAGATTTAAGTCTTAGAATTCGAATGCTACGCTGCTACGTGTTTCCCATCGTTCTCTATGGTTGCGAGAGCTGGACCCTCAATCCCTCATTGGAAAGACGTATAGAGGCATTCAAAATGTACCTCTACAGGAGAATGCTACGCATTTCCTGGATGCATAGAGTGACAAATTGTGAAGTCCTCAACAGAATTGCGAAGAACAAGGAGCTGCTATTAACTGTTAAGGAGCGTAAATTGGCGTACATCGGACACCTGATGAGAGGCGGTAGGTATGAGATGCTTCGGCTGATCATTGAGGGGAAGATTCAGGGGAGCAGATCAGTGGGGAGGAGACAGAATTCTTGGCTCAGGGACTTACGTCGATGGCTCGGCAGAACGTCATCCGAGATCTTCAGAGCCGTCACATCTCGAGTGATTACAGCCAATTGGATCGCCAACCTTCGAAGGGAGATGGCGCAATAAGAAGAAGAGAAGAAAGTACTTAAAAATACCGTAATTAATTAATTTACTTACCAATGATAACATAATCCACTTCCAAAATTTTTTTGTACGTGAATTTTTATGGAAATCATTCATAAAATAAAGCATACTATAATCTTAACAGTGCATACTAAATAGTTACAAAAACAATAAAAATAAATGAAATCACTTACTCTACCACGACTTGTAATATCTTCACTATAATTATAGTTCGTACCAAGAGCAATATAACCTTTAAGACCACTTCGAGTACCTTCATACGCTAAACTAACATTCTTTAAACAGGTCACATGTTCCCAGTCTTCTAGATCCATTTTTGTATTTGGAATTACCTAGAAGAAAATCCGACATGACATTGAGATTAATGTAACTATTAATTCAATAAGAGACAGCAGGGAAACACAAATATTCATAAGACATATATAATTTTATCAATTTTCTGATCATACATCAACAAATCAATTCATATTTCTCGCACTGTAATAATACATCTTGTTTTACCAAAATAAATTCTACTCTGATAGGACACAAAACAACTTTCAAAGTACTTAGAGAGAGTACAGCCCAATTTTAAACTTATCTAAAATTAATGCACTCTCTCATTAATTATATACTACTATAAACATCTTAGAAATTTATGAATAAGTCTTTAAAATGGATCATGTATCTTGTTAAATCTGAATGACAATACACCATTAGTTTTCACCGACTTGTATTCTTCACCTGCTGTAATCTTTTCTTATTTATAAAATTTTACTAACGTGTTGCAGTGGATTCACTGAAACATGTTATTAAAAATATAGACAAGAAAAAATTTTAAAGCAGCATTAAAAAGAATACATTTTGATGAAAACTACTGTAGTCATTTAGATCTTATAGCATCATCCTTCAAGTGTACGCACTGACAAATTGAAACATTCCTTATTTATTTAATTTACTTCAGATTAAAATTAACCTTAGTTGAGATAACCAACCAGAACTATTTTTATAACATCATTATTGGTGGCAATTTTTAAAATTGAAATCTATCACATTGTTTTGTCCATTCATCTTTCCGTCACACCCAGATGTCAGAAACCACATGAGAAAGCAACAAATGGTTTTCAAATTCGTAACTACACAAAAAGTTAATGGGCCTAAATTGGGTTTGAAGTTCCGGTTTCGACCAGAAGTCAAGAAATCAAAGTCAGAAACTACAAGAGATAGCAATAAACACTTTTCGGATTTTTAATCTACACAAAAAGTTAATGGGCCTAGATTGGGTGTGAAGTTTTGGTTTTAACCGTACGTCAAGAAATCAAAGTTGGAATCTGGAAACAGAAGTAATGTTATTCGATTCGTCTTAAAGAGTAGATGGAGAAATTGTTGGGGGGTTTGAAGTTATGGTATCGACCAAAAGTGGCACAAAACCGGAAGTCAAGAAATCAAAGCTGGAATTCCTCTTAAAGAGTAGATACAGAAATCACTAATGGTTTCTGCCATAAGTCAAAACAGAGCCTTTTTAAAAATTGCCACCAGCCATGAGACGCGTTTCTCATTAAAGATTTTTATTACTTCATATATAACTATTAAAATATAACACTAAAACTATTAAAATGGTACAAAAATTCATTCTAAGAAGTGCTGTAAAATTAATTCTCAAAGTGTAGATAAATTTGCTCTGAAACAGTCTCTTCTAATACATTACTATAATAGTACTACTTACTTCCCAGGAGACAGGTGAAAAGAGAAGTACACTAAATTTTTCTTGAAATGGAAATGGAAACCTTTCATTTCTTTCTTCTTCTGACAATTCCTGAAATAAAAGCAAAAAAGTAAAGGTGATTAAATCCAATGGAAACTGGATATTAAATCAAGAAAGTACAACAAATACAAGAAATGTTACTATTCACTATCAAAACAAATACAAACCAATTATAATTTAAATGTATTGGCCCATCTAATCCAGTAACAATGACTATTTAACTTACCAATAACAAATTGTTAGGATCAACATATATTTTTTACAGGAGTATGAAACCCATTTAACACTTAACAGTAATTACACGAAGATTGTTTAACTGGTTTTTCCTTCAACTGTGAAATGAACAACACAAAATTCAAAGCTTGATTTTATTTGTCAAGTAACCAACTACCTGTATGATATACAAGCATGCCTCATAGCAGCTTCGCACGCCAACAATGGTGTTATCAAATTTTTTAACTAAGTAACAGAAATTGTGTAACTGCGAGATCAACTGTATACTCCAACAAACACACACACACACACACCCACACATGCAACATTTTGATAATTTCCCCCGCATATGTCTCTCACCATCATCAAACCCCTTCATCTACTTTAACAGCCATACATACTCACATGTACACACACATACATATCATACATATTTATGAAAATCTTCATTAGGGCCCTTAGGGTTAGCATTTTTGAAATTTAAAAAATAAAATTTTGATGTGAATATAAATAGAAATATGCTGTCAAAATTTCATAAACATCTGTTCAGTAGTTTTGGAAATTAGCCTGCACAAAAAAACACGCTTTGTCTTTATAATATTAGCACAGATAATAGAAAATCGGAATGGGCAGCTAGTAAAATATAAAACCTCAATACATGGCACGCCCCAGGTGGCGGATAAGCACTGAGCAAACCAGTGAGGACCCCCAAAAGCAAAATAAAGCGGACCTGAGCAAAATAAAATAGCTCTTGCGGACCTAACACACCTCATCCTACAAATATACTCACCAATCCATACTTCATTAATCGCCTCTCCAGATCTGGAATTGTAAATCCTGGCCTTGGTCAGAAATATCTCGATCGCAAGATCAGATAATCAATCAAAGCATAAAGAGTCTTCTAACAACTTTGAGGACATACATGTGTATGGACTGATTCAAGTGCTCCAACGTGGACATAAAATAAAAATAAAAAATTATGCCTTCTAAGCTCCATTAGACCCAATACGTTACACAACTAACTTAAAAAAAAATCTAATTTGCTATTTTACGGTTTTAGGCTAAAAAAAGTGGGACACTGATAAATTCTGAACACTACAGAAATTTTTAAACTTGATTAAATTTTTAAATCTATACTGATGTAATGTACTATTTGTTTACAATATTATAATAACAATTAAAAAATATCAATAGAATAATTTATTACAAACCTTGTCTTCTCCATTGAATTTGTAATATTTGTTAGTGGGTTCCGCCAGACTTGTAACAATACAATATGTTTTACTTTCAAGATGATAGGTAACAAAATGAGGGGTGCATCTCAAAGGAACCTTTCTTACAGGCCAAGGAGCATCATATGACAGATGAGTGGGCAGAACACAGATTCGTAACTCTGACTGAAAATAATAGACAAATATTATCTAACTTTTACTTATATCAAATTACATTATTAACCTTTTAAGGTCATAAGCTGATATATTGGCTCAAAAAATAAATTTGAAAATGGCCGCAAGCTGACATATTGGCACCATTCTTATTCATTTACAAATTTAATTTTTTATGGATATTAACAAATTTTTCACAGTGAAATGAATAGTACGTAAACAATAAATAAAGAAAAATAATCATAATTTATGCCCTTGGTTGATAGTTTGCCAAAATATTTTTTTTTTTTTTTTTTAGCTTTTATTTGTTATTGGGAACTGTACACTATTGACAACTACCCAATTTGATCGCTGCTTTTCGCTGTATTTTTGAAGTGGATTAGGCATGAGTTTGAACAGAGACCCCCAGTAGAGTTTGCTCACAGATGGCTGTCAGCTGGTCACCATACCAAGTCGCTTGCCCAACCGGTGTTACTTAACAAATAATAGCGACTTTCTACCAGCTGACTGACTGGGCTGGCCCGGAGGCCTCCAAAATATTAAAAATAAATTTATTGTTACATAATGTTGATCAACGTTATGAAATTGAGTAGGCTACGGTTACTCAGCTGACAGATTTTCAATATAAACATTAATTTGTTGTAGGTTGAATGAATTCATAAAATGTTCAAGATAAGTATGTGTTGTTTGCTCTATTTGATTATTTAAATATAATTTTAATTACTCCAGTATTGTAGTATTAAACTTGCAATGTATAAATGAGCATTTACAGTCAAGTGGCTTATTGATTACATTAGTTGTTTGCAGGTTGTCTGTTTAGCCTGTTTTATTAATTGCCTAAAACACTTATTCTTTTACAGATGTCATTAACAAATTTTCAGGGGTTATAAATAAAAAAACAAGGAATTTGATAGCAGTTGTAAAAAAACCTGTAAAAATTATTTTAACTTTTTTGTTCTTCTCAATTTCCTCTTTCAAATTTTTTGTTTCATAATCATTAAATTTATTTCCACAGAAAATTAATGAGTGATGCATTAGAAAGAAAAAAAACAAACTATTCAAATTTTTGGCAACATAATTATATTATAATTATTAATACATAAAGATATAAGATTGATATCATAAATCTCCTTAAAGTAACATTTTAGGCCTGGCTTTTTTTCTCCACAACTAATTAAAAAAAATGGCTTATTTGGAATAGGCAAATTTGTTTTTGCCCAACCAATAAACAAATTAAAATACAACCAAATTTTATTACAACAACAATTGAAATACAATACAAATCAGCTTCAAGGCACGACAAATTCCACTGACTTAATGCCATTTTTTAAAGTAAAATTTTAAGATCAAATATTTGTAAAGAATATGTAAGATAAGAAAACTAAATTTTTTCAATTGATGAAGAACTTTTAGACATAGCTTTTAGCATAGCAATAAGTATAGTACATTTTATAGACATAGTCTTGTTGCTAATGAAAAGTTTGTGCAGTACACATAGAAACTGATTTTCATGAATGGCTAAATTATCAAAAAATCAAGTTCGTTCTTGAATATATTATATAACATTCAAACAAAATTAATAAATAGCCAGAAAAAATCACACAATACATTAGTCATAAACCAGTAAAATTATTTGAACACAATAAAAGAAACTGTGGTAACATCTTACCTTTTTGTTAAAGTACAGAAACCCTTGAGGGCAATTGACATTATGGAATGGTGCAAAACATGTTATTTCACCATCAATCCACATAGGATGAACTCTAATTTCTCCTCTAGCTGTCAGAAACACCCAGTGTGGATAAGGCCCACAGATAAACACCTGGAAAAAGGAAGATTCAAGAAGCAATTAGTACAATGAAATTACAACATAACTTTCAGTGGTAAATATTTTGAGATAAAAAGAAAACAAATGCACCAGTGGGCAATCATGCTAAATTAATACTTATTGATTTCGAACAGGTTTGAGCAATAGAATGTAACAACAGTTTTAAACTACAGTAGGCTGCGTACAAAAGTTGTCATTTTTTGTATTTTGTAAACGCGGTGCTACCACAATCTTGTCCAGTGAACATCAACTCTCTTTAGAGAAACATAGGTATAGTATGTCATGTTGACATCACCAGTTGCTCTCAGCATGCACACAGCCTAAATGTAAAAAAAATCACATCATACACGAAAATAAGATCTGTACATAAAAATTATTCACTAGAACTTGCGGTCCACAAAAAAATAAGTCGGTGGTCAGAATGCGGACTGGCAGTTGGTCACTACTGTATACACATAAAGAAATATTGTAGGACCTTGAAATTAAGGTCTAGGTTAAGCTAATGTACTTGAAATTAAAAACTAAGCTATAGATGTAATTAAAACTATCTTGATGAAGTTATACCATTAAATATAAGAGTATAAAGAGATATTTCATTATTGGATGATCGAAAGAGTAGCAATTGAAAGTATTGAATTGTAATCATTAATTTAAAATGAAAAAACTAGTTTCATGTATTTTAAATGAACATTCTGTTTGTCCTTAAATATAGAGTTCTACTGAATAAAATTAAAACGTTTCTACATGAATGTAAAGAGGACACTTTAGGGATTCTGCAAAAAAAAAATTCAAAAGTGAAAACTAGCAAAAGTCATAAAAAGGTATGTGAAGTAAATAACAAAATAATTGAATAAAAGATTTAATGGTGATACTATTCTGGTGTTACGAAGTTCAGTTTGTTTTGAGCAGTCATTACGATAACGGGAATTGTTTATTTAGGTGGATATCTTTTTTATAAATAATACTGATACAACAAAATAAGACTATAAGTGTTAAAATAATAGTGAAATTGGTCGTTAAGAAAAAATTAGTGTATAATTGTGTGAATTAATTTGCAAGGGTCAGCTATATTATTGAAATAAATATTTGAAAAAAGAGATGTGAATTGACTGCATTGAGAAATATTATTTGTACTTAATTTGAAGAAAAAATGTTAAGAGGGAATTCAATTTAATCCTCGGGTTCAAATTTCTTTTATACTTAGATCTACCGATAATGGAAAGTATAGTTATTGTACTTACTCCATTGTACCCAGCGATATTACTGAAATATCTAAGATGATTAACTGATGAAATTTCAGGCTCATCTTCCTTCCTCTTGGCTCTAAATTTAACAAAAATGCAATTCAAAATTATTAACTAGCCTAAAAAATTGTGCCAGAATAAAATTATAATTAACTAAAAAATTATAAGAAAATAATGAAGATTGTAAAGTTCCACAGTAGCTGGATAAAGAGATGCCCCAGGTTGAGTTCTTTATATCAGATTAATAATTATTATATATTATTATTTATTTAATAATTATTAAATTAATTAATAATTAATTATTACAAGTAGACCATAAGTTGGTGTAACGGTCAGTGCAACAGGCTTCTAATACCACAGTTTGATTTCTGGTCAGTCTGACATTTCTCATCAGATATCTTACCTCAAATTATTACCTCTGCTCAAGCTTAGGCTAATGTAAGAAACACCACACACTTTTAAAAAGAAAATATTAAAACTACTATAAAGCTCTTTAACAGAAACAATTCACAGTTTATAATGATAATTTCTGTAAATGACGCCAGAGAGATCTCTGTCTTAAGTATTTTGAGGGTGAAGAAAAAACCTCCTGTGTTCTCAATAAATACTTAGGTGTAAAAACTCACGAGGAAATTATTTCATTTTTAAAAAGTAAATTTTTTAGTTTTATTATTTCATAAAGTATGTTGAAATAACTACATAACAAATGAGGTACATGTTACACAAAATTTTATACAACTTTTTCTTTCTGAAAATCTTGATTTTATTCATAGAACATTTTTTGTTCATCTTCAATTTGTACCACACATGCCACTACAGTAACAAAATATAAGCATTATCAATAAATAATAATAATAATTAACTTACTTTCTGTATTTTTCTTTCATAATAATAGTTTGGTTTACTTTTCGAAATCGAAGTTTCAAATAACCACGAGGATATCTGTAGGCCTGATAAAGTAATACTTCTTCATCCATCCTCAATAATAGAACCGGACGACTACCATTATGTCCCAAAGATGCAACTAGAATTTCTTGAATTTGCAATTCAGATTGGTTAGGAGCTTGATCTATATTAAAATAAAAATAAATAATAATTTTTAATTGTAAAAAAGTTTTACTTTTTATTTTGCATTAAACACTATCTGATAAAAAATTTAATTTAATACTTCATTTTAAAAAAATTAGTAAAAGGTTTTAGTTAGAATAACAATTTTCCAATTATCCATGAAGTTATAACTATTATATGACTAGAAAAAGTTTTTTTAACATATAAATGTTATTATATAGTTATTTTTTGGATTCCAGATATCATTCCCAAAACAGAAGTAATGCCAACATTCAAGCAAAAGCTGCATAGTGAAACTAAATGATGAAACAAAATATAAATCACCCAAAAATTTAAATATCTTGGTGAAATAATCACATGGAATCTTATCAAGAAACAATCAATTTGAAAACCATTTAACTAACCTTAAGCTGGTTCAAAGAGTCATCAGCCCCACAAATAAAAAGAAGTCTCTCCCAATTAATTCTAAAATAGAACACTACAAATTGGTAACAAAACCAAAAACCACAAGCGCCTGTGAAACTATTTTCAAACTGAGCACTCAATCAATTACTGACAAACCCCAAAAATCAGACAGAAGAATTTTAAGAACAGCCATTAATGTCATACACAAAGTTCATGACAAATGGTGGATAATCCCCAATAACTTAATCTTCAAGGAAAACAAGTTGATAATTGACACCTGCAGACTACCTAACCCAAGACTCACTAAACAGCTGTTAACTACTAACTCCAGAACAAAACTCAAAATAAATGGATCCAGGAAATAAAATCCGAATTGAAGGATTTACAGATAACTGAAGAAATTATCCTAAAATTAGAGTAAAAAATAACTTAAAAACTAATCCAACTCACTTTCAAAAAACAGAAACAACCTAAAATCATTATAAAAGAAAAAATGAGGGCCACCGTAATAAAAAATATTAACAGATATGGGAGAGAAAAAGGCAGATCAACCTAACTGTAGCTCAAAGATGTATTATACATGGAATGACTTAGAGTGCTCCTGTTAGACCAAAAACTATGAAAAAAATTCTTCTCTTTCTGCTAAATGGCAAAAGCCAAAGAACTACTAATTCAGTATCAGTAAGAAATAGTTAATACATTAATAAAAAAATTTGCTTACTTTCAATAGCCTGAGGCTGATTTTGTACAACAGTAGGCGTTGCACCAAGACTATCAGCTAAAACTCGTAAACCACCAGTAATATTAGAAACCAGATAACTTAATTTCATATCCGGTAATGAATACATTTCTAAATGGCCATTTTCTCTAGTTAGGAATAACCAGTATGTAGGTCTCACTTCCATCAGATGTTTTTGCCACCTGTTAATACAAACAAAAAATGCAAAATTATCACCAGGATCTAGAAAAACAAACTTCGAGTATAATAAGACTACAGTCGTTTAAAACCTATTATCAAATCGTTAATACAATGTCAAACAATTAGTTTAAAAATTTGAGCCCTTAAATGTGTTGTACATTGATCAACATTACAGGATGACAGTGAAGAATGGCTCGCTAATCCTTTTTAAATTTTTATCCATAGAAACTCACAGTTGGTGTATCAACGCTACATCTCTTAACAAGTGTTCAAAAACAGTAAGTACATCTAACCCCACAGTTAACAAATTCCTGCACTGTACAGTCAGCCTTTTCAACAAGACAAGACTCCCTTTTATATCTTTTCTCAAGATCAATTGCCAACAATATTATTGAGAGATTGTTCATTTGCTTTGATCCAACATATATGATGGTTTTTTTTCACGAGACAATCTATAAAATTCTGCAAAATAAGAACAGTGCCTTCTTGTGAGGTAGCTATGAGGCTTATCCATCAAACCACAAATCTTTACTAATTTTGCACACAATATGGACTCCATAATTCTATTACCTGCCCATAACAGGCAGGAAGAATGTTAAAAAATTTGTACTTGATTTGCTAGTTCCAGGGCTCCAAAAAATTGTTCTGTTTCTTATCACATGGTCAGCCATACAATGACATGACAATCATTTAAGAACATAAGAGGTAGAGGTGTACAAGACACTAAACAGAGTTATTTCCTCTGAGAGTAATGAATTTCATTGTACAGCCAGATCCTGTGGTGAATGAAGTGAATGTGCCATTTGCAGGGAGAAAAGTAGATGATTTTCAGAGGGCCTGGTATGCTGATAAGCATACTTTTCCACTCAGTGAGGAAGGCTAGGGTAAATCACCTCACTCCTCGTTTTACTTAGTATGAGGGTCAAACCTCTCAACCCTTTTAAGGTTTAATGAAGGAATAATAATCCTTGGAATAATCCAATGGGGTTCCTTTTGGGGTTAAGCTGTCTGTTCTGGGCAATGGGATTTGGGAATCGCTCAGCGTTTTTATAGATCTGATCATCAACTCTTTTTTCATTGCTTCTTTCCTGATTTTTCCCTTAGTGGGCCATATTTGTACCATTTGTGGATAATTCACCAATGGTGTTTTCGAGGAAATTTTTCTTGCTACCATTTTTGAGAGTTGTCTTCATGCTGTCCTCAATGTGCAATAGATGTCATCTTCTATCATTATGGGAAACGCCTCAAGTCTTGATGATGGACTGGCATTGTATTCCCAGGGTCAGAGTTTTCGCAAGATAGCCCATTCCATGATCACGTGTTCAAGAAGTTGTGATTCTTCATGTGGATAAGGGAGATTGAAGAAGCAGGTGACTGTAATTTTGTAAAACATACTTCTTAACTTAAAAGTAGTTTCTCTTCAAAATAAAAGAGGAAATCATAATTCTTTGTTAACAACAAAATTGTCTTCATACAATAATTTCTAGTGCTGGTAGAGAAACAAGACTTCAGTCACGGATAATTAGTCTTGTAGTGTTGTTGTTTAGGTCATCAGCCAAAAAACTGATTTGAACCTGTAGAGGTTTTACTAAAAGGAGTGAGGTGATTTACAATTGCCTTCCTCACTGAGTGGAAAGTACACTTATCAGCATGCCGGGCTCTCTGAAAAGCACATATTTTCCAATCTGCAAATGACACCTTCACTTCATTCACCACAGGGTCTGACTGTACAATGAAATTCATTACTTTCAGAGGAGATAACTTTGATTAGTGCCTTTTACCTGTTCTGTTCTTAAATGATTCAGTCATTTAATTGGCTGACCATGTGATAAGAAACAGAACTATTTATTTTAGCCCTGCAACGAACAGATTGAGTGTAAATAATTTGACACTCCATCTGTCTGTTATGGGCAGAAATTAGTCTTATTGTATTTTTTAATAAATCTGTTCAAAAATGAGAAAAGAGTCCTGCCAGTAAATTCTATATTACTAAGTACAGTGGAACCTCTCTAATTCGTCTCGTTCGGGACCGAAGGAGTGACAAAATATAGAAAGTGACGAATTATGGAATTTGCTATGAACGGTTAATAAATAACATACTCGTACGTATATTAGTTCCATAAAAGTCGAATTACATAAATGAAACTTACATTAACGATAAACACAATAAGTAATTCTAAGTCCTATAACTACAGTAAATTTGTATTAGTCTACGTATCTAGTTTTATACTACTTCAGAAATTCTGTGTATGGTTGTACTTACATTTTCTAATTTGTAGAACGCATAACACAGTACACGTTACCGAATATAAAATTACAATCGAAAAAGTATAAATTTGCAAAAATCGATGAAACGAATCTTTAACTATGTATCACTTAACACTACAAAAAAATCACATTAAAATTTAGAAAACGTTACTTAATTATAATAATATGTATGTAAAATGCCAAATTTATTTCTTGAAAAAGTGGGTTATCTTCTTTTGTACCAACGAGTTTTTTTCTTTTTCCACAGCCAACTGGCGAATTTGTCATATTACAATTAATTCTGATAACTCTGCTTCTTTCTGTCTTTCATACCATTCGATGCACTTCGTCAGCATTCCTTCTATTTCTCGATATGTACCAATATTTTCAGGGCTTGAAACATATTCTTCGTTGCTATCTTCCTCAACAGGTGAATCTTTGTTTTGAACGTAGGCCACAATTTCTTTGTCACTTAAAATCTCATACCCAAGTTCTTTAGTACAATACAACTTGCACAGGATGTTTTCCTTGTATATTACTAAAGATTAACAGTGTAAACAGGAGGCTATTAGTCATCAGCAGCGTTGATACGTGACTACGGCGCAAACACGTATCGCAGACACACACACACACAATGGTTGAACTGGGGAGGGCTGACGAATTATAGAAGGTGATGAATTAGAGAGTGACGAATTAGAGAGGTTTTACTGTATTTACTAAAAATTCAGTCTAATATTTACCATGGTATTTTCTTTTTTGATGGTTTTTCAGAACTCTCATCTTGTTTGGTTCCAACACTTGGTTCACCATACAACATTTCATCTTCATCATCTACTTCCCTGGAAAATAAATTGTCGCAAAATTAAACACAAAATTTTATAAAAAAAACTCATTAAAATATGAGATTAATTGACACATCATCATTGAAGACTACAAATATTAACTGAACATGATTTATTACAAAATTTTTTTGCCAAGTGACAAGAATCATCCAGTGCTACAAATGGCCCCAGTAACCCAAGACTTTTCAAGCATAAGCGTGTAAAATGAAGTTGACAAAGATTGTCATGTTTTTTCATGTGGGTGAAGATCAGGATTTAAGGTGGTTAACAGTAGAAACAAGCCACCAAAAAAAGTAGCGGGTTTGATTCCCGGTAGTTCTGGGGGCTGAGGCAATCAGGATAATACTCTAATCTACCGATAACTCCCCAACGTACCAATGTAGAGAAAAACACAAAGTATTCACTAATGACTGTAGATGTTGATGCAACTTAAAAAAAATCTTTTAAGTAAGCACAATACTTACCAAAAATCAATGATAAGGTGATTCCCGAAATTAAAAAAAAAATGCGTAAGGCAAAACTGTTTGTTTTTCATTTCACAGAGAATATTTTTGTCTATTATATTATTATTATTATTATTATTACTTTAAGGAAGGTGATTCGTTCATTATAACCAGATTCAGTTATATCAGACTTTACAATGTGTTAATAACCTATAAAACCAACCAAATTTTCTATTTTCACACGTTTCTATTTTCACACCGAATTTTCGTTAAAACCATCCTCGTTATAATCAAATTTTACTTTAGTATTTACATAAGTATGATAAATTACAGTTAAGCTCCACTACTATACTCTTATTCAACAAAAGTTTTTAAACATCAGAACTCTAAAAGATATTACATAAATAACTAACTAACTTTGTACTTACTTCTTGATATTTTCACGAGTGTGTTCATTGCCCGTATAATTTTGCCATTCAGCATCTGGTAAAACAGTGGAAAACATCCCACTCACATCTCGATAAGTACATAATGTTGTAATTTGCGGCTTCTGTAAGAGTAAAATTATTTTACTTAAGTTGGTTTAAAACAGAACTAAATTCTGAAATGTTTTTTTTTCAGTTTAAGAAAAATTTAGTCACATAAAATTACACAAACTAAGTTGTACAAAATCTAATAATTACCAAAATGATATTTATATACATTTAACAATGAGCAACATTAAATTATTCCTATTGTAAAAATACAGCAATTTTTACTAACATATAGCTGCTATATTTTATCTATTACTATAATTTTATTTCTTCAACCTACATGTTTTGGTAGTTACACAATCGACAGAGTATGTAAATCATAAAAATTCAAACTCTTTTTAAAATAAATATCTTTCCAGAAGATTAAACCTTTTTAAAAATGCTGAAAATATAATTGAACAGTTCTATAAAAATGGCTGAAGATAAATAACACCTGGAAACATTTAAAATTAACTTCCAATTTTTATAATTTATTTACTCTGATAATGGTGGATCCACCAAAACATGTAAATTGAAGAAACAAAATCAGAGAAAAATGAAAAATATAGCACCTATAATAGTTTAGTGAAAAATTACAGTAATTTTTACAATAGTAATAATTACAAACTAGAAACAGAATCATTCTAACATTTTGTGTTGTCATTATTCTTAAGCTGTTAAAGATAAGTTTTTATGAATAATGCACAAAAAATTCAATACAATGTGAAATTCCTTACCAGAGAAATAACAGATGGACGTGTTACACTCAATCTTCCCTGTCCTTTCGTATCTCTAAGTGTCAACATGATGATCTGTCCATCAGAGGACAATACCATAACATAAGGATCAGCAGCCGAAGCATGGACTAACGGTGATCCTAAATCTAACGGAATGTGCTGAATTTGCTCTGGCCCTTGGAGTAATCTGACTCCCATATGAGAAACCTAAATGACCATTAAACAAAGGAAATTTAAATTTTTACTGTTTCATACAAACTTATTATTTAAAAAACATAAGTACTTTTTTAGATTAGAATGACTAAACAATTTACAAAATATAACCAGATTTCCATAATGCACACTGCCAGTCTGTTTGACCTATCAGGACAATAATTATCTAAAAATCTCATAGTATAACTCATTATAATTTAAAAAGCAGGTTAGAAATATATACATAATCTATAATAGAAATATAAATGAACGCTATCAGAACAAACGCTTATTAGCGTCTAATTGAAATAAGATCAAAACATATGGTAGGGTCAGTGGCGGAGCGTATAGCAGCTTATTATCGATAAATAAAAGTTTTATTGGAAGTCCTGCGGCTTACCAGCTGGTACCAGTGGCTTTCCGATGAGTGTTGAGCTGCCGAAGATCTTGAATAAGTGGACTGTATTTACGCGCTGGAGACACTCCAGAAAACCGACCACGCTAAATACAGTCCACATATTGTATTTAAAATTGAAGAAAATAAAATTCAAGAAAATGTATTACGGTTCAGTGAAAATTGAAAAACAAACATTTTTTGACATATAGATGTGGAGTAGTCTAACTCTTGTAATGATAAATCATGGCATTGCATTGATCTTTCCATTTTTCAGCACCATATGTCATAACCGACAGCATACAATGGTCAAAAACTTCCCTTTACAGAAAGATCAACACCAACTCCTGAAGATCTCCCTAACCTGTTTGTAGCCAGAACAGAAGGAAAGCTATTATTTTTTTCAATTCACCTGCTCGGTTGTCTCAGGTAATCTAAATTTCATGATCGAGATAAATGTATTTATCTACCTCATTTTTGCTGATAGTGATTAGCTCACTGGGACAAAATTTGTATAAATTATACGAAAGTAAATACAAACCTGAACAATGTATTTGTTATGACCTAAATTTCCAGCGAATATTGTTGGTCCCAATGTATTAAAACCTGAATGATCCAATTCATTGATTTCATGCCCAGTTTGGAGAATCTGAAAAAAAGCGTAGTTATAATAAGAAACATAAATAGTAATTTAAATACCATATAGATTAATTACTCGTAAAATAACACAATTATAATATACGATAAAAATTTGATGACAACCAACCAAAATATTTGGTTTTATTACATACTTTAATGTTTCTCTGCATTCACAATAATGTGCAAAACAGTTGGATGTAAAACAAAAAAAAAACACTTCATTGAAAATCAAACATTTTTTGACATTTTTTAATTACTTTTACGGTGACAATTGAACAGATCAGTAAGATTTATTCTACAGATACAATTAAAAAATGTAAAAACACCTTACCTACCGAATAATTAATTGATTGTGGGTGTAAAAAAACTCATCACCTTTTGTCTTAGTATTGCAGTTGGTAAGCATAATCTTTTATTCAGTTTATACGCATAAAAATAAGACTCTTTGCACAGAAGTTGCAACTTCACAAGTATTTTTTTTGTCTTTATTAAAAATAAGATAAATAAAAATTTTGATTCCCCAACAAAAAATAGTTTGTCATGGATCATTCTTCATCTCCTTGCTAACTCTCTTAATTCCTAAATACAAAAATCTGGTGTGAAACACTCACACAACTTTCTCTTGCCAATGTAAATAATTTAAACAATATAACCTAACATTATTAGTAATAAAACATTAGAAATAAACAAAAAATTAATCTCAATAAACATAACCTTATTTTAATCATGTAATGAAAAGACGCAAAATGAAAATTAACCTCAGTTAGGCTTAAAAATACGGAAAATCACTCTTTCACACTAAACTAGGCTCTGTAGAGAAAAATACTTTAATTAAAAGTTGTAGATCTTTTAATTTCCTATAAAATTGATTATATACACTTTTGTCGTAAAATGCATACTACGGCCGAAATCTGAAAAAAATTGATTTTTCACATGTTTTCGTGAGAAAAAACATAAAATCGCTAATTACCACTAAACTAAGCGTTATACAAAAAAATGTTTGAAATAAAAGTTGTAGATTTTTAAATTCTCTACAACTTTTATTGTATAAATTTTTGCGGTAAATTGCATATTAAAGCCGTAATCTTAAAAAAACTATGTTTTTACGTAAAAACAGCCTCACGCAGAATTTCAGCAAACATGGCGCCTATCCTATCTTGTAAAGCATAAAAAATTTAGTAAACCAGGCGATTTTAAAAAAAATCGTAGAACCAGTTTTTGAGAAAATCGCAAAAAAGTGAAAAATTACACGAATAAACTACTACTTCCGGTTGACCGATTTTGATGAAAATGTTCGTGTCGGGTCCGGTAGTGGTATGTAACCTAAGTTTCAAGTTTCAAGTTCGTACGATGTTCCGTTCTTGAGATATTCTGTTCACACACTTGCACACACACACACACACACACACACACACACACACACACAGACCAATCGCTAAAAAAACATGTTTATTGGGTTCAGGGGGTCTGAAAACGTGTAGATCCGGTGAAAACTCGATTTCCAAAAATCGACATGAAAACAATACTCTCCTTCCTATATATTCATATAGTCAAGAGAAAGTAAAAACTCACACATCAGAGTACCTAAGTCATTATAAGACCCAATTCTATAGACATTTCATACACATTGTACATACCCACCTACATTAGCCATATCTAAATTGTTCCCCTCCACAGGCACACACATGTACATTTTGCAAACACATAATGCTTAAATAAATCATTAACTTAAATAGATCATTCAACAAATTTTGCTGTAGGACAGATTGCAAACAATACTCGGCTTGATATTTGCAGATGCAATTTAATATCATTGTATATGTGTGCGAGAATTTATTATTTTTCTTGCATATGAGTTACAGAGAGGTGTTGGAGTCAACAACTACAACTGATGTGGTGAGATGGACAAGGGAGGGAAGAAGTGCAATAGTAGTCATGATAAAGTTTCTTTTGAGTTGGTTTCTACAATAACCTTAAATATTTAAGGTGTATAAACTAAATTTAACAAATCAAACCACATATTATTTAAAACAAGAAACTGATTATGGTTCATTGGAATGGTTACATAAATAATTTTTATTATTATTATAATGCAGTTTGATTTTTTTGGTTTAACGTCCGACTGTTCTGCAATTACTGCTAACGCAGACGGTGAAGGATGAAATGATTTTTGTAACGTATGAAAATATGCCGTGCTTGAATGGGATTCAAACCCAGAACCGCATGATGAGAGGCGAGCACGTTACCAACTACGTCAATGTGGCCGGGGTTGTGGAAAGTACTATGTGGACACTACAGCACAAAATGTAAAAAAGAGACTGCTCAGTTATTCATCGGCATGGGTAAAAGAAAATTATGAATAACCCTTGACCAGAAAAATACATTTATTTCGAAATGATTCACATTTTATAGATTTCTCCTGACTAAATTACTGAAACAATAAGTTTCAAACTTACAATAATTTATAAGGATATTTACCATAGTCGATTCTGGTTGACTTAGAATCATGAATGCATGGGCAACATCATGTGTGTCATCAATCCTGTTTTCTTTACCAGGACCTACAACAGTCCACATATCTATGCAGCCAGGCAACTCAAACGTTGTAACAACCTGCAATTATAAAGTAAATTTAATAAAATAAAAAGAACAGGAATACTACTTTCCAATAAAATTTTATAGCCAGTAGATTATTATCTAGTAAAATTATTAGTGTTTCATCTGAAAACTATTTGACATGGAAACAAGAGTTTTTAAACAGTACAGTAATCAAAATACTTGTAAATAAAGGAATTACAAAGATAAGAAATTTACTTGTCAGGTAGCATGGAGTCTCTCTAGAAAATGTTAATGTAAGGATATTTCTCAGTCACAATACAAGTTTAACATTTCTAACACAAATTGAGACTATTTTAAAACCAACTTTTGACTGAAAAAAATAAAATTTTACATAATTATGAAATATTTCTGGGTTTTATACATCTAGGTTGGCAAAAAATGTATAAATAAACGGTATCTTTTATATAAGAGTTATTTTCTTATATTTATGGATCAAATCCAGTAAAAATTCAAGTAAAATGATCCCTTAAAATTTCATTAAGATAGTTCTACTGATCTTCAAGAAAATTTTCATTATGTACTACAAAATATATTTCATGGGAGAAATTAAGAACAGAGAGGTTAAAAGAATGAGCAAAAACAAAGAATAGAGCTCCTCACTCATGGCTACTTGTTGGTAAACAGTACAAATAACCAAACAAAACACAGCTCCACACATGTAGCTATGAAGACATTCAGTTCTATTTACACAGTTACAAATTGAACACTACACTTATACACAAACACTAATGAAAAAAGATCAACCACAACACTGTACACATTGCAAAACACCACTAACAACAATCACATACATCGTCACAGCCTGTCAATACACATTCCACATAAACACTTTCAAATTAACAATAATTTAAGAATGAATTTGTTAGAGAAAGAAGCAGTTAAGAACACAATAAAATTTTTTAACTTTCACAACATTTCAGATTTAATATAATTATAAAAAACACTCATCACAGCATTTTCATGGTATTATTCTATTTTTTATTTAGTTTTTCATTTTATCCTGTGTAAATTTTCATTCTTTGTTCAATCACTGATCTCGTTGTGTATATCTATGTAATATTTGTGTTTTCTTTGTCACTTAGTATACACTTACGTAACGTTGCTAATAACCTAGTGGTTGATGCGACCTTAAATAAGAAAATAAAAATAGAAAAACAGCTGTTAACAAAATACAACACTAATGTGACAACCAGTGTTATTTCTGTATTCAATACAAGATTTCTTTTGAAAATAAATACAAATCTGTCGAATTCGATAAAAATGCTTTTTGTGCTAGGCACACTCAAAAATCTCAAAAATTTCAGTCACAAATCTTGTTCAGTGTCAATAAAGAAACCAAAACGTTAAAATATTATTTAATATATTAAATACATAAACATTATTTACATACTGCAAAATATCAAAAGTTATACATCATTTTAAAGAACTAATTCTGTAGAATAATTTAATGTAATGAACCAGAAATATGAATAAATTAAAAAAAAAACACTCTTCATGCTATTACTTTAGTAAAAAATCCATTTTAAAAAGTCGTACATTGTTCTGTGTTCTAACTATATCACTATGGCTGTTTGCATTCCAATCACACATTGTGGATCATTATCACCACTCACTTTTTAAAAATACATATATTTAAAAAAATCTTAATTACAATATTCCTTTAACACTTTGAGTGCTAGGGACAAAAAACATGGACGTTTATAGAATGCTGGCCAATTTTGTCTATATTTGAAATATTGTAAAAATAACATAATAAGAAGTATTAAGATGGTACTAACATGGCTGGAAACATCAAATCTTCTACTTTTGAATGGTCTATTATAAGTTGTTAAATTGTTTAAATAAAATAATAGAACTATCACTTTTTCATAGCACATTTTTTTAGAAAAAACAAGAATTTTTCACTGCATTTTTCATGTTGTTTAAACAATTTATTTGAACTATTATACAATTTTAAACACAAAAAACTACTATACAGCTTTATAATACTTTATAAACAAAACTGTGTTATTGGATTTTACAAAAAACAAACAACACAAAAATTTCTTTTGTGAAAAACAAAACTCATGTGTATAACCTCACTGATTACTCTTCCAACAGCTGTTTCGTTATAAGTGAATAAAACACTATCGTACTAGCACTTTAATGGTGTACTTTTGTACTAAAATGTACGTAAATTCAGAATAAATGATCGAGTTCCGTATAAGATAGTGCTATTACATAGTATAACCGCATAAATACGAATTCCGTAAAATTACGTGATTCGCAAGCTGTAAACGTATCACCGTTCCTTATAATTACGTGCTTAGCACGCAAAGTGTTAAAGGGCAACTTAAAAAAACTTAATAGAAATTAAACTTAAGGCTACTGACTAAATATAACATGTAATAATATCACCTGGGGTCGAAGAGACCGCTGCAAAACACAGAGTGCACCATTTTTTCCATATCCTGAAGATGTAACTAATTCAACATCAGGATCAGTATTGTTTGAAAATTCCTCAGATAAGAACGCAGGTTCACCCATGGAAACATTACCACAGGGGCCAATGTTTAAAAGACTGTCACATACCTATTAAAAAAAAATTAGTATTATGTAGGTAAAGGACAATAAATTATAAAACATATTTATGGAAACTTTACGAAATAAAAAATGAATTAATTCTGTTATACAATCTGACAGATAATAACTAAAGGAACACTTACAACTTATACTTTGATCTTCTGTACAAAACAAGTTACTTCTGATCCAGTCATGAAAACAAGCAACTGGAATGGAAGACACTTTTAGTTAACAGTAACAAATAAATTAAAAAGAACACACCTCAAATGTATAAGAAGCAATCTGAATAGAAGTTTGAGCTTCACTTCCATATACTTCAAGTTCATCCTGGTCACGAATTTCAGTTACATCAGAAGCCATCCAGTCTCCTTCAAAACAAAACAAAAATTAAAAAGATATTGTAAAACATGATACAAGTGATTTCACTGATTTAATGTTAGAGATGAAATTCATGAAACATACGATTATTTAGGCCATGCTATCCTCTCATTCCTAGTGCCATAGAAATGTTATATTCTAAACTGAAAAAGTCTTCATAATGTAAGAAGACAATATTTAAAAACATGCGTTCACCTGTACTTCAGAATTTAGCAACTAATTTCAATTTACCTAGACAGTTCAATTTTACTTCTATCACATTTATGTGACATTACACAAATTCTTTAATTGTTCTTCAGTGCAGCATTTGCTACATACACACTTGCGTGCTTTGCTCACCAGAGGAATGCACTTAGTGTATTATATGGTGGAATATGAGGTATGCAATAGCGCATGCACCAGATGTGTGTTGAATGTATGCTATAATACACATGCATGCGACTATTATCATTTTCTTGCAACATTACTTCTACACTTGCTTGTGCAACTTGGTCTGGTCCACCAAATCTAAGTTTTAATTTAAAAAAATAAAATTACAGATTACTTGAAAGTTTGTGGGTTATTAATAACAGAGATAATAATTATGGCCAAATACCTTAATGCAATCACTAATTTGATTTCAGTAGCCACTATTTTACTGAAAATAATATTCTGTTTCGCAATCTTTGTCTCCACCTTCTCTGAAATTGTGTAAAAGTTCCTTATTGAAAAATGAATAAGGTCTTGAACAAAAATTCCTTATTTAATTTCAACACCTCATTATTACAAAATTTTGTACTAATTTAATCTTTAATTTATTTTAATTTCCGGTACTTTTCTTATTTCCTTACGATTGTCTTAACAACATTAGCATTTAGGCCAGCAAAAACAAGAGCACTAACTCGTCCATTTTTACAGCACAGAAAAGTTAAGACCACTGATACACAACTGAAGACAGTAGCAGGCATCATCTGTACACGTTTTCTGTCTCCTTCACACTTTGATGAAGATGGAAGAGAACTTGCAAGAGGAAAATGAAAGCGCACCTGTTTGGACGTAGCAAATGACCACTAAGGCTTAATTATATTTTATTAAGATATTTCAGGGGCGAAGAAACTTACAATAATTTTACTCATTCAATGCATGGCGAAAAACAAAACAAATATAATATGATACTTATACCTAAAGTAATTAAACAATATTATTACCTAGTGTATCAAGCCTTTTCTTCTTTGCAGGATTCGAATGATGATGAGATCCAGTACGTTGATCGAAAGTGCTCAATTCTTTTTCAGTAAATCTTAATAAAAGTGAATTACCAAGTCGTGAACCAAGAAATAAGTAATTTTCTTCACATACACACATCTACACAAAAAAAACATTTTTATGCTCATTTTACACAGTGGAAATTTAACAAAAAAAAAAAACTGGTGTAAAACACTCACATGACTTTCTCTTACCAATGTAAATAATAAACATAATATGTTTATTCATGAGTTAAAAATGTGAAATTAAAAGCATAACCTAATTTTAAGCGTGATTGAATGACGCAAAATGAAAATTCACCTCTGTAGAACATAAAAATACAAAAAAAAATCACTAATTGACGCTAAACTAGGCACTGCAGAAAAAATACTTTAAATAAATGTTGTAGGTTTTTGAATATTCTGTAACTCTGATTATATACTTTTGTTGTAAAATTCATACTTTGGCACCAATATTAAAAAATTCAGTGTTTTTACAGATTTTGATGAGAAAAATACAGAAAATCACTAATTGACGCAAAACTAAGCGTTGTAGAAAAAAATGTTTGAAAAAAAAGTTGTAGGTTTCTAAATTTCCTATAACTTTAATTACACACTTTTGCCCTACAATGTATATTAAGGCTGCAATCTTAAAAACCAATTTTTTACCATGAGAGCACAGCCTCCCTCAAGCAACTTGCGGCAGATATGCCACTTGCCCTATCTGATAAAGAACATAAAATGTACTTAATGAGGCAATTTTTAAAAAAATTGTTGGAGCAGTTTTTGAGAAAATCACACGAATAAACTACTACTTTTGGTTGACCAGTTTTGATAAAAATGTTCGTGTTGGGTTCCCTAGTAGTACCCAACTTAAGTTCCACGTTTCAACTTAGTATGCTATTCCAGTTTTAAGATATTTTGTTCACAAACAGACCCATCACTGAAAACACGGTTTTTCTGGTTCAGGGGGCCCTCAAATGTGTATTTCTGGTGAAAACTTGATTTTGAAAAATCACAATACTTCCCTTTCCTTTTATATTCATATGGAACAAGAGAAAATAATTAATACAAAATAGACAAAATGAAAACAGGGCTTCGGATCACTTTAAAATTCATAGTGTTTATTATCTTCTATTACTTGGACTTAAACTGGACTTTTCTCGTTTTATACATGAAACATATCATTACTGCATCTAAGTAGGTATGAATGAAAAATGAGTTAATATTTCAGATACATGAACCCAAATGGAAAAAATAATGAGCCAGTTTCAGATTTCTTGAGTTACCCAAAAGAAGATTTCGCAGCCATGTATTGTGATAAAAATAAAGCAGCTCATGAGCAATAATTGAAGTACTTCATCAATGCCAGATATATCGTTCATATAAATGAAGTTATTATTATTTTTTTTTTGTTATTTATTTAACGTTGCATTAACTGCAACGGTCATTAGTGACAACGTTGGGGTGTAACTATACAATGGAGGATGAAATAACTGTTTGTAACGTATGAAAATATGCCGTGCCTGAGTGGGATTCGAACCCAAGACCGCATGATGAGAGGCAAGCACGTTACCAAATGTGCCAATGCGGCCGGCAAATTAAGTTATTTGTTCAGACTAGTATACATGATCAAGCTGAGTACAAATAGCTTAAAAAAATTATTATATTTAAATTTTTAACATCCAAGTTTGTGCTTTTAAATATAATACAAAAATTAAAATTTTTTTTGTTGTTTAGGTCATCAGCCGAAAGGCTGGTTTGAACCTCTAGAGCCTTTACTAAGTACAATGAGGAATGGTTTACCATTGCCTAACCCACTAATTTTTTTTATTAATAAATTAACAACATACATTTACAGTGAAAAATTAATAAAAGAACAATATAATTGTTATACTTACACAAGTTGTAAGTACACTAGCAGCTGCTTTCTCTAAATGAAAACTTCTAACACTTCGCATACTATCTGCGTACAAAGTTAATACATAAAGTTCACCTCCTTTCAGCGAGATTACTAGTCTATCATTTGAAATGAAACAAGCTTGGGCACCTTCAAGAGTTATCTTGATATTTTCTTGCACTTCTACATTTATGGAAAAAACATAAAAGATAATTAACTAACTATTTGGTTAATTAATCACAGTAAAGAACATAGAAATAAATAGTACTTAAACACATTTTTAATAAAATTATCTAATTTTCTGACAGCAGAATTGATAAACTTGTTAGAATATTGGTACCGGATGCCACCTAAGATATAAAAGTACCTACTATGAGGGATGTCCAGGAAGTAAATACTGTTTCATTCTAACACCGCTACAGCATAGTATGTATGTAAATAGAGTATCAACAGTATGTTGGTACTCTACTTCCTGTAGTTCATTAGCTCCGCGCTGACATAATTATATTTGATTGGTCTCATGTTTTATGTTTGCTACAATCGTTTACAATTTTTAAAACAATCTACGAATCCGCCAACTGTGAGATTCATTCTGTTATCCAAATTTTGAATCCACGAAATGTTAAGGCGTTGAAATTCATCGGCAGATTACAGAGATTTACGGTGAAAGTGCAATGAGTGAAGGAATGGTGTGAAAGTGAGTTCCAGGGCAATTTAATGAAAGAGGGACAGATGTCCAACTTTCATTAAATTGCCCAACAAACCATGAAGAGAACGACCTTCTGTTGTCAATAATGATTTGATCAGGAGAGTGGATGAGAAAATTAAAGAGAACAGATGATTTACAATGACAAAGCTTTCAGATGAATTTTCACACGTTTCAAGAACTGTTTTGCATGAGATTGTAGCCGAGTGCTTGGGTTATCACAAACTGTGTTGGCTTGATTTCTATAATAATTAATTGGTTTGAGGCAATATAAAATATATATACACATATATACAGTATGTTTTATCTTTTCTTTTGAAATTTGGTTTTAAAACAAAATATTTAAAAAATTACAGGGTATGTGCATGCTTGAACTTGATATATTTTTATTGTAGTAAATGGCAATTGCCATTATTTAAGTACTATTTTGTTTTGTTTAAAAATTATATTTTGAGTCATTTTTTTATTATTTAAAGTCGTATCAACAGCTTGACCATTAGTGACTGCAGTGGGTTGACTTGTGACTTGTTATAATATCCAGACCCTAGCCGGGAATCGAACCCGGGACCTCCACGTGGTAGGCCAGCTCGCTACCACTTTGCTAAGGAGGCGGTCAAATTAATTTTTATTTTTGCTCGTATTGTTCCAAAAGGTGTGAACTCTCTGGGCTATATTGTAAAGAACAACATAGTTGTTACACTTACACAAGTTGTAAGTGCACTAGTAGCTGCTTTCTCTAAATGAACACTTCGCATTTCTTCTTCTTCTTCTCCGCATTTGTCTTGGTACAATACTCGTACCAAGTTGTACGCGGAACAAAAAAATTGTGTTTAAAACAAAAAAATATTTTGTTCCATGCACCTTAAAACCACCTCCAAGTCCTAACAAATGTACTTTTTTATGTGACGATAAAATGTTTTATAAATAAGTTTGAAGGTAAATCTTGAAAAGACAGATATTGTTTGCTGCATGTATGTATTATTTGAATTTATCAATTCTAGAAATAAGTAAATTTGGTAGCTAATAATAAATAACATTCTAACACAGATAATTCAAGACTAGAATCACCAATATTTACACCCGGCAATAATGTAGTTGCTACATCACAGTTTCCACTTTAGTTGATGGATTCAACAACTAAACAAAAAACACCTGAAGTTCTCCCAAACTTAGATAAAATACTTTATGGGAAGTAAAAAAACTAAAAAACTGAAGTCAAATATCTATCTGCACATTTAAAATAAAATAAAACATAAAAGTATTGTTAAGTCTTTAAAATTTTATATATTTAACATAGACAAAACTTACTTAAAGGAAAACTTGTGCTAACATCAGTAATGGAATTTAATGAGACACCATACGGAGGGACACTCTGATTTAAATAAATCAAAGCATTGACAGACATGATTAATGTTCCACCCAATGGTTTTCGTACAGGTACAATCTGTGTACAATCCATGGGTAGATTATTGACAGACCAAATGACTGGATGTACACGTTGTTGAATATTTAATGAAATTGCAACCATACAACAAGTATCTTTTCTTACTGCTATTCGTCTGAAACAAGGAAAAATTAATTAAGGAAATCTTTAAATAATAATCATTAACTCTATGTATTGACTGACCATACAATACACGCGAAAAAAAGATTGTTTGTATTTATTTCATAACCTGATTTTTTAAGTTGCAGAATATTACACCATACATGAGCCACCTTTAACACTAATAAATTTTGCAGCAAGTCACTTTTTATTAATCTAGTCTATGAATAGTTAATTAAAGAAAAAAAATCATCTCTAATCGATACCCTGACGAAATTCCACTAAAATCGGATGAGCATGTACAGAGTTATAGACCAATAAGTTTACATAATCTGTAAAATATCTCTAAAAACGGGTACTTTTTTGTTCTAATGTCAATATCACTTTTACAAAAATAGATAAAAATTTCAAGTTTTCACCATTCAATGCAGAATTAAACAGGCATTAATTTGACACATTGTATGTAAATATTGATGCCATATTCTTTTAATAATTGAGCTTCAAACTCAGGTTTCTATTATTTTTGATGTGGACATTACCAATGAAAATTTTACAGAAACTTAAAATTCAATTAAATTAAATAAGCATGATATCCTAGACAATTTAATTTTGTTCCCAAGGCCCGTCTGCATTAGCAGTAATTGCAGAACAGTCGGACGTTAAACCAAAAAAAAAAAAAAAAAAAAAAAAAAAAAAAAAAAAAAAAAAAAAAAAAAAAAAAATGTTCCCAAGGCAATCATTTTTCAGATGCTTGCTGGGAACTGAATCAGGGACATTCCATATCAATGCTAACACCTATGCAGTAGAAGTAGTCACAATTTTTCTATTAGTATCAAAAAACTTTGTTCCACTGAAACTATTACCACAAACTTTATTATGTTTCACATAAATTTCTTCTTACCCAGCAAATGTTTTAACTGGTTCAGACAAAATAAACCATAAACTATATTACGTTTAACATAAATTTCTTCTTACCCAGCAAATGTTTTAACTGGTTCATACAAAATAAACCATAAACTATATTACGTTTAACATAAATTTCTTTTTACCCAGCAAATGTTTTAACTGGTTCATACAAAATAAACCATAAACTATATTACGTTTAACATAAATTTCTTCTTACCCAGCAAATGTTTTAACTAGTTCATACAAAATAAACCATTAACTATATTATGTTTAACATAAATTTCTTCTTACCCAGCAAATGTTTTAACTGGTTCATACAAAATAAGAAGAGTAGGTTCATAATAACCATGGAGAAACTGGACATCAACAACATTATCCATTTTTTCTTCCAAGTCCTTTAGATGAATCATATAAGAAGCTAAAACAGGTGCTTTTGGTCCAGTCGATGGGGGCAATTTATTTTCTGATTTCACGATATCAGGTTTTTCTTCTTGTGTTGCTTCTCTTCTAAATGGAAGCACCACAAGTTTTCTACCGTAGACTAACATAACAGCACAACGCCCTTCAGGATCAACTCGTACAATAGGAATCTGATAATGCTGAGTCCATCCTCCCTGAAATAATCAATATTAAACAAATCAAATTAAATGGGATATATCTGGAAATCTATATTAAAAATTCTTTATGGTAATTAAGTTAAAACACATAATCTTCTGCACAAATAATATTAGAAATTATTTCCTCTAATCAGCACATTAAAATTACTTGTATAATACACAAAACAAAATCACCAAATATACATTAGATGACTCTCACCTGATTAAAAAATAATGGAGTGAAACACTCATACAACTTTCTCTTGCCAATGTAAATAATAACCAATATAACCTATGTTTAGCCATGAGTAAACCATATAATACAAAATAAAAACCCAATTTTAAACATGACTATGTACACTTTTGTCGCAAAATGCATAGGCCTACTAAGGCAATCTTAAAAAATCAAGCTTTTTTACCAATTTTGAGGAGAAAAATACAGAAAAATCACTAATTGACGCTAAACTAAGCGTTGTGGAACACAATGGTTGGAATAAAAGTTGTAGCTTCTTTTATTTCCAACAACTTTGATTATATACACTTTTGTTGTAAAGTGCATAATTCAGGCAATAAACTTAAAAAAAAATTTTTTTACAAGAATTTCAGCAGACATGGCGCTTACCTATCATGTAAAGCATAAAAAATGTAGTGAGGAAATTTTTAAAAAAGTTAAAAATTGTACATATAGGGCCTAAACAACTACTTCCAGTAAACCGATTTTGATGAAAAGGTTTGAGTCAGGTTCCCTAGTAGTACATAACTTAAGTTCCACGTTTCAACTTTACGTGACATTCTATACTTGAGATATTTTGTTCCCACACAAAAGACAAACACAGAACACAGACCATTAACTAAAAACATGTTTTTTTGGGTTCGTGGGCCTGAAAATGTGTATTTCTGAAAACTTGATTTTGAAAAATCGACATGAAAACAATACTTTCCTTTTCTATATTCATATAGGGTAAGCGAAAGTAAAAAGTGAATAGGTCCTTTCAGTTATCATATTTCCATCATTAGTTTTGTAATACAGATACATTGATGCTGATGCAAGTGTGCATGCATCAATATGTTTTCATTACAACTTTTCTTTTTTTGGTTTACGTCTGACTGTTTCGCAATTTCTGTTAATGCTGATGGTGGAGAATGATGATATATGAAAATGAGAAGGTGAAAGTAAATATGAGAAGGGATAAATTAAAATAAATTAATTTTAAATCAGTTTTATACAAGTGACTGAAGATGTATCATCTTCTATAGATTTTTAATAAATAATGTTTTTAGTTTCAATTATATGTTATTTACTCTGATGATGGTGGATCCACCGAAACACGTGTAAGTAAAAATTAAAATAAAGGTGACGCAGTTTAAAAAGAAGGTTAGTGAAATTATTGTATTAATTCATTATATGAAATAGAAATATTTAAAACTGCAGGATGCATTATAAAGATTTATTTTTGAATGAAAATGAGTGATGAAAAAATGGCAGACCTGACCAGGAATCGAACCCGGGACTCCGGCGTTATTACAACTGATGATGAATACATGATATCTGAAAGGACCAATTGAATTTTAAACCAGTTGAGTCATGTAACGTGTAATTGGTGGTTTTTCTACATTATATAATTCTAAACAATACAAAGGAGAACGTTTAACAAAATTACAATGTTATATTATCATACAAAATTATGTATGTTAATTTAAGGTAGCAAGAGAGATTTTACCAACACAGTTAATTCTTAAAATAACTTATCATTTGTACTCCCACCTAGTACTACATTAAAAATGTGACCATCAAAAGTAAATGTTCAACATGTAATCAGAAAATAATCAAACAATTCACAAATTTGGTATCCAACAGAAATTAAAGAGAATTAGCTCTGTTACTTGTAATGTCTTTATAAAGCTTTCAAGCTTTTGAATAACACTTCCAAAATTAAAGAGCTGAAAAAATTCACCCATATTCTAAAGGGTTCACTTTGTAACTGCAACCTTTTAATAAGCTTTTTTTCATGTCTATGTAGACAACTTATTGTATTTCACATCTTATAAACGTTCTAAATTCTAATTCCTTAGCCTTCCCTTTCCTATCTTACCAACTAAAGAAATCATTTAATTTTATCAAAGAAATTTACTCCTTGAATATGGTGAACTCCAATTTACACAAATCGCAAACTGAACAGAAATTAGAGATTTCTTTTGAATTTATCGAACTTGAAAAATAGCAAGGAATAGTTTTGTATGAAGCCTACAAATTGTAAAACAAGAATTATATTGAATTCACAACTTACCCTTACATCATCATCTTCAAAATAATGTAATGACAACGTACGTAAATCGTGAGATTCCAAATCATATTCAACAACACCAAGCTTGGCATCTTTAAAACTTAATAATAATGAATCTCTTTGAGAACCAGTTAATGTAACTGCTTGCATTGACATGATATTTCCAAATAACGTATATGTTGCAAGACATTCTAGTTTCATTTTTGGAGGATTAAGTTCTGCAAAAAAGCATAAATATATCTTATTAACTTTGATGTAAACAACAGTTCCACACAAGAAAATTAAACATCTCATACCACTAATTCTACTCATGGAAAATTTTAAATACACCTGTTTAAAAAAAAAAGTTACGGTAGAGCAGACGGACCTTCCTAAATTGAATACTTACTTTATAACCTCCTGAAAAATTCTTCTTGATTCAAATTAAATTACCTCCTTTAGTCAAAGAATTTTGTGGTTGAGTATACTGTATAAAAACATTTTTGAGGCATTAATAAATTATTAATGCCTCAATGCTTTTAGTAGAACATAAAAATCGAAAAAAATTGAAAAATTACACGAATAAACTACTACTTCCGGTTGACCAATTTTGATGAAAATGTTTGTGTTGGGTTCGGTAGTGGTATGTAACTTAAGTTTCAAGTTCATACGATGTTCCGTTCTTGAGATATTTTGTACACACACACACACACACACTCGCGCACACACACACACAGACCAATCGCTAAAAACATGTTTTTTTGGGTTCAGGGGGTCTGAAAACGTGTAGATCTGGTGAAAACTCGATTTCGAAAAACCGACATGAAAACAATACTTTCCTTCCTATATATTCATATAGGTAAGAGAAAGTAAAAAAAAGATAATGTGTATTAATTTTTACATAAATTACAATAGTTTAATATCATCAACCCCAACAGCTAGCTTGTGTAACAGTAAACGAAATGAAAATTTTTGTACAAACCTGTGTATCTACTTTTAGATTTCTTGTTTATATCAACATCAGGTATAAGTCTAAAGACTCTTATCATATTTGCTCCAGCAACTACAAGTGAACGTTCAATTCTATTGAAAAAATAACAAGTAATTGCATGTTCAACACCAGTTGCAGGATGAGTCTGCTTAAATACTGAATACATTCGCATCTTGGTTGTTTTATTTTAATACTATTCTGAAATAAAAAATGAGTTTTCTTACATTAAGTTATTCAGACAAAAATCACAATAAATTCTTCTAAAACTAGAACCACTTGAAATTTACATTTATCTTGGTAAATAACAAAAATATACGCTACGTATTCTAAAGAGCATGGTGAATGTCTTACTCCGACACTCCAGAAGAAAACAACTAAATAAATTAACTGCGTAACTGCTGCAACTGTGTTCATGAACTTTAGACAACAGTTGCTACTTTTACATCTATAGCTTGTCTGATGGCTCGAGTTAGCTGCATTGTGAATACGATTTATCATCCTCACTTTAACCCTAATAATAATAATAATGCTTTATTTTTCACTTTTACAAAGTTACATCCTCTTTTTACACACATCTTACGGCTTGACCGCAGTCATCAGCCGGAAAATCAGAGTACACTTAATTACAATATTAAAAAATACAGTTTATCCATCAATCAACAATTCATTACAAAAAAGAAATTATACACCAACTTTATAAAAATGACATACATACATTTTGAAGCATAATGACATAATGAAAAATTAAATTAAAGCACAAAAGGGAATAAATTTAAAAACCAAAACCCATCACCCTATTCATCCCTCTTCCTAGATACAACAGAAACACAAAACAAAAAAATTAATCAAATTTTTTTGCCTCAGTAATCAAATTCTGTAATCAATGCCCATCTATATCTCCAAGCATCTCTACAAAAGGATGCTAGCCCTTGCCAGTCTTTCTCATTTAAGTTCCAGAAAAGCTTCCTGTCCCAATTTATTCTGCCCCAACCATTTTCGGCGCCATTCCCTAAGTACTGGACATCTTCCCACAAAGTGAAATATGTCCTCTTATTCTCCCAAATTAGACATAGAACAGTTCAAATTAGACGTAGAACATCAACAACCCATGGTTTGTAATTTAAGTTTACCAATTCACCACGCGCTTTAATGATCCACCTGATTTTATCCCTAATCAATTCTGTACAATAGTCTATGGTTTCATTATAGTTGTTTTCATTTAATCTCTTTTAGAAATCTAATGTGTAGGTACACAGGGTATCCTTCACTGTTCATACAGCTGACTCCAGCTTTACTACAAAAGTAGAGCAGACAAAGCTCTACTACACCAGACTGGTGAAGCAGGTCTCTGTGGTCATTTATAAAAAACAGGGTTTATAAAAAGTGAAAAAATGATTAAGTTTCTTCATACACCAACCAGTAGATGTTATAAAGTTTACCACAAAATTTATTGCTGTATTTATGTGGCCATGAATGGCCCCTAAAATAAAAAAAAACATTGCTGCAAGTATCAAAAAACAGTAAACTTAACACAAACTAATTTTTTTTATGGCAGGACTAAACAAAATTTAACATTCTGTTATCAACATACGTTTATTCTTCAAAATTCGAATTTTTAAACACCTGCCTCCCACCACTGAAGGGCTTGCAAGCAGTCGTTTCTACAAAACTTTGTAATTCATACTTAAAATCCCAGTGTTAACACACAATTTTATTTTATTCGTTTAAAAAATTTTCCTTATCCAGGTTCTCTATAATTACCCATCATCATAAAAAGAAAACGTATCAGGGTGGTCGATAAAAAAAATACCCTTAAGTTTTCAATTATTTACAAAATGTCACACTTCCCAAAAGCTTACATGTTATATAGGGTCCACAAGTAGTACTAAACACTTAATGATAATAAAAAATACAACTGCAAAAACAATATAAAAATTAATTTGCTTTATGCCGTCCTAAACAAATGTAAGAACATTTTAAAATTATATACAAAATAAAAATAGTCAAACCCACCTACAATGAATATTAGGGTTAAGCCAGATAAACCGGCTTTTCTTGATCCGTGTAATTAAATTATATTTTATAAAATATTCACATTGTAACGATATTGAAATAAAAGGGCGAATGATAAAGAAATTTTTGTAACCGGCTTTATTTTTAATTCGATTATTTTCATATAAACTGTAAAAATAGGGTTAAGAAACGAGCGTCATCAAAGCTCAACATTCACATCAGGTTGAGCAACCATAAATGTTGAAACTTTTCGAGATAATCAACAATAGTGTATTTTTTGGTTTTAGTAATTCAGTTCAAAGTTTTGGTAAAGGCAGTAAATTTTAATTTTTGTGTTTATTTAAAAAATATTATTTTGTTTTGCTAAAATTGATATTTGTCTGTTATATAATTAGCGTTGTTTGTAGAACTACTGTTATCAATTGGTTAGAAATTAACCAAAAATGTTAAGTTAGATTTAAAAGTGATTATTTATATATAATTTTATGTTAAAATATTCAAGAAGATTGTTTCTCTACTTGGACTGATACATTTTTGACGTTTATAAATGCAGTTAAAATTTTCGGTACATCAAAATAAAGAAAAATGGAGGAAGTTTTGGATGAGGTTGTTTCGTTAGATGATTTACAGGTGAGCAATGTTTTCCTTTTGATATTTGATAAATTTTGTCGCGAAGTTACCATTAGTTAAAGGTGTATAATGTTGTTATTTTTAATTATTGTGGTATTTGGACGTGTCATACCGTGAAATAGTAAACATTTCTACAAATAGCAAATACTTCATTCAGGTTATGTCATTGTTAATAATTTCCAGTTTATTTAAGTAGACTTATAATTTTGAATTACAATGAACACTAATTTATTTAAATTTGTGTTCGGCAGGGTTCTGATTATTTTATAATAATTACATTTAATATAACTAGACCAATCGTTTTGATAATTGGTTCCATAATTTATACTGTAGTAAATTAGTCATTTGTATATTTTCCTTACTACTAACCAGTAAGTATTCATGATTTTTCATGCAATAGAATGGTTGACAGTATGATGACAATAATATTTCTTCGAGAATACCTCTTATATGTATTATTACACAATGGTTGCATCATAACTCATCTCTTTGTTTAAAATAGTAGATTTAAAACGTCAGAGTTAACTTTAATGTAACTTTAATTTTAAGGTTTTGGAGCTAATCCTATGTCGCCCTTATTGATAAAACTATTAGACTTGGTTGGGTAAGTTATGAAACTTAAGTTTCTACCAATTTATCAGACTATTGCATATTTTCATGCAAAGGTGGTTTGGTTTTGAACTGAAAGATACATTTAAGGGAGAGTCTACCCAGTTTTATCTCTAAAAATTAAAAAATAATCAAAACATTTTTTTGTTGATTATAAAACTTAAGAATTTTCTTAATCCAGTTATATATTTTGTTTTTATGTACAATAACTAGAAATTTGTAAAACATTATTTTACATAATCGGTGTAAGTGTAATTGTAAGTGAAACTTTACATTCAATTTTCTCGGCATTTAATATTCCGGTTTCTTCATGATAAAATCCTTATAACTTTCTTTTTATAAATGCTATCTTGATGATTTTTTTCCACTGTATTCAGAATTTATTGCTCGTTCATTTGTAGGTTGGCCATGTTGAAACTTATTATAGGAGTTTTTAAAAAATAAAATAATAACGACCTTATCTGTATTTTTGGCGGAAAATATTAAAAAAAATAATATTCTCTCCATTGTAAAGTTAAATGTATAAATGGAATCTTCAAAGAAAGAGCATAATTTTCTGATTATTTTGACATTAAAACCAGGTCTGTACCTCTAAAATTAACTAAGCTATAAGCAAATAACGAAGATATAATTTTCCCCCTTTTGCCCCTTATATTTGAGGTGGTAGTGAACAATATTAACATTGTTTATATGAAAAAATTAAAAATTTAATGTTTATTCACATGCAAAACAATCAGATTACTTATCTAAAGAGAATAAAAAAAACTTTTTTTGAGTAGACTCCTCCCTTAAATATTTTCTTTGGTTGTTCACCTCTTAAAAAAAGAAAGAAAACTTACAAGTTTTGAAAAAAATAATCTTAGTGTGCGTTTCCTTATCAGAATATTGCTTAATTCTGATCTGTGTTTTGTTTCAGAAATTTGAACGTGCATATCATGATCAACTTTACAGTGACAGTGTTACATTAGAAACTCAGTTCAATTATGCTTGGTGTTTGGTGCGAAGTAAATATCCAGCTGATATTCGTAAGGGACTCTTACTTCTTGAAGAATTGTTCAAGAAAGATAATACAGAAGAAGGAAAACGTGATTACCTCTATTACTTAGCTGTAGGAAATGCAAAAATAAAGGTAGGCAGTGTTCAAAGTTACTCCAGCATTTGTAGCTCATTCCACTTAACTTTAGAACTTAACCCGACGAGAACGGAGATTTTTAACGATCACACGGACTGTCATTTTACATCTAATAAAAACTCTTTTATTTCATTCAGTTTCATTTCTAAAAATTTCAAAAAATTATCATTTATTTATAAAGAATTTGTTATTAGAACAACGTTTACACCAAATTTTTCCGTTTTCATTTATTACAACCAGAAGAAAAATTGAAATTTAAGAAAAAATATTTTCTTTTAGTAATATCACTTTACGTACGAAAAAGTGTCACAAAATCAGTAAAAATACAAAAACATATATTTAGCTATATATAGGCGTACATAAACAAAGCTATTCATTGCAAAGAAAACAACGTTTAGATATTGAAAATTTATAGACACATTCAAAAGATATCACATTTTTTGTTCAACGAAGTAACGTGCTGGATTAAAAAAATGGTGAAAAAATCATCTCAAAATAATGTGGCGTCTTTTCAATTTTTATTTACTCTTCTTCTATGTAAGTTCTATCTCTTTTACGCATGTTGCTTGTGTACTATCTTTTTCTAAACAGGATAGCATAAATCAAAATATGTTATCGTTTATTTTGACTCTAATTGTAAGGTTTAACCGAGGGATAGATAAGATGGGTAGTGTTAACCTTCTTTGTTTGATTTTAGGGTCATAAAATTTGTCACCGGCACTTTTAATTTATTGATTTCAATTGTTACGTTTCAAGCTAACTGATGATGTCATTCCCAAACAAATACATTTTTTTCTTGAAAAGTTATGGATAAAAACGTTCAAATTTTAGTACTGGCTGTTCAAAAAAATATCTATTCTTCGCGTAACACCACGTCGTCAATTTTCATCGTACAAATATGCAAGATACATTAAATGAAAGTCTCTATCTAATAAAACTAAACCAGTTAGAAAATAATGAATATTTGCGGAGATAATTGAGTTTAAAGAAAGATGATGACGAATGAGTGATATTGGGCATTTAGGTGTGTAAGGGTTAAGTAAACAAATGATATGAGGGTATGATTGGAAGAATGAGACTGTGTGACTGCCGTCTTAAATCATGTTGATAGCAGTCAACATTCTGTGCTGACTTCTAATAAAGTAATACCCATACTTTGAAGCTTCTTGTGAGCAGTTTAGTGCTTTATTCTTCCTCTGACAATATTCTGTTTTGAGGTTAAATAGGGTACAATTATGATAAGATGCCAGTGGGTTTTTGCAGTTGGTTTGGTTCATGCTAAGCATTTTCTGTTACATCCAATTACATGTACAGTCAATAGCAGAGCAGAACGTTTGTTTACATCAGCTCCAAAGATTAGTGGAATAAACTATATTGTATATTAATGTAAATAGGTGTGTGGAAGTACAGCTAAGGTGTTCATTGTTTGTACTAAATTAATTTGTAACACAATATGATATAAATCAGTCAGAATCATAAGGCGGAGTGCACACCTATGCGATACGATATTTATCTTATGCGATAGATGTCTGCTTGCTCAATACAAAACACATTGCTGGTGAAAACTTGCCGCACACCAGTGATACAGCGACATCTATCGTAAGATATTTGTAGCGTACGATATGTTCGGCTTGTCTTATGCGATAAATATCTTAATACATTAGTTGCCCTGACACCACTGTTAAAACATCATACTATTGCGTGTTCTTATTTTTATTGTTAAAAATTTGTTTTAATTATATTATTACAATTTATGAAGGACGATCCTGTTTTTATGATATTCTTTGTAAATGAGGTACAAAAATATCCGTGTATATGGAATTACCAATTAAAGGATTACAGTTGTTTGGCTGCAGTGATGACCATCCTGTAGCGAGTATCCTTTTTCTCTAAACCGGAGGAAACTAGATTTAAATAAAATAAAAATTCTCAGGTCTCATTCTGTATGTCTCCTTGAATTTATCTTCATACAGTGATAGTTCTTTATATACAATAGCTGAGCTGTGGTGTGCATTGTGTAAATTACATGGATGAACCCAAAACCTTCTGTTTATCCTTCTATTTCGCCTTCTACGGAAATACCAACGGGAGATTACAACATCCTCTTCGCTCATTATATACTGAGGAAATTAGTAACATTATATTGTACAAATAAAATCGTACCACACTGGTGTGCATTCATGTAAAATATACGATAAATATCGTATCTTACGTATCGTGTCGCATAGGTGTGCACTCCGCCTAAATCTACTGCAGGACTTACAGTAGTATGTATAGTCTCTTCATTTCACCAAAGAGAAAATTTTCCTGTTTTATTATTTCTTCAAATAAGTGCTTTTTTCATTTAGTTATGATTTTGTGAAGATTACTACCAATGAAACATACATTTTCTGTTTGAAATTTACTTATTTGTTTATTGTAGAGTGATATAAGAACTGAAAAGAGGATTTCGTGAGTGAAGTTATAAAGTTTTTGTGCGTTTATGTTGTAATAAATTTTGTAAAATAAGCAAATATAGGATGATGTAGTTTTCTGCTACAGAGTAACATGTTTAAATTCAGGGTGTAATCAGTTTTTGTTTCTCTCTGTTGAAATTAAGTTTTAATTTAGCATCAAAGAGTAAATTTTAGTTGAACCTGAGGCCTATTTCAGTGTATATTTTAATGAAAAGTATTTGTTAGTATACATTATTTATTGCCTTTAATATACATTTCTAAATGCAATTCAGATTACTTACACCGGTGTCTAGTGATGAAGGATTTACTTTGGTAGTGATTTTGTTGAAACCTGAAATGGTAATGAAGTTAAGTTCGGCTAAAATACAACCACTTTAGTGTTCTATTAATTTTTCTTTTTGTGGAAATCTTATCTAGATTAGATATATTTTAATAGTGTATGTAATTGTAGATTATACTTTCAGACCCTAACTGGAAATTAAAACACAGGGCATTCAACTTTGTAGTCAGAGTAAAGCTTTTATTTTAGGCCTAAATTATGCCTAAACACTGGTCTGCAAAAAAAAATAAAGTTTTTCCCCTTGGATTTTAATGGGTGATCGTTATGTATCTTGACCCCCTGAATCCAAATCTGACCTCCGTTTCTCTCTATCACCCAGCGTTTTGAGGGGCGCCCCCCCAAAATTCTCGAAAAAACACATAAAAGCTGTTATTCCTAATAAAGTGAGGGGTGGGGGGAGGTTGTAAGTACCCCATCCTCTCCTCCTTAGAAAATGTTATCTCAGTGCATGCACATTTATGCATGAAGTTTGAAGGGGGGAGGGGTGACATCACCTTTAGTTCAGAGATGTAGGAGGGTGGGAAGCCAGACCAAGTGATAAGTTTAGCTTAGTGAAAATTATGTTGAACTCGTTGAAGAATTGCTATCTGCATACGAGTCAATGGGTTGGAACATGTTATTAAAATTGCACCTTTTACACGCACGTTTGGACTTTTTCCCAGAAAACTTGGGAGCAGTTTACGATGCACCCGGAGAAGGTTTCATCGACACATTGCACTCTTCGTAAAACTGTTCTCTGGGAAGTGGAACTCAAGTATGTTAGCAGACTATTGCTGGTCACTCTTGCGTGCAGAGGTTCCCAAACTGTGTGCCGCGAGGCCGGCCAAGTGAGCCGCGGAACTCAAGAAAAATAAATTAAATTAAATTTAAACGGTCCAACAAAATAATGCCTAGCCGATGACTATAAGTAAGTATGTATAAGTATGATATAAGTACGTTTATATCAAGTACTTAAGCTTAATCAATGGCTTAAAGTAATAGGTGTGCCGCGGCTATTGGCCATTTTTTTTTGTAGTATGCTGCGAGAAAAAAAAGTTAGGGAAACACTGCTTGCGTGAAACTCCCAGAGATCAGTACAAGAGAAAAGCTACCTCCAAGTAAAACCACTCTCTTTAAGTATATGTATTCGGTGACAAGTATCTTGAACCAGAAAAATTGTTTAAGTAAAACTGCACAAAATGTATCAATACTCTCTTATTGTACTCTTTCAGTGTTAGGTAGGCCTTGAAAAACCATAACAACGTGATACAACTGCACAATTTCGTATCATAGTTGCACCAGACCGATAAAAAGTTGAAATTTCCCAAATAAGGGGGAAAGGCCCACCCCCTAAAAATGGTGGGTGATTGACCAAAACGAAGGTCAGATTCGGATTCAGGGGTTCAAAATACAATAAAATCACCTATTACAGTTCAAGGGAAATTTTTGATACAGACCAGTGTTATTTAGGCCTAATTATGATTTACTTTCTATCCTGTAAAATCTTAAAAGTGGTTACAGTTTTATTTGCACAGTACTGTGATAATTAATGCTCCAGTGCTTGATCACACAGTTGAGAGACACTTATGTTAAAAATATTTAGGTCTTTTAAAGTTGATACAGAAATGTTTTTATTGAAGGATGTATGTTTATCTTACAAGTTTAATGATGCTATGAACATTGGTGAATTTTTTCAAGCGCTTTTTAACAAGTAGTTAGTTTTATCTTAATATGTTCCTTATAGTTCCTATCCCATCCATATGTTGGCAACCATTCATCATCATCAGTGTACACAATTTTAAAAAACAAACTAAATCTATTTAAATTAATAGAAGCTGAATGACTGAAGAAACAACATTTTTTAGAAACTTTAATAGATTTAGTGTCAAGTTTTTTTAAAATTTGCGTACTTTGATGATGGTGGATCCATTGAAACATGTCAGTAAAAAATAAAATAATCGTATGTAGTTACTGTTTACAAGTACATTATAAACTAAATTTAAGATTCAACTATATAGCAGTCTTGTTTTGATCGTTTTATGAATCATCAGTTAGCAATAGTCGTGTGTTTACGTGTGCGTGTTTATGTGCGTCCGTACGTTCTAACACGACGCATTTCCCCTACAAAACCATTCTCCCCACTACTTCACAACTGGTTATGCATGTAGAGAGAGATCGAGGGAGTCCGAAAATACATATCCACCCACACAAAGCCTAAAATAGCGTAATTCAGTATTCTGTTCTGTGTAAATGTAACCTAACGATTGATTTATGAACACATCAATAAATGATGTAACGAAATTTCTTACTCAGTTATACATTTAGCTTGTGACTGATTAATTGTATTGTTTGGTAATGGAAGTACCTACAACTTTATTAGGTACAGTAAAAGATTGATTTTGTAGATAACCCAAATTCTGAACAATAGGCCTATAGGTAGTATTGTTTGACGTGGCAAATATATTCAAATTTACAATATAAAGTCAATGATTACCACACTGATATATTCTCAAAAAATCAAATTAAAAATCATATATAACTAAATACGATAACATTCTGATTTACAGATGTATATGTACCAAATTAGTTATGTCATAAATAAATAATTCATCCCCAATTAGGCTAAATTAGTTGGAAAATAAAATTGCAAACAAATTTACAAGTACGATACCTAAGGGTACGGAACGGAAAATATTGAAAATTTTCACGTTTCCGGTTTTTTGCAAAATATTGAAATGTAGTGTTTTCTCCATCCAATGGTATACAATTTGTTGGGAATTTAGCAGTTTCTATCCAAAAAAAATGTGTTGAACCCTTACGTTATTTTCTAAACATTACCAGTTTCCATAAACATCTCAAACACTAAAGATAAATTCACAATATTTTTTATTTTTTACGATATTTTTATTTTCTCTTGCCTATATAAATAAATAGGAAGGAATGTATTGTTTTCATGTCGATTTTTCGAAATCGAGTTTTCACCGGATCTACACGTTTTCAGACCCTTGAACCCAAAAACACATAACTTCGCAATTCAACAGTTTTTAGCGATTGGGCTGTGTGCGTGTGTGTGTGTGAACAGAATATCTCAAGAACGGAACCTCGTACGAACTTGAAACTTAAACTAAGTTAGACACTACTACCGGACCCGACACAAACATTTTAATCAAAATCGGTCAACCGGAAGTAGTAATTTATTCGTGTAATTTTTCACTTTTTTGCGATTTTCTCAAAAACTGGTCCTACGATTTTTTTTAAAAAATCGCCTGGTTTACAAAAATTGTTATGCTCTACGAGATAGGGTAGGCGCTATGTTTGCTGAAATTCTTGGTGAGGCTGCCGAACGAAGAAGAATAGATCCGTTTTCTGCGCTCTTCAAGCTACTCGGCTTAGTGACACGGAAGCATCGTCCTTTCTGCAAGTTGCTGTCGCTGAATTGCATCGATATTCAGACTAGTTAGAAAGCGGTTTCGTTCCTCTTCAAAGTGACCACCGATGACAAGTTAGGGCGCTGTAAATTACGGCCGTTATGTTTATCAGTCTGCGACGTTTCAGCCGAAAATAAAACTTGGTAGGGTTTTTCTTTCCTTTTTCTTCTTTCCCTGTATTGATGTACATTCTTTTTTCTTTTCAAGAATGTATTTTTTGAAAACATTCCAGGGTTGCAGCTCAGCAATGACTTATGTAATTTATAGTGTGTCATCACTGAATTGCGTTGCACTACCGCTCCTTGATACCTCGCCTCGTAACTTCTAAGCCTTGTAAAGTTCTTTTCCCACCAGTGAATTTTGCCACTGCGTGGTTGTAGTGATCACCAAAGTTCCTGTCTATATCATTTAAAAGGCTGTAGGAATTCAAGCTGACAGCGAGTTGCTTCTTCAGTGAGTTGAAATAGCCCACAAGATTTCAGGTCGGGCAGCAAATTAGACTGGTTCCTTTTATACCAGTATGTTCGCAAAAGTAACCAAACTTAGGACAAATCTAGTGGTTCCCAAAAAATACATGATTTGGGCCATTTAAGATATTGTCTTTGAGGAGGTCCACCCTGTTTTGACAACTTTACGTTTTCAATATGTTATCGCTTCAGTAATGGCATACCAAAGTCTGTATAAGTTTCCCTATTTTTACTTTTTTTGCCCTGTATAAATATAATTACATAGAAAGGGAAAGTATTGTTTTAATATCCACTTTTGAAATAGAGTCTTCAAGGGATACCACACGTTTTCAGGTCCCCGAACTCAAAAAACATGGTTTTAGCGATTGGTCTCCAATGTGTGCGCGCGCGCACGTATGAACAAAATATCCCAAGAATAGAATTGCAAAGTTGGAACTTACCACGTAAGTTAGGTACCATAAGAGGACCCGACACAAATAAAAATTTCATAAGATCAGTCAACCGGAAGAAGTAGTTAATTCGTGCAAATTTTCACTTTTTGCGATTTCCTCGGAAACGGCTACTACGATTTTTTTTAAATCGCCTCATTAACTAAATTTTTGTGCTCTAAAAGATAGAGTAAGCGCCATGTTAGGTGAAATTATTGAGAGGCCTGTGCTCTGGTGGTGAATCATTTTTTTAAAGTTTCCGCTTTAATACGAGGTGTGGCTATTATAACGATACTTACGATGTAAAAAATTTAATTTTAATTTTATACATACCCTTATACCCTTTTATACCCTTTAATATACACTCTTTCTCTATCCCTACAACGCTCCATGCGAATTTTCCATTGTTGGAAACAGTGCTGGAAGTCATCTTCTCTCAGCTCCTTCAGGACACGAGCCGATTTCTCTTTTACAGCTTCCACAGACTCAAATCTTGTCCCTTTTAATGCAGATTTCACCTTCTTAGGGAACAGGTAAAAGTCACATGGTGCAAGATTTGGTGAATAAGGTGGATGTTCTAACACTGAGATGTACTTGGCTAGAAACCTCTTGGCAGTTAACGCGGAATGAGCTGGCGCATTGTCTTTGTGGAGAACACATGATTCATCTTTCCACTTTTCGGGGCGTTTTTCCTTACTCTTTGACGAAGTTTAGAAAGTACCTGAAGGTAGTAATATTGATTAATTATTTAACCTTCAGGAACCCAGTGAAGGTACACAATCCCATGGATATAAAAAAGACAATCATCATTGCTTTAAATTTTGACTTGCTCATTCGAGCTTTTTAGCTCTCGGTCAAGTTCGGCTCTTCCTGTACATGGATTGGCGCTTCGTTTCCGGATCATAAGTAAAAAACCACGTTTAATCACATGTTATTATAGTTTCACAAAAATTTAGGTCATTTTCAGTCGCGTACAAAGTGTCTGTACAAACATTTTTGCGAGCTTCATTTCAAACATTTTTGAGCGGTACGTGTCCTGAAGAAGCTGACAGAAGATGACTTCCAGCACTGTTTCCAACAATGGAAAATTCGCATGGAGCGTGTTGTAGGGATAGAGAAGGAGTGTATATTGAAGGTGACAACAAGTGATTATGTATAAAATAAAAATAATTTTTTTTACTTCAGTCTCGTTATTTAATAGCCACACCTCGTATGCATTATAGAGAAAAAGTGTAAAAAATTAAAGTTGTAGAACATTAAAAAAACCTACAACTTTTCTTTCAAACATATTTTGTACAACGTTTAGCGTCAGTCAGTGATTTTCTGTATTTCTTCATCAAAATCGGTAGAAAATGGGATTTTTTAATATTAAAGCCGTAGTAGCCTTAGAAGTTATGACAAAAATGTATAAAAGTTATCGGGAATAAAAAGATCAACAACTTTTATTTCAAACGTTTTTCTTTACAGAGACTATTTTAGCGAAAATTGGTGATTTTCCGCAGTTTAACAGATTGATTTTAATTTTGCTTCATTCACTCATGATTAAAATTAGATAATTTTCATTTACCGTTGTTTACTAATGATGAAATAAAGGTTATAAATATGGGTTTTTACATTGACAAGAGAAAGTCGTGTGTTTCACACCAGATTTTTTTTTTTGTATAAATCCAACGATAGCGCCCAGGAAAGTAAATAAGATTGTACTATATTGTATTTTGGAAATTATTACTGAACTGTTTTTGGAGTCAAATGTAAGAAATAATTACCTAGTACTGAATAAATTAATATTTTATTAATTACTTTGAAACTAGCAATTTTGTCCAGACAAAGGAAATCGCGTTTATTTGATAACAAAGGAGAGCGACATATCAAAATATTATGTATCACTGTCACCTAAATTACTTCAGATTGCACACATTTTTATGCTAAATGAAACAAGCGTAATAAATATTACGTAACAGTATAAAATCGTAGTATTTATAAAATATGTAGTAATAGTAGCTGTAATTAGTGGTTAGATAGGATATAGGTACTGTATTGCTTGAATAAAAGCAAATGTGTTTATAAGTTATTATGAATGTCACTCAAAACCAAAACAAATATAACAGAACATAATAGGCTGTAACATATCATATATTATTTTAAAAAATCCTATTAAACCCTCACACTTTTAAATTTTCCGATATCTGGCCGTAGGCACAATGCTAAAAATTTACAAGAATTGAACTTGTTTATTTGGTTGAAGGAGACATCGCGAAAAACTCATCTTTATGTATACTGCAAAATTAACTGAAAAATAACATAACAGAGTAGGTCTACTTAAGTGCACGTACTATGTGACATTTCTCGTTAACATACGCCGTGAGGGGAAGGCTAGTGGAAGAAGTGGGAGTAGTAAAATCCGTTACCGCTCGCTGCGCTGTCTGATGAGTAACCAGTTCAACTAACTAACGCTGCATAACATAAGAAAAAATCGTGACGTCACACAATTTTCGTGCGCGTTTTCCATCAAAACTACTAGGAATTAAAAAAAAATAAAAACTAATTTAGAATTCTGTTATTAATTGAAAGCCAGCAAAATTTTCAAATACTTTAATCGATGTTTAATTAAAGAATTGGCATTTAATAGGAAATCCCTTCATAAAAAGAAAACACAGTGGAAAATCGATTTTTTAAAAAGTAAGCCAATTTTTAAAAGGTCTAGGGCCCATGCTGTCCAAAATTCGTCGAGAGAAATGAGTCCGTATACGAGATTTGTGTGCAGCAACATGACAGAAAATCGCGTTATTACAACCAGCGCTCAGCTGTATAGTTGAATCTTAATAATATTAAGATTATATTATATTGATGTCAATATTTAATTAAATAAATAAAATTGGGTGTATGTTTACGCTTAATACATTCATTTATGAACATCAGTAATTTATATTACTATCTCTCTTAATTATGTACCTTGAAATATTTCAGGAATATTCTAAAGCACTGCAGTTTGTTCGAGCTTTTCTGCATTTAGAACCAGGCAACAAGCAGGTACAAAATCTAGAAATAATTGTGAAGAAAAGAATGGAACAAGGTATGCAGACATATTATTATATGACAATTAATTATTGTAATAAAATAATAAACTACAGTATAAATGAAATTTATCACCTTACCTTTGGTTGTTTATTTAAGTTTAAAAAACTTACGCGTGTTTCGGCGGTACCACCTTCTTCAGAGCATATTTTTAAAAAATTAAAATTTAGAACGGTGTTTCCATTCAGTCATTTAGATTAAAACTAAGAATTTAGAATTTTAATCTAAATGACCGAATAGAAACACCGTTCTAAATTTTAATTTTTTTAAAATATGCTCTGAAGAAGGTGGTTCCACCGAAACGCGCTAAAGTTTTTTAAACTTAAATAAGCAACCAAAGGTAAGGTGATAAATTTCATTTATACTGTGATTTATATTAATGGTTGGCAGGATGCATTTCAAAAATTTATTTATAAATAATAAACTATTGCATTTGTTGTGTTCGTTTTGCAGCTTGTAAAATTAACTAACATTTACTAACATATTTCTGAGAGATTAATACAATATACAATGAAACGTTAGTAGTTAAAACTACAAGGAACTGCTAATAAATTTTGAATTACGTGATCTTATGTAAGCCTACATATCCCAGTAATTGAAGAACATAATATTTTTATATTAACATGATTGGTAGGTGTTGCATTTTATCAAATATTCCAAAGTCTGACTTGCGCAGGTACTCTCTGTTATAGAGCTGACACCTAATGGCCTATTCCCATGATGCTAATTTGCTAGCTGCTGCTACTACTATCAGGACCTACTAACACATCAGTGATTGTTCTCATGGAGCTAGTTAGTTAATTAATGCCAGTGCTCTAAAGACATACGTGAGTTGTGTTGTGTATCTGTACAAAGTAAATGTTACTTAATAAATAATGTCTTCTGTTGGTGTTAAGTATTTCGACTACAAACATTAAGTAGAGCGAACAATACTTGGAAGGAGATACAAATTTTTAATAACTTATTTAATGCTATATATTTTCCGAAGAACCAGGGTGATTGATTACGGTCTTCACCCAAGACCGAAGTATTAGAATTAAGAGGAGACGTGAAGCATTGCGGTAAACTTAAATGAAAGGGGGAAATGCGAGGATGGAAACAAACAATAAACATAGGAATAGACAAGTGAAATCAACTGAAATAGAATGCACAAACAGCCACTTACCAGAAAGTACAGCATGGAAAAATGACGCAGCCTCGTTGATTGGAACGAACACTGGTTTATCGTTAAATGCCTTGAAATCGACAGCATACAGAAGAAAATAATAAGCCTTGAATACGCACAATACAACATAAAGAGTCTGAAGTTTATTCGGTTGAGACAAAAGCCTGGATGATCGACATTAGGTACACATAACTAGGAAGTGTTCCTAGACTATGCCACAAGCGTTGACGCTAGCACACCCATTCAAGTCAAAATCACAAGTGTAGGAAGGAAGCAGGAAACCAGTGGATAGGTGGGGGTGAGATTATGCAGGATATGACATAGTATGTATAACGCAAAATGACACAGCACTAATTGGAATTATTCAAAATTAAGAGCATCATGGCGCGTAGATTTGAATATCAGCGCACGGCGAAGAAACTCTACTTAGCTCCGGTAGCAGTGCCTTAACAGTTGGTGTAAACTGTAAAAACTTGAAGACAAATCTTAAGTTTGGGAGTATATGAAGCATACCGGAGAGAGCTGAAAAGGAAAAAATGCAGTTAGTGGGTGAGGAAGTGGGTCATTAGAAGAGGAAATTTTGGGGCTTCTTCAAGACTTGAGGGAACTCGCTTTGGAAGATCTGAAAGAATATAAGAGTTTCTTGTGAATGAAAAACTTAGAATTTTGAAATTAATTCGGAATTCCACTTTGGCTGCTACTTTTCACCTGACAACTTCACCCGCATTACTACACATCTGCTCCTGAAAACAGCTTCCTAGCTACATTTCCAAACATTCACACCGAGCTAGTTACTAGCGCTAGTCAGCCACATACCTTTTCTCCCCTACTAGTGCCTCTGGTAAAATCAAACATGTTCAAAGTCACGTGCACGCTAGTGAAAACTAGTGCTTTAACCCTTTCAGTACCAATGTCCGGAAAACAAGACATCGATATCTCTTACGTAATGATAAAATCCGGTCTACCGGACATCCGTAAGTTATGCATAAAGTGCCGACATCCGGATAACCAATCATTTAAAAAACAACTTATAAACAGAAATTAATGGAATAATGTATTTTGAAACTGCCTCCGTGGCATAGTGACTAGCCCACTAGCCTACAAAGCGAAAGGTCCCAGGTTTGATTCCCGGCTAGGGTCTGGAAATTTTAACACGTTAAAACCACTGTTTAGGTACCAAAACCCACAGTAGTTGCTAATGACCAAGCTGTCGATGCAACTTTAAATAAACTATTTTGAATATTTTTAGTGTTAAAACAATTTTCCTTTTTTTATGAGCACAATAAAAATTAATTTTTAACAGGAAATTTTTTTCTGTAACGTTGAAATTTTGGTTGGCAATGGCAGGCTTACACCTGCTAGTTTTCAAAATAAGGGTGGCTTTCTTTGTACACCCTTATTCAAATTAAATGGCACTTGAGATGAAACTTTTAAATATTGTTTTGACACTGAAAGGGTTAACTCAACTAGCTGCTAGTTGTTTGCTACCATTACGCTATTTTTCTTGCTAAGTTGTCTAGCTGCTAGTCAGTTAGCATCAAGGGAATAGGCCACAAATGTTGCACAAGCTACATTGTTTCATCGTGTAGTAAACTATAAATGGGTCCAATTCATTGGTAGGTTGTCTTGACTCATTTTACCATTCATATAGAATGATTCAGTATAAATTACAGTGACATGTAGTGAATATTTTAGAAATCATACTGTAAACATGAAGCACGTGTTTCATGAGGTTATGGTAGTCTTATGTATATGTATGTTGTTGCATTGTTTTGTGCTTTATTTTGCTCATCACACTTTTGCCGAGCCCATTGACACTGCCTGCGTCTTAACAAATTTTCAACCTGTTGTAACTATAATGGGAATTACAATGTCTTAATATATTTTACATGAACAGATACTGGATTTCGTTGGGTTTTCATTGATATATGTTAAATTAAATTGGTTGATATGTGTTCATAGTACAATTTTTTCAAAGTATTCTAAAACGTACAGGATTTTGGACCTGTGCGGTAGGTAAGTGTCCAGACCTCAAAGTATTTTATTGTAGGAATCATTCCTGTGGTTTTTTTTCAATCAATGAAGTTTTAAAATAAGATACTTTTGTAATAAGATATTTTTCACAAAATATCTTCTTAAGATCCATTCGTAACAATTATTCAGTGAAATGATTAAAAATTTTATAGACTGTCCATTTTTTACTTTCTCTTGCCTATATGAATATATAGGAAGGAAAGTATTGTTTTCATAACGATTTTTCGAAATAGAGTTTTCACCGGATCTATACGTTTTCAGACCAAAAAACATATATATTTTATATATGATTTTATACCCAAAAAACATGTTTTTAGCAATGGGTGTGTGTGTGTGTGTGTGTGTGTGTAAGTGTGTGTGTTTGTATACAGAATATCTCAAGAACGGAATATCGTATGAACTTGAAACTTAAAACTTAAGTTACATACCACTACCGGACCCGACACCAACATTTTCATCAAAATTGGTCAACCGGAAGTAGCAGTTTATTCGTGTAACTTTCACTTTTTTGCGATTTTTTCAAAAACTGGTACTACAATTTTTTTAAAAATCGCCTGGTTTATTCAATTTTTTATTCTCTACAAGATAGGGTAGATGTAATGTTTGCTGAAATTCTTGGTGAGGCTGTTTTCACTTAAAGAAATTGTTTTTTTAAGATTACAGCTTTAATATAAATTTTTGTGCAAAAATTTATAAAATAAAAGTTGTAGAGAATTTAAAATTCTACAACTTTTATTTCAAACATTTTTTTGTACAACGCTTAGTTTAGCAGTAATTAGCGATTTTCTGTTTTTTTCTCACGAAAACGTGTGAAAAATCAATTTTTTTAAGATTTCGGCCTTAGTTTGCATTTTATGACAAAAGTGTATATAATCAAATTTATAGAAAATTAAAAGACCTACTACTTTTATTTAGAGCATTTTTTTGTACAGTGCCTATTTTAGCGTGAAAGAGTGATTTTCCGTATTTTTAAGGCAAACTGAGATCGATTTTCATTTTGCATCTTTCATATATGATTAAAATTAGGTTATGTTTATTGAGGTTAGTTTTTTGTTTATTTCTAATGTTTTATTACTAATGTTAGGTTTATTGTTAATTATTTGCACTGGTAAGAGAAAGTTGTGTGAGTGTTTCACACCAGATTTTTTTAAGTTTCTTACAATCATGTGCCGGCCGCATTGGCGCAGTTGGTAACGTGCTCGCCTCTCATCATGCGGTCTTGGGTTCGAATCCCATTCAGGCACGGCATCTTTTCATACATTACAAAAAAATCATTTCATCCTTCACCGTCTGCATTAGCAGTAATTGCAGAACAGTCGGATGTTAACCCAAAAAAAAAAAAAAAAATTACAATCATGTAATTAGCTAAAAACTAAAATCATTATCAGCAAATTATTTTTCTTATGTGTAATGTGTATTGAGTGTCATGATTTAATGACTGTTACTGGTTTTTTTTCAGAGGGTCTTAAAGGAATCGCAATCGCTGGATCCATGGTTCTCGCCATTGGTGGCATTCTCACATTAGTACTCGCCCTTACCAGAAAGTGATACTGCATATCATTGGACAAAATACGTTGCATAATTCCAAACAAATTGAATATACTATTAAATTATTTTGTTTGTAAAATATTACTTTTATGTATGTATTTTAGGTTTTAATTAATTTTCAAAGACTTTATTTAAAAAAAATTGTAATTTATTTGTTGATATATTTTATTTGAAGAATTGTAAATAGTGGTTGTTTTATTTAAACGTTTGTATTATAAAGTGAAATAATATTGCAGTCGTTTTATTGATGTTGTACGTATTAGTTATACATTTAAATTTAGATTGTAATTAATTTTATTTGTGTTGTTTAAATAATTATTTGAAGTAAACAATTTAGCTACATTATTGTTCCTGGAGTCAAAAGAAATTCTTTTGTTGTGTATCTGTGTTACCAGCGATTATTTTTTCCATCTTTTAAATATAACTTTGTATATAGTGAATATAATTATCTACACCATGTTTACAGTTTTATGTATTTATGATGTAAATCATATACGAGGTGTGATTGGAAAGTTTTAAGAATGGGCTTGTAATGGTACAATGGTGGTACTTACATGCTACTGTGATGCATCTCCTTCAAAATAGTCCCCTTCTGACTGAACAACCGACTCCAACGGTGTTTCCACTTTTGGAAACATTCCTGGAAATTTTTTTCCTGGAGTGTGTTAAGAACGCTCTCCGTATTTGCCTGGATGTCTTCAATCGAGTCAAATCGCTTCCCTTTCAGTGAAAATTTCAGTTTAGGAAACAGGTAGAAGTCCGCAGGGGCCAAATCAGGGGAATATGGCGGTTGTGGAAGCACAGGAATGTTGAATTTGGTCAAAAATTCAACGATGGAGATGGCACGATGAGCCGGAGCATTGTCATGGTGTAGAACCCAACTCCTGTCTTTTGACAATGCAGACCTTTTCTTCCGCACCTTTTCACGCATACGCTGAAGGACACATCTGTAGTATTCCTGGTTAATTGCCTGTCCTCCTGGCGTAAATTCATGATGCACAATACCGATAGAATCGAAAAGACGACCGGATCGTGGTTCATCTTCAAATGATTCGTGGCCATTTTTAAACCTGTTGAACCAGACAAAAACATTTGACTGGCTCATACAATTATCTTCAAAAGCTGTTTTTAATATTTCGTAAGTCTCAGAAGCTGATTTCCTGGTTTTGAAACAAAATTTCACACAAACTCGTTGCTCCGTTTTTACGTCCATTTTCACGCAGACAGAATCCGGCAACAAGCACTAACAGACCCGCACTCAACCAGCTGCCACAGCAAACTGAATAAAGGAAATGCAGTTTCCTGTCAGAGGGTGTTCAAGGACAAGGCAATGACTCACTCCCCACTCTCCGTGTACCCACCCGCCAAACAAATAAGCAGTACCAAATCCACTCTTAAAACTTTTCAATCACACCTCGTATGGTGTATATATTTTTTAGTCGATAACCTTAAATAATTAACTAAGTAACTTTTATTTACCTTATATTTTATTTTATTAAATTAATGAAAATTCATGTTTAATTATTTCAAAATTCAATAGTTTGGTTTAAAGTATTATGTACAGTTCTGCACATTGGTAGAAAAAACTTCTATTCAAGAAAACTAATGTACTGTACTATGATGAATTGCAATAAAACTTTAATTTTTTAATTTAATGTCGATTTTTTTATTCATGTATAGTATTTTAAAAATCTTACCTATTGAGTCTTTTTCATTTTGTTTTGTTGAGAAGGCCCTACTGCTAATTGTTTAATGAGTTTTAAAAAAGAAAATTTAAAAAATGAATATTTTCTTATGATCCTGTTATTTTACAGCAGTATTTTTTTTAAATTTAGCAACATAGTATATCTATGTAATGTTTCTGTGTTTTCAACTGGGAAATTTGAGAAAGTAGTAGTCGAGAGAGATGCTTAGAAAGGAAAGTAATATTCAGAAGTAGATTTCCCATTTTTATTATTTATTTAAGATATTTTTAAACAAATTATCAAAGGAATAACAGGTAATTAACCAATTTAATTTGTCAAATTTCCCTAAGCCAATAGCATTGATTCACTGCATTACTGAACTACCCTAGTTCAGTACGACTATGCTAATAGCTATGTCCACAATCATGGGATGTTGCATGTGCTTAGAGGCATGGCATTTCACCTGTCCGCACGTTTGAAGAGCTTTATCTACAAAAAAACATAATGAATATTTTTGAACACGACACTAAATTAAAGCCTGTTCTTTCCTGCGTTGATTGGTTTGACTTAGATTATTTTATTTTGAAACTAGTCTGAGATACAGACAGCATTTTACGCATAAAGTGTACTCAGATTTTAGCCGGTTTTTCGTTATGTGGTTTTAAACGTCCGTTACTCCATCCAGGCTTTTCATAAAAGAACGGCGTTTAAGTACGTTGAAGATCAGAGTTTTCTCTGTATGAACATTAAAAATAAAACATTAACATAAAATAGAAGTCTGATGTTCCATTTTAAAATGCCGGCCATTTTTTTTTTTAAAAAGTGTATTTGGCTCCACGTAAAGTAGGGAAATGATTTTTGGACTGAACCTTGCATTTTTACAGCAGTACTGTGCCGTGTATCGTATTTTGCATTTGTAATTATAAATAGATATGTGGTGTTAATAGAAAATTCTATTAGCCTCTAAACTTCTTGAGAGGAAACTGAGCTCTGTAGCGGTATCTGCTCCTAGTGTAGTCGTTTACAAAAACATACTGTTGTGTTTTTCCAGCTGCAACTCATTCCGTAGCTCATTTTGAATTATTTAACGATATTTTTATTAAAAAAAATAAACGCTTTGCTTGACATAATATTGTTGTGAAAATGCATGGTTCAGTCCAAAAATCATTTCCCTACCTTTACGTGGAGCCAAAAAAAAATACTTTTAAAACAATGGCTGGTATATTAAAATGGAACATGAGATTTAACGTTTAAAATATTCATATTATAGAAAGACTCTGATCTTCAACTTACTTAATTGCCGATTTTTATGAAAAGGCTGGATGGAGTAATGGACGTTTAAAAATTACTTTAATGGAAAACCAGCTAAAAACTGTTATTTTAAACTATTTGGCATAAATTACGGGAGTTATATCCAATTAATTTATAAATAAAATAATCTAAATCAAACCAATCAATGCAGGCAAGAACAGGCTTTAATTTAGTATATTTTTCAAAAATATTCGTTGTTTTTTTTTGAGATAAAGCTTTTCAAATGAGTGCAGGAAGGTGGTGTGCCTCTAAGCGCATGCAATGCAGCATGCTTCATCACAAGTTGAAAAAGAAAGCGCTCGAGTGTGGACATATCCTATATGCTACTGTAGCTACATCACTATTGTAATGGTCCCTGGTGGTTAGAATTTTTTTGAGGAGGCACAAGTTACTGAACTACTGGGGGTGGGATGGAAAGCTTGAAGTCATTCGAGCATGTAAATACTTCTAAATTTTTTTGTTAGACTGTTGTTTAAGTATAATATTGATATATAAATTTATATTAAATTTATATTGATATATAAATTTTTATCATGCTTAAGGGATAGGCATGCCTCCCCACTAATGGATCTACCAATGACAAGTTAATAGAGAAAGCTTATCCTAATTATAGATACAATTATTTGAGATTATTATATAGATGATTTAAAATTGAGTATGAAGAGCTATCGAGAAATTCAGATTTTGGCTGAGATCAGAACAATTTGAAGTGAAATGTGGAGCAAGGGATAAGCATAGCCGTGAGGCTGCAGTGCAGGTGAGTAGTGGGTGGATACAGGTGAGTCAAGGTTGGATATTTACCGCACTGTCAGATGTATTTTATTCCAACCAATGTTATCTTTTAGTAGTTAAACTGTCTTCTTTTGAACGCTTGAAAACTTCTTTTATGCAGATGTGGTCACTATGTACGAAATTCAATTTTGAATTATGTAAGGTAACTGCAGTGCATTTCAAGCTTTAAACAAAAAAATGTTGGTGCCTCAGTAGTTACTGACAGTATACATTGTAAATTCTTCTGTGCTTATAAGAAACATAAGAAGATATCCTGAAAAATTTGATGGCTATGAAAAGGATGAGTATATAGTGTAGGGATGACTTGAATGCTAGTGTGAGATGAAGTGGGGAACAGGAAAGCTTGTCCATAGATAGGGCAAACTTTCCTGTTCCCCACTTTGGCTCACACTAGCATTCAAGTCAACTCTCCACTATATTTTTTGATATTATCACCTTGACGATAGAGATTGAACTACTTGATTATACCTACCGCTCTCTATAGGATATTTTTTAGAACTATCTTAATATATGCAACACTCTCTAACAGATATGATTACAACTATTTTAAACACAGGTGTTTACTTATAAGCAAACCGTACAACGTGTTATTTATTTTTTGGTTTAACGTCAGACTGTTCTGCAATTACTGCTAATGCAGACGGTGAAGGAAGGATGAAATGATTTTTATAACGTATGAAAATATGCTGTGCCTGAATGGGATTTGAACCCAAGACCGCATGATGAGAGGCGAGCACGTTACCAACTACGCTAATGCGGCCGACGCTTTAGATATTAGACAACCTCGGAAGAGATAGGCATCTTAACTTCTTTTAGAATAGCATACCAATAAGTTTGAAGCAGGAACGGACCAGGAGGCCTAATCCGTATTGCTTATTATGATGGTTTTGCGCAAAACAGAAAGAAAGAACTAAATTTGGTTGTCTCACCATTTCATTGTTCTCTAGAATCTAGCCTCACACTTTTAGTTGGAACAGAGGTTCTGGTTCACTGCTTATCTTCCAGCGAAGGTCGAAAAACAAAGCCCGGAGACTGGGATATACGGATATACGAGATACGTTCGTAAAGTAAGTTTCTACATAAATAAAGAACAAGTACAGATACAACAATGAAATTTATTTCATAAAAATCTACAACTCTTAAACTATTTTTCGACATAACTCTCGTGATTTTCCAGGCATTTGTCATACCGTGGTACAAGCTTTTGTATACCCTCTTCATAGAATGCTGCCGCCTGTGTAGTCAACCAAGAGGTATTTTCTCATCAACTGCACGAATCAGTTCATCACTAACCACAGATGGACGTCCACTTGGATCTTCATCGTGCACTGTATCACGCCCTTTTTTGAACTGTTTAACCCATTTTCTCACCATTGAATCGCTCATCGCATTTGGCCCGTAAACCTCGCAGATTTGTCGATGAATATCAACTGGTTCAACGTTTCTTGCATTCAGAAAACGAATCACCGATCGAATTTCACAAGCGGTGGGATTTTTGATAAACTCAGCCATTACAAACAAGCGCTACAAAGTGCACACAACATTTTTGTAACCTCAAAATGACAATTTCATTCTGCTTGACACAGTGACGGCTGCGCATGCGCCGAACTGCGATCGCAGCACTACCACGGAGAATGACGGAAAGTCATGTGTACAGTGTTGCCGAACAGAAAAGAAATTTTACTGATGAATTTTTGCCGCGAGGTCAAACAATCAATAAAGAAGTTTACTGCGAGACTCTCAAGAAATTGCGCCGCGCAATACAGAACAAGCGCAGAGGAATGCTCACGAAAGGCGTGGTTTTCATTCATGACAATAGCCGACCAAACACTGCGAATGAGACAAAAAGACTCCTTCAGGACTTTGGGTGGGACTGTTCGACCCCTCCGTACCAGCGAGAACAGAATAAACTAGAGAGGGCACTCCTTGAGTAGCAGGTGAGCCGATGGTTCATACAAAGATGGCGGCGTAGTGGCATTAGTCACTCCACTGCCGAGCGTCACTTACTAGTTTTAACCATACGCAAAAGTTTATTATTATTTATTTTCCAATGGCGTAAGCCATTGTGTACATAGATTACAACAAAATGCTGGCATTGATACAATGCAAAGTAATTACATGTGCAAGAATACAAACTTTGCTAGGAATACAGTTTAAAATGACATTAACAGATTATAGAGTTATGGTGTGTAAGTATAGGGTATTAAGTTATGTTACAATAACAGTAATAATCAATTCAAGGACAATAGTAAAATAAATAGGTACAAGGAAGGGCAATAAATATCTGAATAAGATGTCACTCATTTAGCCAAAGTATAAATTTATGGGTATACTTGCAACGTAGGTCATTTTTACTTTCTCTTGCCTATATGAATATATAGGAAGGAAAGTATTGTTTTCAAGTCGATTTTTCGGAATCGAGTTAAACATGTTTTTAGCGATTGGTCTGTATGTGTGTGTGTGTGTGTATACAAAATATCTCAAGAACGGAACATCGTACAAACTTGAAACTTAAAACTTAAGTTACATACCACTACCGTACCCGACATGAACATTTTCATTAAAATCGGTCAACCGGAAGTAGTAGTTTATTCGTGTAATTTTTCACTTTTTTCGATTTTCTCAAAATCTGGTTCTACGATTTTTTTTTCAAATCGCTTGGTTTACTGAATTTTTTTATGCTCTACAAGATAGGGTAGGCGCCATGTTTCCTGAAATTCTCGGTGAGGCCGTTTTCACGTAAAAAAATTGTTTTTTTTAGGATTGCGGCGTAAATATGCATTTTTGCGCAAAAATTTATATAATAAAAAATGTTGGAAATTTAAAATCCTACAACTTTTATATCCAACATTTTTTTGTATAACGCTTAGTTTAGCAGTAATTAGCGATTTTCTGTTTTTTCTCACGAAAACGTGTGAAAATCGATTTTTTAAAGATTTTGGCCTTAGTATGCATTTTACGACAAAAGTGTATATAATCAAATTTATAGAAAATTAAATTATCAACAACTTTTATTTATAGCATTTTTATCTACAGAGCCTAGTTGAGCGTGAAAGAGTGATGTTCCGTATTTTTAAGCCAAACTTAGGTTGTTTTTCATTTTGCGAGTTCCAGTCATGATTAAAATTAGGTTACGTTTAGGCCTATTGAGGGTAGTTTTTTGTTTAGTTGTAATGTTTTATTACTAATGTTAGGTTTATTGTTAATTATTTGCATTGGCAAGAGAAAGTCGTGTGAGTGTTTAACACCAGATTTTTTTTAAATAATAGCATTTGTAAACTAATGTCATATAATTATTTACATCAGACATCTAATGATATCCTGGCAAACTAAAAAGTGGATAATAAGGAAAAGTGCGGTCTTAGATATTTTATCATTTAATACGTCGATTTTTGAATTGAATAAAACCATAACTTTTATGGGACAGTAATTATTAAATTGATAAGATTGATTAGCCTAAAAGTACACTTTTTCCTCCATGCTTTGCCACCTAAATGAGGTTAATTTCAGCTTTGTAGCTTTATTTACAGCTTTAATTAGCTTTATTTTCAGCTTTATTTGAGTAACTGCTCAATAGTAATTATGGCATCAACTTAATATTTTCTTCATTATTAGCATTCAAAAACCATATTTCAAAGTACTAATGAGATTTAACATTCCCCATAAGTAGTTAATGTTCTTTTCCCAAAATTTATTAAGTATGTATAGTATATGAAAACTTGTGCATATTGTAATTGAACTTTGAGCCTATTCATTCAATCAACCTCTTTATTATAGTATTTATTTGTAGTATTTTGTGAATAGCCTAATGTTAAAATAACGGAACTGGAAATTATGTTTTGTTCAGAATAATGTTAACTTAATTTAAATTATTGATTTGTTATTTTTACGTTTATCATTTATTTTAAGAACATTACCTTAACTTTATTTGAAAATTTACATTTTCTGTAAATGTATATTTTATTTTGTGGGGTTAAGTGGAAGGGAGGACTTCACAGTTCTAACTTCGCCCCTAATAAGACGTTTTTCATTTCATTTAATTTTATTATGCAATGAACATTATCTGTTAATTGTAATTGTATCCAATTTGAAATCACTCAACAGTATCCAATCTATCAAATGTTATTAGGTAAGGCCTTTTGCTTTCAATGAAAGCATCATCAGAACAAAACATAACTCAGCTACAGTTAAATTAAGAATAATGAACATTATTCATAAATATATCATGTGTAATCTAATAAGTATTTTACTAACTAAGGAATAAACATATTGTGACGATATCGAAAAGAGATGCTTCGCGTAGGTTCCAGAATTTCATTCATGAAATGGTACAGAGTAGATAAAAATAGTAAGAAAGGAATAATAGAACAAAAGTAACTAACACAATAGTAACAATAATTGACAATGGGACAATAATGACAATAAAGGTATGCCTATTCATAAAAATTATTTAATAACTGCACTATTGTGTAGGATAAAAGGTCAAGTATTGTACAACTGTTATGAAAGGGACCCGTAACAACTTTTATTCTATTTACAATGTTAACTTGTTTACATTGGATTTTTCTAGCACTCACTTATAAAGGGTTATTTTTTTTTACTTTATTTTTGCGTGTTGTTCTCTGCTCTTCTCGAAGTATCTTTGTGAATGAGTATATAAAGAGACCCCCGAGCGCGGTCCAGTTAGTATTCGTTTGATCTTTGACGAGTGGCCGTCGGACGCTGTGCAGGGCGCGTACCGAGCATTGTGTTGGTCAACGATTGTTATACTGTCTGTTCGTGTGTGTATAGTGAAAAGTTAATGTGATCTGTATTAAATTCAGTTTTTGTGTATTCAGTTTCATTTTGTATGTGTTATTCTAGAAAATTGATTGTAAGTAGTGCTAAGTAAATTAAGTTATTTATTGTTTATTATTTATTTTAAGTAAATTATTAAGTCATTTATTGTATTACTTTATTATAATTACTTTATTATTTATTTTTTAAATCGTTTAGTGTAATAAATATTTGTAATTGTAAACCTTAGTGTATTAATTATTTAATTACCTAGATCCCGAAACGGACCTTAGCGATAAATGTCAAAATATTGATTGCACTTCAGTGTTTTATTTGACATCAACCTTTCATTGTGATTTTTAATTAGAAGTGATTCAAGCAAGAAAAATTTATCCAAAATTTAGTATCCGTATTTATCATGTATATAGAGATTATAATATGATTAACATTACGTGAATAATAAAACAATAGTTTAGTTCCATACACATTCAAATGGCAACAGCATTTTACGGCGGGACATTTTCGCTAGTCGTTTTTCTGTAGCCAGCGCTTCACATACATTAAATTATTAGCCAAAGTATGCCTCCTATGCAAAAAAGTTTTAAACAAAAATTATGATTTAACTATTAATCTAAAACTTTCTCGCTTACGAAACTTTGCTGTTCCAAAAATAAAAAACTTTCTCGATCAGTTACTTTTTTATGTCAAGATTTTTGCAAGGTTCGTTAATAAACCTTATATTAATTATTATTTATTTGTTAAATGTAATTATAATTGTACCATAATCAAGAGGATGAAATGAATATTCTAGCCATGAAATTTTGAAATTTTAAGCGTAATATAAGAGTGCGAAATCACAGTTTTAGTTGCGCGCAAGAATTAAAAATGACGAGATTTTGGCAGTGATTTAGTGGTCTTGGTGCATACCAAGATGGCCGACTTCGGCTCGCATGCCTTGTACACGACAGATACAGAGTGCCCACTCTATCTTTATTCTGTTCTCGCTGCTCCGTACAGCCCTGACCTCGCTCCTAGCGACTTTCATTTGTTTCTGCATCTGAAGTCTTTCCTTGGCGGTCAGCGGTTGAACGGTGATGAAGAGCTGAAAGAACATGTTATACCTCTTGGTTGACTACACAGGCAGCAGCACTCTATGAAGAGGGTAGGCCTATACAAAAGCTTGTACCACGCTATGATAAATGCCTGGAAAAGTAGTTTAAGAGTTGTACATTTTTATGAAATAAATTTCATTGTTGTTTCGGTACTTGTTCTTTTTTTATTTCAAAACGGAACTTACTTTACGAACGTACTTCGTATAAAAACCCACAAAAATATCGGAAGGCCGATATCGATATTGGCAATATCTGATGCGATATGTTTCGATAGCTATCCTAGCAGTATCGAAATGTGTCGATACTAGTATCGAAATACTACTATGATAGATATCGGCATAGATTTTACGACTAATATTGACATATTTTTGAGGTTATAAAAATATACAGCATGGTGTAATTTAGTAAAGTAATAAACGTCAAAATGCAGGTTTCTGATCCAAACAATATTAAAATATATAATTTAAGTGCTGGAAAGTCTCTTCCCGAGGTAAGTATTAAACTGCGGTCAATCTTTTGTTTTTATTTTAGTGATCGAAATTGCTGTTAGAGGAACTAAACATGTTTCCTCATTTATTTATATTGTATAATAACAGGTCTAGTAAAATCAATTTTCGAAGTGTTTTGAACAATTATTGGTAGTTGTACTGTAGGAGCAACATAATAAAAACTTGTACACTCTTATTACAAAACACTACCCTGATTCCCTGTTAAACCAAACCCAAGATGTAGCACAACATTTGTTGTAAAGGATACATGACAGTTCCGATGATGTGTTATAACAGGATCTCTGGGGTTCTAGGACAACCTCCAAGAATATTTCCTTACATGGCCTGTAAGGTTTTTCCGAATGAACTAATATTTCCTTAGCAACTTGCAGGAACTTCATTCATGAACATTATTTCAGTTAATGGTAGTAAAGACTGAAATGAACACCTTTTGTAGGCAGACTGCTCAGGACAATTTAGGAGTGATGGAAGGGAATTCTTCAATTTATTTATTTACCTATTTAATATAGGTATTTATTTGCTGTTAAGCAAACCTTGTCAAGAAATGTGGGTATAACCAATACTGGTAATGAGAGCATTACCAGTTGTAATCAGGACGATCTGGATTCTTGGAATAAATTTTCAGCTTGGTATCAGCAGAAGCAGGTTTTGGCATTGTGTGCTGAAAGATAACATTGACCTGGCTCTTGTTCAGGAACCACTACTTGTTTATGTGTGGGCTTGGAGAAATACAAGGTAGGTCATTTTATGATTCATCCTTTATTAATTTAGATGTTATAGGATGGAGAAAGAAACATTGGCGTACCTATCTTCACCATCCAATAGTTGGCCAGTTGAATATTAATCTCTGGTCCTCAGGAGATTAAAGAGAGTTTATGATTACCAAAACTGGTCTAAGGGTTGTTGTCATTTTATAGCAGCATACTTTTGAACAATGTTGGTGATAATCGACTGTTACACGACCTCGACTCAAAGTTGATCAAACTGATTGCATCAGACTCAGTTTGTCCAACACCTACTCGACCAGTCGCATATAATCATAGCAGATGAAGCAGCCAACGTAGCCTTTGTGGTGGAAGTTGAAAAATATTCATCTTTTTTTTATAATTCTAGGACCATCGAGCTCAAGTAATGGTTGGAAACTTTCTTTTGACATCCGATAAAAAGATGTAAATTTGTATTCATCACAGAAGAGTTCCTGGGCACACACAGGCTCCTCTGTTACGATTATTACGTATATATGGTGATATCCAACAGCTGCGTATGTTTTTTGTTTTTTTCTTAGATAGTAGTAAGGAACGATTACATCTTCTTCATCACTTGACATTTTGCAAACTGCTGGTGGATTCGAAGAAAAGATTGAACAGTGGCATCAAAATCGAGTTTCCTGGATGTGCAAACATGCATGACGTGACTCATTTTTTGGTCGAGTTTAGGTCTTGTCATTTTAATCGCGTTGAGACCGTGATTCATCGGTGTGAGAGCGGCCTGAGAGTGGAACTGTGGCAGCCCAATGGGCACTTTGTACTAAAGTACACGAGGCTCTCAATTCTTAATTTATTTACATATTTAATATAAATTATTTATATACTGTTGTTATAATTAAAATGTATAAAATACGGTCGGTGAAGTAATAAAACAATGATGCTGACTGGGAAAGGAGAAGTAATTAAGCAATGGTGATTACACAAGCCAATTGATTAGTATCTTTATTAAAGGTGTTTACTTATGAACTTTCCAAAAAATAAAATCTACAGTGTAATCTGTAAAATCTATTCTGTATAATTTTTTGTGGTGTCCTATTACAAAAGATAATGATACTAAATCATCAAATAAATAATTTCTGTTTCAGTGGCTGTCTGAAAGAAAACGACGTACTCTACAGAACAAAAATGTCGGTATGTTTATTTTTAATATACTTTTTATATGCCTATAACAGGCAGGTGAGTGTTAAATTATTTCCACTCTACTTGTTAGTTGTAGGACTACAAAAAATAGTTCCGTTTTTTATCACATGGTCAGCCAATTATGACTGAAGCATTTAAGAACAGAAGGAAAAAGGCGTAAAAGACACTAGTCAGAGTTATCTCCTCTGAAAGTAAGAAATTTCATCATTAAACAGCCAGACCGTGTGGTGAATGAAGTGAAATGCCATTTGCAAGGTGGAAAGTAGATGCTTCAGAGGGCCTGGCGTACTGATAAGCACACTTTTCAACTCAGTAAGGCGATTGTAAACCACCTCACTCCTCGTTTTACTCAGTAGAGCCTCTAGAGGTTCAAATCAGCCTTTCAACTGATGACCTTAACAACAACATACTTTTCATCTCATAATTAAATTAGTTGGCTTACATTTACCAATAATACAAATGTGGCCGCCTCCGTAGTGTAGTGGTAGCGGGCTGGCCTACCACATGGAGGTCACGGGTTCAATTCTCGGCTGGGGTCTGGAAATTATAACAAGTCACAACCCAACGTTCTATAACCCAATGTAGTCACTAATGACCAAGCTGTTGATGTGACTGTAAATAAATAAATAAAAAAAAACAAAAAATGTATTGGCAGTAACCAATCAATTGCAGCATAATTGAATTCGATGATTTCATGAAAGTGGACTGTATCAAAATTCATTATAAATTAATAGTGTCGTGCGTAGTTAATAAATTAATGACATCTAGTTTAACGCTATCCATGTGGCATCCCAGTTAGCTGAGATGGATTTTGTTTCAATCTAACAGATTCATAGAAGACTGGCATGTGTAACTCTTAATGAGATGCAGATTTCTGTTCATGATATGTCGTATATTTTGAATGGAGAAATCATAAGTGTCTTGCCTGTAAAACATTTTTTTTTGTTTTTTTTTTGTTATTGAGTGATGATGCCTACATAAGCCTTGGGCTTGTGCGTAGGTAATGATATGTGGTGATTTACAGATGAAAAAAATGCCAGACTTGACTGGGAATCGAACCCGGGACCCCAGCATAGTAGCCAGTTGCACTGACCACTACACCACGGGCCGGCCAATTTATACATGATGATTAGCCAATCAGCCAGGGAGGGGGCATGAGAGGCTTTGACCCTTTCCATTGAACGGAAAATGCAAATTTCATACCAGACTAATATGAGGTCCTGTTTTAAAAGTTTTCAAACATTTTTTATAGCGCTCCTACAATTTGTTCCACAGAGATCTGCCAGGCCACATTGTGTTCGTAGACACATCATGAGTGACCTCCATTTTGTAGTTTGTTGATATCTTGTTCAGTTATGGGGAAACAGCTGTTTTTTGTGAAGGTTTGTTCTATGCGTTTGTCGATGTTACAAATAAGTAACTTGTGTAAATTCTATTGTGCCGTGAAATTTTGCGTGAAACTCAGAAAATCTTTTACAGAAACTCATGAATTACTTGTCAAGGTTTACATTGATGAATCTTTGAAAAGAATGACTTGGTAGGATTGTAGCAAACTGTTTAAAAATGGTCGGCAATCAGTGGATGATGATGATCATTCTGGGAGGCTGTCGACATCAATCGACAACGATCATATGGCCAAAATCAACTCTTTGGTGCGTGGAAATTGACGTCTTTCACTGTGAGGGAACTTGCTGAAGAGGCCAACATTTTAATTGGTTCGTGTTATGGAATTCTTACTGAAAATTTGAAGATACATAGAGTCAAGTGCAATTGTAATATGTACGTGCTTAAATAGGCAGTGGGGAAATATTTTCATGTAATATTAAATACAATATTGTTTTCATTATCTTTGTGCTGTACAGCTTTTTGTAGGACCCCTGTATTTTAAAGAATATTACATGGAAAATGTGGCTTAAAAATCTTGTGTAATAATTCAGATTTAGTATTTGATATCTCTCACATTTTGAAGCTTTTGTCATTTATTTTTCAGATATTCGACGCAGGATAGAATTAATCCAGGATTTTGAAATGCCTGGTCTTAGTACTAATGTTAAATTAACAAAAGATGGACAGTATGTTCTATCTACTGGAATTTACAAACCTAGAGTTAGATGTTATGATGTAAATAATTTATCTCTGAAATTTGAACGATGTTTTGATTCTGAAGTACTTGCTTTCGAACCGATTTCAGATGATTATACAAAAGTGAGTATTCTTCTTTGCACATAATCTGTACATATAAATGTGAAAACCCTTGCTCATTTCTAGTTCTCCTACTTGCACAATAGCTAGAAAACTGAAATTTTAAGAGAATATTCCCTTTAGAGTAGAAAAGTAAACAGAACAGTTTAGAGTGGAGTAGAAAAGTAAACATTACTGATTTCGAAATTCCACCATTATCCACCATTTCCGTTTACTGAGTTCTGGACAAGCTAGGTGGCTGAAACTCGGTGGAGATGTTGCATTTAGTAACGCTAAAAAATTACACTTTAACGATTTCAAAAAAATTTTTGTGAGGGTTTAAAATTGGTGTTCAACCCGTAAACCAATATATTTTTTTATTAGGTTCTGGACTAGGTAGATGGTTGAAACTTGATTGAGATGTCTAAATGTATAAATGTATATCAGATTTTTCCAAATCAGAAAATAATTATTTTTGGTTTATTTATAACCCTAATTTAAAGATTATTATTGAAATAAAACAAAATGTACGTAGGTGAAGTCGGGAGGGGCTACTAATTTATTATTACATAAAAATTTATTCATCTATGATATCAATTGGTTAAAAATAACTGCCTGAGAATGACAATGTAGCAGATTATTTGAGTAGTGTGGAGGTCCAGAAATTTGCAGTATTTGTACAGTATAAATCTGTGCAGTTAAATAATACCTAAAGATTAGTTGTGTTATGGGCTGACTCATCTGAAAAGATTGTGGCTTGTTCTCCTTTCTTTCATTCTTTAAAGTAAATGAAACATTAGCATGTGCTCCATTACATATGTAATATAATGTGATTACATTAGAAAACGTTTATTATTATTTATTGAAGAGTTTAAAGTTCTTATTCCCACAACAAAAGAATTTTGCATAACATCATAATTTAAAACAACTAAGTAAAGTAATACTGTTATTATTCTTGTGTGTAAGTGTTTAATGGGTTTAAAAATGTCAAACCAACACAGGTTTTTTTTTACTTTGCATAAACTGTTTGTCTTAGTTTAGAATGGTTTATTTTTATGTATTGATTTTTATTTTTTTAAAAAGTGCAGAGCTGATGTAAAATTCAAAGGTAAAACATTCAAAAGTGCTTTAAAACGCAGAGTTAGAAAACTCCAGAGGTCCAGAGGTGATTTAAAATTCTGTTTATAATCCCTAGTTTTGAAAAATTCCAGAGGAAGGACTAATAACAAGACTAATAACAAGGTCTAGGTGTCAGTGACATCTAGATTCTTTGTTTGCCAAAAAAAACCTGTTTTGAAGGATGAGATGATCATTCAAAAGTTTTCTTTTGGTCCAATAAACCCTCTTTAAAGTAAGATTTATTTAGAAGTTAAGAGAGGGTTTTTTAAAAAAATTCTTTAGTGTTAACCTTATATTTGAAACTATAGTAATTTTTGGAGACTAAATTTTATTTTATTGATTTCAGCTAGTATTCTTACAAGCCGATAGGTATGTAGAATTCCACACAGCTGGTGGACGATATTTTCGGCTTAGAATACCAAAATTTGGGCATGATCTTAAATATCATTATGCAACGTGTGATCTTTTTCTTGTTGGAGCAAGGTAAGTGTAACTGATTATTATGAAAATATTCTAGTATTGTAATTATTATAAGTGTTCAAGTATGACTTGAACATATTTTTATATGAAAAACTTACCTCTGTGTTCACATAATATAGTACTGTAGTACTAGGTTGGTTTCCATCCTGATACCGCTGATTTTTATGTATGTTTGTGTCGGCAAAATTTGGTAAATGTTTATGTGGATAAAAGTTTGTTAGTTGTCTCAATAACCCATTAAATGTAAAATTAATGTGTCGGTGTTTAAGTAAGCAATCACTACACCATATATTAACTTGTATTGTGTGTGGTAATTACATACACGTGTCTTTTAATTTTTAACCGAAAATGAGACCTTTGAAAGTTAAAAGAAGGGTTCTCATTGGCCTGACGTCATACGTAGGGGCGAGGGGGGGGGGTTGTACCGAGTTTTTATATAGAAGGCAATTTTAATTTTTGGGAGAGTTCGTCGTTAATTCCAATAGATAGATGATGGCATGATTTAGAGGGAGTTTGTCGTTAATTTCAATAGTTTATAGTTTGATTTCGATACAGTTTGGTGTGAAGTGTAATTAATAGAATATAACAGTATTTATATTATTATTTTAGTTATTCGGTTTAAAGTTAATTAAAGGCACGGTATTTTGATCATTTATATTTTGAGCTGCAGAGAATTTCAGTGTTATGTATCAGGTTTTTATGAAGAAATAATATAAAATTTAAATTGTTAATATTTTGTATCTTGTTCATCAATTGTTTAAGTATAATTAAATTATTTAAATATTATCATAAAATTAATATGTTATTTTAATTTTTGTTCTGCATCGCATGAATGTTTCTATTCCTCTCAATTATTCAATTGAACTTCACATCTTTGGAACAATATTGTTTTTCTTTAGTTTTAATTTTGTTTTTAATTGTATGTTAACAGACAAATTTTTAATGGTATATAGCACAGATGTCATGTTACTTTAATTTGATGTAAAGAGAAAGGCGAATAATTGTACTATTGAACTGTTTATGATTTTGTTAATTATTTTAGTTTTTGATTTGTTTTGTTTACTTGTTTTTAGCTCAGAAATTTTTCGTCTTAATTTAGAACGAGGTCAGTTTCTAAGTCCATTTGTAACAGAAGGTTCACAATTAAATAAGGTGGCAATCAACGACCATCATCATCTTGTGGTAGTTGGTACAAAGGAGGGAAAGATTGAGGCTTGGGATCCTCGTGCTCGTGTTAAGGCTGGTACACTTGATTGTGCTCTCCATTGTCCAGTTCCTTTGTAAGTAATATTATCTTGTGAAGATTTATTAAGTTACGCAATTATAAAAGTATATTTTTAATTAAAAAAATTATCTTTTTATTAAATTTTCTGCTTTTATTTGGTAGATGTTTCCTTCCCACAACAGTTTTTCCAGATTATAAGAAGCCTAGTTTGGGATAAAGAAGTCCCAGCGATTAGAAAATTATGTTAATCTTGTTAAACATTGTCCTGAGTATTGTTTAAAATTATATTCTATAAAAACCACCTATATAATATAAAAATCTATGTATATATATATATACATGTTTTACTATCATTTTCGCGTCCGTACATTGACATTTTCCTAACTATCTGGAGTCCGATTGCAATTTGGCATCCGTATACGGACGCCAAATTGTAATCCTTAATAAAAACTTAAAAAAATTTATTGTGACATGGTATTTGGACGTAATTTTTTTAAACGAAAGAAAATTGTTACGGGCAACTATATTTATTTTTTGAGAATTTTATTGTTAACCAGAGAGACATAAAAAAATAAATAAATTTTGGTACCGGATGTGAAATTGCGGTGTTTTGAACAACCTTTATACATCGTACCTTGGAGAGTTTCTCACCAGAGTGCTCTAGCATCCCCCGTGTAAAAATATACGTATATTATGTATATTTTCACAGAGATGTCAGTTTCTCATCTGCTATCAATTTCGCGTCCAATTGTTATGAATATAAATAAAACATGTTATAAATAAATATTGTATTGTGTTAAGAAAAAAAGGTTTAAAATAGTAATATAAACACTTATGTTTTAATCATTAAAATACAATTCTTTCAAAACTTACAATCTAATTTACTAAATATTTGAATAATTTTTATTCGGCAAATTATTTGATATAACCAATATAAATAAATAAAATTACATTATTATATTCAAAATTTTTGTTATAGAATTAAAAACTCTCTTTTCCGATAGACGATTTTTTTAAGTTGATGAACTATCCTGGAAGGAAACCGATGCTGTCAATAGTAGTGTCAGGATTAAATTATTGTTATGGCTGGCAGATTTATTTCTAAATGCATTGTAATAAACAAGGCAATTTTGAAGAGTTTTCCCTGTTGTTCTGTCGCCTTCCATACATGAGTTCATCGCACGCCGCTTTGGTTTTTTGTTTTCAAATTAGGCATAAACCAACCATTAACTATTCCATGAGCAACACCTTTCGTAATTTTTTTTGTACCCACCGGGTTGGTCTAAACGTAAAGTCGTCACCGCAAGCCACTATTTAACAGCTGATTTTCGGAGACCAAGTTCCAAGTTTAAATCCTTGTAAAGTTAGTTCTTTTATACGAATCTGAATACTAGACAGTGTCTAGCACAGCCAACCAATGTACTTTGATGGTTGGGGTTCAATGAAAAATACTCTTTTAGGAATGGTCGGTTGGTCTGTATGAGAATATACCTCAGTTACACGTTATACATATTGTTATAATGAAGTGGAGAAAATAAAATCAGCTGGTCAAATAAAATTAGCTTCTCATAAACAGCTGACTGGTTAAATATAAAAACGAAGGTTCCCATTGTTGGGACGCGGCCGCGGTTGGAATGGCTGACTTGTTAGTGGTCTAAATTGTACGGGATTCTTCGTTACGGTGAAGTTTGTTATTTTGTCATGAGACATTGTATTTTATGTTTAATTTGGTAAGGGATATTATTTTATTTTGTTGTATTGTTAATAAATTGCGTGAATTTCATTGTTTTAATTGTTTAAGAACTTATTTTCATAAACTCATGATATTCATTGTTGTCGTTAGTAAAGGTTAGTTTTTTCTTGTAAAATAATTTTGTTAAATAAACATATGTGAATTAGTTAAATTAAAGTTTACAATTTTACTTTACTATAACGAGTTGTAACATTGGTGTCAGAAGCGGGATAAATTTCTAATAATTCGCTGTCAGTAATTTTGTAAACGAATTACGTATTGGTAAACAAACCTTTGTTTTGATTTATGGAGACACGAACAAAACTGAGAGAAATGGAAGAATTAAAAGTTCTTATTGCTAGTTTAAACGAAAATCTAAATTTAAAAACAGACAAATTAAATTCTAAATTTGAAGAACAAAATATTAAACTTAAAAATTTTACGGACAGCTTAAATCAAAATCTTAATCATTTAAAAGGAACAATGGAACAGTTTGAAGGACGTATGGACAAAATAGATGAGAAAATTATAACAGTCGAAGAAGAATCTTGTAAGTTCAGGAAAAATATTAGAAAGGAATAGATGAAGAATTTAGGAAGTTTAAGGAAGAGATTGGAAGGGATTTACGGAAAGTAGTTCCGGAATTCAACGTAGTAAATGTAACAGCTACGGATGTTGTTATGCCCGTAGATGTTACCGAGCGCAGTTTCGGAAATTCATCATCGTTTGAAAAATCGGTAAATAGAGTAAAAGTACCGATATTTGATGGGAGTATATCGTGGTATGTTTATCAGTTACAGTTCGAAGCAGCTGCAAAATTTAATAACTGGTCCGAGTCGGAGAAGGCGGCCAACCTTATGTTATCGTTACGGGGATCTGCAGCGGACTTGCTGCGAACTTTTCCCGCGGGAAATGCCAGCTACCAGTGTATTGTAACAGCTCTGGAGCAGCGGTACGGTGACAGTCATTTACAAAACGTGTACCGCTGCCAACTGAAACATCGGATCCAGAAACCAGGCGAGTCTGTTCAAGTATTTGCTGCGGGAGTGGAAAGGTTAGGCCAGCTGGCTTATCATTCGGCACCGGTAGATATCCAACAACAACTTGCTACGCAGGCATTTGTGGACGGTCTACGGGATCAAGAGATGAAGAAGCTGCTCCTGCTAAGTGATCATCGGACTATGACTGCAGCTATAGTGCAGGCTTTGACGCTGGAGGCGGCCACGATAGCGTCACGTTCGATACCAGTTCGCGAGCTTACTGTTCAACAGAAAGCAACCCGTGGAAGATCAGGAACTTGGAGCCAGGAAATCAAATGCTGGAATTGTGGAGAGGCCGGCCATTTAAGATCAACCTGTCCGAAAAGGAGCCCGAAAGCAGACTATAAGTGTTGGACCTGCGGCAAGTCTGGCCATTTAAGACGGGACTGCCAAGAGAAAAAGCCGGCTGAGGGAGGTCGTCAGGTTTCAGTAAGTACGCAGTCGGAAAACTAAGACGAGCCGACACGGCGGGGCGTATGTCGGCTGAAGTGAAACCAAATGCCCCAGACTCTGTTGTAAGCGTTACTCTATTGAAAAGTAATGGTGATAGTCTTATGATGCCCGCCCGCGTGAACGAACGGTCATGTGTTTTAACTATCGACACCGGTGCGACATCATCCATCATCAGGCCAGATATGGTGGCACCAGACGTTGTTAGACAGACAACCAGAAGTTTTGTCCTTCAGACAGCATGTGGGGAGACCGTACCTGTACAAGGTGAAGCGGAGGTCGACATCGCTTTCGGCCGTCGTAGAATTAGGGTGGTAGTGTTTGTCGCACCGATCTTGGATAAATTTATTGTCGGGCTGGACATCATGAGAGTTTATAATTTTGTTATTGATGTTAAAAGACAGTTAGTTAATATCGGAAACGAGAGTATATGTTTGCAACCTAATCGGCATTCTCGTGAATTTACGAATAAACTGGTTCGGCTGTTGGTTAGAAGAGAAGAAGTAGTACTACCTATGACTGAACGTATAATTGAAACGTTTCCGGAAGAGCAAGTCACGTCATCACTTCTTATCACGGAGCCGGATAATTTGGAAAAATGTGACGGATTGTTGGTTGGTCGTAGTCTCGTCCAGGAGACTACCTGCATTCCGGTACGGGTCGCGAATGTGACTAGCGAAAGGAAAGTGATGAAGCTGGGGCAAGTAATAGGACGTTGCGAACCAGTTGAATGGGTAGCCGAAAACGACGAGGGACCCGTTATTCAACCAAGGCCGAACGAGGAGAAAAGAAAAATCCTTGATGTACTACTGGAAGGAGCCGGTGAACTGACGGAAAAGGAACGACAGAAGGCTCGGCAGTTGTTGGTAAAGTATATGGACATATTTTCTACAAGTGAAACGGATATAGGGAGAGCTGGAAGGTGTTGGGGACCAACACCCTTGAGAGGGAGGTGGTGTTTTAATGAAGTGGAGAAAATAAAATCAGCTGGTCAAATAAAATTAGCTTCTCATAAACAGCTGACTGGTTAAATATAAAAACGAAGGTTCCCATTGTTGGGACGCGGCCGCGGTTGGAATGGCTGACTTGTTAGTGGTCTAAATTGTACGGGATTCTTCGTTACGGTGAAGTTTGTTATTTTGTCATGAGACATTGTATTTTATGTTTAATTTGGTAAGGGATATTATTTTATTTTGTTGTATTGTTAATAAATTGCGTGAATTTCATTGTTTTAATTGTTTAAGAACTTATTTTCATAAACTCATGATATTCATTGTTGTCGTTAGTAAAGGTTAGTTTTTTCTTGTAAAATAATTTTGTTAAATAAACATATGTGAATTAGTTAAATTAAAGTTTACAATTTTACTTTACTATAACGAGTTGTAACAATATTCTCATATCATTGGGTCAAGGGGTTGCTTATTGTTTGGAATTGAAAATATTGCGCAACCTGCACACATCAGGGATAAAACAAAACAAAAATTTGTTTAGTAATTTAACATTTTATTTCATTTTTACACCGCCTGACAATCACCAATCCAATATTTCCTGATTACGTTTACGAAATGAAACAAGAATGTGCATTTTTCTTTTTGCCCACTCTCTCTGCAAAGTGATTCTAAGTGCACTTTTGTAACGCTATTTCATATCATGTCACTAAGTGTCACGCCTCAATTACTAGTTTTAGCAGTTTTACAGTAAATAAAACATTAAAGAGAGATAAACTTTTTCTTAAACATGAAAAATAAAAAATGGACAAACAGTATATTATTATTAGCCTTCTTGTATGCTTAAAAACAATGCAATAAAAAATTAAACTAAGAAATTAGAGAAATAGCAAACTTTACAAGACAGACCTGAACCAAGGAGGCCTATTTTAATATTTATTCTGCACCGATTTTGTTTCTTCATAAAATTCTGGACAGAGATTACAGATTTACCAGAAAAAAATGTTAAAGGTAGAATAAAGTACACCCATCCAGTTTTACTTCCTTTTCTCGCTTACATAATCTGAACAAACTACATTTTTTTTATAAAAATACCCAGAAAAACAAGGGCCATCGATTTAGGCAAAAAATTTTAAATATTAATGAGTGGGGGGACCAAGAGTGAAGTTAGTACCATCCAGTTTACCTCAATTTTCTCGTGAGTATGAGCTAAACAATCGTAATTTTTATGGAACATTTTGAAACAACAGCAGGACTCTCGATAGGGGTAACGATAAAGTTTAAATTGAATTTCTTAGCGCAACGCCACCATTCCTAAGTTTTTCACGATTTTCTTGCTAATTTCGGCAGACCAAACAAAACATTTTACAGAACAATCCAGAAAAAATGAGAGTTATCATTTAAAGTAAAAACACTTAAGTATTGAATGCATGGGCGTATACTTACCACTCCAAAATTTTCTTTGATTTTCTTGCGTATTTGAACAGAAAAAAACGAACATTTTTGCAGAATGATTGGGAGCAAACGAAGGGCTGTCAATCTATGTAAAACAACTTAAAATGTCGAGTAAAGGGGGTTAGTGGGAAGTTAGCACCACCCAGTTCTTCTCGATTTTCTCACTTATTTAAGAGAAACTAACAAAATCTTTTAGTAATGAAACCATCCGAAACAAACGAAGGTCTATCCATGAAGAGCAAAATAATTTTGAAAAGTTGAGCGGGTGGAGGCCAGTGTGAAGTCAGCCCCTCCTGACGCTTTTCTCACTTATTTGGGCGAAACTAGCCAAACAATTTCTGGAATAATCCGGTAGAAATGTACAACAATCGATTGTACTAGTTATTTTTTAAAATTTTTGTATGGGGGGCCAACTTTACAGTTCTGGTTTGAACTTCTAGAGGTTTAGCTAAGTAAAACAAGAAGTGAGGTGGTTTACAATTGCCTTCCTCACAGAGTTGAAAAATATGCTTATCAGCATGCCAGGCCCTATGAACAGCACCTATTTTCCACCCTGCAAATGACACACCTCACCTTATTCACCACAGGGTATGGCTGCATAATAAAATTTATTACTCTCAAAGGAGATAACTCTGACAAGTATCTTTTACACTTGTACCTCTTCTGTTCTTAAATTCTTCAGTCATATGTTTGGCTTAGTAACCAAACAAAGAATATTTCTTCTTCTTCTTCTTCTTCTTCAGCTTTTCCCTTCCTCAGGGGTCGCTGTTCCGTACTCTTCTCCTCCACTCCCTCCGATCCACCACATCCTCCTCGCTCCTCGCTAAACAAAGAATATTTCTGTTAATGACAATATATCAAAATCTCCTTTAACAAGTCGGTTACAAATTTTTTAGAATTAATGTTGGGTAGCAAACTATCCTGGAACAGGCGTATTAAAGAACTTGTCTGCTATAAAATCTACTATGGAATTTACTATTGAACTATTGAGAATTTAAAATTCTACATCTTTTATTTCAAACATTTTTTTGTATAACGCTTAGTTTAGCGGTAATTAGCAATTTTCTGTTTTTTTCTCACAAAAACGTGTGAAAAATCAAATTTTTTAAGATTTCGGCCTTAGTATGTATTTTACGACAAAAGTGTATATAATGTAATTTATAAGAAATAAAAAGATCTAAAACTTTTATTTAAAGCATTTTTCTATACAGCTTTTTTTTTTTGTTTAACGTCCGACTGTTCTGCAATTACTGCTAATGCAGACGGTGAATGATGAAATGATTTTTTGTAACGTTTGAAAAAATGCCGTGCCTGAATGGGATTCGAACCCAAGACCGCATGATGAGAGGCGAGCACGTTATCAACTTCGCCAATGGGGCCGGCATGCAGAGCCTAGTTTAGCGTGAAAGAGTGATTTTCCGTATTTTTAAGCCAAACTGAAGTTGATTTTAATTTTGCGTCTTTTACTCATAATTAAAATAAGGTTATGTTTTTTGAGGTTAGGTTTCTGTTTATTTCTTATGTTTTTATGATTAATGTTACATTATATTGTTAATTATTTTCATTGGTAAGAGAAAGTCATGTGAGTGTTTCACACCAGATTTTTTATTTTCACTTCGTCCAATTTATAATCTTGCTGGAAGGTAACATCATCCCCCTCCTGGAATAAAACCACAGGATGATTGTCAACACTAGTACTAATATTTCCTCCCTCTTCTCTCTTAACCTCGCACTCTTCTCTCCAATGCGTCCATCCTGGAGTCCTCTTCGTTCTTCTTGGCATTGGATGGCAGTTTGATGGCAGATGGCTGGTATGCAAATATGAGACTAGGGTTGACCAAACCAGGTTAAACCAGGCCAGAGAATGATGTCATCCTCATAACAAGATTCTATTTAAGAATGAAGTTGTAGATATATTTTTTATAGATTGTGAAATTCTTTCCAAAATTGTATAAAATTACAAAATATTGCAACAACATTTAACATTCGTGTTCATCAGTCAAAATAAAATATTTAAATGAAATATTTTTTGTTACCTAAGAAACAGTCGTGATTTTAAAAACCTTTGTTAATTTTTTTATTTGTTAAAAAAAATAATCGGTCATTAGTGACTACTATGTGTTAAACGTGTAACAATTCATGACCCTAGTCAGGAATCGAACTTATGACCTTTCACATGGCAGTATGCAGCCAGTCTGGTGTTCTAACAACTTTTTGGTTTTGCTCAATGTTGCTTTACAACTCTTGCAAATGTTTAGAAAATCAAAATAGATATAAGAACAGAAAAAAATCTTCCCTGCAGTATTAAATTCTGTAGGAAGGATTTTTTTTACTTTCTCTTGCCTGTATGAATATAAAAGAAGGAAAGTATTGTTTTCACGTTGATTTTTTGAAATCGAGTTTTCACCAGATCTATACGTTTTCAAACCTGAATCCAAAAAACATGTTTTTAGCGATTGGTCTGTTTGTTTGTTGAACGGAATATCTCAAGAACGGAACATCATACGATCTTGAAACTTAAGTTAGATACCACCCGACACGAACATTTTCATCAAAATCGGTCAACCGGAAGTAGACTAGTAGTTTATTCGTGTAATTTTTTCCTTTTTTGCCTTTTTCTCAAAAACTGGTCCTACAATTTTTTTTAAAATCGCCTGGTTTACTCAATTTTTTATGCTCTACAAGATAGAGTAGGCGCCATGTTTGCTGAAATTCTTGGTGAGGCTGGTTTCACGTAAAGAAATTGTTTTTTTAAGATTATGGCTTTAATATGCAGTTTAGCTCAAAAATTTATATAACAAGAAATGTAGAGAATTTAAAATCCTACAACTTTTATTTAAAACATTTTTTTGTATAAGGCTTAGTTTAGTGGTAATTAGCGATTTTCTGTTTTCTCACGAATCGTGAAAAATTGATTTTTTTAAGAATTCAGCATTAGTATGCATTTTACGACAAAAATGTATATAGTAAAATTTATAGGAAATTAAAAGATCTACGACTTTTATTTAGAGCATTTTTCTTTACAGTGCTTAGTTTAGCATGAAAGAGCGATTTTCCGTATTTTTAAGCCAAACTGAGGTTGATTTTCATTTTGCGTCTTTCATTTATGATTAAAATTAGGATATGTTTATTGAGGTTAGTTTTTTGTTTATTTCTAATGTTAGGTTTATTGTTAATTATTTGCATTGGCAAGAGAAAGTTGTGTGAGTGTTTCACACTAGATTTTTTTTATTTTCATTTCGTCCAATTTATAATTTAGCTTATTGTTTGTTATAATCTTGCTAGAAAGTAACATCATCCCCCTCCTGGAATAAAACCACAGGATGATTGTCAACACTAGTATTAATATTTCCTCCCTCTTCTCTCTTAACCTCGCACTCTTCTCTCCAATGCTTCCATCCTGGAGTCCTCTTCGTTCTTCTTGGCATTGGATGGCAGTTTGATGGCAGATGGCTGGTATGAAAATATGAGACTGGGGTTGACCAAACCAGGTTAAACCAGGCCAGAGAATGATGTCATCCTCATAACAAGATTCTATTTAAGAATGAAGTTGTAGATATATTTTTTATAGATTGTGAAATTCTTTCCAAAATTGTATAAAATTACAAAATATTGCAACAACATTTAACATTCGTGTTCATCAGTCAAAACAAAATATTTAAATGAAATATTTTTTGTTACCTAAGAAACAGTCGTGATTTTAAAAACCTTTGTTAATTTTTTTATTTGTTAAAAAAAATAATACTTCGGTCATTAGTGACTACTATGTGTTAAACGTGTAACAATTCATGACCCTAGTCAGGAATCGAACCTATGACCTTTCACATGGAAGTATGCAGCCAGTCTAGTGTTCTAACAACTTTTTGGTTTTGCTCAATGTTGCTTTACAACTCTTGCAAATGTTTAGAAAATCAAAATAGATAAATCCTACTGCTACACCCTAAAACGCTTAAAATAAGGTACTGAGCGTACCAATACCTTTGAGTATTTAAAATGCTTACAAATTCTCACATTTAAAATACAACGCTACGTCTTGGGGATCTCCAAGTAAAACAGGTGCCACCTTCTGTATGCTGAAACGTGCTGTTAGGGCCATCTTAAATAGCTAACGATGTGATTCTTACAACCTTTTTTAAAAAATAGATGTACTAACGTTCTCATGCATTTAAACTTTTAATGAGAGTGCATTATTTCTGAAGAAGAACAAGCATTTATTCTTGAAAAATAAAGCTATCCATTTGTACCTGATAAGACACAAAAATTATTTTAGTACCTATTATCCAACGCAGAACTACCGGATACGAAAAAGCACCGTTTATGCCTCTGTCAAAATTTATAACAACCTACCGAATCATTTGGAAGATGTTTCATCTCAGTTTTAAAATTAAACACAGTTGGTTCTAGAAAACAATCTTATAATATCCAAGAATTTTTTAGTATCCACTGTAATCAATTTATGAAAAACCGGATTTAACAGCGTCGTATGAGTGTACATGTTTATAGTAAGTTTTTGGTAATTTTTAACGCCCTAGAAATTTTATAATAGTATGATAATAATTTTAAAAATAATTATATGTAATTAAATATTTTTATTTTTATTTAAGTTTGTTTCTATTGATTGGTTTTTTATAATTCTTTGTTATTTAATGTGTAGGCCTAATGTTTAGTTTCTGTTACTTACCGTATTTATTCTAGTACTTCCCTACACTTTTTTTCGTGGATTGGAGAAGAAATAACTAGTGTGCGGGTGTTACTCGAATGCAGTAATTTATTCCATGTTTTTAGTACCGATTTATTTAGAAGTGGGTACTGAAACGGTTTTATGGAACCAAATTCAAGATAGCATTGGGGAGATGTAACGATGTATGCATTAATAAACCTTTCAAAACTGTAATAAAATAAACAATATACTAAATGGATGGCAGAAGAAAATTACGTTTTCACAGCTCCCCGTAATAATGAAGCCCCCAGATATTTTACCTTTTTTTTTGTTTACCGTCCGACTGTTCTGCAATTACTGTAATGCAGACGGTGATGGATAAAATTATTTTTTTGTAACGTATGAAAATATGCCGTGCCTGTGTGGGATTCGAACCCAAGACCGCATGATGAGAGAGGCGAGCACGTTACCAAATACGCCAATGCGGCTGGCTGATCTTTTACCAGATTTGTGTTTGGATAAAAGATGCTTGGAACCGAATTTCCGGCGAATTAGTGCAGAAGAGTTTTTAAAAATGCGGAATATCTAATGGACTCGATGATATGATCACCTTTGGCAGAGCGATGTGGAGCCAACTCTTCTACAGACGATGAGTGTCATGAAAGTCCGGAATAACATGTAATAAGTAGCCCTACTAAACGCTTACTCCTTATAATTTAAAAAAAGCTAATCAATAAAAAGTTATCATACTAAAACAGGTAGGCCTATCTATATGCCTGTTGAAACTATATTTTTAAGATGGTATCTTCTTTTTGTTTTACACAATTGAGTATCCGAAACTGTAAGCTGTATATGCTGACATTATATCTACGCCCTACCTATTCTCAAATTAATAGGTAATTGTTAATGTAATATTGTAATACTAATTACCTAATTATTATTGTAACTTAAACAAGACTGAACAAATACTTCATATTCTTCATCGGGTGTCTTGTTTATTTTTTGTATCATATTAGGTGATACACGAGTTATTTTTTTTTGATTTTCGGTCCATAAAATCGTGGTGCGGGGCTTATTTGAGGGCGGAGGTTACTCGAGTATATAAGGTGTTTTGTCTATTTGTGGGATTTATTTTTAATTTAGTCATAGTTAAATTTATTCAAATGTATGTGTAAAAGTATCAAATAATGTTCAAATTGTTCCGTTATAAAATTATTTTTTATCTGTTTTTTTTGTCAATTATAATGCTGAACATTTAATGAACAACTATGAAGTTGAATTATGAATATGGACACTGTACACTATTAAGAATTCGTTTGTAATCAGTTAGTCCTAGCGTAATGTTTGACTGTCCTGGTCAAGGTTTTCACATAGTTTTTCTTGGCCTCTCCAAGTGAATGCCTTGTCGTCTCCTTTTTGTCTTCTGTGTAATAGTATAACCTTCCAGTTCCTTATCCCAAGCATTTTGACTTGTCATGTATAATGCACATTATTTTACGTGACAATAAGGTTTATTTATTTCATTATTTGTGATAGTGATTCCCAGATTGGGTGGTTGGTTGTAAATAAAAAAATACTAAAAACCGAAAGGATGTCAACAAAAAGTGGCCACCATGGCTTTTATAACACTGAGTATTTCAAAAGAAAACGCAGAGAAAAATATCAGGTTTGGAAGACAATGACTGAAAGTTTTTTAGACAAAAATAAACTTGGAAATGGCCTGATAAAGGATAAACTTCAAAGTGCACAAAAAACCTGGATACGAGAAGAAGTATTAGTGTAATGTATACTTTGTTGAAAATCAAAGATTCCCATTACTTGAGGAGCAAGAATAAAAATACAAACTATTGCTGGACCGGAGTACATTTGGAGGAAGGTAGCTTTGGACATGTCAGCATGATGGAGGAAGGTAGCCTGCCTAAAATGCTGTACTTGGAGGTGTAAGGACAAAGACCTAGAGTGAAGTGAATGGGGTCAATCATAAATAAATTTGGAAAAAGATGCAGTGGGAAGAGAGCAATGGGGTAGAGTTGGTTCACAGATGAGAGGTAGAGAGGAGTTGTGTCCTGACCCGAGAGAACTTGTAACAAGGAGAAAGAGAATGATGACGATGATCTGGTTGACTGGTCAGTTTAAATAGTCAGAAGTTCATGTACAAATTTTGTTGAATCTAAATAGCACCCAATACTTATGAAGTTAAATGCGTTTTGTAAAAGTAGTTTGATACACTAAACATGTTGAAATGCAACATATGTTATACAAAATGTTGATATGTTATAAAAGATTTTTAGTACTAGAAAGGTTTATGAAACTATTGAACATTTAAATTTATTTCTTTACTGTTTTCAGATCTGATGGTTTTCCATCTGTCACTGCATTAGAATTTAATGGCCCTCTTCACCTTGGTGTTGGGTTAGCAACAGGGCAAGTTTTACTGTATGATATTCGTTCAGCAAAACCTCTTCGCATAAAAGATCACATGTATGGTCTACCAATTAGAAATATTGCTTTCAACCAAGAGAATGTATTATCAATGGATTCATCAGTTGTGAAAATATGGAACAAAGAAACGGTTTGTTATGTTACTTAAATTGGGTATTGCATTACAGGACTATTTTTTCACCACCGAATAAGGTTATGGTATGCGAGGTGTGGCTATTAAATAACAAGACTGACGTCAAAAGTTTTATTTTAATTTTATTCATAATCACTTATTGTCACCTTCAATAAACACTCCTTCTCTATTCCTACAACGCTCCATGCAAATTTTCCATTGTTGGAAACAGTGCTGGAAGTCATCTTCTGTCAGCTCCTTCAGGACACGTGCTGCTTTCTCTTTTACAGGTTTCACAGACTCAAATCTTGTCCCTTTTAATGTAGATTTCACCTTAGGGTACAGGTAGATGTCATATGGTGCAAGATCTGGTGAATAAGGTGGTTGTTCTAACTCTTGAGATGCTGTACGTGGCTAGGAACCTCTTAACAGATAACGCGGAATGAGCTGGTGCATTGTCTTGGTGGAGAACCCATGATTTGTCTTTCCACATTCGGTGCATTTTTTCTTTACTCTTTGATGTAGTTTAGAAATAACCTCAAGGTAGTTCATTGTTTGACCTTCAGGAACCCAGTGGAGGTACACAATCCCATGGATATAAAAAAACAATCATCATTGCTTTAAATTTTGACTTGCTCATTCGAGCTTTTTTGGCTCTTAGTGAAGTTTGACTCTTCCAGTGCATGGATTGGCGCTTCGTTTCCGGATCATAAGTAAAAAACCACGTTTCATCACATGTTATTATCTTCTACCTGTTCCCTAAGGTGAAATCTGCATTAAAAGGGACAAGATTTGAGTCTGTGGAAGCTGTAAAAGAGAAAGCAGCACGTGTCCTGAAGGAGCTGACAGAAGATGACTTCCAGCACTGTTTCCAACAATGGAAAATTCGCATGGAGCGTTGTAGGGATAGAGAAGGAGTGTATATTGAAAGTGACAATAAGTGAATATGTATAAAATTAAATTACATTTTTTACAATGCAGTCTCGTTATTTCATAGCCACGCCTTGTAGCACTTACCTTCTAATATTACCTTTTTCTGCCTTCTCATTTTAAATATAGTCAACTGACTACGTATAAAATCTTATTAGAATACAATGTAACACAAAGGTAACTTGCTTTCATTTTGCATTATTTCAGTTTGGTCACTAATAAAGCCCTGATGTGGACTACCCATTAAAAGCTTTAGTAAAAAGGAATTTGTACTCTTGAGTACTGTATTGTAAATTATTTTCATTAGTACCAATGTAGTTAATTTTTGTGTTTTTGTATGTTTAGTTCATTTTATCCTGACCTACAAAAATTTTCATATAATACTATATCTTCTTAGTAAGCTGTTATCTTCTGAATGTAGTCTAAGTATTACTTGGTTATATACTCGGATGTATTTTTGAAATTTACTGACAGTTTTATTAATGTACTTTTACTTGTTATAACTCATTACATTTAAAATAATTGTTAATAGTAAATTATTCAGTTGTAATATGATCATTCAAGTCCATTAGTGATTTAGGCTCTGTTTGAAGAAAGAACATAAATTAGTATTGTAAATTTTGTTTATATTTCAGGGTACATTGTTTACTAGTGTGGAGGCTGGAAATACAACCCACTTTAATGATCTTTGTGTTGTACCAGATACTGGACTGATGTTTATAGCGAATGAAAACATTAAAATTCAGACTTATTACATTCCTGTAAGTGTTTTTTGTTTTATAAATTTATTCCTTTTAAAGAAATTGCTTAGTTTTAGTACGAGGGTCGTTTGAAAAGTCCGTGCAAAAATAAAAACTACTTGATTGTTTGGGGTAAACCTTTTTTATTTTTCGACATAGTCTCCTTTTAGGCTTATACACTTCGTCCAACGCTGCTCTAGTTTGTTGATCCCTTCCGAATAATAGGATTTATCCAAGTCTGAAAAATAGCCATTCGTTCCTGCAATCACCTCCTCGTTTGAATAATATCTTTTTCCCGCTAGCCATTTCTTCAAATTGGGAAACAAATAGTAGTCCGAGGGAGCCAAGTCTGGAGAATAGGGGGGATGTGAAACGAGTTGGAACCCTATTTCCATTAATTTTGCGACCACAACTGCTGAGGCGTGAGCTGGTGCGTTGTCGTGATGGAAAAGGACTTTTTTGTGGGGCAATCGTGGGCGTTTTTTTTGCAGCTCGGTTTTCAAACGGTCCAATAACGATGAATAATATGCGCCTGTAATAGCTTTACCCTTTTCCAGATAATCGATGAAGATTATTCCTTGTGAATCCCAAAAGACAGTCGCCATAATCTTTCCGGCCGAAGGAACTGTCTTCGCCTTTTTTGGCGCAGATTCCCCCTTCATAACCCATTGTTTAGATTGTTCTTTGGTCTCAGGAGTGTAGTGATGTATCCTTGTTTCATCCACAGTGACGAAACGACGCTTAAAGTCCTGCGAATTCTTCTGGAACAGCTGCAAATCGTCCTTGCAACACTTAACACGAAATTCTTTTTCATCCATTTTTTGAAAATCACTCGACTTCCTCGATTAAAACGAATGTCAAACACAAAGAAGTAGACCGATCTGGCTGAAACTATACATGTGTTTTTCCAACAGATGCTACTAACTAAACATATGCTCAATATGTGCCAGTACTGCCATATATCTGACTTCGCACGAACTTTTCAAACGACCCTCGTAAATAGTACTCTTTTACTGAATAATATTTCAAATAACATTTCGACTACTTTTTTTTAGTTTATTTAAAGTTGCATTAACAGCTTGGTCATTACCGACTACAGTGGGTTATGAAACATTGCGTTGTGACTTGCTATAATTTCCAGACTCTAGCTGGGAATTGAACCTGGGACCTCCGCGTGGTAGGCCAGCGCGATACCACTACGCTACAGATGCGGCTCTCAACTACTTTGTTTTTAAGAATAAATATATAAAGAAACTTTTTTATTGTCTCGAATGTCGTAATTTGTCAAGAATAATGGTTGCCAAGAATAATAATATGTTACAAAAATATTGACTGGTTTGTTATGTAAAATATTAAGTAGTTTTTTATCACAAAGTACCTCTTACTTTATATTAGCAAAAGAGCTGTGATAGAGATAAATCAATACTATATAGAATGTAAGACATAATGGGTAAAATTTTAATATCAAAGTACATTAAATTAGTGATAATTCAAATATCTTTTATTCTACTATTGTGAAAAATATTCGAATACAGGTGAACGAATAAACTTTTCACAAACCACAGTTTACGAACTCTGAATGAATCAGTTGCTATTTTATTTGACTGTTTTGAATAAAGGTGAACAAATAAACTATTCATAAATCACAGTTTATGGACTGTGAATAGTTCAGTTGCTGAATTTAATAAAATAATTTAACTTTTACCAATCATGATCAGACAAATGAAAATATGATTGGGGCCTGTGAAATAAAATAAATTTCATGTTTACTGTGCCTAGAAACCAGCATTTCATGGTTTGTTGTGCCTGTTTCTGCGAATGGTCTTGGAACACAAATCACGTTGTCTCTAGTGAAGAATTAAAACGAACGGGCCTTGGGTGTCAAAGAACAGAAAAACACAGTGGAGAGGTTGGAATAAGTCACATGGGTGAAAGGAAGACAGAAGACAGAACAATGCTGATAGCTGTAGTAATATGTTCATAACAAAAATGAATAAACTGCATTTGTTCGAATAACTTAATTTGTTCGGGGTCCTAAGTAGTATTTTTACTTTATCAACAACATTCATGCAGCATGTAGCTGCTTGGAACTTCATGTGGAAATTTCATTCAAATAATTATTTGAATAAATTTTTTTTTTTTGAATAAAAATTATTCGATTATTAAAACTATTCATTCATCCCGTAACCACATTCGATACAAAAGGATACCAGAACTTATCAAATAACCTTGCACAGCAAAATTTAGAATGTACAAAAAATGTTTCAAATTTACTTATCAGAAATTATATTGTTCATGTGGTTATTGTTGCGTTAATTTTATGCTTAATTTTAACACATTTGGAATTCAATATTGTGTCAAAGTGTAACTTTATCTTTTAAAGATTTGGATAACCCATTGGGTTGGTCTAGAGGTAAAGTCATCGCCAGAATTAGCTGTTTAACAGCTGATTTTCAGAGATGAAGGTTCCTGGTTCAAATCCTAGTAAAGGTAATTACATTTATTTATGGATCTGAGTACTAGACTGTGGTTACCGGTGTACTTTGATGGTTGGGGTTTAATGAACCATACTCTCTCAGGAATGGTTGGCCTGGGTCTGTACAAGACTACACCTCATTTACACGTCACACATCATCCTCATCTCATTGGGTCATGGGTTTGCTTATTGTTCTAAATTGAACAGATTGCAACGTACACAAATTAGGAATAAAAAAAAAAAGATTTGGAAAATTATTTTCATTTTTGAAAATTGTAAAAAGTATTGTTGATAGTATATTATTGTTATTTTATCTAACATCCTGTGTAGGATAATAAACAGCCATATTATTTAAAATTGAAATATATATTTCTAACCACCAGAATATGGTAACAGAAAACACTTACCAATGTTTATAGCGCTTGCGTGTATCTTGTACATATCTTCAGTAAATTAAAATTAACAATTCTTTTTTTTCACATTTAAAACTTCCTACTCCCACCATAGTAGATAAATAAGGAATAGTCGATTCTTATATCTAAAACAGTCTTGCCAACTTAATGAGTTGATTGTCATATTCAACCTGTGTGTTCATTAATTTTTCTTTGTTACTGTATTTATAAACATATAATTTTTCCAAAATTTCGATTTCATTTTGTCTGTTATTTATTTTTAATATTTCTAGATTATTTTTTATACTTGACATATTATGTTTATTTTTGATCATGTGTTTAGTTACATTGGAAAATTTTCTGTTACCGTATTCTGGTGGTTAGAAAATAATATAGATTTCAATTCAGTATATTATTGATATTTTGTTTTTACAGGCCATAGGACCAGCTCCTAAATGGTGTGGTTTTCTTGACAACCTCACTGAAGAAATGGAAGAAAGCGCTATGGAAACTATTTATGATGATTATAAATTTGTTACAAAGAAAGATCTTGATGAGTTAGGATTGTCACATTTGATGGGTAAGTAAGCACGTTGTAAAATTATTGTCTTTGTTACTTATTAAGTTTGTTCATAACCATTTATTATATAGGGTGATCCAAAACTATGCGACAATCTCTTGGGATCTCATTCTATAGCTAAAAATAAGAAAAAAAGTTCATATAAACATATGTCTGAAAACGCTTAGTTAGCGAGTTACGGCTAGCGAAAAATTTTACCTAGAACTCTGTACCCTCGGTGAAGTAAGGCCGTATAAAAATGTTAAAGGTAGTTACAAAAATACAAATACGATTGTTTCTCATGTTTTTTAATCTGAAAAATTGAATAAAATTGGTTTCAGAGCTGTAAATGCAATACTTTCAGAGATATCTTACATAAAACACAAGAATAGGTGCAAACAAATAACACATTTTTGTGTTTAACGTAAGATTACTTCCATAAATGGTAAATAAAGGTGTATTTTTTCTTAAATAAATTTGTAGAAAATTTAATTCTGAAAAAATTCATGTGAATTACTCAGGAAAAAAATGAATAATAGATATTGAAATTTCGCTTTATTTAAAATCAAAACAGACGCACATAAAACGCACATTTTTAAATGCATATAATATTAACTAATATGTAGGTTGGGAGTAACAGCTGATCATTATCAGCTGTTACTCCCAACCTAATATGTGATGCAGTTAAGATGTGTTATGATATGTTATGCATATAATATTAACTAATATGTAGTTTGGGTGTAGTTTGGGTGTATGTAGTTTGGGTGTAGCTGATCATTATCAGCTGTTACTCCCAACCTAATATGTTATGCAGTTAAGAATGTGCATTTTATGTGCGTCTGTTTTGATTTTAAATAAAACAAAATTTCAATATCTATTATTCATTTTTTCCTGAGTAATTCACATGAATTTTTTCAGAATTAAATTTTCTACAAATTTATTTAAGAAAAAATACACCTTTATTTACCATTTATGGAAGTAATCTTATGTTAAACACAAAAATGTGTTATTTCTTTGCACCAATTCTTGTGTTTTATGTAAGATATCTCTGAAAGTATTGCATTTACAGCTCTGAAACAAATTTTATTTAATTTTTCAGATTAAAAAACATAAGAAACAATTGTATTTGTATCTTTGTAACTACCTTTAACATTTTTATACGGCCTTACTTCACCGAGGGTACAGAGTTCTAGGTGCACTAGGTGAACTTTTTTTCTTATTTTTAGCTATAGAATGAGATCCCAAGAGATTGCCATATAGTTTTGGATTACCCGGTATATCTGTTGGATTAAACTTTGTTCACTGTTTGAACTGGATAACTGGGTAAGGTTTGGTGGTATTTGTGGACGGATGGATGTCTTATCTATATTTTTTACCATAATTAAAATATTGAACTCAACTTTTCTTGGACTGTGTCTGTTACTGAAAGGTCAGTTTACTGATTCTTTCTGAAAAGTTAGTTGTAAAGGTAGTTTTGTTGGGAGTGACTGGTGCGATGATCGCCCAGCAATCATCGCTGAGCAATTATCACCAGGTGATCGTCACTACTGGCCAATTTTGCTGGAGGCGAGCCAGGCAACTGAACTGTGCAATTCACACAGTCTGTCAATGGATCGTCAATAGTGCATACACAATGAGTTCATGAAAGAAGGTAGTGTTAAAATATCTTCTATGCGAAGAAATTTACGATGATCACCTTTTGAAAATGTTAGCAATGGCGAGGATGGAAAAAAGAGATGTTTCAGGCTTGAACAAATAAAGGAGAAATTTCGATTAAAACCACTTACGAGCACAGCAGGTTTAAAGATTTTTTTATTCTGGACATTGCTCAATTTGACTGCAATGTGTTCTTCAGATTGTACAGAGTACGTTTTGACTTCTTTAATAACCAGGTCCATCTTCCTTGATGGTAAAATTCAATTCAGCACTTGGTCAAGTAGGCGCTATCATTTACATCAATAAAACAATCGCATAAAGTGTTGTAATTGCACTGCAACTATGACTTGTCCCTAGACCAGTAGCCCGCAGCAAGCGACTCGAGTGGCAGTTGCTCCAATCAACCCAGGACGATGCAAAACCACATGAAGCAGTGTGTTGCGATCATCATATCAGTTGTTCCTGGCAAAACCTATCTTAGCACTTAGCCTGCGAGCGTCGTCAATTGATGACGGACAAAGTTTTGTGATTTCTGCAGATGTCGTTTTATGACGACGACCATTATTAAGTTGTTTATAAATGGACGTTGCTATGTGATGATGATACATCGTTTTGAATGAATAGTTTAGATATTTTAGTGCTTATTTCTACCGTTAGATGTCTCTGTTTAACTTTTAGTTTCTTTGTATTTTGTGTATAATGTGGTTGAGTTCAAGCGTGTAGATTATGTCTGTTTGTTTACATTGTAGTGTGTCCGGATTGTTTGTACATCTTGCGTTGTTGTGATCTAACTGTGATTCCATAAATTAATTTAATTAATGGTGCATTACACCATTTTAAAGAAAAACTTCCAAAGAATAAAACAATGTTAGTACCAAATTTATAGCTCTAATGCAACATTTACTGCATGATTTTGAAAACTGGACATTTTACAGAACTAGGGTACGCCGGAGTGAATAGAATTGTACATAATGACTCAGCAGGCTAAGTGTTAAGGAATGTTGAACATTATTGATGTCAAAATTTTAATTTTTTTTTTGCTTAAGCTTAACATTATTACATTAACAAATTTAGAATGATCTTTGAATACAATAAATTTATTTTTTACTTGAAGTTTTATTTTACAGTATTTTAGAACACATAATTGCAGTATTTAATTTATTCTTAATATATTTCAGGTACAAACTTACTTCGTGCTTATATGCATGGTTTCTTTATTGATATAAGGCTTTATAGGAAAGCAAAATCTGTTGCTGAACCATTTGCATTCGATGAGTACCGCAGGAGAAAGATTAGAGAAAAGATTGAGGAAGACCGAACCAACAGAGTACAATTAATGGTAAGCTTTACTTTTTTTATAAATATGTCTTTATAAAATTATCATATTTTTATTATTACAAAACATGCACTCTTTATTATATAATTGGAAATATGTTTGTTGATTGCAATTGTAAATTTGCTTATACTGTTTGAGTTACAGGGTGGTATAAAAGAGTTATTGTGAGATTTTTCCTGAAAGTAAAAATTTGACTCAAGTATATCTCTTGGGTCCCACCTGGCATTATACTCCCTCCACTGCCAAGTTCAGTGGGAAGCTGTGCAAACATTGTATTCTTTCTTAACATTTACAAAATGTGTGAATAAAATTTAAAATCCTGCAAAGTGTGATGTGTGCATTGTCATTATGTTTTTTTACTGTGAAAAAATTTTGGTACATTAAAAATTTGTGAGCCAAGAAACAAAATGTATGGTAAAAGTGTGGTGAACTAGTACCGGGTGTTTATAAATGAATAGAGGGGGTTTAACACTCTATAATATTAATACAGTATACTTACAGTTATAAATTATACATCAAACAAAAGTGTAACTCAAGCAGTTTTGTTTGTTGGCAGCAGTGCACAATGTTTTCACTGCCAGCCATTAGAAAGAGCTAGTAGCAAAGGTGGCGACTAAAGAACAGAAAGCGGTTTGTGTTTTACAGTTCGCAGATGGAATCGGTAGTTACTGTGCAACGTGCGTTCCATATTAAATTCGGTTGTGAACCTCCAGGTGATAATAACATCCGTAGATGGTATCATCAGTTTGAAGATACCGGCTGCCTATGCGAAGGGATGCCGGCCGCATTGGCGCAGTTGGTAACGTGCTCGCCTCTCATCATGCGGTCTTGGGTTCGAATCCCATTCAGGCACGGCATCTTTTCATACGTTACAAAAAAATCATTTCATCCTTCACCGTCTGCATTAGCAGTAATTGCAGAACAGTCGGACGTTAAACCAAAAAAAAAAAAAAAAAAAAAAAAAAAAAAAAAAAAAAAAAAAAAATGCGAAGGGAAGAGTATGGGACGACCAAGTGTTAGTGAGGAGAGTGCTGTGCGAGTGCGAGAGTCGTTCACTCGTAGCCCACAGAAATCTGTTTGGAGGGCTAGTCGTGAATTAACAATTCCTGTAACAACTGTTTGGAAAGTTTTACGGAGATACTTACAACCACGTCCTTATCGTTTGCAGTTGGTTCAGGCTCTAAATCCTGCAGACTATGGTTTACGTGCCAACTTTGCTAACGAAATGTTGTTGCATGAAGATTTTCTACATGATGTCGTCTTCAGTGATGAGTCGACCTTTCACCTTAGTGGACAAGTGAACACTCATAGTGTACTAATCTGGGGCACAGAAAATCCTCATGCGATGGTACAAGTGCAACGAGACCCCTAAATTGAATGTTTTTTGTGCCATGTCCCGGCGGAAAGTTTATGGGCCTTTCGTTTTTGTTGAAGCAACTGTAACTGGTGCTTCTTACCTTGATACTCTACAGCTATGGCTGTTCCCTCAATTGGAAGATGAAGAGCCGGAGAACTTCATTTTCCAGCAAGATGGTGCGCCGCCTCACTGGCATAAAATCCAGGCAGAAAATCCTCACGCGATGGTACAAGTGCAACGAGACCCCTAAATTGAATGTTTTTTGTGCCATGTCCTGGTGGAAAGTTTATGGGCCTTTCGTTTTTGTTGAAGCAATTGTAACTGGTGCTTCTTACCTTGATACTCTACAGCTATGGCTGTTCCCTCAATTGGAACATGAAGAGCCAGAGAACTTCATTTTCCAGCAAGATGGTGCGCCGCCTCACTGGCATAACAAAGTACGCGATTGGCTGAACGTCTCTTTACCCGACCGCTGGACTGGCTGCAAGGGGTGCAATGACAGGGCTTGTTTTCCATGGCCTCAACGGTCACCCGATATGACGCCGTGTGATTTCTATCTTTGGGGGTTCATAAAGGATCGTGTGTATGTGCCTCCACTACCAGCTCGAATTAAGAATCAGGATTGAAGCAGCTGTTGCAACAATTACTCGAGAAACACTAAACAATGTTTGGAAAGAACTCGCATATCGTCTTGACGTATGACAAATGGTGCGCACATTGAACACTTGTAGGCAGTTATATAAAACTGTTTGAGTTGCTCTTTTGTTTGATGTATTATTTATAACTGTAAGTATAATGTATTAAATATTATAGAGCGTTAAAACCCCATTATTCATTTATAAACACCCGGTATAATAGGAAATACTCATTATGTCTAATAAAGGATAAACAGCTGTATGTGATATTTAAGTTCTAGTTGGCCAATCATCTCTAGAAAATGTTGACAGTAAAATTCAGGAGGATAGTCATTTCATCAAAAATAAATTACAAAAACAGCTTGGTTCCTGAAATTTAAAAAGCTTTACTTGTTGAAATTGTCACAATCCATCTTGCTTAAAAAGGAAAATGTGGTGTGGGGTGTTACCTCGATTATTGTCCAAGGATTGCAACAAAAAAAAACAACATGGTGCTTGGCACTTTTTATTTGTTTCCTAAGCTAATGATTTGAGGAGGTTGGCACTCTTAAAATGATGTGGAGATGAAAGAAGTTTACACAGAGTGGTGGGAGAACTTAGTAACAGAATTGTGCCATGAATTTTGTAAAAAAATGGTGGGACACTATGATATTTATTTGAATCTGTATGGAGACTGTGTAGGAAAGTAGTGTAAGGCTTCCTGTACATCTTAATTAACTTTTTTTTTAAATTTTTTATATCAAAATATTCTTTAATTTTTGGGTAACCGTTATAAGTTTGTTCTATTGTTGAAAGCATATTGAAAATGTGCTGAGCTCTATATAAGAAACTAAATTGCTTATTTAATGGATTGTGTTATTGCTTCAATTGTTAAAATTGTTTAAGTAATTAATCATTTTTAATTTTTCATCATTTCAATTATTCTACAACTCAATAAAACTGAAATTTCCTCAGCAATTGTTAAGTAAAGCGCGGTTTCATAAAGTGCTTTTTTATTCTAATTTTTGTAAGGCACTTTACTTTTATTGAGAAATTTAGATCATATTAATTTATTTATTAGAATTAGATATGATTTTATGGAAGCAATTGAAAGAGGTAAACGTTTTAATTTGTACTATGAAATGATGCCTATTAAGAATTTAAATTTGTGATTAATTTACTTGGATATTCTAGTGGTTGCAATCAATTAGTGATTATGTTATGTTAGGTATTATGCATATACATTTTGTGTTGTTTTTCCAGAAACTGCCACGTATAAATCAGGACCTAGCGTTGAAGTTGATGGATGATGCTAGTAACGAGAAAAAGAAAAAGAAACAAAATAGTGGTGAACTTCTTAAAGATGATCGATTCAAAGCTCTCTTTGAAAATCCTGACTTCCAAGTTGATACTAATGCTACAGAATATAGGTAGGGCTGTTGTATTTTGTATAATAGTTTAACAATGATTGCATTATTTTGTCACAGAAAAAATTATTGTTAATTGATCTATTAGTTCTGTAAACATGTTACTACAAGAAAATCATTTCCGTAGTACTTAATTTTTAACTTAATGATCATATATTTCATGGCTTGGTGAATAAGTCTTCAAAATGTATACTGCAGCTTGCACATGAAACTAAATGACAACACTTTATTATTTTTCACCAACCTGTATTCTAACAATGCTTTTATTTCTTTGTACTTAGTAGTATTTATGTATTTTTACTAATACATTTTGGTGGATTCACTAACATCATCAGTCTGTAAATTGTACCTTTACGCAGGGGTTAAACTTAGTTTTTTACATGTGAAGATACAACATATTGTGGAAAAGTTTTAATAATTAAGTGGTTTAATTTTAATGGTTTACATTCTCTGATGATGGTGCAACACCTCCAAAACATAATAGAAACATTTTCATGTGAATTGTTTAGAATTATATAATATAAAAATGTATTCTCATGACAAACTAACAAAAGTGCTGTTTTTTTTGTTTTTGTTTAACGTCCGACTGTTCTGCAATTACTGCTAATGCAGACGATGAAGGATGAAATGATTTTTGTAACATGAAAATATGCCGTGCCTGAATGGGATTCGAACCCAAGACCGCATGATGAGAGGCGAGCACGTTACCAACTACGCCAATGCGGCCGGCAACAAAAGTGCTTTGCATTGATGTTTTTATATTGCAACTGAAAAGATGGATGCATAGTATACAAACGGACCTATTGACTTTTTTAATCAGTTTAGTCATCCATTGTTTTGGTGGTTTTTATTTTATATAATTAGAAACAATATGTAAATAAGGACTCAAAGCAGCATTAAGTATTCTTTTCTGGCAACTGCATCCAGTACATACGTAATACATTATAACCCAAGTCGGTGAAAACTAATAATGTATTGTTTTTAATTTTAAAGTAAATTTAGTTCAGCCTTTTCTCTAATTGGTTTAATGCAAGATTTCTCCTTCTCTGAGAATTAAATAAATGTAAACAATAGTGTAAGGTAAAATACTGTAAAATGTTACCTGTATTTCAAAGATGCTAAAAAATCTAGTTATAAGTAATAAACTTGATGACATTGTTTGTATTTTTGTTAAATTTCTAAGTAAATATTAATTTTTTTGCAGGCTTTTGAATCCAGTAATATCTCGTCTAGATAAATCAAGAAAGAAAGAGCTTAAAAAGAGAATATTACAAAATGAGGCAAGTAAAACACACCAATGTGTAACTTTAACAATGTTCAACTAAATTAAAAGATATTTCTTTTTTTGGATTATTTATTACCTTGGGTTTAGGACTAAGATATGCTTGGTTTTAAATCCGAGGTAATTCTTGGTAAGGATTTGAAAAATTTTCATGTATAAAATTTGTATGATGCATTATATCCTACATTGGTCACTGATAACCATGTAAGTGATGCAGCTTTCCAAAAAAAAAAATTTCAGTTTGATATGCTGTAAATAGTAACCATTTCAGAACCTCATAGTTCAAGACCTTAAAGATACATTTTCGTAAAGCATTGTATTGTTGAAGGTAATGAAACAAAAGTTTTCATTAATTTGCTTCACAGGATGGCAAGATGTGATGTGGGATGTTGATATTGATCGCCCCCGAAATCCTGTTGTTGACACTCTTCTCAAAAAATCTTGAAAGATTACTTTGGATTGATGGTGGTTACCATGTGTCATGAAATTTTAATTAGAAAAATAAAATTTTATGTTCTTGCTTCACAAATTCATAGTTGCACAGGCCAACACCTTCAGCTGGCACTCGATTACCATAATTTCTTTGCTTTTGTCTTTTATATTTACTGGTAATACTTTATACAGAGTGTTTCAGGAGAAATCTGCCATACTGCACAAGCTTATTCCTCTCATCAAAATAATGAAAAAAGTTCATATAAACATGGGCCCGGAAATGCTTTATTGGCGAGTTATACAGGGTCAAATTTCACCTGAAATTCAGCTCCCTCAGTGAAATTAACTTACACTGAAATTTCCTTAATAAAATTGAATTTAAAGGAAAACTATTCCATTTTTATTGACTTTTTTGAGAATAAATATGTCTCTACAATTGTATTGAACATTTTTCTTTGTTTATAGGCAATTTAACGGAGTTATTGTTGTCCGAACGCAAAAAAAAGTGTGTTTTCGACCCTAACCTTTTTTGCTTTACCCCGATTTTCTCCTTAACTATTGGAGATCAAGTTCTGGGACATGTTTTATATGATATGTCAGCTCATTATAAATAAAACTTATCTAATTAACAAACACAATTAACACCCTAACATTTCAGTGTGAGTTAATTTCACTGAGGGAGCTGAATTTCAGGTGAAATCTTTGACCCAGTATAACTTGCCAATGAAGCATTTCTGAACCCATATTTATATGAACTTTTTTCATTATTTTGATGAGAGGAATAAGCTTGTGTAGTATGGCAGATTACTCCTGAAACACCCTGTATAAAACAGTTTTATTGAACTAGAAAAGTCTATATAACAGGAAGACAGTTCAGGATTTTGTAACGTACACACGTAGCCAAAAAAAAAGTTAACATAACTTTTCCGAACTTAATGTTTTTCCCCTTGTTTCTTGCGTAGATAACATTATGGGTTTACCCAAAGTACTAAATTATAAAGATTACCACACATGAGGAGTTGTGAGTAAAAGTAGCCAAGCAAACTATATTTCTGAAGCCTAGATTTTTACAAATATAATGAGTTTATTTGTTTACTTATTTATTAACATGGTCAATGAAAACTCACTGCTTAAACCGTTTTTAAAAATTTTATAGCAGAAGCGTGTGTCTGTCAAAGAGATAATGTGGGAACAGCAGTCTCAGTATGTTGATGAACAGGATTTAAATGTAACAATTAATTTTGACATGCATGTATTTACAGGAAGAAAATAATGAAGAGGAAGGAGAAGGAAGTTCAAATGAAAATTCTGATGAGAGTATGTCTTCAGATGATGAAAAGGAATGGGCAGAAGAAGTTAAAAAACAACACAGATTGTTAAATAGAGAGAAACGGCTGCGAGAATTAGAAGAGGAAGAAGAGAATAATGAAGAAATGGACACACAAAATCTAGCACAACAGACCCAATCAAATAATACTCGGTTTGTTGAACATTCTGTAGACAATTACAAAGGGTTGAAAACTATGAAACGCTCTAAAGAAATGAAGTAAGTAGAATTAAATATTTTGAAAAAATTATTATTGTTGTGCCCTGATAGAAAGCCATTTATGTTTATTAGGTCTCTGAGCTGCGGATTTAGCTTGATGCTACTTGTTTCGCTCCCATAATTTTTTTTCCTATTTCGGAGACTATGTTTGATTTTTGAAAGTGAATGTTCCTTCACTACCGACTCACTGGACCTGTTGTAAGTGCTGGTTGGAATATTTATTTGTCTGATTTTTACTTTTTGACCTTTTATACACAAAGATAATCTTGTTAGTGTAATGAACAGTAAATTATCTTGGAGGTTATAATTTCTATGATAACCTAATATAAAATTATGAGAGAAATCTAGTGTTCTAGTTGATGTTTTTTCTAGTCAGGGTTCTATAGCTATACCAGTAGGATGTTGCAGTCCCAATGCGGATGCGTCAAGAAGTTTGGGTAAATCTCCACTACAAAATAGCCTCACTACGGTAATATCAAACTTTCTGTTGCTGAGTCCTTTTGCAAAATATTATAATGGTGGGGGTAATGCTTCTCTACCAAGGTTAATGCTTGGAACGCACACACTGCAATTTCCTTACAGTATGCTTAGAGTTGACGTTTATAACAGGTACAGTGATTATAGATTATACTATTTTTCAAGGCTGATGATCTTTGAACATATGCATTGCCCCCTACCTACTTTATAGCTAGCCAATGACTTGCCAGCAACGTTCCCAATACTTGCTTGTAGCTCTGTTAAATATTTTATCAGCCATTTTTTGGTCTTACAGTATCAATTATAACCTATAAACATACAATCAGCTGATTATATTATAATGTATTGCATGTTAACACGCTCTATAATTGATGTGTTCAGTACAAGAAGCAATACGAAAATGAACTATTGCGGCTCTTATACGCATGCGCACGTAATGTTTGTCAGGTACAATCTGACAATGCTGGTAAATGTTCTGATTGGTCTAAACGTATGAAACAACAGAGCTCATCAACCGTGAAAAGCATAGTAGAATAAAATTTGTGTTCATTCTTGATTATCCGGATTTTCTGTTATCTGGACCAGGTTCAGCCCCAACTAATCTAGTTGAACAGAAAGTTATCAAGTATGTTAACTAAAAACTGGATGCTGTAGAATCTTTTTGTTGCGTTTGCTGGAAAATATCTCACATGAATGTGTAGTGAGTACTATAGTAGTGAATTCATGTTAGTCACAGTGAGTGAATGAAGTCTCTCTTAGTGGAAAATATGTTGAAAAAGACACATTCACTTGTTTTGTGGTTAGTGTATAAATGGTCAATTTTTTAAATTGTATTTTTGGGTAAAAGGCTATCTTTAATAGAATGAAGCCCTTTACAAATTTGTTTTGTCCTAAAATGTATTGTATCAAAGATTTTCTTAAAGTTTCTTCATGCAGTAATACATACTAACTTACTTTCTAACATGCATAGTACATACATTTATGCAATAAACAAGTATGTGTAAAATGTTGACGTAGTGTTAAATATGTTTTTGGTTTAACAGTTAATGAAAATTAATTTAGATTCAGTTTTGAAACATTTTTATTAACGTATGAAAATAACTGTCTAACTCAACTCGACAGTAATGTAACTGATCAATCAGTGCAATGTTACTGACAACAATAAAAATAATTTCCTTTTACTCATCTGTATGTTTCTTATATGTGGTTGGCTTTTTTTTTAGAATGTCACTGGGAGAAAGATTGAAACAAGACAGAGGAATGAATATCAAGCTCCTTTCTACTGGAAACCGGGAGATGACATTCAACTTGAAATCTGTAAGAAAAATTTTATATTTAAGTATTATTAACTTTAAAATTTTGTTGTATTTTTAAGTTAGGGTTGAATTTATACATATTTTAAAGAGAACTAATTACTGAAAGAAAATCATTCAATCAATGTCTGAAAATAGCAGCTGTTTATGATAATTGCTTGTTACTTGTGATTTTCATTATGCAAAGAGATTTCAAATTAAACTTTGTAATTTGAAAGTGAATAACTGAGTTGCATTTGTTTTACTGCAGGAACTATTTTGTTCTACCTGTGATGGGGGTTTGTTTTTCCTTGCGTCCAGGAGACTCCAAAGGGAGTATAGGACATGTCAAGATAAAAACTGATAAACTGAAATCACCAATGATAAATTCATTAGTAACCACCAAAAAATTGTTTTTGCTACTGCTTACTTCAGTAGGCTTGTCATGAACCCCATTGAATCAAATATCACACAAAATAAAAAATCAAAAAAATCAAACACAATGATAAATTCATCACTTACCAATAATTTTTTCCTGCTACTGCTTAACTCAGTAGGCTTGTAATGAACCCCTTTGTGTCAAATAGTACACAATATTTGTTTTATTAGAAGTTAAATACTTTTCTACCAAAACTATTTAGAAAGGAATTCGTGCACACTGTAAAATGTTTCATTAATCAAATATTGTTTTAGCTTTTTTTTAAAATGACTTAAATTGTCACAACTTTTTAAACCTTGTGGCAATTTATTGATGTATTTTCTACCTGCATAAGTTCGTTTTTGTACAAACAATTTAGTGTTGTGATTAGCAACATAATAATTGCAGGTACTGGATGATTTCTTTTTGCCTTGCATCATCATGGGATGCACTGTTGTTGTTTACAGTTGTGAATACATCAGAACAACCTTCTTTTCTGAAAGTGTTGTCTGTATGTGTTAGTGTTGCATTTTTGTCTGTTTTTTGTTGAAGAAATATTTCTATTGAGTGTTTGGCAATAAGTGAAGATTTGTAGCCACGTTTTTGTTATAAAGTACTTAATGGTGTTTAGTTCTTAAGTTATAGTGTTCAGTGAACAGAGGCAAACAAATGAATCTATCTTTTGTTTAATGTAATGCAACATGTTTACATTGTGTTGGGTGACTTGTCTGTGCCATAAAATGAATGTGACAGAATATGAATACAACAAAACCATTAATTTTTTCACCACCATAGCAACAAACATTCCTTCAACATCTACAGAAAACCTACCATTGTACAGCATGTTTACATAGTGTTGCGTGATTAAAAAAATATTGTATAAGAGAGTCAGTTGTGGTAGGTTTTCTGTAAGTGTAGGTTTCTGATGTTGAAAGAATTTGTCGTCTGGTGGCAGTTATGTGGGGTCACGAAAATTCATGGTTTTGTTGTTTTCATACTCTGTCAATTTTATATCACTGAAACGTCACCCAATTCAATTTAAACATGCTGCATTAAATTTTAATGTAAGATAGATTCACTTGTGTACCTCTGTCCACTGAACACTTCAATCAAGAAATACACACTATCATATACCTTAGAGCAAACAAATAGCTACGAATATTTACTTATTCACTGAAACACTCAGCAAAAAACACATCCTCTACAAAAAATTCTACACGTTAACATACATTCCCCACGACTAGCTAACACTTTCAGAAAATATTTATTCTGTTGCCTTCAGAAATGAAAACACTTAAAATCAAATACACTCTACTGTAAACAACACAAAGATGTATGATGAAAGCTATTGTATACACCACACCAATGCATATAAATTAAACGGCAACAACTATAGTTATTTCTATTTAAGTCAGATTGGGAAAACATTTAATGATAAGTGTACAAATAAACCTCTAAACTTTACACCCAATACAATGACAGTTGTTAAACACTAACAGCTGAACACACGGTCATTAACATGTAAAAAATTAAAATACTCCATAAAACCGAGAAAAAACACAAACTCAAACCAACTTTTAGTCTACATTATACAAGCATATAGTCTCTGTTTTTGTCAAATCACTGCACCAATGACGACAGTGCCTCCAGTGTTACTAAAAGCAATTACAGTACCTGCAACTGCCAATAAGAGAATTAACTACTGTCTGTCTATGACTTGATGGCCTCCCGCAGAGAGGAGCAGAATCGGCCTGCTACTAGCCTTCTCAATAAAATTTTATTATGTACTATATAACGGGTGATTCAAAAAGAGCGCCGGTTTTTAAACGGCTGGTAAATTTTTGTTTATCGGTTGGCAACATTGTTAGACCTCATTTCTATTTCGAAGAACATTCCGATTGACGATTCAGTTGTAGTTTCTCTTGTTCGCAGTGTAGTACTCTCGCAGTCTGTGTCTAACCATGGAGAAGTTTACTATTGCACAACGAGTGTTAATCGTCAAAACATTTTACCAGAGTGGAGAGAGTTATGCGGCTACTGTCAGGCGACTTCGCGGTACTCTGGGACGTAATGAAGCACTGAATGAATCAACAGTTCGCAGGCTCATGAAAAAGTTTTTTGAGACGGGTTCAACAGTCGACCTTAAAAGTTCTGGACGTCGTCGTTCTGGCCGAACTGAGCAGAACGTTGCGTTGGTTCGTGACAGTGTGGCTGTTAGCCCAGCAAAATCAATACGTCGCCGTTCTCAACAATTGGGTTTACGATGTTCTTCTGTACGGAGAATTCTTCGGTACGATCTCCAATATCACCCGTATAAAATTCAGTTGACGCAACATTTGAAAGTGGCAGACCACCAGAAGAGAAGACAGTTTGTTGACTGGGTATTGAGAAAACGGCAGGATGATGACACCTTCGCAAACAAAATCATTTTCAGTGATGAGGCGCACTTCCACTTAAACGGTTTTGTTAATAAACAGAACTGCCGTATGTGGGGTTTAATTCGACGGGTTATCGGGCAAATGGAAGTCGAAACTTGTCATGCAGTGATATCCAATTTCATGGACAGAGTTGATGCGTGCCAGCGCAGTAGAGGAGGACACATGCATGACATCATTTTTCATACATGAAATCGGAAGGTAAGATGAACTTGTTGATGTATTTATTTTCAGTTTTTCAATAAAATAAATCTCTTAATTTGATATATCAAAACCGGCGCTCTTTTTGAATCACCCTATACTACTTACTAGCACACTGGAACTGGTACGTAATGAAGTGTTTTTGAGAAGGCTAGTAGCGGGTCGATTCTGCTTCTCTCTGTGGGAGGTCATCAAGTTATAGACAGACAGTAGTCCTAACACTTCAACAGAAACAAATGGAAGCAAATCAATTTTCAATTTGACAGTATTTTTTTAGTGTTCTAAAATTTGTTATTATTTTTCAGAGAGATAAGAAATTCAAGGCGAGACAGAAGGCTGCTAAACATCATATGGAAAGACAGAAATTAATGCGCAAAGGTCCACGTGCATTGGTAAAACCCAAGTTTTACACAGGAAAGAGACACTTCTAACAAGAAAATGAATTGTCTTTTAAAAATAAAAATAGTTTTATACATTTTAATGTCTTATTTTTTAATTCATAAACAATAAATTGTTTACAAATTTTATAAAACAAAATGTATAAACACTGTTGAGATAATGCTATTAAGTAAACTTGTTAAAAATAGATGCCCACAGAAGCCTGGCTCGAGCATTTGTGATAAAATAATGGTAAAAACTCATCAGACTTTAGAGCCAGAAACTGAATGCAGATTAATATTTTTTAAGTTTATTTTAAGTTGTACCAACTGCTTCGTTAGTAGCGATTAAGTGGGTTTTGACTTGTGAAAATTTCCAGACCCTAGCCAGGATTTGACTTAGGACCTCCGCGTTTTAGGCTAGCACACTAACCATTACATAATAATAAAAAAAGAATAAAAAAAAATTACATGTTTCTTGTTTTCATGTCGTAGGTAAAGTTATCTTAGATTTAAAACTTAATTAATATTAGGAACACATTTTAAGGATTTTATCATAATCATCTTGAAAATCTAAATGTCTTGGTGGGCTTTGGTTTCCTCCATAGTCCTCCTCGAATCCTCTGTTCTGGGCTACTTGCCAGTGCCCTCCGTCTTCCGATACCCAACAAAATAAAATCATTTGTGACATCAACCTTCCACCTTTTCTTTGAGTGGCCCTTCCTTCTTCTTGTGTACAGTATTTCCTTCCATTTCATTTTAACCTCTCTCAAAAATTCACTGTAAATTCTATTTTATATAATAAATTTCACTAACCTTTTTCTGTAAATGTGCCCCAACCCAACCATCTCAATCTTTGGTCTTGATGAAACCAACTCAGTCTCTTTAATACTCTCAATGAGAGTGTTAACATTCTCATTTTTACGTACTCTTGAGTCATCTTCTCTTACCTTTTTAGGCTTTTCTAAAATAACTTTATTTCTGAGGTAGCAATTTAAGTGAATAAGGAACAATAAACAAGGAAGGAAAGAAGAAAATTTTAAGAAATAACTTTACATTATGTAGAATTTGTTAAAAAATTTATTTGACAGAGTTTGATACAGAACCATCTGTTTGGAATAATAGTTTATCATAAATAGGAAAAATCCAACGGTTTGTTGGGTCGATTCGATTTGTGGAAAAGTGTATAAAATCTTAAAATTATTCCAGTGGTATCTCTTCTTTAACTATCTGTAAATAATTAAAAGTAATTTTTATTAGACACATGTATACTTAAAGATACTATTAACATTAATGTAGTGCAGATATCTACAATTTTTCTACAAAGCAACAGGTGCATTACATAATGTAAGATGCTGAAACAAAACAGATTTTTTGTTACAAGTTAATAACTGTTGATGTTGGTCATATGTTATGAAGAATGTAACAATATTATGTATCTTTAAATCTTAGTAATTTTTAAATCTTTAAATACTCAGTACTTTTCTCAATCCTGTCAGTAATTCAGTTGATGAAAGTGGATGATCTTAATTGTAGTAAAATTGTGACTTTACTAGATTTATTACATTGGTCAAGGTCATCTACCTATGCTGAATTGCAACTCTGCTTGATCATCGTTGCCGGCCGCATTGGCATAGTTGGTAACGTGCTCCCTTCTCATCATGGGGTCTTGGGTTCTAATCCCATTTAGGCATGGCGTATTTTCATACGTTACAAAAAAATTATTTCATCCTTCACCGTCTGCATTAGCAATAATTGCAGAGCAGTCGGACATTAAACCAAAAAAAAAGATCATCGTTGTTGCTTAACTAATCTGTCAATAAAGCATACAGAGGTTCACTTGTACAGAGTGATTCAAAACTATAAGGCAATCTCTTGGGATCTCATTCTATAGCTAAAAATAAGAAAAAAAGTTCATATAAAAATATGCCTGAAAAAGCTTAGTTAGCGAGTTACGGCTAGTGAAAAATTTCACCTACAACTCTGTACCCTCGGTGAAGTAAGGCTGTATAAAAATGTTAAACGTAGTTACAAAGATACAAATACGACTGTTTCTTATGTTTTTTAATCTGAAAAATTGAATAAAATTGGTTCCAGAGCTGTAAATGCAATACTTTCAGAGATATCTTACATAAAACACAAGAATTGGTGCAAAGAAATAACACATTTTTGTGTTTAACGTAAGATTACTTCCATAAATGGTAAATAAAGGTGTATTTTTTCTTAAATGAATTTGTAGAAAATTTAATTCTGAAAAGATTCATGTGAATTACTCAGGAAAAAAATGAATAATAGATATGGAAATTTCGCTTTATTTAAAATCAAAACAGACGCACATTTTTAACTGCATAAAATATTAACTAATATTATGTAGGTTGGGAGTAACAGGTGATTGATCAGCTGTTACTCCCAACCTACATATTGAAAAATATGCATTTGTTTTGATTTTAAATAAAGCGAAATTTCCATATCTATTATTCATTTTTTTCCTGAGTAATTCACATGAATCTTTTCAGAATTAAATTTTCTACAAATTCATTTAAGAAAAAATACACCTTTATTTACCATTTATGGAAGTAATCTTACGTTAAACACAAGAATGTGTTATTTCTTTGCACCAATTCTTGTGTTTTATGTAAGATATCTCTGAAAGTATTGCATTTACAGCTCTGGAACCAATTTCATTCAATTTTTCAGATTAAAAAACATAAGAAACAGTCGTATTTGTATCTTTGTAACTACGTTTAACATTTTTATACGGCCTTACTTCACCGAGGGTACAGAGTTGTTGGTGAAATTTTTCGCTAGCCGTAACTCGCTAACTAAGATTTTTCAGGCATATGTTTATATGAACTTTTTTTCTTATTTTTAGCTATAGAATGAGATCCCAAGAGATTGCCTTATAGTTTTGAATCACCCGGTATAATATAAATACCCTTTTATTGATACTTTTACTCCATCAATAGAGCCACCTTCTGTTTATTGTTTTTATAATTTTTTACGTTCAGAAAAATAAAATAAATTATGATGATACTTAAAAAACATTATAATATAACAAGAGATAAGTTAAGGTTAACGATTTATTCTAAAATATTTTTGAATTATACTGATAACGCAATAACAGCATCTCAGAATAAGCTGTATGAAAAATAAAACAAATGAAATTGAATGCGTACATACCATGATAACCATTAAAATCTCATGTAACTTTCACCATTTTATCAATTACAAATTAAAAAACACAACTAAATAGATAGCTACGCATAAATTTATAATGCAGAGAAAAATAGAGGAAAAACCAACATTGATAAGATAAAATTTTTATAGCTAAATCTCCCGTAGAGCAATGATGGTGAACACTAAGTGTGGCAACTACGTACAGCTGGTAAATGCAAGCTGGCTTTACTGTGAATCTGATTCTATCTAAATTTATTAATAATATACCTAATAATAATTTGTTTACTTGAGGTTACAGTAGTCTTGCAATTAAAAGTTCATTCGTGTTGCATGATTCTGATGCAGTGTATAAAACAGGTAATTTCGGAACTGCATTTACTTCCATAATGTACTTACTGTCTTTATACTTAAGTCTTAAACAGTAGTTAAAGTACAAACAAAAAAATAAATATATTTTCCTCAGATAACAAATTATTCTACGGAGTATTAACATTGGTTCTAACTTTTGGTAACTAAAAATATATAATACAGTAAAATCTCGGTAGTTCGGCACAAATTTGTAATCCGGCCTTTAAAATATTAGGCCTAAAAATTTTAAACCTCACCCAGGACAGATTTTGGTGAAAGATTTAAATTGAATTAGGGAAATCAACTCGACCTAATTACGGTGGATTTAATATAACATGTATGTTTAGGATTTGATTAAAGAATTAATAAGCAGACCTTAATTATTGTAAATGGAATAATTTTTGGCCTTTTATCCAAAACCCAGAACTGGGTCATACTCTATACTTCATGCTGAATTGACAACAAAACGTAATTCTCAGAACACGAGCACCCCTACACCGCACTAGGTGATGTCAATAGCCGATAATTATGTTTAGTACAATGACTACAAAAGTACTCAGCAAACCACCACCTTTTTTAATTAGTTAATTTAATTTAAAATCACATAGAAATCAATGCATATTCATTTTTGTTTAAACTTATAATTCCAAAATTACAACACATCCAGTAATCCGGCACCCTCTCGGTCCCGAACAGGCCGCACTACTGAGATTCTACTGTATATGTTTTAATCAGTAACTCAGAGAAAATAAATTACAACATAATTTTCAACTATTTGTTTTCATACAATAAAAATATTACTTATACTTTGCTATGATTAGTAATACCAATGCACATTACTAAGTAAAGTTAAAAGCGACTACTAACATTGCTAATTTCTGAACATGCAACTAATATGCTGTAATATTAAATAAAACTAAATTAACATAACTGAATAAACACAATTAGTTTTGTATACGTTACCTAAAATTTCTGTTAATTACCAAATGCAGATTCTAAACATTATATTAAAATCTATGCAAAGAATTTATTTTTCTGTTGTATGTAAATAGTAATGTTGTTTCTCTATATGGCATAATAATAAAAAAAATTCTATGTGAAACATAATAAGAATATGCTTTGCTCCATTAAACATATAATAATAACTTTTGAAGCGACACATAATTTGAGGCGAGGCAAGCCTCTTGGTGAGTTGCAAATATTAACATATCAGGATCAGGCATGAAAAGAGACAAATGGTTTAACTGCATTTTAGTGCTTACAGAACCTACACATAACACTGAAAATACAAAATGCAACAAATTCACATGCATGTACTTGCAAAAAAGCACAAAAATGTTGATATCAATAAACAAAAATAAATTATTGAGTGAAACGTACAATCAATTTTTTTTAATACTGCTTATAGAACAACATTTAATAAACAATAAATATTAAACACATTCAATCCATTAGAATAGCAGGTTTTTTTGTGAAGCTCTGATGGTAATGATACACTTTACTGAATCAATGAATGCGATCTCAAATTTCAAAAAAAAATGTGAACAATAATTTTTAACAAGTGCAATAACTTAATATTTGTTTTCACTGCTGTAAAGATACTTAAAGATTCTAAATTTTTGGTTATATACCATTATTTAAAAATTTAAAAAAACTTCGAAGCCATGGGTTGTTCTGCTTGTACTGTTTACGTCTCTCCCACTCCTGTGCATTGACACCATTCCCCTACTGTCGATCCAGCTGTTAATCACCACTGATGCTGGTCCAACTATCACAAAGAGGCAGGTTGTTTGAGTGGGAATTCTTCCCCAATCTTCAGTTGTTGCATGCGCATAGGATTTTTTTTTACTATATTGTTCTGTTACGGTTAGTGTATGAACATTGTTGTTTATGATATATTTTTACAGGTTAAAGTACTAGCAATTTCAGTAATTTAACTTTTCTTATAGAAAAAAGTTTAACTACTTGAGTTAAAAAGTTTTTTCCAAGAATTAAATTAAATTTTGGAGTTTGCATAACATACTCAATCTCTAGACAATACAGTAAAGTAAAACAAATTATGCTATAAAGCCTGAAATTTATACTTTTTTATAACTGTTACAAAATTGTTAAACCAGAATTGTCAGACACTTCATAAAATAATCTAACTAATGTTAATACTATTAATTTTCACTGACCTTTTGCTGTTTTAATTATCTTTTTTTTACTGAAGATATGTACAAGATACTATAAACATTGGTAAGTGTTTTCTGCTACCATATTATGGTGGTTAGAAATATGTACTTCAATTTTAAATAATACGGCTGTTTATAATCCTACATAGGATGTTTGATAAAATTAAAATAATTATCTTTTTATCTATAAATTTATTTAATCGTATCATGGTTTTTTCAAGTGATAGATATAACATCTTTAAGAAAGTTTTTTTAATAAGTAGAACATTTTTTGTTTTGTATACTCTGATGATGGTGGATCCACCAACAATTGTAAGTGTAAGAAAGTGCCTGAATAAGTAAAATGGTAATTAGAGTAGATAAAAAGAGTAAAAGTCAGTGAAAACTAATAATATTTTTCCCATATTGTGGATTGATTACAAGTTGCAGGATGTATTTTAATGATTTATACTTTTTTCTTATTAATTTTTTTTAGTTTATTAATTAAAGTCGCATCAACAGCTAGGTCATTAGTGACTACTGTGGGTTTTAACGCATTAAAATTTCCAGACCCTAGCTGGGAATTGAACCCGTGACCTCCGTTTTGCAGGCTGGTACGCTACAGAGGTGACCAATTTATACTTTAAATTAATATATTTTTACTTTAGTTAAAGTCACATCAACGGATTGGTTATTAGCGACAACAGTGGGTTTTAGGCTAGAGTGCTACCACTACGCTACGGAGGTGGCCTTTCATTAGTTTTATTTCCCCTAATACATTTTGTAAAATACAACTAAGTGTAATATTTAAAAATATTCATTATGTAATGTTAAAATTACAATTAAGTCAAAATAACTACTCATGCAAACATGGAACAAACATTTATGTTGTTTTTACATTGTGTAATTATACAACGAATACAAATTCCATTCTTGTACATTATATAATGAATTTATATAATAATTTCACCAACATTCTTTTTAAACTGCGTCACCTTTATTTTTATTCTTACTTACACGTGTTTCGGTGGATCCACCATCATCAGAGTAAAAAAAAATTGTTATCTCACTTATTTAAAATTTACAGAAGATGTGTAAAATCATTGTTATTTTTATACAAATGACTGAAGATATATCATCTTCTGTAAATTTTAATTAAGTGAGATAACAATTTTTTTATTTACTCTTGATGATGGTGGATCCGCCGAAACACATGTAAGTAAGAATAAAAATAAAGGTCGCAGTTTAAAAAGAAGGTTGGTGAAATTATTATATAAATTCATTATAAAAAATAGAAATAATTTAAAACTGCAGGATGCATTATAAAGATATATATTTTGTACATTATACACCATAATTACATTTGAATAGATTACAACACTGCAGGGATACATTATTTTTCAGTTGGTGAAACAGCATTTACCTACAGAGAGGGCATACTTTTGTAATAAGAATATATGTTGAAAATGTGGTTAGGAGGATGAATTCAGATCAGCTAACTTGCAAAAAAGATAAATAATCAAGTAATACTGGGAATAGGGTGTGAAAAAGAACTTATGCAAGCTTGAAGAAAAGAAAGGCAATATGTCCGGTATATGAAGATGTACTATAATTTAATTGTCAATATTTTTTATGGTAAGATTCTGGGAAAGAGAAGAAGGGAAGGTCGAGGAACCAGAGCTTAGAAGGGTTAATGAAATATTAAATTCAATAAATACATGAATTGAATGATATTGAGAGGAATTCATGGATGTAATGACAAGGCCTGTAGAATATTAATGAATAAATATTTATGGTTTGTCTTTTATTCGACATTTTTAAAAAAAATTTATTGCACTAATTACAGAAACTGTACTTGTAGATTCTTAATAGAAAAGTTTAAAAAGTAATATAATCTTAATCAGTCAGTAAAACAATCAAAGTACAAAAAAGGGTAGTTTACTACGTAAGAATTTATCTTTCACGTGTACAAAATTTATTGTTTCTTAAGCTGTCCTAGCATTTGGAAGTCTGCATAAATTAAACTAAAGTTTTAGAAAGCTAGTTAAAATTAGATAAGTCTTCAAGTAGGTATGTTTATGCTTACAATATGGTAAAGGGTGAACGCCATAATTATGAGGTTTTTAAAATATATTAGTGTAACGAGGTATTCAAAAATATATTTTGGTTGAACAGTAGTGAGTAAATTAATGAGTAATTTGTAAAGTCGTCGCCAAAATCAGCTGTTTAACAGCTGATTTTTGGAGACGAAGGTTCCTGGTTCAAATCCTAGTAAAGGTAGTTACTTTTATACGGATTTGAATACTAGACAGTGGTTACTGGTGTACTTTGATGGTTGGGGTTTAATTAACCATACCTCTCAGGAATGGTCGGCCTGGGTCTGTACAAGACTACACCTCATTTACACGTCATACACATCATCCTCATCTCATTGGGTCATGGGGTTGCTTATTGTTCTAAATTGAACAGATTGCAACGTACACAATTAGGAATAAAAAAAAAGTATTACTTAGTTCATTAAATTAAATCCTTTTATATTATCTCTTGAATAAAAAACAATAATTATGGTAATCAACAACACCATTTAAAATACTTCCAGTTCATCAAAGTAACACTTGACTCCATCTAAATTAGTATAATATCGATTAATAGTTTTCACAAATGAATTAAAGTAACAATATCTATAGGTAATGTAAGCACAATTAATATTAAAATAAGATTTTTTGTAAGTTATAATATTAGATGGTTTTCATTATACTAAATAAAACAGTAAACCTTTGTACAATGAAAGATTGGTGTAAAGCAGTGGTTCTCAAACTTTGTAGATCCACAGCTCCCTTTATCTGTAGATCATTTCCAGTGGCGCCCTTATTATGACCAGCCATTGCACAGTACAAATTGTAATTAAATTGGAACAAATATTGTACAGCACAAATTGTACATTGTTATCTCGTACATTACGCAGCTGATTCCATTCCCAGAGAAGGAGATGAGAAGTTAAAATGTAAAAGAAAATGATTGCGTATGCCAAGCCACAGTGGTCCTGGGCACTGCGGCGCGCACACTTTAAGAGCCTCTGGTGTAGAGGAATGATGTACAAAATATAAGGTGTTCAACGTAACAATAACCACAAGAAAAACAAAAAGTAAAAAATTAAATTAATTGGCTTGCAGTAGAAAAAGCAATAATATTTTAAAAATAACTTTTAATACTTATACAGTAGAATCTCAGTAGTTCGGCCTGTTCGGGACCGAGAGGGTGCCGGATTACTGAAAATGCTGGATTATTGGATGTGTTGAAATTTTGGAACTATAAATTATAAATTTAAACAAAAAATGAATATGCATTGATTTCTAAGTGACTTTCAATTAAATTAACTAATTAAAAAAGGTTTGCTGAGTACTTCTGTAGTCATGGTACTTTAATTATCGGCTATTGACATCACCTAGTGCAGAGTGGGGGTGCTCGTGTTCTGAGAATTACGTTTCGTTGTCAATTCAGCATGAAGTATAGAGTATGACCCAGTTCTGGGTTTTGGATAAAAGGCCAAAAATTATTCCATTTAACAATAATTAAGGTCTGCTTATTCATTTCTTTAATCAAATCCTAAACATAAATGTTATATTAAATCCGCCGTAATTAAGTCGAGTTGATTTACCGAATTCAATTTAAATCTTTTAGCAAAATCTGTCTTAAAAGAGGTTTCATACTTTTAGGCCTAATATTTTAAGGGCCGGATTACTGGAGGTGCCAGACTACCGAGATTCTACTGTATTTAAAGCAAAAATACTAATTCTTTCTCCATTCCTTATTTTGTATACTTTTTACTTTTTTCTTATAAAACTACTTTTAACTCTGAATCAAAAGTCTATTGTATGAAGATTTACTGTATTAATTTCTACAAAATTAAATTTAAAGAAACTAATTTTAACCATTTGTCTCATTAATTAATTCACTGATCCTTATAATATGAAAGAAGCAAGACATACCTTGGCGCAGAGCTTGAGGTAATCCTCATCCGAATGGTTACTTGCCCTTTCCGGAAGAGGCTTGCCTCGCCGTCGAAGCTCCTGTTGAGCCTCATTCAGATCAAGAATCTCAACTGGATCCAATTTATGTTCGCCAATTAACTTCACCAAGTACTCTATATAATGAGTCCTATGCAAACAAACCATCAGTTTCTAATAATATTTTATTATGCTAATACTACGAAAAAAACTAAAAGTATTTTCATGATTTTCAGTTCATTATTTGCAGGTAACTCTTTACTAAAATGCATATTATTCTGTTTTTAATTTCAGAGACGAATTTACATAAGATAACAAAATTTCTTTATTACTAGCAATAGCGCCTCTGCTACCCATGAGCTTGTTATAAATATCAGAAGGGTTGCAATAACTTTAGGGTCACAAATATTAAAGGCGTTGGTTAGACAATAATATTTATTAGACATACTTTAAAAATAAGGCAATAGAAAAGCAGATAGTTGAAAAATTGATCAAATTATAATATGTAATCAAAAAGAATGTTTGCCAGTAACACAAAAGGTGGGTAGGCACATATTAAGAAACAAATAAAAGTTCCAAACATAATATAAAAAAACATTAAAACGAAAAAAGTTAATTGAACTTTGCTGAATTAATTTCTGATGTAGATTTTTCAAATGAAATGAGATTGTTGAAGTGATACTGTGTATCCCCGAATTAATACAGAGATTTGAAATTTTTCAATTGCCTTTTTTGGTAAGGATTCAAAACACAGGCTTGAAGAATTTTTATTTTTCTGCTCCTAAAAATTTATCTTCTTCATCACCAATCAAGGATTAGGTCCTGAGACCTGTTCCGGCATCCACCCGATCGCCATCCAATTGGCCTGTAACTTCTGACCAGTTTATTAATCCTCTGTGGAGGCATTCTTTTAAGATGATCAGGCCATTCCGCCAATACTCCCTAATTGTCTCCTTAAGAGAACACACATCTAACTCTCGCCATATATCCTCATTTCTGAACCGATCGAGTCTACTACAGCCTCTAATGCATCTCAAGAAGTGCATATCTGCTGACTTAATGGAATTTTCATATGTCTTCGTCCACACGCAGGCCTCTCTGCCATATGCCAGTGTTGGAACAGCCACTGTATTATAGAACTTCATTAATGTGCCAGTTCGGGCCCTCCCCTTCAAATTCCGATATATTGTACCCCAAATTCTATCAAATCTTTCTAAAAATTTATAAAAACCACAAATTAATAAATCGGTAAGTGAAGAGCTAACAATTTCCACATTTTTCAAAACTGTGTACTTTCATTTGAAACAACGATTACTTCCGTAAAACTGCAACACTCTCTTTATGGAGACCAAAAATTTATTAAGCATAGTAGGGGTGCAGCAAACCTTCAAAGAACAGGGTCATAAAAAATCCATTAATTTTTTATTTTATGTATTGATTGAGAAAATAGAAAAAATAATGATGGATGATGGCAACTTGCATGTGGAGAGCTGCATTTTAAAGAAAGGTTGACCAGAGTCAGTCCAATGGGAGTTGAGAGCAAACTCGACAATAAAACCCTTATCCTTTTAAATAACTATGTAGTTCTATATCATACTAGTATGTTTATCTGTAATAAACAATGTTCTTTCTCAGTTTACTTTACCATTGTTAACTCATACCAAATTCGTCGCGCGAACATTCATTTTTACTAAGCATGTAAACGTAAACTCAACACTTTAATAAAAGGAAACCAGCAACAGAAATGAAGTGAAAATCATGTATTTTTTATAATTATACCTCAATCAATCGATTCTGATATAGAAGAAGAGGAGTTCCATAAGGGTTAGGAGGCAACGGTTTTCCTGCACGTCTGACCAAAGTCTCTAGGTCATCAGCAGTCAAGATTCCAATAGTTTCTAGATTACTTCTTCTTACTGCTCGACATAAATATTCTACGTAGTGCCGTCTGTAATGTTCACAAGCAACTATTTATAAACTGAAGTAGTTACGATAAAGAACAAATGTAGTAAACCTACAAATTCATTAAATTATTCATTTCATTAACATATTACACCTGATTTCTGTTAGTCAAAGTCACAGAAATATTATAGAGAAGACAGTTAACATTTAACACAGAACAATGTGATGACATGTAATAATTTATACAATAAGCCTATACTAGTGTAAAAAGTGCATAAACAACACAAAAACATGTTATATGTGGGGGAAACGCTGAAGTAAATACAAACTATTTTTTTTAAGTGTTTACTGTTTAAACTTAAACGTGTAATCATATTACTGGAGGTTTAAAGAAATAAATATTTTGATTATCAATATAATACGGCTGTTAAAAATACCTGCATAGGATGTTAGATACTATCTTCTTTACACACAATGTAATTTGTAAAAAGATGTAAGAAAATAATAGATCTAATTAAATCATCTTTAAACATATCAGTCATTAAATCCCACTACAATAATGTTAAGACCAAAATTATTTTGTCACTTGCAAAGAAAAATTTTATCTTTATAAAAAGGAAGGCTTACATTACAAAACTGTTGTCCGTTTGGAAGTGGAATATAAAACGGAAACACTGTTCAAACTTAATCAGAAACAGAGCAGACAAAATATCCAAAATAAAAATAATTAGACGCTGCATAAATAAAAAATATTATAAATAGGACAAGTGGTGAATCCTACCAAATGAGATAGTTAATAAATATGAAGAAACGATAATTGAAACCTTGAAAAAGAAAAAAATTCCTTTTTCAGACATTTGATGAGTACCCCAAGACATAGATTGATTAGACAGATAATAGAAAAACTATGCAAACAGAAAAAACAACACCCATTTGGATTAGAGAAGTTAAAGATGACATAAAAAAAATGAATCTGACACTAGAAGATTTAACAGTGAAAATTGAAGGATAAGAGTATAAAATTTCAATCAAGGACAAACAAATCAGGATTGGTCAACCTGGTCTTCTCAGATGCAGATAGAAAAGCAAGATCTGAAAGGATGAAAATGTACAGGGAATCAAGGAAATCTAAAAATCCCAAATCTAAGAAACAAACCAAAGACCAGAATAAATGACTCAAGTGGTCCAACACGACCATAAAAGAAGAACAAAAGAAAACTGGAATTTTAGTCAGTTTCACTACATGCCATGTTCGTTAAGTCATAAAGAACTGAATTTGCAATCCAGTTCTACTGTGTCGAAAATTTATAGGCAGTATTATTCTGTTAAATTGGAAAATCATTATAAATAAATTATAATATTCTTAAGAGTACTTACCTGCAAAGTTCACCAAAAATCACAGGATGAGAACAGATTGCATCTAGCATTCCATCTGGTGTTTCTTTCTGTAACTGCATTGTACAACGTGCTCCTTCTTTGACAGGTGGATCTTTATTGTACAGTACATTACTATCCTGAAAAAAATAATTGGAAAGTGAACACTGTGAAAGACAGACAATTTTTTTTAGTTAATTTAAGAAAATAGCTGTCCCGGTCAAGGTTTATGGACCTTAATAAGTAAATGCCTGATAAGCTCCATTCTTGCGTTTTGTGCAGTATTGTAACCTTCCCAACGGCTCTTCCAAAATTTGAAAAGTCATGTAGCTTATGTAACGACGCAAAAAAGGAATTTTTTAATATCCACCAAAATCAATTAATGAAAAACATAGTTCAACAGTCTTGTCCAAGTGTACATGTTCACAGTAAATTTTTGGGAACTTTTTAACGCTGTAAAATTTTTATATGTAAAAATTTTTTAACGAATTTTTTTATATAATAAATATTAACTTTTTTTTTCGGTAAAACAAAAACAACTTCCTTTGTAAAAACTGCAATTTTATATTGTATATATATACAAGCAAGTTTGATCTACAGCTCCAGCCGCTTCTCGCATCCCATCTGCCATCTCTCTCGGTTCATCCAGTCCCTCTCCACCAGATTTCTATTCCTCATATCGGAATACACCTGCTTGTTCCACAGTTCGGGCGGTCTTCCTCTTCTTCTTCTTCCAGGTGGATCCCAATTCAGCATTCTCTTGGGGCACCTTTCATCTCTCATCCTCTGTGTATGTCCCAACCATATAAGGCGCTTCTTCTCAATTTGCTCCACTGTTGTATCCATTTTCCCCATTCTGTTCCTTATCTCCGAATTTCGTACTCGATCCATCCTTGTAACACAACTACTCCGGCGCAAGAAATTCATCTCCACAGCATTTATTCTTTGCCTGTCTCTTTTGGTCAATTCCCATGTTTCAGAGCCATAGAGCAATATACTCTGTACAATGGAATGATAGATTTTAATTTTCGTACATTTTTTTATATTTTTAGACCAGAGTATGGAGTTTAATGTTTGTGTTGCCTGCCTGGCCTGTCCAATTCTACTTGTGATTTCTCTTTTTGAATTGCTCTCCGATGATATTATGCTGCCCAGGTATTTATATTCATCACATTTCACCACATTATGACCTCCTACTTGAAGATCCCTTGCTGTACCTCCTGAAACTAGGTATTTGGTCTTTTTGAAATTTATTTTCATTCCATTTTTCCTATAAGAATCAGCAAGTTTCCTGATCATGTAATGAATATCATGCTCATCACCAGCCATTATTACTTGATCATCGGCGAACAAGAGTGAGTAGATATATTCGTTATTTATTGGGATACCCATATATTCACACTTTCCTTTCCAGTCCTTTAATAACTCCTCCAGATAGATTTTGAACAGGGTCGGAGAGAGACAACAGCCTTGACGCACGCCCTTATCTGTACCAAATGGCTTTGACACTTTATTTCCTATTTTTATCACATTTATTTGGTCCTTGTAAATTTCTTTGACAGCAGAAATGTAATGCTTATTAATGATTGATTTATCCAAGATTTCAAAAAGTCTCTGTATTGGTACTGTATCGAAAGCTTTTTCCAGATCGTTAAATATCAAATGGGTTTCCAAATTCCTCAGTTTTCTCTTTTCAATTAGCTGCTTTAATGTAAACATATTGTCAGTACAAGAGCGTCCCGCGGTAAATCCACTTTGTTCTTCACCTATATTTATTTCTTTTTCAATTCTCTTCCTTATTATGCGTCCATACAGTCTCCCTATTGTAGCTAATACTGTGATACCCCGGTAATTCGCACAGTCATCACGTGATCCCTTCTTGTGGATCGGTGTCAAGTAGCCAAGCTTCCAATCTTGGGGAATTTTATCGTGCATGAATAGGCATCTATTAAATATACATTATATATTTTATATTGTAATTTCTATTATTTTTATTTAAAAAAAAATTAATTTTGTATCAGTTAAACTTATTTAAATATGTGTTTAAAAATTACGTTTAATTTATTCTGTCATATAATTATTCTTATTTGTTATTTTTTGTTAATTAAAATGCTGACAGTTAAAGCAAAATTATTAAGTTTGATTGTAAATATGAACACTGTACACGATTAAGTTATTCCTAATATTTTGAATTGTCATTTATGTAATGCATATTATTTATACAATTGCATATTTAATTACATTATTTTGACTTGTCATATAACTTATAAGTATAATATTTTATGTGACAGTAAAGTTTACTTATATATTTTATTATTTTATGTGACAATAGAAGTTAATTTATTTATAAAACAAAAGCAGATAAATCAGTCAACAGGCAGATAAACAAGAAAATAAATAGTTTTTTATCCCGCTCACGCACGGTATATTTTCATACATTACAAAAATCATTCATCCTTCATTATATGCAGTAAGTTACAACCAAACGTCGTCGCTAATGACCAAAAAGTTTTTTTTAAGTTTAAAGTTAACATTTAACATAAGTTTAACATAAGTTAACATAAAAAAAAGTTAACATAAGTTTAAAGTCATCATTAGGCTACTACGATGGATTAAAGAACTGGAACAGTGGGTTCACACGTAATAATTTCCAGACCCTAGCCGGGAATCGAACCTGTGATATCCATGTTGTAGGCTAGTGTGCTATAACGTGCAATTAAAACTATAAATAGTTTTAATACCAACATAATACTAACATCAAGTAATTTCTGAAGTAGTTCAGGTTCCTTGTCTCTTAAATAAAAAAGACAATTACGAGGATGATGAGCATGAAGTCCTAATTTCACACAATATTCAGAAACTTGACACTTTGCTCCCATTGAGAACGGTTTTGCACAGCCAGAACAGAATTCGTATTTGCAATGTGGGCAAGTCATATGCATACAACCTCCTCTTGACAGAGAGTATCTGTAAAAATTACACACATAAATAAGTACTAAAATTACACATATATTTTACTATCTTAGTTAGTCAAGATCTCATTTCAAGATTAGCTAAATGCAAATTGTGTGGAAATATTAACAGATTCAAAAGAATAAGTACTTTTGTAAACAACAAAATACTTTGACCTCGCAATAACTGGAAAGGTTGTGTGTAGAAAACAGATTATTCTTTTAAGGTTATCTGCTACTCCCATTGTGGTTGCATTATCACAAATCCTCTATTGTAAACATACTTTTACTTTGTTTACGACTGTCTTGATTTCAATTTATTACATACAGCGCCAAAATTCACACATTGAAAATAAGGAATATCAAATTAATAAAAAGTCTAGTAAAATTTTTTATGTAATTAGCAGATAATTTTCCCATAAATCAAAAATGTTTACATAGAAATACACAAACGTTCTCATATAGAAATGGTATAATTATAAACTATGTGTTTATATACATGTATAATGGATGTTTCAAAAAGGATACAATCTTAACACCAAGAAGGTAGAGGTAAAGCCTAGAAAAATTTCATTTCTCCTTACATATCATTTGGCAACACTGTATTCAAGGTTAACAGCTTGTAATAATTGGAATGTCATTATGTGCACCATTGCTATTCCAGTATTCATTCGTCTCTATTGTGTTTCATTATGTTCGTCCAAAGACGAACATACGTTTATGCTTGGAGACTTATTTCGCTTATAAATCTTACAGATGAGTAAACGAAGAGTTTCAGTAAATAATTCCCAATTCTACTGTTATATAAGTCAACAATCTTGAGTTCGTTAAATAAATTTTGTGAAACTGGGATTGTAAAAGATCGCAAAAGCACATATCAATCATTAGTGACAACCATGGAAATTCTGGAGGATGTAAAAAATATTTGAATTGCTCTCCAAGAAAATTGCTCAGGAAGTTATCTTCACAGACTGGAATTTCACTACCTACTGCTAGCACGTCTACTAAATAATTACATCTATATGCTTACTACATTAGTGTCATACATGAACTGCAAGAAGTACACTACGGAAAACATTTACAATATTATTGTTAGTTTCATACCCTTGTTGATGAAAATGGTACCGCGGTGTTGGATTATGTTTATTGTAGCGATGAGGTGTGGTTTCACTTGGATGGCTATATTAACAGTCAAAACTGCCAAATATGGAGCACTGAAAATTCTCATGTGTTTTACACAAGAAATGGCTTGCACATAAAATTAGTGCTTGGTGTGTAATCTATTGGTGTCTTATAAATAAGGACTGTCACCGGATGGCGACATTAAGTGGGAAACTTTATAATTTTAGTGGCCCTGAAAAGGGCCGTTTAAGCGTCTGTGTTGTCATGATGGGGAGCGTCGGTCGTAGTCGTCATGGCGGTCGAGGAGCTGGGCAACACGGCGTGTCGTCGTCCAGCGAAGACATCATCTTCTTCCCTCGCAGGAGTGCGTCGATGGCTGCTTCGTCGGGTCCGGTGAGCGTAAGGCTCGGTCGAGGGACCGCTGTGGGCATCGCTCGTGTCAGCGGGCGATGACGGTCCGGTCGACGGCTTACGGTGACGGGTCGGTGAGCGGAAGCATCATCTTCTCTCTTGCGGGGTCGTCGATTAGCCTTCGCTGGAGTCCGGCAGCCGTGTGCCGTGGTGGATGTCTTGTCTGCTGTCTGGTTCGAAGTGAAGCTCTCGGTGTCTTGATTGGAATTGAATCCCCCGGCTCAGTGCAGCGCTCTTTATATAGTCGCCGAGAGCGCTGTGGTAGAGAGCGGCTACTGGCTTGGCCTTGATGTCAAAGGCCTCTGCGGTGCGCAGCCGAAAGGTTTGTCGGTATGCCGTCAAAGGCCGGGAGAACTATTGAAGCCGGCAACACAGTAAATGATTAATTAGAAGGGGTGGCGGTGACAGGACCTTTCTTTTTTGACAAATCTGTGAATAGTGTGGTTTATTGTAATGGTAGATTTACACAAACGGGAATGTTGGTTCCAGCAGGATAATGCAACTTGCCATACTACCAATGACACACTAGACATGTAATGGGATTTTTTTGTCCAACACTTGATATCGGGTTGTGGCCTCCAAGATCCTCAGATCTTACACCAGGAGATTTTTTCTTAAGGGGTTTTTTAAAGTGTCATTTTTTTAAAAACAATCTTCATAAATTTGACAAATTGAAGGCGAACACCAAACATAAGATTTCTAACATTGATGAGCAAACATTATGAAAAGTAGCTACAAATTATACAAAATGTGTATGAACCAGCATTTGAGTCACGTGGAAACATTTTCAACATCTACTATACAGTTAGTAACGGTAAGTTTCTTTGTAATTTGAATATTGTTTCATAAAATTATAATAAATATTACATTCAACATTTTTACACTGCATTCATGTGATGTAGCAACGAATTGTGTCCTTTCTGAATCACCATTGGATAAATTTTATACAAGCATAAAAATATTAATAGAAAATACTATTTATTAAACATAACAGTCAGCGCAAACAAAGCTCATACTCTTTGCAATACCACTTGCTTCAAGAAACGACAAATATGTTAAAAATACCCACCTTGCCTTACACTGTGGACAAGTGATACCATTTTCAGCCAAATGTTTTGCTAATTGATTGTCTGGATCATTCAATTCTAACCATGCTGCATAATCAGCACAAGAAACTCCTTCGTGTTGTTTTTCCCACTGAAAGTAGCAATAAATATGATCAAATAAAAGTAAAATTATAAAAAATGGTTCTTGAAAATAAATACCCATTAAAAAAATAAAAAAGGCATTCCAGGAAACAAAACCTGTGGAAAAGTATTGGATCCACCCAATTTTCAAATTCGTTATGAACATGACCTAGGAAACACATAGGTTAAGAAATCAATTCTACAAAAAAATTTAAGGCACGTTAAATTTGTAGGTGTGTATTTGTAAGAGGGAGAGGGGGAAATTGCATTATGTACTCGTAATATTACAAAGTTTATGAGGCATTACTCTCTGCTTGAATTACTTTTACAATGATGAAACAAAAATTTAAAAAATATTATTAAAAGTATTAAAATTAAAAAGTATAAATTGTACTAATAATGGCATTTTAACTGTCAGTTGCTACATTTAGCCCATGATAAGTTGGCTTTTCAACTGTGTCCACAAATTTTTTGCTTGCTGAAACCTCTTTAGGAAATGCTTTCCCCCTTTTGGTACCTTTCAACAGACTGTTGTGTGTGAGTTTTATGATACACTTATTCATAATTGAGTAGTCAGTTAGTTGTTTTATGCCCCATGTGCAACTTAGTCCACTGTATTTGTTTACCCAGTCCTTTACTCCATGCACAACTTCTCGTGCAAATTAATCTGTAATAATTATTTTTTCAAGACTTTCATTGTTATTTATACATTATATTTTGTTGCATCAAACACTACAAACTTTGATGTAACATTCCTTAAAAAACATTTATTTAGTTATTTTTGTGTTATTCACTATACAATTTGTTAGTAGGTAGTTCTTTTTTTTTATTTAAACATAAATAGAAGAACAAAATGATCATTTAACTGTTAGGATAAAGGGTGAACTTGAAACCAGGCCTGTATTACAATAAAGTTGGAAAGACTAAATAGAACTTCATTTTCCTCCCCAAAACAGTCAAACTGCTGATCATAATCTAGAAAAATGACCTCCTGGTGTCAGGATTGGGGAAAATAAATACAGATCTATTTACTCATATCTATTTACTCATGTTTGAATAATTCTTAGTTAATTATGCTTTAGTATCTAATAAGTTGTTTTAAGGGACTTTTGGAGAAATTATTACTATTCTGTAAATAAGACCACACATGACGTTTCATGTAATTATCATTTGAACAACTTTTGAAAGATTAAAGAATTATGTTTTTCTACAACCATTATCAAATATCTGGATGATTTTAAAATTAAATAAATAAAATGAAAAGTAGCGCAGTATTAGAGGTAAAAAAACACTTACAGGTCTTCTACAATTGGCACAGGTAACAGAACGACAATCTGGACAGACTAATCGCTTCTGTCGAGGATTAGCAATGAAACCCGATGAACACTAAAAAAAAAAAAACAATTTATTAACCTTTATGTGCAAATGAACAACACTGACATAAGTGAATATATAAATTATGAAATTAATCTTCTTTCTAAATGTAAAAATACAATCTATGGTCTACATAGACAACAAAGGAAGAATTTTTATAGCATATGTACGACAGCCCATAACAGACAGGTGGAGTGTCAAATTATTTACACTCAATCTGTTTGTTGCAGGGCTAAAATAAATAGTTCTGTTTCTTATCACATGGTCAGCCAATTGAATGACTGAATCATTTAAGATCAGAAGAGGTAGAGGTGTAAAAGACACTAATCAGAGTTATCTCCTCTGAAAGTAATGAATTTCATTATACAGCCAGACCCTGTGGTGAATGAAGTGAAGTTGTCATTTGCAGAGTGGAAAATATGTGCTTTTCAGAGGGCCCGGCATGCTGATAAGCGTACTTTTCCACTCAGTGAGGAAGGCAATGGTAAACCACCTCACTCCTCGTTTTACTTAGTAAAACCTCTACAGGTTCAAACCAGCCTTTTGGCTGATGACCTAAACAACAACATGTACGACTGAATAAAAATTATAAATAATTAACATATTACGTTATATAATAATTTAATTAATGTTTCTAAATGAAACACAGTTGAAATTTTGTAAAAAAAAATTTATTGAAACAAAAAACATACCTTAGCACACCATTTAAAGTTTGGATCTTGCATTAAAGTACGGTCTCTGAGTTTCCTTTGAAACAATTCATGGACATTTGGTTGCAGAAAACCTTTCAATTGAATATCAAGATTGCTGAAGTAGTTTAAAGCTTGATCCGCATCATATGCTGCCAAATCTGGGTGTTTACAGAATGGACATACACAGTCATTGATGCTGCGTTCTGTAATTTGTAACGTGAAATAATGAAGTGCGCAGTTGTGGCAACAGAAATGTTCACATTCTAGCATAGAGAGCATCTGAAACAAGATTAACATTGAATTTATAGTTCAGTAACTCTTGTGTAAACCTATAAATGTAACGTTGCGCCAAAAAAATATTTTAAAAATTCTAATCATTCTTTTCGAATATATGTACTACTTATTCAAATTGAACAGTTGGATATACAGTAGAGCGTCAATAATTCGGATGTCAAAAATCCGGAACGTTGAAAATCCGGATTAAATTCTGGCGAAAAATGGAAATTAATTTATCATAGGTTACTGCAGTTCAAACATCCATTAGTGATTGTTTTAAAAAGTCGAACAAACAGTAAATAATAAGTAACGCTGTATACATGTTGTAATTGTCTTTTAAAGCATTGTCTATTGCACAAATTAAATTAATTGTCTTAAATAAAAATAATAAGAGTCCTTTGAGTACAATATGGCGCCAAAGCTTATTATGTATTACTCTTTTATGTGTACAATTACAAATTTCGTTAAATAAAAATTAGTTCTTTTTACATAGCAACATATTTCGTAGTTTTACTTACCTGCTTCACATTTCTGTTAATAAATCATGTAAAATATAGTCAAATTTAGCTACTGTACTTTTTTTACTTTGAAGATGTATACTGGCAATTTTATCGGGTGTTTTGATAGTCCGGATGGCATCCGGTCCCAATTAATCCGGATTATTGATGCTCTACTGTATTGATGTCATACGATTAGATACAAATGAAATTGATTCAAATAAAAATGAACATCTTGTAAGTTTTTTTTCACTATAATTCTTTATTTACAACTGTAGAATTTTACAACAAGCAAATGTGATGATTATGATAATAATGTAAATGACAAGATAGGCATGAGAGGGGTAGGGCCGCCCCAATTGGTGCCCTCCCCAAGAGGGATTGGTGCCTCCCCAAGAATGTAAGTTAAAAATTATTACTATAAGTAGCCCTACATATTTTTAAAATTTGTTTTCATTTAGCAGGTTAACAAATAGTCAACTGTAAATAAATTAGAAAAATGCAAAAAGAATGAAAATAAATTAAAATTACTTATACCAAATTAATAACAAATTAAAGAGGCTACATTTCCACTTTATAGATTGCTCATAAACTGCACAGTAATGTTATATAGATTAAGCTATAATTATGTGAAATAAAATCTCATCAACGTATAAATAAAATGAAAAATGATGGATAGAAAAAAGTTGGCAAGTTGATGAATAGTTAATATGTCTATTCTTCGTATAATATCTGGTGTATAAAAAATAAAAAAGTATGGTACTGAATAATAATAGCATAAAATAACATTTGACTTCAAAACAATAATAGCTTGTTATAAAATTATATATGTTCGCTGTTATGAAAGTAGTTTTTTTTGTGAACGTTTTTATTCATTTGTTGGTGGCAATTTTTAAAATTGTCATCTACCATTTTGCTTTATCTGTCTGTCTGTCACACCCAGATGTCAGAAAGTACAAGTGATAGCAACAAATGAGTTTCAGATTCGTAATCTACACAAAAAGTTAGCGAGCCTGGAATGGGTTTGAAGTTTAGGTTTTGACCGAAAGTGCCCCAAAACCGGTAGTCAAGAAATCAAAGACGGAATTTTGAAACAAACTAGTGTTATGTGATTTCTCTTAAAGAGTTGATATAGAAATCATTGGGTTTGAAGTTCCGGTTTTGACCAGAAGTCAAGAAATCAAAGTCAGAATTTTGAAACAGAATTAGTATTATTCAATTTCTCCTAAATAGTAAATGCAGAAATTATTAAAGGTTTTAGCCTTACGACAAAGGTAAGGCTTTTTAAAAATTGCACCAGCCATGAGGTGTGTCATCTCATAAAAGGGATTTTTCCTTATTCAAATATATTTAAAAGTATTGTGACAATATCAAAGAAGAACATGGTTCGTGAAATTTCTAGTACTTCATTCATAAAATGGTAAACAGTAGATAATAGAGTGAAAAAGTAACAATAGGGTCAGTTATAAAAGGATATCTATTTATAGAGGGATTTTAAAAGGGTCTTTGTTGTACAACTATTTATGAAAGGGTTGGTTGATAACCTGTAACACCTCTTATCTATTGTTGACTTGTTTACAATAGATTTTTCTAGTACTCATTTATAAAGGGATTTTTGTACTTTATTATTTATATCGAATTTTGATGTCTTTCGAGAGGATTCTTTTTGATCGAGCTATATAAAGAGTGCCCGAGTGCGGTCAGGGAGTTAGTATCCGTTAGATCTTTGACGAGTGTTTATTGAGTGGCTATAGGTGCATAGTACAGGTTACGTTTCCGAGCATTGTAGTGGTTAACAATTGTTATACTATCCTATTGTGTATGTGCATTATATTCAGTTTTTGTGTATGTGCTTTGTGTATAATTGTTTGTAAGTAGTTCTAAGTAAATTATTTAAGTTATTTATTATATCACTTAATTATAATTAGTTTGTTATTTATTTTATAAATCTTTTAGTAATAAATACTTGTAATTGTAAACTATAGTGTATTAATTATTTAATTACCTAGATCCAAAAACGGACCTTAGCGATAAGTGTCACAGTATTAAATATTCAAAAAAATGAGTTATTTGAATGATCCATATTCAAATAGCCCATCAATAATTTAGGTAGATTTTTCTCTAGGCAAATAATCTTTATCTGTTGTAAACAAAGTTTAAAAATGTACGATGACGGTTTGTGCTTATTCACAAATTGAAAATTAATTTTTCCAAAGGTCTTTGAGCCAGCCAAGTCAGTCAAATGGTAAAAAGTTGCAATTAATTGGTTAACTAACACAGGTTGAATGAGCAACTCTGTAAGGTGACTAGATGAAATAACATAGAACACATCAAGAAACTCCACCGGGAATCCCTGTTCAACTGTAATGTAATTCAAACTGTAATTCATGTCAATTATAATGCAAAAACACAGCAATCAGATCAGGTGGTTGTCAAAATTGTATGATGTTAAAAAACTTAAAAACTACTTCAGTATTTATGAAGAAATTCATTAATTAAAGAAATAAAGTCTGAACACAAATTGTTTCCCATAAACTTACTTGTTTCATAGGTAATTTTTCTGCACACAATTGGCACTCTTGTTGTAAAAGAGCTAATGCAGCTATCAAAGTTGTACATTCTTTAGCTGTAGTGATGCTTAATTCTTTATCAAATTCCATTTCAATCAACTGTACAGCAAGCTCTCCTTGATCATAAGTCTCCACTAAACCTTCAGCTAAATATCTTCTGACTTGTCTCTGTAAAATGTTTTATAAGAAAATAAGAGAAATTAATTAAAATTATCACCACTTTAAATTCTCCCAAATGTTTATTGGTACTAAGTATTATTTGTACTAATTTTTAATTTATATAAAGTCGCATCAACTTCTTGGTTATTAGCGACTAGTTTAGGATAAGGAACAGTAAGTTTGAATGTTTATTACTTTTCCAGACCCTATCTGGGAATAAAACCTGGGACCTCCACTTTGCACCATAATATGCTAAAAACTGAGACATGGAGATGGCCGTCTTTACTTAATATTGAGCATAAAGTACAAGAGAGAACTTAATTCAAATCATATTTTCAAAATTAAATTGTAACAGGTATATCATTTTTCAGTTCCCATGAGTTTGACGCCAATATTTTTAGAAATATAATATAAGTCTATTTAAGTGCAGTAGAACTCACATTATACATTATAGAACATCTAAGTGCGATTTTTAGTGCATGTGCCAAAGACTCGACAATTTTCGTTTAACTCTAGCACGAAGTTTGTCTCTATTTTTGTATTTTTTCATTTATATCTAAGTTTTCTAAACAGTTAATGGAATTTTAAAGATGGTCCCAAATAAAAAGAATTTTAAAATGGATTATCCACTAAAATTAAAAAAGAAACCAGCTCAATAGACTTTTAAATGTCTACTTATTGTACTGGTTCTCTCTCTCTCTCTTATTACCACAGTTCTGACATCCACACCTCAGTTCTGTGATGTGTAGAAATGGCTCTTATTACAATAAATTTGTTTTATAGCATGCAGAATAAAATCAAACTGTTAAGATAAAATGGTAATACGAAATGCTTATTTTGGGGACCACCTACAACATGAAGGATACTACTGAAAAAATTTATTGAGGTAGTAATTTTTGTGTAGTAATATGATTGTGACCCATTAGACATTTGTTGCTTTTGAATACATATGTACATTATTCAAGTTCAAAATGTTTAATTTACTCAAATCAAATCAAAATATAATAAACAATTAATACTATAAAGTATACTTCACCTGTATAATTTTTTCAAAATTATTCAAGGCTTTCTTATAATACACTAAACAAAACACATGTGAGGAGTATAAAGAAAATAAAAATGTTAAGCTAAACTTAAAAAAGTGCAGGTGAACAGTTATTGTTAATAACTTAATTAATACTAGATCTGATTATATTAAACGTGTAACTAAATGTATGTATTTTTAATGTGAAGAAAAAATAATTACTTATTTATCAGATCAAATCTCTGTTCTGTCTGAAAATTCTATGGTTCATTGCAGCAACTTCAAATAAACAACACAACTCACCTCACGATCCATCATTCTTTGTTCAGGAGTCTCAATTGGCTGAACTTCTTTAACAATATCTACAGTATTGTCTTTAATATCTTCAATTTGTTCATTCTCTAATGCTTCTTCAAATGATTCTTCCTCTACTTCCTCTTCTTCTTCTTCTGCTATTTTCTCAACAACTTCTACCTCCTCAATTTCTTCCTCAGATACCTCTTCAACTTCTTCTTCTTCTTCTTCTTCTACCTCCTCTTCCTCTTCCTCTTCTTCTTCTTCTTCCTCTTCCTCCTCCTCTTCTTCATCTTCTTCTTCCTCCTGTTCCACTTGAACTTTTTCTATATTTTCATTGTTAAGCAGAACTGGAGACGAAACGTTGTTGGTATTACTATTATTGTCTTCTCTATTCTGATTGGGTTTTGCCACAACAGCAGTCTCTTTAATTAAACTCAAGTTATTTGGATCTGGTAAGTTTACCACATTGACGACACTAACAGCACCACTTTCCACTTCTTCCTCAGCCTCAAAGAATTCACTTTCTGCATTAATTTCAGATTCTGATGAGATACTAAGTCTTTTAAAATTTTCAGTTTTCTGATACACTATACCAGAACTATTATCATTCATTTCAGTTTTTTTATTATCACTATTTGAATGCTTATTGTCTACAGGAAAAACTTTTGGTTCATCTGACAAATTTTTATCACCAACTACATTTGCAAATAAACTGTACACTATTCGATCAAGCACTTGATCATTAGAAAGGCTGGCTTTTAATAGTTCCATTATTTCAGCACGACTTTCAGCCATCGATAAACTACGAGATGATTTTTCTGAATTAGCACTACTACTTCTTACAGAGCTCTCAGTTTGACTACCTGACAATGTAACAGAATCAATTGAATTTGGTGTTGCTACAGATTCTATAACTGGGCTTTGTGAATTTTCTATTGTTTCCTTTTTATCATTCGTTACATTAACATTAGAATTTTCATTGCTATTAATACCTTTATTTTCAACTTGTAGAGTTTTTATATGTTCATCGTTTTCAGTTTCAACCCTTATTTGTGTTTCATTAGATTTGATATGTCCTTTTTCATTTACTTCTGAAAACTCATCCTGAGGAACTTTCATTTCATCTTCCAAGGATGTAATTGTCTTCACAAAAATTTCTTCAAAATATGTTTCTTCCCCAGTTGAATTTTGTTTAATATCTGGTGACGCCGAATTAGATGCGGAATCAATATTTTCAACATCGAAAAACTCATCTGTACTATTGCTTTCTACCAATTGAGATTTTTCATTTTTAATTGTAGCAGAATTGTGTATAGTTTGATTTGATACTTCTTCATTTTTGTTTTCAGAATTTTTAAAATTTTCATCATTTATTTTATTAAATGAAATTGTAATACCAGACGTGAAGTTTTCATTTACAGGAGTTATTTTATTCTGGATATCTTGAATGTTACCACAAGAAACAGATCTAACAGTTTCTTTAGATATTTTATTAAGGGTATCTTTATCAAGAGCGATGGTTAACTTAGACGATGTTACAATATCTGGATTAGCGTATGAATTCACTGGTGATATTTTACCACTATTATTTTTAGAATTATTTTTATCTACATCTGAATAACATAAACTTTCGCACGATGTGTTACTTAATTGAGGGGAATGTGATTGTAAAAGCATAAGACTTAAATTATTTCTATTACTTAAATTTTCTGAAGATTTTTTATAATTTTCCGAAGATGAACCTTTATCACTTGATGAAATGCTTTCACTTGAACTTATCATATCATCCTTTAAATTTTTTGGACTTAACCTTAAACTATGTTTAATTATAGAACTATTAGTAAGATTTTCCGCTGAAGTCGATGTGAGTACTGTTGGGTGATTGACTATTATTTTAGGTAGATCAAAATCAACATTATTTTCGGATTGTAAAATAGGATTTCGCTTTACAATCTGTTGAGTATTATCTGTAATATTTACACTTTTATCTTCACTTTGTTTAACATCAGTCTTTTGATTTTTTGATTTTAACTCTTCATTATTTGTTATGTATTTCACTAAACTATCAACCGAATTTAAATCTATATCCTTTTTTTCTAAATATTTTGTAACTTCGTATATATTACCGTCTAATATTAACCTTTCAATTACATCTTTATCGATTATATTGCTGTTATTTTTATTATTATTTCTATCATTTATCTGGGTATTTGATTCCGATATTTTTCTACGAAAATTATCATTAATTTTCTTATTTTGTTGAAGTTCAAAAGATTCAGCATCCTGTAAATTCGTTTCAGAGTACCACTTTCTTCTTTGTTGTTTCACCAAATCTATTAATTCTTCATTGGAAGGTTTGTAAGGAGAGCTCTGTAAAAGCATGGTGCCAATAACACTTTCACCACCGATTGGTCCTTTTTTAAGTTTCTGTTCAACTACATTCATTTCGATTGTTTTAGAACTATTTTTATAATCACCATCACGTATATCAAGTTTTGATATGCTTTTGGAGTACTTACGTTCCTCACTATCACTAATAACATCACTCACCTCATCAGATGTGTTAAAATCTTCGTGTGCATCAACAAACTCCGAGTCATCTGAAAACAAAGTTTTCATTTTATTTGTCAATTTTTTACTTCTTCGATATTAGCATAAAAATTTAAAATATTGATAAAGCAAAGGGCAAATCAGAAAAATAACATAGAAGTATCTATTTAAAAGTACAGTACCACTTATGTTTCTTTTAAATTATTTTTATAATCTGAACAATTAAATTATTTCTACTTTTTGAACCCAAAGTTACACGTTAAAAATAATGTTTTTATGAAAAGAAAGCTGTTCACTGAGTTTCAACAGACCTTCCAATTCATGATTTCTAATTATTTTAGAAAAGATGTATTTATATTAAATTGTTTTTTTATATATTTATATTAAAGATATATTTATAATTTATAACATAAAAAAAAACAGATTAAATATAGAATTATATAATATTCATATGTACGTTGTAAGGAAATATGGTACATTTCGTTTAATTTAATTCAACATCACACAGATTTTATAAAAGAGTTCTAAGGAGCTATCTGATATAAAAAACTTTTCTCTTTTCACAATGTGAATACAGATAATCTTCATGTTTTAGGATAATAGAAATTTGAATGATTAATACAATCAAACTAATGGTTTCTAGTAAGTTAAATGAAAAAAAAAAGAAATTTTGTTCAGATGTTGTTCCAAGATGGAATACGAGGGTTATCCAGAAAATAACCTCCGTTTTGAAATACAAAGTAAATGAGTGAAGATACAAAAACTTTATTATATACAAATTAGAACTACAGTTTTTCTCTATTTTTCGACAGTCGCAAAACAGATTCAAGCACTTGTCGTACCTTGGAACAGTCTTTGAAATACCCTCTGCATAAAAATCTGCCGCCAGTGAAAGTAGCCAACCATTCACGGCGTTTTGAAGCTCTTTGTCATTAGCGAACCGCTGAGATGCAAGCCACCGCTTCATGTTCAGGAACAGGTGAAAGTCACTAGGAGCCCAGTCCGGGCTGTGTGGGGGATGATCGAAAATGTCCCATTTAAACTTGGCCAAAAGTTCATTTGTTCTTCAAGCTGCATGAGGGCGAGAAAACAAATGAACTTTTGGCCAAGTTTAAATGGGACGTTTTCGATCATCCCCCATACAGCCCGGACTTGGCTCCTAGTGACTTTCACCTGTTCCCGAACATGAAGCTGTGGCTTGCATCTCAGCGGTTCGCCATTGACGAAGAGCTTCAAAACACCGTGAATGGTTGGCTACATTCACAGGCGGCAGATTTTTATGCAGAGGGTATTTCAATGACTGTTCCAAGGTACGACAAGTGCTTGAATCTGTTTGGCGACTATGTCGAAAAATAGAGAAAAACTGTAGTTTTAATATGTATATAATAAAGTTTTTGTATCTTCACTCGTTAACACTTTCTATTTCAAAACGGAGGTTATTTTTTGGATAACCCTCGTACATTGTTTTGTTAATTTTGTTCACACAAGGTATAAAATTACAAAAATATAAATATTTCAATATGCACTTAAAATTACTTTTACCAATTACCATGGCCTTGGAGTTGAGCAAGATTCCCGCTATCATTATCAGTGCCCTGTGGTGGCCCCCATATTCTCATTAGGAATGGTTTCAATTGGTTTTTGTTCAATTCCATAAATGCAGCTTCTAGGTTACCATGATTTGCAGTCAAAACAGTTACAATATCTTCACGTGAAAAGTTACCACGAGATAATAGTTCAGCGTACTGTAAAAAAAATTAATGAACAATCATTAAACTGAACTAGGAAATTTAGTTTATATTAACATATGACAAGCACCATTAATCATAATTTATGGTGCCATATTTTTCCTTCAGTTCATTCAAAAAGTTATGTCATTTAAGTGTATTACAAAATTTTTCACAAAGAACATTAAAATTTATATGTAAATAATGACAAACATTCAGATTAATGTTATATATACCTATTGCTTTAATGTTCAAAACTGAATTTGAATAACTATAACCAGTGTTTTTTTCATGATGGTATTTACTTGTACACCAAAACGGTATTTCTCAGACATGTTTTGTTTATAAGCTCAGGTGTTACATAATCTTCCCTTTTGTTGTACTTCACTCCTTATGATAACTATATTTTACATACCAATGTTTATTTTAGCGTCAATTTAAAGTGATTTTCTGTATTTTGCTCTTCAAAATTGGTAAGAAAATGTGATTTTTTAAGATTGCGACCTTGGTGTACATTTCAGCACAAAAATGTATATAATAAATGTTGTAAATAACCTAAAACATTTTCATAAAGCATGCCTACAAGGATTTTTCGGCAGAGCCAAGTTAAGTGTCAATAAGTGATTTTTTTTTGTAAACAACCTAAAACTTTCAAAAAGCATGCCTACAAGCATTTTTTTGACAGAGCAAAGTTTAGTGTCAATACGTGATTTTCTGTTGTTTTTTTTTATAAGTTCTACAGGGGTTGATTATCATTTTGCATTATTCACTCATGTTGTAATTAGATTGTTTTTAATCATTTACATTGACAAGAGGAAGTCATATGTTAGGGTGTTTCACACTTGATTTTTTTTGTATTGTGTATTATATTTTAATCTTGAAAAAATGTAACATAAAAATAAATTTCACTGATGAAAACTTGTGGAACGATTTAAAAAAAAACAATGTAGAAAATTACTGGAGAGTTGCACAACCAGAAGGAAAATGCACAAAGCTTACAAAATGTTGTTGAAATACATTTCTCACATACAAGGAATGCAAAAGTGAATGGGACCTTCCTTGCAGACAGATAGAATTGATACAATATAATAGACACACAACAGACGATAGAATTGAGAATAAGAGTACAGTTTACTGACTGAGTTGATGAGATGTGCGTATGCTTCATTTTGTATCTAACATTCTAACATCATATATAGGTATCAGACGAACTAATGTCCCATAGCCGAGCAAGTGAGAGGGAGATATGTGGCATAAGTACGCATGCGCTCAAAGGTCTTTACTGTTATAATCCAAATCTGAAAACATACTACAGTCGTAATCTTGCTTGTTAGTTTACTGCATGCATAAACACTTGCTCACAACAATGAGTAAAATTAAAGACAATGTTATTGGAACGGCTTGTATGGGTTGTGCGAGTGAGAGCGTTATGCATTGTCTCACTCCCACGGCTAGGGGACATTAGTTCATCTGAATACTGTACCATTCCCAATATTACCTAGATGCTGATAAAATTAAATTGCTCATCGCTAGACACAGCAAAGAGGAAACAGAACGGTAAATTTGATAACTTAAACTATGAGTTATATCTCCAATTTATTTTGTTTATGCCATCAGCTGAAATGCTGGTTTGAACCTCTAGTGGCTTTACTAAGTAAAACGAGGGGTGAGGTGTTTGCCCACAACAGGCAGGTGGAGTGTTAAACTATTTGTACTCAATCTGCTAGTTCCGGGGCTACAAAAAATAGTTCTGTTTCTTATCACAATTGACTGAAGCATTTAAGAACGGAAGAGGTAGAGGTGTAAAATACACTGGTCAGAGTTATCGCCTCAGAGAGTAATGAATTTCATAATACAGCCAGACCCCGTGGTGAATAAAGTGTAAGTGTCAGTTATGGGGTGAAAAGTAGATGCTTTTCAGAAGACCTGGCGTGCTGTTAAACATATTTTTCCACTGAGTGACGAAGGTGAAGGTAAACCATCTCACTCCTCGTTTTACTTAATACAGACTTTTAAGGTTCAAACCAGCCTTTCGCCTGATGACCTAAACACATTTGTTTATTAAAATGATTTTTCTAGATCTTAACGCCACAAATTAAAAGAACAGTAGTTATGTTAGAAAAGAGGCTTAAATATAATATAGATTAATGATTCAATAACAACATACTTTCTTTTGTCGCTGTTCTATACACTCTGTGACTGCAGCCCAAACATTTCCATTATGTTGTCTTAACGCATCTCTTGCTTCTAAATCTGAAATGGTTCCCACCGTATTTTCTTTCCGTTCATGACCATAATTTGTAGCAAGTGTAACAACAGTGTCGATCATGTTACGCCAATTATCAATTAACCATGACACAGGGTTGCCTTCACCACACTGGTTCAGTGCAACCCCTAAGTCATCTGCTGTGAAGTTATGTTCTTCAGCATCCTGTAAATTAGATATTCACACATTAAACATAATATAAAAATTTATGAAGCAAATAATTTCTAACATAAATTTAAAGTAAATAAATAATTATTATTTTACAATAAAAAGAACTTCAGATATGACTTTATGAACTTCTAACAACCCTCATTTTTTTCTTTACATTCACAAATAATCTTACGAGAGAGATGTGAGGAGGGAAGTCAGGGACCCGGAATAAGGCAAATGATAGGGTGTAGAAAAAGTTAAGGATTCACATTATTTGGGGACTGTTTTTCAGAAAGAAAATTAGAAAAGGAGTTAAGTAAAAGGGTGCAGAAAGCAAGAGACTCACTCCAAAATGTGAGAAACCTAGTTTCAGATCAAGCAATTCTTACATATTGTAAGAAAATTAAGTACAATGCTAATTTTGTGCCAAAACTCACTTAGCAGAAATATACACAGTAAAAGGAAGGCAGAGAATAGAATGCAGTTGGCAGAAATGAAGTTCAAGGGCAGTATATTAGGAAAGACAAAATAAAAATGAGAAATAATGTTATTAGAGAACAACTGGGGATGGACAGCCTGACTGGGAGAGTTGGACAAAGTTACATTAGTTTGGATGTGACAGTAGGATAGAGGAGGAAAAACACTTTCTAAAAGGATACTGCATTTGGAAGTGAAAAAAATAGACCAAGAGTGAAGTGGACGAGATCAGTTATGGAGGATTTTGGAAAAAGATACAATGACAAATGAGCGATGGTTCAGTAATAGACAGAGGTAGAGAGGAGTTGTGCTGGGCCCACTCTGAGGAACTTAGAAGAGCAGTAATGAGGATGAAGAAGATGAATAAACTTAACACCACCACAGGAATACACCCAAAAAAATTTCTGCATGTGTTGATTAAGACAAACCTGTTTAAATCAAACCTGATTAAGTAAACCTGTTATTAATAAACCTGATTAATATTAACCTTATTAAGATTAATAACCTGATTAATAAACCTGATTAAGCCAAACATGTCTCAAAAAGTATGAGAAGTTTATGAAAATTTTTTGATTGTTTATAGAAAAAATTGCAATTTTTCGGAGGAAATGGCAACTAATTTCCATTAAATAAAAAAATAAGAATTACATCTCAGATATAATCTCACACTAATAATAAAAAAACAAACGCTTAAAACTTTAAACTTGTTACCAGAAAGGTCCCTTAACTATATACAGCTATGCATATTCCATTATAGACAACAATTTATTTTTTATTTTATTACAAATAAAATATTATAAACCACCAGAAAAGGTTAAAGAAAAAGTAAGAACACTTACCAATTGAGAAGTAATACTTTACTGTTTCTGGTGGTTTTATAATTTTATTTATACAATAAAAAATTAAATTAAATAAAAAAATTGAATGGAGGATATAATTATGCTACAAAGAAGCATAATAATATATATTAACATAAGAAAGAAAACAAGAATACATTTAAAAAAAATCTGGTGTGAAACACTCACACAACTTTCTCTTGCCAATGCAAATAATTAACAATAAAGCTAACATTATTAATAAAACATTAGAAATAAACAAAAAACTAACTTTAATAACATAACCTAATTTTAATCATGAGTGAAGGATGCAAAATGAAAATCAACCTCAGTTTGACTTAAAAATACGGAAAATCACTCTTTCACACTAAACTAGGCTCTGTAGAGTAAAATGCTCTAAATAAAAGTTGTAGATCTTTTAATTTTCTATACATTTGAATACATACACTTTTGTCATAAAACGTATACTAAGGCCTAAATCTTAAAAAATTGATTTTTCACACGTTTTCGTGAGAAAAAAACAGAAAATCGCTAATTACCGCTAAACTAAGCGTTATACAAAAAAAATATTTGAAATAAAAGTTGTAGGATTTTAAATTTTCTACAACTTTAATTATATATAATTTTGCACTAAAATGCATATTAAAGCCGTAATCTTGAAAAAACAACGTTTTTACGTGAAAACAACCTCACCAAGAATTTCAGCAAACATGGCGCCTACCCTATCTTGTAGAGCATAAAAAATAAGTAAATGAGGCGATTTTTAAAAAAATCGTAGGACCAGTTTTTGAGAAAATTGTAAAAAAGTGAAAAATTACACGAATAAACTACTACTTCCGGTCAACCGATTTTGATGAAAATGTTCGTGTCGGGTCTGGTAGTGGTATGCAACTTAAGTTTCAAGTTTCAAGTTTGTACGATGTTCCGTTCTTGAGATATTTTGTATAAACACACACACACACACCACACCACACACACACACACACACACACACACACACACAGACCAATCGCTAAAAACATGTTTTTTGGGTTCAGGGGGTCTGAAAACGTGTAGATCCGGTGAAAACTCGATTTCGAAAAATCGACGTGAAAACAATACTTTCCTTCCTATATTATATTCATATAGGCAAGAGAAAGTAAAAATGTGCAGTACAAATGAATATTTCAAATTAAAAAATATAAACTTACTCTAAGAAGTTTCACCATCTCAAGTCCTTGTTTTACTTGCTTTTGAACAAGAGTATTAAAATATTCCGGCGGTTGGGAACCAGCACGACGACCCATCAACTAAAAACAAAAAAAAAAATTTGGTCATAATTTTAAAACATACCATTAAAACAATTAACTGATAAAATAAAGTTTTGAAAACCACACCTCAATTAATTCAGGAAATGAAAGGACATGGAAAAGAAAACAGGATAAAATTTACTACTTAAATTTCCTAACCCCAACATTCTACAGTTCAAAATTGAAAAAAAAATCAAAATATTCGTTTCATTAATTAATCTATATTTCCACAAATTAGAAAGAAACCAATAAAATTATATTGTTAAGAGATCAAAAACACATGCAGAAACAATTTACTAAAATAAAAAATAAAATGCTATTTTATAAAATCACAACTCCTAGAATGGAACGCATTCAAACAGATGTACACATAGTTACATCACCTAAAATAGAAAAGTGTTTGATGTAAAATAAGTACTGACACAAAATTTTAAAAGCTCGGTTATTCATTGAATTGTAAATTTATGTACACTTATTAGTAACTAGTACTTGCTAGGTAATTAATCCTACTAACTAAAGCATAAAACTACAAAAATATATTAGGTAGTGTATAATCAATATTTTTTTAATACAAAAACAGACAATAAATTGTCACTAAAGTAGTTATGATTATACCACTCTGTATTATTACTAAAGAAAATAAACAATACTCTAACATTTATTATTGATTCTATAATCAGAGCTATAAATTTTATTATAAATAAAATTATTAAAACCACCAGAAACGGTCAAAGAATGAATAAGAACAGTTACCAATTGAAAAGTTCTATCATGACTTTAAATTGTCAGCTCATCAAAACACTTAAAATTACACAATTATAACATTCATTTTTTTCAGAGATGTAAATCTCCTTTCTATGTCATGACAATTACAGGAATGTGTAGTTTCTAAAGGCTCTGTAATTGTCTTGATCTACAGAGGAAGTTTAAATCACTGAAAAAATAAATGTTAAAATTGTGTAATTTTAAATGTTTTGATGAGCTGACGATGTGGTAAAGCCATGAAAGTACTTGTCAATTAGTAAGTGTTCTTATTCATTCTTTAACGATTTCTCGTGGTTTTAATATTTTCATTTATAATAAAATAAAATAAGAAAACTAAATACGTTATTATTATTTATATACACAACATATAAGCTACCAAACTCATAATCAATTTACATAATTAGAAGAAATACTTGCTTGAATTTTTATTATTCCTATTACTCCAGTTAAAAATTGTCAAAATATCATGTGATGTGCACAGAAGTGTTAAGTGCAACTTTCACAAAAAAATGTGTTTTTTGTGTAACTTAAGAGGCAGGATGGTGTTTTTTTTTTAAAGTGGACACTTGTAGATATAATTCTAATTGGTGATATAAATGCCACTAAATCTGTGCCAAGTAAATTTCACAAAATATTGAATAGCATTTCATGTTAAAATATCACACAAGCACGTTATCACATCTTATAATAATTGTAAACTTCATTTTTGAGCAAAAAAATATTATTTCATTTACCCCTGCACCACCTACAAATGATACAGGTTGAAATTGAAGTAACTGATAAAAGTGTGTAAAGTGCATAATCTTCTTGAAAAACTCCCACTTCTTTGGTAGGTAATAAATAATTCTCAAATTATAATTTCCCATACTAATGACACTTTTGCAAATTATTATGTACGACATAAATATGGGTACTATGCCAAAAAATTTTCTTCTTCATGTTATTTATTTATATAAGTGTACTTGACACAAGTTTTCTGTAATTGTAATGGTGTAATGGTAAATTCCTAATTGTAAAAACATTCCCGTATTCAATTTCCTGTTCCCAGGTTAGATGCCTGGTTTGTTGTAGCTCATTTCAACAAAAACTTTCAACTGTCACTCTTTAATATCTGAATTGACAATAATGTGCAAAACAATCGGATGACAAATTTTTTTTTTTAGCTTTTATTTTGTTATCGGGAACTGTACATTGTTGACAACTACCCAATTTGATTGCTGCTTTTCGGTGTATTTTTTTTTTTGACGTGGATTAGACATGAGTTTGAACAGGGACCCCCAGTAGAGTTTGTTCATGGATGGCTGTCAACTGGACACCATACAAAGTTGCTTGCCCAACCAGTGTTACTTAACAAATAATAGCGACTTTCTACCAGCTAACTGACTGGGCTGGCCCGGAGGCCGGATGACAAATAAAGCAAAAATTATTTAAATCGGATGAAGCTCTTCAGAATAACAGTTTTACATGCATTAACAAAAAATATTACAAACACTATGAATCAAGAACCACAACATTTTGGAAGTTGTTTTACCTGTTCATGTTTGTTCAGTTTTGCACAAATGTTCAGCATTTCTTTAAGAAGTCTCATGTAACTTAATTAAAATATGTATTCATACAGTAAATACTCTAATAATATTAATATATTTTTAAGTTAATAAATATAAATTAATTAATTAATAATTTTTATTCCACTTGAAACTGTCATAACTGTAAAAGTTTTAAAGGGTCATTTTATTCTTGAGAGACGTTTTGCTTATTGTATTACATTTTGTTACATACTGTATATGAAGTTACGCTATTAAAAGACAAAGAGACCCATGTCTGCAACTATTGTACTGACTGCTACGGGACATATTTCTTATTAAAATAAATTTATAAATTGTAATAAATGGCATTAGGGTCTACTATTTATGACTCAATGTTTACGTAGTTTTAGATGAACAACGTAGTGAACATTTCTTACAAGTACTTTTTTCATGACAAGCAAACCACAGTTTATGAGAACTATGGGTTCAGATTCCTCCTAATCACATGAGGACAGCAGTTTGAGCGCTGGCTATGAAAGCACTAAGACATGAAAAGAGGAAAAACTGTTATATGGTAGGGGTAACGCAGAACACATTCTAGTGTGCAAGTACTGCCTGTAGATAAATTTACTAAATTGTTGGGTCATAGTTAATAATTAATTGCTTTAAGATTTAATAACCCTGGAATTATTATTAGCAGGTTCTGAAGGCCTTCGGCTCATTTGTGACTGACTTCGGCTTCCATTATCCCTTTTGATTTCTCTAACTTCTCCCCACATGGAACTACCATTTTCTCTTTTGATACTTATATCTCTGATGTCACTCCAAGGAAGACTATCAGCTCCGGGGCTTTGACTTCTAGGAGGTGTCAATGGTAAACTCTGAAAAAAAAAATAGAATAAGAAATTCAGTTGCAAAGTATACTGTATTTATAATCATTCATTATGGTATTATATTTTTAACATTTTAAAATTCAATGCTATAGATTTTTTTTTATTAACACTAAACACATTAATTCACACAATGTTTCTATTCTTTATTAAAATTGCTTCATTTAAACATCCTTTCTTCTTTTATCATTATGGCCTACCAAGGACAACTTTAAATGGTTCTTTTATATCCAACATCTTCTCTTCTTCACCACTATTTTTTATTTTCCTAAGCTTTTTCATTTTTTCACAAAACCTTATCATTATTTCTCTTGACCATTAAATGGTCAAAAAACTACACATTTTCTTGTTGTAATTTAACCAATTTTTAAAAATATCTTTTTAGGTTACGTTGACATTAGTGAAGTGCCTGACACATGGTATTTATATTGTTAACTTTTTAAAATTTTAAAACCAAACGGTTAATTTTTTCTGAGATTTAGATTTAAAAAACTGTTGGTTTACATTGCCTCTGTAAGGAATGTATGTAATGCATTACGAAGTGTGCATAGGATGGCCAGGGAGGTCGTATTACCACACCAAAAGATTATTTGTCAAGACAAGTGATGATCAAATAGGCACAATAAGGCACTGACAGAGTGGCACACTAAACAGTTTTTTCATCATGAACAGTAATATTCATCTACTATAGCTAACTAACGCACTACAATGGTAGCATGAAAATGACTTGTCCCTTCGCTTCACCTCTACAGATAACGTTATGAGTGATGTACTGTAGTTGCATTAGACAAAGTTCATGGAAAAGAAAAATTTACCTGGCTATCACTGGTAAGGGATTGCCTACTAAGAGATCTTTGAGGAGGAGACCAAAACTCATGATCAGCTAATGATGTTGCTCGTCTCAGTTTTGGTTGTATTACATCATAAGTCTGAAAGAAAAGACACGAAAAAGAGAAACTGAATAAGATTCAATAAAACTAACTACTTTTTAATAATTTCAAACAGAATAGCTCATTTTATAATTTACTTGAATTAGCAAGTAATATGCACCCTATTTACATGTGTAAAATATAAGAACCTGTGAATGGTTGCATGCATGAATACACAGACTCCCTCCGATGGACACTTGTAACCAATAATATTTTTTACATGCAAAATCATTAAGAATGTTAAAAAACCTAGAAACTTTATTCTATAAAGTATAGAATAGAAATAAAGAATACAATAAAGTCTAAAGCTTACAACCTATGCAAATAGAAAACAAACGTCAAATGAAAGTAATTAAAAAGAAAAAACCATTGGATAAAAATTACTACAGCGTGCTTCATATCTTTGTGAACTTCAACATCTAAAATTACTGTAAGCTCCACCTTATGTCTCATTTTCCAGCATAGGGCTGTATACAAATAAGTAATGTAAGGTGTTTTTACAATAATAGACAAAGTAAACTAGATAATAAACTGAAACAGACCTATAATGCATCAGTTTATATTATAGATACATATTGTCATTTTAATGAATGTATGTGCTTGCGTGAGTGAGGTAATTATACAAGTAGCACAAGGAAAATGCGATCCGGCAATGCTGTGGCTCACTCCATCATCTTCAAACTCATACTGATGTGACTCTTAGTAAAGTTAAGGGGAGTTCATACCACATATCTCGCCAATGACATCAAATGACATCTTCCAAATTTTCAAACATAAATAACTATGTCTGAAAATTTCACTGTCCAAAATTCTGAATCCCCAGACTTATCATAAAAAAAGTATTTAAAATATATCTTGAGATCATATGCATATAAATTATATACCAAATTTGATTATATATCGCCAATGTTAAATTTGCTGACTTTGAGACCCATTATCTCAGTAACAATTAATGTTTAAAAGATATAACTTTGAGGGATTATTTATGAATATAAGAAGATGCTACTGATCCGTAGACATTAAAATAACACAACTTTTAAAAAAGTTATGAATTTTTTCTGACAGAGCCAATTTTTTTCATAAAATATCAAATGTACAGCACTGAATGAGGATCCACAGTACCACTGTAACCTACTGAAGACACAGTAAAAAACTCATTTATTTATGTTTTGTGGTTTTTGAGAAAATGGACCTTTGGTAAGAAATTAGGTACATGTTTACAAAATGAAAATAAATAATATTCAGACATAATAAACACAAAAATAACACCCGAAAAAATTAATTTTTCTCTTTTCAAACACTATACAAAATCAATATTACAACATACAACTATGTCAAAACATAACCTACAAATTCAATAGAAAACAAGAAAAAAAATGACATCTTCCAAATTTTCAAACATAAATAACTATGTCTGAAAATTTCACTGTCCAAAATTCTGAATCCCCAGACTTATCATAAAAAAAGTATTTAAAATATATCTTGAGATCATATGCATATAAATTATATACCAAATTTGATTATATATCGGGTTCGATTCCCGGTCAGGTCTGGCATTTTTTTCATCTGTAACTCACCACATATCATTACCTACGCACAAGCCCAAGGCTTATGTAGGCATCATCACTCAAAAAAAAAAAAAAATTAAACAGAAAATTCCAATTATTAATATTTGATAAAAAACAAAAATTTGATTATGGAATCGAATTTTCGGTATGAACTCCCCTTAATCTATTTTACAAACCACAAAAATTCAAACGAATACGTCATCTTAGATAGGAAAACACAACAAAATGGGGGATGTTTGATCATGTACTTGTACAAATATTTAGAACTTCAGATAAGAGTGTAGCTTGTTCTTATGAGCAGTGCTCAACTAATGTACTCCATGACAACACCCTTACAGTTAGTAATTCTAAAAATTTTTCACAACTGGAAATGTAACATGTTACTCTGAACCTCAACACTAAATACAGATGATATTAATACATTATATCAAAATATTAACTAATTGCTCAATTTTTGTAAAAGAATATGGTACACTAAACTCAACTTACTTGTGTAGAAATGGTCTGAGGTGGTGGTGAAGTACCAGTAGATGCAACAGCCTTTGTTTTTATTTCAGGTACCACAGGTGCCTGCCCTAAAAATTTAACATAATTTATAATAAAAAAGATATATAAAGAGTTACAACGCAAATGATATTAGAGAAAATCTTTCACTTCAAAAAAGCTTTTCTTATGTACTGAAAAATATTCACAAATAGTGTATAGCATAGATACTCCTCCTATGCGCGGACAGAACTCTTTGTGAAGAAGAGTTTTTGCGTATAAGTATATTTAGTTTAAAATATTGTACATAGCTTAGTATAGTCATGAATTGTAATTTTAATGTAGCTATATTTTACTAAATAAAATAAATAAATAAATAAAAAAAAAAAATAAAATACAGAATATCAATGAAAAGAAACAAAATTTTCTATTTAATATACAAGGGGGGTTCAAAGATTACCCGGAATTGCCTTGCTATCGCCAAACTAGCAATATGATTGCGTGCACACTCTTGTTTGTGTATGTTTGAGCAGTGCATAGTGGTGTCAGTGCTTTATGTGACGTGAATATGAGTGGTTGTGAGTCAATATAATGCTACAGTTCGAACAGCGGGTGAACATCAATTTCACGTGAAATTGGGAAAGTTCACTTCAGATGTTGTTGGCTCTGCAGCAAATTTACAGTGATAATACACTAAAAAATCTGCTGTTTACGATTGGTTTGCTTGGTTTAAGAAAGGGTAGGCGACGTTAGAGGACAGCAAGCGCAGCAGGAGATGTCGACAACCCAAAATGACAAAATGATTGCAAAAATGAAATAACTGATTCTAGATGATTGAAGAATGACGATCGCAGAGTTGGCAACCGAAGTTGGTATCTCACAGGGATCAATTCATGCCATTTTACGCGATGATTTGAAGATGAAACGTGTCAGTGCGAAATTTGTTCCAAGGCTGCTGAACATGTATTAGATGGAATGTCCTATGACAATCGTTAGCGAGTTGTTTGAGACAAGTTTGAAGGATCCTGCAACAGACCGTCACTGGTGATAAGTCTTGGGTGTTCACCTACGACGCAGAGAAAAAACAGCAATCATTGGAGTAGCACACAACATCGTCTCTCAGACTAAAGAAGGAGATCGAATCAAATGTCATGACTCAGCTCTAATAGATTCCAAAAGAAGCCTTCAACCACTGCTTCCAACAACGGTAGGATTGATAGAGCAAGTGTGTGCATGCGCAAGGGTTCTTCTTTGAAGGTGATTAGGTAAGCAATACCATTAATCATAACAATAGCACGCTGAACCACCATTCTGGGAACTTTTTGAACACCCCTCATAATTTCAGTAACATGTATAAAAAATTCAACACATCATAAATTTTATTGAAAAAAATCTACGAATTCAAATGATGTGCATAAGATGTTATTTTTATTAATTTTCGAACTATTGTTTCAAATAATTCAACACAAAATATTTTTCAGTGTGTTGTTTGATTCTTTAAATAAAGAAGAATACTATTGTCTAAAATGTATGCTTAGTTCTTTGTTTGGAAACATAACCATTTGTGATGGAATTTTTTATTAACCTGAACACAAAAGGCGCTGGTGATTACCATAAAAGCCAAGCTAACAATGTTACAGATTCTTCAGATTTTCTTTCAATTTAATTCTGTACATTTGTTGACATTCTATACATTTCAACTATAAATAAATTTTTACAAAAACAGTTTTCATTAAAACTATATTTATACTTCACAATAGTTTACCAGCCAGTATCTAAAATACACTTTTATTTTTTTCATAAAACATTTGTAAATATTAATAAATGTGTGATGTCTATCATGTTTTTTTTTTAATATGTAACCGTACTCACATACTTTATTGTTACTGTTGTTGTTTATATTGTGTTACGTATCTGGAATGTTCTGTTTAGAACTCTCCAGGAGGCAAGCTTAGAAACCTATAAATAGGTGCCCACTAGACAATTAAAATGAGTCTTGTTCTAAAACTTGAGTTGTTAAGTTGAATAAAAAAATTTTTTTGTTCAGACTTTATTGGGTTATTTTATAATAACGACTTGTACAGCTGTAATGTAATGTTAGACATATATAAAAATATTATGTGCCACAAAAATTTTAATTGAAAAATTATTTTTTAAGATTAATATTATCAAGCACTGTGTAATGTTAATGAGTGTGTTTGTGAAGCGAAACTAAAAGATGTGTACAATAATTCAGCATAACAACTTTATTTTAGAATACCAAACTAATACAACACTAGAAAATAAACTTCTACAAAATTGTTAAAGATATACATAAACTGAATAGGTTTATTAAATCTGGAAATGTATTGAAAAGCTAAAAACGATAAAAATGTCTTTTTTTAATAAAATTCTACTGATAAAGATACACCATTTCATACGGCATAAAAATTATGCAAAAATCTGGTCTCAACACAAAGTCAAATGAGGAAAGAGTCTGAAAGTTACAGAAAGCGTACAAACTCACCTGGTCTCACTACAATAAAAAATGCATCTCCACAGCTGCAAAGTTACGACACTACAATACGGTGGTCCTACCAGAAGCCTTATATTCATCAGAAACCACAAGTACCAGGGGAATGGCAAAAATTAAAGGCATTGAAAAGCAAGAAAGGAAAATTCTGAGGAAAATACACAGTGCAGTTTTCAGAGAAAACTTCTGGCAAAAAGACCCACAGAAGAACTATACAGGCATACTGAAACCATCACGACATTCATCAGAAAACACAGAGTGAGGTTTTTTACACATATAGCCAGAATGAGTGACACCAGACTGACAAAAAGAATATTAAACATAATTTCCACTTCAAAGTTGGGCACCTCTTGGTACAAAGAAACTATGGAAGACCTGCAAGAATTGTGCATCACAATGGAGGACATTCACGACTGCAAAATTTGTGGAGAAAAATCAGAAACCAGGAAATTCAATTCAGATCACAAGCCAAAAGAAATGGGCGAAAATGGACAGACGAAGAGAAAAAGGTGCAAAGAGAGAGGATGAAAGGTTTTTGGGAAGCTAAAAGGAGGAACAGAGACACAACCAAGAGCTAGATTTTTGTGTTTTTAAACTCTCCTTAAGGAGACTATACGCAAATAATAATAATAATAATAATAATAATAAAAATGAGTTATCTGCCTCCAACTTCAAAATTTTCAGAAACAAACAAAACCATGTTACTCACATTGAATATTCATTTATTTATTATACTCCTTTAATAAATGATTCAATCAAAAGAAATGATTATCTTTATGTCGTTATATCTATATATTTAAATTAATAGGTTTCTATAATTGTATACCATTAGACATGTATAAAAATAAATTCATAGACACATGTAGTAAATTTGTAAATTACTATTTATTCCTGTAACTTACAATGACTAAAGACAGCTCTCACTCACCACGAGTCATATGAAATGGTGTCATCTATACTGCCATACATATTTAGTTTTTATAAATAAATTAATTTCCAAAAATTCATATAGGTATTATAGAATAATTTTTAAAGTATTTACATTAAAGCACAAAATATTTTTTGTTATAATTTTAGATAAAATGTATTTAATAAGAAACAATAAGTGAAAATGTTTTTTCAACATAAAATTATCTTTTTTTTAAAGAAAGATGATCTAAAAGTAACTTTACTGTTACTGTGTTAGAAAATATTTTCTAAATATAAACTGTAATAGGGAACATAAACAATTCAGACACTACTAATTAGTAGCTACCTAACTTCTCAAAAAAAAAAAATTCTTACCAAAATAAAATAAGTAGATTATTTTTAGAGAATCTTTTGAGTACAGTACTTTTCAATGTTTTATTGAGGTAGAGGTACAGTCTACGTAGTAAAGTGAAACACACTATTGTGATATGTTGACTACTTACTGAACACAGAAACAAACTCCATCAATCATTTAGATCTTGTAACCATTTCAATTTTTTATATGCTCAAGTATTCTGTTTAACACACAGCACTACTCTAAAACTAGTTAAAAAAAAAATAAACCATATTTTGGATTGATATTAAATTAAAAATCTGCTTAAGACAGATAGAAAATCTGAAATTTATGTCCATGAACATTTCTCCATCAAAATAATAATAAATGCTTACGTAAATAAAATAAATATGAAATTTCAATAGTTTTATAAATTTAAAATTATAAAATTTACATGAAGTTCAATAGTGGATTCAAATGAAAACTGCAAATGTAATGAAAATTTACATGTATGATGAGATAATATTTTAAATTAATTTATCACAGTTCACAAAAAATAAAATTGTACTATAAAATAAAAATGAACTTATGGATTTCACAGATTCCATAATTTTTGAACTGTTTTTCAATCAACAATCAGTCCATAAAATGCACCAGATAAAATAAGAACACAACAATATTCCATTAAAATTATTTCAAACATTTATCTACTTAATAAAAGTTGTTCGCAGATTTCTTCTTATCAGCGTTATAAGGTATTCAAATGTTTCATAAAACTTTCTTCGAAATACAATCTGAACCTTCTTAAATTGATATGTTTGTGCAGCACCGCCATCTATAAATTTCATATAAACTTTAATTTAAGCTCTTCTTAAATTCAATTTGTAGTGGCACATTTCTTCTCAATGTTCAATCTATACTTCAGTTCTCAATTACCACAATTGTCTTATTAAACCTGAAATTCTTTAATCCAATCAATGTGTCTTTTCTATACTTGATTGTCCTTTGTATGAAGATATCAAATAAACTTTAGACTTCCTCATATAAACAGATTAGCAAAGTGTCTCATCATAAGTTTATTAAATGAAATAAAAGGTTGCTGTACCTTGATATAAACCACTCGCTTGATAAAAAAACCAGAACACTAAATTCATCAAAAATGTTTCTACCAACCCAAGATTATGATACACAAATTTACTGATTTCATATTAGTTTAATTTTTATTGTTGTGTAAGTTAATATTAAAGAAATTAATATTACTGATAAAATTACCATTACAATAGTACATTAAGTGAATGTACTTGCAGTTTTCATCTGAACACACTTCAAATAATTTACTAAAGAATTTATATCAAATTTTTCTTCGTCTCCCTTCTTTTTTAAACTTATTTACGAAAAATATCTAGAAGAAAAATCAATGGACTTTTTCATTATATGGTAGTTTGAGAAATACAATAATATTTGACAAATTTTAGTACAAAATCATGAATACAATTTAGTACCAATCCAAAAAGATATGGTTCTTCTGCGCCTACCTTTAGGTTTCTTTGTTTCTTTGTCCTCTTCTGGTTCTGGTGCTGCACTAACATTCAATTCTTTGGACAGTTTTTTGGCCAGTTCTATATCCTCATAATCCTTTTTCTTATTCTGTTTTTCCTGAGGTTTCTCTGGTTCTTTTCTTTTATCTTTAAGATATTTTGGGTTTGTGGTAGTTTTACAACAGACTGTACAAACTCTAGTTCCTGCCTTGTTGACGAATGTACAATGATCACATTCCCATTGTGATGTTGGTATCGGACCCAGTGCTTTATCCGTTTCATTTGAACTTGCATGACTGTCTGATTCTTTTCCTTTTTCTGACTCGTTACTTTTAATGCTCAATCTACCATTTGTTTCAACGTCCTTTTTAAGATTTCTTGAGATCGGTGCTCCTGGTGAATGGCCATCAGACATTTCATCACCAGAATCTTCACTGGATGATGCCCTCACATTTTTCCTAACCGGAGAGATATTTCTTACTGGACTTCTTTTTCTTCTGCTGACTTCGGACGATCTTCTCCCACCTCTATTTGAAACTGTGTCATCTGCTAATTTATTACTCCTCCGCCCACCTCTTTGTGACATATTGTCATCGTCATATCGTCTACCTCCTCTGTTTGACATAGTTTCATCATCATAACGTCGTCCTCCACGATTTGATGCAACATCATCATCTATTCTTCGACTTCCTCGAACTGAATGAGTATCATCATCATTATTGTAACGGTGACCACCTCGTAAAGACATAGTATCTTCTTCTTGTTTTTTTTTTACTCTATGTGCGATCATTTCTTCAACAGAAATTTTCCGTCCAGAACTCCGTCTTGAGAGTGCCGGAGAAACATTTCTTTGTGGAGGAGATGTTCGACGCCTTGATCTTCTGCCCCCACGATGTGACACAACATCCTCATCAGAATCTAATTCACTAACATGGCCTCTACGAGAATGAGTCGGTGATGGATTTCTTCTGTGAAAGAATGTTTCGTCTTCATCTCCAGAAATATCACTCGTTAAATCACGTCTACTTCTACGACTGGGAGCTCTCAGACTATTACGTCTAAAACCTTCTTCCACAGAATTTTCTCTACGATACTGAGGAAGTGCTGCATGTGAGCCATGCCATGTACCAGTAGCAGGCATTCCATTCCACATTCCTCCAAATCCTCCCCCTTGCCCCATGTGAGCTTGATTCCAGTCCCAAACCATACCATGATGATGACAACTGGGACAATTCAATTGTGCCATGGACTGAGCCTGCAAAATAAAACAAAAGTAAAAGATAAATAAACAGATTTAATACTCTCCTAATACAAATTACTGATTTCAATGTAGTTGATTCTCTATACAAGATGTGTAATATCTCTCACATATATCTGAAAATATACACGATGAATTGTAAGCCATGTTGTACAAGATATGAACAACACATTAAAAGAAGAAACTGTGGGAAAATAGATTACCATTTCAATGTTATAGTATTTAAGTAGTTATAGTATTTTTGCTTACGGGGTTTAAAAACTGTAAGTACATCAAGTTATTGGTGTACAATAAATTACTTCAAAGTTTGTAAGCATAATATTTTGTCAACCATTTTCTACACCAATGTGTAATGATAAAGTAACACAATATAAGTCAGAACTACCTAAACATGGCCTTTGTAACAAAAAAAGGAAGACAACATACAAAATAGAAAAATAAACCACGGAAGAAAAAATAAAACAGATTCTAAATTCAAAAATTATTTTAGGTCGAATTATACTAATCGACATAAATTAAAATTACATTAATTACTTGTACAGTTCGTAAATTATGTAATTAAAGAAAAATTGTCAGTTTCTAACAATCTATATGGAACAATACATGTTAATGTTTCTCAATTGAGATCAATTAACTAGAAACCACAAAAATATACTTAAGTAAATAATTTTAAGATATTGGAAAACTTGGAAATTAATAATAAGTCAACTATAAATTAGTTTGGCCGCTCCTTCTTCCTCGAAAAATATAGGTAATGCAAAAAACCTTCGATTTTGTATGATACAGAAAATTTTTATTTAGAAAATACAAGAATATTGTACATAGAAAATAAGATTACCCAAAATATTGTTACTTAAGTGTATTTTATAAATTTTATCAAGTACATTTTATAAATGTGTTATCAAATTCTTAACTGTTTTATACTAAGAGTAGCTATACAGCTGCTGCTAGGTAAATTCTTTATTTAGTAATAACTACAGCAGGTTATTCATACAACTAGCAGTATTTATGATGTACGTGTTTAACATCCTGTTTTTTCTTGATTGAGGAAATCACTATCCAATGGCAAACCCTAGACACTGTTTTAAATAAGATCCGTATTCCAGCATCTTTTTAATCTCTTTTGTAGATTTTGTGGTAGGTATGGATGTGACGATGTTCGTATCTTTGAATTTGTGTGATTTATTAATTTTGAAAGGAATCAAGTGTACTTCTAGGCAGTTGAGGTCTCGATGTACGACAGAGTTCCTTATGTAGTAGGGACTACATGTGATTCAACAAAGAAATTTATTTTGAAAAGTTTGTGTCCTGTTTACGTTTGATTTTTTTCACCGAACCATAGATCAAAGCTCCACACATCTATATCAGACAAATTAGGTAACAATTTAATTTTTGTTTAATACGTAAATGTGATCTACTGTGGAAAACAAGAACAGAAATACAGAAATATTAATTGTTACCAATAACTATTAACTATAGGATTACATCTTAAGACAATTGTCACTGCTGGAAAAGAATAGCCAATGGGGCAGTTTAGAATTAAACCAAATTTTTTCTTAATCTAAGACTAGTTAACAATAAAATAAAAAATACAATTCAAAGTACTAATAAGCCATTTTTAGGTAACTTAAGTACCTTGGAAATTTATACCCTAAAATTCCAGAAATAAAAATAAACTAGTCGGCCGCATTGGCGTAGTTAGTAACGTGCTCGCCTCTCATCATGCGGTCCTGGGTTCGAATCCCATTCAGGCACGGCATATTTTCATAAGTTACAAAAAAATCATTTCATCCTCATTACGCACAGTTACACTCAAACGTCGTCGCTAATGACCATGCAGTTGATGCAATGTTAAATAAATAAATAAAATAAATAAAAAAAAACTTTAACTGATAATCTACAAACCTGATGCAGTGTTAATAGGATTTTAATTCATTACTGCTGCAACAGAAGATGCTTGTTGAATAAAATATGACAAAACATTCTAAAATATTTCTTGCCATTAAATGCAATCTTCACGGCATTATCTTTTGCTCAGTAGGAAATCTAAGAGATGATTTTCATCATACTTCATACAAGTAAATCATTACAGAAATCGTAACTAATAATTAATTGCTTACTGACATGTCAAGTCTAAACTGTAGAGAGTGTCACTACATGTAGTGAATAACAAGCTATTAATAGTAATATATTTTTTCAAGCTCAATACTTTATGAATTTCATTAGAAATATATTTAAAGAAAACAAAATTACTCAAATATTAATTTGAAATATAACTGTCACGTTCACTCTAAAAATAAGATTGAGCAATATTTTAAATTAACTTGAAAAATAAATTTAATAAATAATATTAATTTATGAACTGACGTGCATTAGTGGCGCAAAATTTGGTGCATTGAGAGCTGTAAGGCTGCCAGATCTCTGCCTACTTTGACTGTCTAACTCCCAATCAAGATAGCCACTATCTCTGCTTGGAGGCTGCAAAAACAAAACAGATTAATTAATTTTATTTCTTCTATTTATAATCAGGAACTGTTTCAATTTAAACAACCATTCAATACAATAACTGTTTTTTAAACGTAAGTTTTGGTAACCTTTGTGTTTGTTCATGTTTGCTTGTTATCTGAGATTGTTTCTTTGTTTGCTTGTTCAACTTATACAACTATGGTAATTGAACAATTTGATATCAACTCTACTGGCTTGAAAGATTTTAGAGATCTACGTAAGAAATTTCAATAGACAGCTTCAATGAATCATTTGAAACTATATTACTTGATTAATTTTAATAATATTTTCATAACTAAACTGTGTGCCCATAACAGGCAGTGGACTGTTAAATTATTTGCACTCAATCTGCTGGTTCCAGGGCTACAAAAAATAGTTCTGTTTCTTATCACATGGTCAGCCAATTATATGACTGAAGCATTTAAAACAGAAGAGGTAGAGGTGTAAAAGACTCTATTCAGAGTTATCTCCTCTGAGAGTAATGAATTTCATTATTCAGCCAGACCCTGTGGAGAATGAAGTAAAGGTGTGTCAATTGCAGGGTGGAGAGTAGCTGCTTTTCAGAGGGCCTGGTATGCTGACAAGCATACTTTTCCACTTGTGAGGAAGGCGATAGTAAACCACCTCACTCCTTGATTTACTTACTAAAGCCTCTAGAGGTTCAAACCAGCCTTTCAGCTGATGACCAAAACAACAACTAAAAATCAAGCAATGTCATTAAAAACATTATTTATCACCTAAAGGGTCTAAAAAAAATCATAGTTGTGTATGACTGATAACTGATTAGTCACTGAATGGTGACTCAATTGGTGACAGGTGACTAATTGGTCACCAATCACATTACACCAATACTGGTGATTGTTGACTCCCAATCACCAATGTAATTAATTGCACTTAATTTTAGTAATTTTATTATTTATTCATAGTTTAGGGTATGTACTACATTTGGGTCAAATATCATTTTGACCAATTTTTCACACCTATCAGCAACCAGTCACCAAAAATCATTATAATGATAATTTTTTTTTATCATAATGATGAGTTGATTTCAATACACCATCAAAAAACACTAAAAAGCCAATCATTCAATCTGTTTTTGGTGATTGGTGATTTGATTAGGTTTCAAATCATCATTATGATGAAAAAATATCATCAGTCACCAGCCACCAGTCAGTCACCCGTGACTGATGATTATAATTATAATCATCATAATTGGCTAGTCGAACCCTTTCTGAATTATTCAAAGGGCAAAGAGTAAGGGTTATAACCAAGAGCCCTTACCCAGGCAGGCAAACTATATAATAATTATAATTTTGTATGGTATTGAGGTTAAAATTCATAAATCATTTGTCATAAATCATCATAATTTGATCACGTGACTTCCTGATTGCTGATTTCCTGATCAAGTGACTTTAATGGTTTAAACTTTAATTAGATTGTTAACTGTTTTAGTGTAGATGTTGACTAACAAGATATTTCTGATTGACAACAGAAACTTTAGACTGGGCGTAAAGTCTTAACATTAGACTACTTTAAGAATATAAAAACTGATCTACCTGATCTTGTAACTCCATAAATTTCTGTTGTCGAGTATGACTATCTCTTTGAAACACTGAAAGAAAAACAAAAAAGGGTTTTTAGTAAAGAAAATGTATAAACACTGATAGTGAAAATTTTACAAAATTACTACAATATTTGTAACAATATTTTCCATGCACAATTTTAAAACAAAAAACTCATTTAAAATTATTTATTAACATTACCACGCAAAAATTGTACACAAACTATATAAAAGATTACGAAAAAACAGCTTACTACTATTAGGTGGAGCAGGAAGAGGACGACTACCCATCATCCGTCTCAAGCTTCCCATAATACTGCCATCTTTTCTATTAACCTGAAATCATAAACGTTTATTAATAACTTAATGATGACCTTAATTATATTTCCTCAATAATTTTATTTTATACTACTATTCCTTTATTTAGAACCAAAAGTGGAGAATATAAAATGTATGTAAGCCGGTCGCATTGGCGCAGTTGGTAACATGCTCGCCTCTCATCATGTGGTCCTGGGTTCGAATCCACTCAGGCACGGCATATTTTTATACGTTACAAAAAAACATTTCATCCTACATTGCATAAAGTTCCACCCCCAACGTCGTCGCTAATGACTGTTGCAGTTGATGCGAGGTTAAATAAATTAATTAAAAAAAAAAATTTTGTAGAATTTAAGGTTTTTAGACCTGTATATCCCAAATAGATGGATAAAACTGAACTAGAATGAAAAAGTGAATCTTGGAAAACTGCATCAAATTATTCATAGGACAGACAACTAAAATAAAAGGATACAGTCTTTTAACAAACTAAGTTTTTCCGTTAAACTGGCTTGAGAACACACAAATTTTAAACTTCTTTTTGTGTAGCAGGAAAGATAAAAATATTTCAATCAAAACTTTTGATTTGCAACGTATAAAAAAGAAACAATAATAATTATTCCCTTTAACATTAGAAATAATTTCTCCAGTATATGTTTACATTAAAAAGTTGTTTTTAAAAGTAAATAATAATTATATATTGCTTGAGTCCCAGCTCCGTGTAGTTGGAAGAAATGCAGTGCATTGTTACAGTAGTGGGAGAATGAATGAGTTAGTAGTGTTTCACAGCTGATACATTTGTAGTGGTGGCGTGTACTAACTAGACTAAAAATATATTCTTATCAACCGGCGCACTAATTTAACAAATACCTGCCGGGTTATAAACTTCATCGGCTTCATAATATTTAACTTACCAATTTATATCAAAATATGTAAATAAATAAACGTAATAAATACAAACAAATATGTTAAATACAGAAATTTTGAAAACTAATGTTTTGTATCAGAGTAATACAACAAACTTTCTCCCAGCATGCATCACTCATTCATTATACCTCACCCGTACCCTTCGACCCACAACTTCACGGAGCTTGGAACCACACATTACTAGTTTAATATAATTTAAACAAATATGCTTTAATATTAACAGTACATGAATAGATTCTATTTATATATAAATAATAAAATAATACTTACTTTATTTTCTAAAGATTATAGTTTCGCTAATAAATTTACTACCATGAACCATAACCATACATTTTTTTTCAGAAAACATGGATTACAGATAGAATAATTTCAAGACAATTATTCATCAACATACACAACTCAGAGCATTCTTTCAAATGAAATTTTAAACAGACGTGGGAGATGTAGGTACAGAATACATATAAGTAAAATAACTCCAAACATTATGTATATACTACATGTACTATTTATTCATCCCTTAACATGTTAGAAGACAAAAGAACAAAATATAATTTGACTTACGGTACACAAACAATAAAAATCAGGTGATGTACGAATCTCAGTTATTAACCTTTATAGTGCCTGCATTTTAATATATTAAGACGTCAATATTTTGACTAAAAATGCTACATCCTAATATTAGAACGTCAAAAGTTCAACCAAACAACGCCAGCGTCCTTTTATTAGTACGTTAACTAAGAAAATTCATAAAATTTTTATTTTCGCTTAACTTTTATAAACAACGTATTAAAGTAATCAGTAAGAAATGTAGACTGAAAAAATACACGTTGGTTAAGGAGGCCATGGCTAATATTTTTTTTATTATTTTTTTACAGTACATAAATGATTTCGGGTGACTTAGCACATAATTAAATTGTCGTATTTGAAGTGATAAGTGAAGTTGGGTAACATAACTTTTTCGTGTGATTTTTCTAAATTAAAATATAAATTTTAACGAAAAAAGTAAGCCACTAAAATATCTTAAAAAATAGCCAAGTTATGGATAGGTATATAAAACACTACAAATTGCTCAAAAATAGGCTGGCATTTTTAAGCAGTATCTAGTTGAAAATACTGGTAACGCGCTATAAGTTGACGATTGTTCCTATAGCGCAGAGGACAGTATACTATCCATCCTACTAACATAGCCAACATGAAAACAAAAGTACTAGTATCAAGCGTGTAACTCAAAATGTAACTGACAGACTAACTAGTCTATCACTACAAATGTCAGTGTCCAGTGATCAGTTTCTGCTGATAACTAAAAAAGAATACTAAATATACCCTACGCCTAGTAGTATGGCTTATTTAGAATAAAAGTTTATTAAGGATCCATAAATAATACAATGGGATGTTTATAAAACTACAAAGTTGTAAACATACACAAATCAATGATGTATTTAGAAAAGCACGCATAGTAGCACTTCCACCCCTGCATTGTCCTTTATTACAATCGCTGACGATTGTCAACTTATAGCGCGTCACCAGTACCTGGCATTTTTCAGTAGGAGCTCGCAATATTCTCCTGGCATTCTAATGGTTAAACACTTGTTACACCTTGTAAACAGAAAATTAGGACATAACAGAAAGCAGCCAAATTAATACTCCAATTTTGATTCTACGAAGCTGCATATTCTATCATCAGCCAAATTGATGTACAATGGTCAGAGGTAGAATTGATATAAAACGCCAAATCTACAAGTCAGTCATAATAAATAAGTTGTCAAGTGAAGAAGCTTTCTATTTCATATAATGAATTTATATAATAATTTCACCAACCTTCTTTTTAAACTGCGTGACCTTTATTTTTATTCTTCCTTACACGTGTTTCAAAAAAAAAATTTTTTTAGTTTCAATTTTTTATTTACTCTGATGATGGTGGATCCACCGAAACACGCATAAGTAAGAATAAAAATAAAGGTGACGCAGTTTAAAAAGAAGGTTGGTGAAATTATTTATAAATTCATTATATGAAATAGAAATAATTTCAAACTGCAGGATGCATTATAAGGATTTATTTTTGAATGAAGAAGCTTTATATTTACTGTACACTTATTGCTACATACATTGTTAATAAAAATAAATAAATAATAGACTAATAAGTGAGCAGGGAAAATTATAAAGTAGTTTAATATAATTTAAATTAAAAAAAAAAATCAGAGACAATTCTTTGGTTGAAATTCTGATTCTGACAGCTTTAAACATAAAGAACATTCTGCCCCTACTAGACCATGCATATAAAAAAAAAACAAACAAGAGATTCATTTATCTATAGGATAAAAATTCAAATCTGAACTAGCCTGCAATTTATCCATATCTTTATACTGTTTTAAACAATAGAAAACAATAATTTTTATCTATACTCACCGGTAGTAACAAAAACAAATAAAAACCAAAATACAGTAGAACCTCTTTAATCCGGCACGTTTGGGACTCGAAGCTTGCCGGATTAAAGGAAATTCCGGACTATGGAGGTTATTTATAAAAATACAGGAGTCGTATAAAAAATAACACAATTTGCACAAGAAACTTTTACTGTATGTATTTATTATTTAAACATGGGTTATTTAAATAATATAAATCAATATATAAGTACAGGAGAAATATTAAAATGCATTTTTTAAGTACAGTACATGATGAAATAAATTTGAATACAGTATGAAATACAGTACAGCACTGTACTATTCGTGGTTTTTAGCAACAGCACTGGTAGATGGCTGGAAAAAAGATCTAATATCTACTTGCTTCTTACGACTAGTATTTTTTTTTATTTAAAAAAATCATTTTTTATTATATGCAAGTTCATAACTTCGGCCTTACTGTATTGTTTATTTGACTCAGCAAATTTTACAAACGTGTAAAACAGCGTACTGAGTTTACAAACTCAGAGCGTGACACTTTGTGGCTCTTGAGTGTCGGCGGTAGCTGTCGGGTTGCTCACTTTACAATGTTCATTGTGAAGGCAATTCTATAATTTTTGTCTATTGCCATTGATGCCGGATTATAGACAATTCCGGACTATAAAATGCTGGATTAAGGAGGTTTTACTGCATTTGCACAAAAATGTAACAGGTTTATTCACATTAGGAGATTACAAGTTTATTGTTGATTGTGAACATGAAAATCAAATCTATTGTAATGCAGACAAGTGTACCTATACTAAAGAAAATATATTTTGAAGACTATGCTATATTTATATTAAATACTATTAATTACAGAAAAAAACTATTAAAATTGATTGTGATCTAAATAAATAATACTAATACAAAAGAAATACTCATCAACATTTAGATGTTCCTACATCATTAATTAAACAGAAAAGAAAATTACAATACATAATATTAACGTAGATTTTTAATGTTCTAGTGAAGCCATGTTAACAAATAAAGTTACACAAATACCATACATTATTATACACAATGCTGGAAACTTAATCTGTCAATATTATTTTTGAAGAAAAAATTAATTTAATTCATTTTATGATAGTATTATGACTGAGTCAAATGTGTTAAAATTATTACTTTTATTGTAGTAATGAGGACAAGGATTAGGTAAGAGATGTGATTTTCAATAACAAAATAATTGTAATTTAAGGAATACCATAATAATTTGGTTTTTCATAAAACAATTACTCCTATGTAATTTATAACTAAACATGTAGAATAATGTAACTGTTAAAACAGTAATATAGTAGTGTACTAATATTGAAAAAGTGTAAAAATTACAAATATTAGTAATTATACAGAATTATTCATAAAGAAACAGAACTACTTTGGAAGATGAATCAACATCGAAAAATAAGAAAAAAGGATCATAAATACAGGTCAAAAAATGCTTCGTTAGTGTGTTTCGACTAGTGAAAGATTTTGCCTGGATTTCGGCTCATCCCTTGAAATAAGTTTGTAACAAAATTTTTAGGGTTAGGAGTCAAAAATGGTGATTTCTTATGGTTTTCAATTTGAGAAACCAAATAAATTTGTTTCCAGAACCATATCTTCAGTAGTTTCTGAGAAATCTGGAATAAAAAAGAAATAATTAGGGGTAAATATCTGTTTTTTTATGTTAGTCGTATAATAACATCGTTAAAAGGGCAATAAATACATAATAGTTTTTAATAAAACTTGTAGAAAATTTATGTAAATAAAATTAAATAAAAAACAAGAATAGGTTGCAAAAACTAAATTTTATTAACATCAAAGTATCCAAAATTTGGCTGGAAAACTACGTTAATTTTTATCCTGGAAGAATAATTGTCTAAAAAAATAATATTCTTGGACAATAGAGGTATTATTTATTCTACCTGTGTATAGATTAATGTATTTTCCCAGCCAAGTTTCAGATATTTTGATGTTAATAAAATTCATTTTTTGCAACTTTTTTGTTTTTTAGTTAACTTTATTTACATACAAGTAAATTTTTTATGAGTTTTATTTAAAACCATTAAGCTATGTGTTTATTGCCCATTTAATGAAGTTATTGTACTACAAATGTAAAAAAATAGGAGTTTTACCCCATCTATTACCGTTTTATCCCAGATATCTCAAAAATTACTGAAGATATGGTTCTGGGACCTGTCATATTTGCTCTTTCAGGTCGAAAACCATAAGAAACCACCATTTTCGACTCTAACGCCCAAAAAATTTTTATTACAAATTTTTATTATGGGATGAGCAGAAATCCAGGTAAAATTCTTTGCTCCCCATAACATGCTAATGGAGCATTTCTGGATTTATGTTCATGTGAGCTTTTTTTCTTATTTTTTGATGTAAATTCATCTCTTGAAATATTTTTGTTTCTTTATGAATCACCTGTAGAGTTATCACAAATGAAGTAAACAATATAAGAAGTTTAAGGTATTATCATGCACGGGTTAAGTCACATCACACGTTTTGCAGAGAATATTTATTTTACGATTGATATCAGAAAATAAAAGTTCTGTATGCACAGCCAAACTACCATTAAGCTTCGAATCTAATGCGCAGTTTTTCCATTGAAATCAATTGCAGAAATTGCAGTGTGCATAAGAATCGAAGGCACACTACAATCGGTACACAGTAGTTTTAGAAACTGTCAGTAGGAGCCCTCATACTTAAATTTTGAAACGTAAAACATCACCTTACACCAAAACAGATTAACATCATTATCTAGCTTATGTAACAATAAAATATCACGAAAAAGGTTGGATGACTCTTAAAAAATTAATGATGGACTGGGCAAAAACAGTATAAGGTAGTCATCCACAAGATATCCTTAACATTACATCGATGAGTTGTTCAGACAAATTTCAAGGAAATGTGCAGGCAAGGTGAAAAATAAATTAACTAATATTAACTGTGAACGGGTTATTCCCGGAGTTTGACTCCTGTAGTATAACCACTGGACGTAAGTGTTAACAAGCCATTCAAAGTTAATGTCCACAAACACTACAAACAGTGGCTTTTTGATCCAATCGGGCAACTGACACCAATTGAAAAAAATCAAGCGAGTTCATCCAAATGTTGTAGCACACTAGGATTTGATTCATGGAAAAATATCTACAAGACACTGATTCAAAACTGATTAAAATGTAGGATCTCAAATGCTTTAGACAGGAATGAAAATGATTATGGATTAAACTCAGAATTAAACTAAGAGGTTGCAGTTAGCAGTAATGATTCTAGTAGTGTTAACTCAGATTTTTCTGAAATCTCAGATGGCTGTTCACAAAATGAAGCGCCTACATGTTATGAAGATACAATTCATACTTTTAGTTCCTACGAATTATTACTGTAATCAAAAAGACTTAACTTATTTTTATTTAAAATTTCATTTGTTTAATTTAGCCGACCTATATTAAACAATTTTTGAAGTCTGATTATCTCTCCTTTATCCTTCTATTCAATTTTGAAAACATTTCAATGCGATTTTTAAAATTTTAGATAAAGAACAACACACTGTGCATTAGAAGTGATGGCACATTATATTTTGCAGTTTTACGGAATTTAAAACAATTAAAACATTTTAATAAAGTTTTTCTAACGATGGACATTAAATTCAATTTAATTCAGCAATTCAGTTTAAGCCAACTGCAAGGAAGTCTTTAATTATTATTTGAAGTAACTGTCATTTCAATCATTATACTAACAGGAAATAGACGGAAAGAAATTATATTTTTGTAAAAAATTCACAAAAATAATCATTAACGAAAAAAATTAACTCTTCGGTGATGCATGGGAGTGGTAACATTACTCAATTCTGATATGCACTCCAACTATAAAAACTAGACAGAATCAAAGAAAGTGAAAATACTCAAAAAATACAATAGTAATGAACCATATTTATTTGTAATAGCTGTAAGTAAAATCAAACACTCTTCTAATTTTATAAATTTTGACAGAAAACAACAAACAAATAAAAAAGTACTAAAATAGCCAAACTATTTCAACTGCAGTTAAAAAATGGTTTGGCCATTTGCAGAGGGTGGAGGATGGTAGGTGGCCAAAGAGGGTATGAGAGTGGACGCCAGCTGGTAGAAGGAGGGGTAGGCCGGAAGTGAGATGGTTGGATAGGGTGCAGGAGGCAATTTCTTTGCGGTGGCTCTCCGATGGGGACTGGCGAGAAAGAGAGAGGTAGTGCTTAGGAAATGACATACGGCTGGGGCTGTAAATCCTGCCATGAATAAATAAATATATATTATATATATACTAAAGTAGCAAATCCTAGAGATATACATACAAACACATGGCAACATAAACTATTTAATGCTTATTTCATTGAAATTCATGTTCTTTGCAGTTAAAAATTAAGTAAGTAAAAGACCGTGGGTGGTTAATTGTTAGTTTCTTTAGTTAAAATATACAAACACACACAAAACATTAAAAAAACAAACCATAAATTCCTGTTTCAAAATGTACAGAATACACAAGATGTAACACTACTACTGTGGATTATATTTTATTGTAATAAAAAGTATTAATAAAACAATATAATGTAATAATTTGTTTTTGGAATAGAGATATTCCACAGGTACCTGTTCCATGGGCCCTGGAGTAGACAAGCGAGTACCTCGCTGTTTGCGTCTAGGGGGTGGCACAGGGGCAGCTGAATTTTCCCCTTTTGGGGGTAGCGGGGGACGAACACTTCCTTTTGACATCTCCAAAGGCTGTAGAACAAATTAAATAGTTTTAATTAACTAATTATTCAAACTTAATTTATAAACTTATTAAAATTTAGAAATGATTAATAGTATAATTTATAAATTGAAATCTACAAATTATTAGGGGTGTATAAAAAGAAAACATGTTTGACCATGACAGAAATTTTAGTGATCACATGGAAAACCATTGGATGCAGCGAGTCAATAGTCAATAATCAGCTCAGAGATGTACGCTATATCATTTAGTTGTCTTCATTATAGTTTTTGGCCAGACTAATTCAAAATAATAAAAGAAATATCTTATAATACACCCAGTTTTCATAATACAATCTCCAATTCCATTTTTTCCTTTGAATCCAGAAATATTTTGGCCATAAATATTGAAAGGGAATCAGGATTAGCGTTAACAATGATGAAATTAATATTTCATATTATCTTCACATTGTTGTAAAAATTTTATAATATCTCACAAATAATTTATTAGATGATAACATTATAAAAAGTGATTTTGTAATGTTTGAATTTTGTGACAGATGTTTTGTTAAATATTCCTAGTAAGTATACTATGTTTGCCTGTAGCATCTACAAGACAAAAAAGCCACAAAAAAATAAAGACAAGACAAAACTTATCATTCACGAACACAAAAATCAAATTTATAACATAATTCAATAAAAAATTGAATCGATAAGAAATTAATGTTATATTTCTTTTTTTAACAGTTAGGAAAATTCTTTAACAATACAAGAATTAATAAATAACACCACAATGGACATATCTGTTCTAACATAAAAGAACTAATCAATAAAATATTCAATTCCATTAACGTACTGCACTGTCTTTAAATTGCAGTATACTGTAAAGAATTACAGGCATGGTATGCCAAACAATTCACAGATGCATTGAAATTAAAAGAAATTCATCCATAAATACATGAATTTGACTATAATGTTACTAGAAATAATGGGTGGCGCACATAAAAGTAGCCCCATAACTTAGCCGAGATTGTATAATGTTTATGCCGAGTCAAGGAAAATTCCCTCCATTTTCCCCTTCCCGTGTACAAACTGCATGTTTAACCAGATTTTTGATCAATTTATTAATCAATTAGCACCACACGAAATTACATATTCTTTTTTTAACAAGACGGGGTGACTTTGTCACACATCTCGCAGATCACTGGCTCGTGTGCGTAGTGTTTTTACCGATGAGAGGACTATCTCTTCAGGCTTATGGCCACCGCGATCACCAGATTTGTCTCCTTGTGATTACTACTTACGGGGAAATTTAAAGAATAAAGTTTACGCCAGCAATCCAAAATCCATTGAAGACCTAAAGATCTCGATCACGAACGTCATACGCACCATTACAGCTCCAAACTCCAGTCTGTATTTCAGAATATGCAACGCCGTGCTATCTTATGTGTACAAGCTGACGGTGATCACTTTCAACATATCGTGTAATAACGTAACAATATTAGATTATTGAATAAAATAATTTAAAAAAATAATTAGTATTTGTAAATAAACAGATTTCATTTCAATTGTGTTGCACTTTATTTACGGGGCTACTTTTATGTGCGCCACCTGTTATATTGTAACTACAATAAACTATAAAATATATTATAATTTTAGGTTAAAAATATTTATTTTACCTTCCGAACATGATTTTGTCGTTTTGGATGTCGGTGATACATGTCATCACATGAAAGGCAGAAATTCTGTTGAGCACACTTCTCACATCGCACACTTGGAGCTGAAGCTCCACAGAGGTCACATCTACGGCCATCTCCTTTACCTTTACCTATCACATATTGATTATAACCTCTGTAAACACATATACATATACATAATGAACTCAAGTAAAGGCCAAGCCAATTGCTGTGAGCACTGGGCTATGCATCCACATTCTTGACTTGGACCCTGCATACCTCTCCGACCTACAGTTAGATGTACAGTCAGAGTCTTGTTGAAAACTGACAACCATTGTATTTTGTAGGCATGCTGTTCCAAGCATGGTTAAAAATACATGGTTTGAATACATATGCTACACTATTGCAGCACATACAAGACTATACTAATGCAGACGGACATTTTGCCTAGCGCTCTCCTTACGAAAACCAGGCTTTAACATTATCAAATATAATATAGAACCATAATTAACAACTTGTAACTACCAACAGAAATAAACAGGAATCCACCTTGTGATTTCCTATTCACCAGTTGGTTACATGAACAACTGCACCAACAAAATTATTAATTTTAATATTTAAAGCAAAATTTTCCCAAATCCTGAAGTAATTCTTGTATTCACATGTTTTACATTCAGTAAGCTCTTTTAACTTTCCTTTAATTTACTGACTGATTTTAAAGCTATTAAAATCATTCATAAACAAATTTTTTATTCGATATGACTGAGTGAAAACATTATTCTAAATTTTAATTTTTAATTTTTAATTTTGTTTAATATTGCTTTGAAAAAGGTGATACCACCGAAACGCGCAAAAGCTTTTAAAACTATAAATGCAACCAAAGGTAACGTAAAGATAAATTTCATTTATACAGTAATTTCTATTATAAATCAATAATCATTTTGAATTATTTTTTAAAAAGAATATTACTCATTCAGTACTTATGATAATATATAAAAGAATAATAAAATTTTGCTATTTTTCTGTACAAATAATAACATAATAAGCAAGATTAAAGGTGATCACTAAGAATAAGACACACAATAAAATATAATGGAGCCGGCCACATTGGCGTAGTTGGTAACGTGCTCGCCTCTCATTACGTGGCTGTGGGTTTAAATCCTACTCAGGCACGGCATATTTTCATATGTTACAAAAAATCATTTCATCCTCCATTGTATATAGTTACACCCCAACATCATCGGTAATGACCTTTATAGTTGATGCGACATTAAAAAAAAAAAAAAAAAATATATATATATATATATTTATTATTTTATTAAACATCCTATGTAGGATTTTTAAACAGCCGTATTATTTAAAATTGAAATATATATTTTCTAACCAACAGAATACGGTAACATAAAACACTTACCAATGTTTATAGCGCTTTCGTGTATCTTGTACACATCTTCAGTAAATTAAAATTTATTACAAGTTAAAATTTAAAACTTCCTGCTAAATATAAGAATCGACTATTCCTTATCTACCATGGTAGGAGCAGGAAGTTTTAAATTTTGACTTGTAATAAATTTTAATTTACTGAAGATGTGTACAAGATACACGAAAGCGCTATAAACATTGGTAAGTGTTTTATGTTACCGTATTCTGGTGGTTAGAATATATATATATATATATATATATATATATATATATATATGTATAATGGAAATCTTTCTTGCATTACAAGTCCCCTAGTGGTACCTAACTCAAGTTCCAAGTTTCAACTTCATACAATGTGCCATTCTTGAATTGTTCACACATGCAGGCATGCATACACACGCACGCCAGCTGCTAAAAACATGTTTTCTTTTGGGTTTCGAGGGGTAGAAAATTTTTATTTCTGGTGAAAACCAATTTCAAAAAAATCAACATGAAAACAATACTTTCCTCCCCTAATATGCATATATGGCAAGAGAAAATATAAGAGGACAATGAAATTGAAGAAAAAAAATTGCTGAATATTTTTACCCACCCACAGAAACTTCATTAGACTTATTAAGAAACTGTCATTATTAATTAAAACTAAAATCAAACAAGACATGAGATTTACAAAGTACATTACCAACAATTGGAGCATTAATGTAAGCTTGATTTGGGAATTCAATAACTTCATAATCAGGTTCTGGACGAGGTGGCTCATTGGGTGGAGGAGGTGGTGGGGGAAGGGCACCACCCCTTGCTTGCTGCAACAAGAAATACAAAATAATTTTTATACTTATTGCAGTAAAACGTAATTATGTAAACAGAACGTAGAATATAATACAATGCACTATTTATTCAATAGGTTTCCTAAGTAAGGATTTTAAAGTAGGAAAGGAGTGTTTTATCGCACGTAAATAAGTTCCTCATTTGTACCATAAGTCCCCTGCAAACAAAAAGCTTCTGAGTATACTACTATAAAATGTTGGAATAAATTAAAAATAATGGACGTGAATAAAGGCAAATGATTTTTTAAATAACAATACAGTCCGAAAATCTTAAGGAAGGGAATCCGACTTCCTAAATAACAACTCAATGTTTACTTTTCATCGAATTTTTCAAGAACTGTAAATTATACGACCTTCATTTTTTCATCCGTAGATGTACATTTTCTTTGGTTCCTTAAAAGAGCCATTTATTTGGTTGAAATGAAACCAGGTTTGTAAAAAAATCTCCCCAAGTGTATAAAATAACCCACTGCGTTAGTCTAGAGGTAAAGTTGTCGCCAAAATCAGCTGTTTAACAGCTGATTTTTGGAGACGAAGGTTCCTGGTTCAAATCCTAGTAAAGGTGTTACTTTTATACGGATTTGAGTGTTAGTCAGCGGTTACCGGTATACTTTGATACTTGGGGTTCAATTAACCATACTCTCTCATGAATGGTCGGCCTGAGTCTGTACAAGACTACACATCATACATATCATCCTCCTCTCATTGGGTCATGAGGTTGCTTATTGTTCTAAATTGAACAAATTGCAACGTACACACATTAGGGAAAAAAGTGTATAAAATTCGCTGAAAATATCACAATAAAAAATTTCTTTTCAAATTTTAGTGCATAGGTTACATTTTTATTTCTCTGAGTAATGAACTAGAATTCAAAATTCTGAACAAACCCGAAAATGTTAATGCAATACTATCATTTTTCTACTCTGAAAAATCTGGAGTAAAAACTTTAGAAAAGGTGATCTTCAGAAGATGAGAAAATACTAAATAGACGTTCACAAAAATAGCCAAATTACAATATGACATTATTTAAAAAATATGTATTATAAATAATCTTGGTACCATTATAAAATACACATTTCAACTGTATAAAAGTGTTAAAATCTTAAATCTACTTTATTTTCATTTTTCTGAGTCAGAATCCCTTTATTACAATTTCATTTTGTCTGTTCTAATCACCATTAATTTAATTGAAACCCTATTTCAGTTTTTTTTGAGGCTTTATAATTACAAAGGCTTGTAGTGTTGTGGTCAGCATAACTGGCTTCTATACTGGAGTCACTTGTTCCATTCCTGGCCAGGTCTGGCACTTTTTCATCTATATATACCTTATATCATTACCTATGCACAAGCTAAGGCTTATATAGGCACATCACACAAAAACACATTATCTTAGACAATTTTACTCTTCATTTAATTTAAAAATTACATTAATTTAAAAAGTTAAACAGAAAACAAAATAAACAATAAAAGAAGACACACATAAAGAAACATGAAACTAAAAAAAATATATTTCATTAAAAAAACCTTAAAATAATCATTCCTTTAACAGGATCAGTAATGTTTTCACACAATTTTGAAATATAATCTTAATAAATAAGTCAGGTAATAATTCCAGTGAACTCCAGTTCTTGACCATCTTAAAAACAATAATATTTTCTTAATTTATTATTCTTTACAATATAATTAAAAATAGAATGCCTTGTTAAAAAGAATTTGGCACCGTTTCAAATTCAACTAACATTCCTGTATCAGAATGACCTACTTTATAAGTACCTAATGTTTAATCCTTTAGGGCAATGTTTCCTGTATAGATAACAAAAATTTAAACCATCATTATAAATTAGTAAACAGATGTGATGGATTAGGTTAGGAAGTTATATTTATAACAAATTTAACAACTAATTTTAGATACAGACACACTCCAACTCAGTTTTTAACTAGTTGGCTTGTTTTACATATAATATTGTCTAGTAAATGCTACTTTTTATAACCAAAACTTTACCTTGGTATCTTATAAAATTTCATACATTTTTAAGGTTATACTTAATATACCAACTTGCCTGCAATAAATCATTAGTATTTTTAATTTGTACAGTGAAGGCATGTTTGATATTCCATTTTTAAATTAAAATAAAAGAATAATGTATGCAACATGCTTCCAAACAATTTCAGTTTTAAAAAAGTTTTGTAAAGTCTTTAACATTAATGTTAAAAACTATGCCTGTCATCACAATGTAATACAATACCTGTAACAATAAAACACGTTGATAAAATAGAAGTTCATTTGATAACAGACTGAAATTTGGTAATATGCCTAACATAATAATGATATCTGGGGTTGAATCTACCATAAACTGGGATAATGTTGGCCCATAAGATGTAACATTGGTCTATCATTCCACAAGTATATTTTATTCATTTGCACTCCAAAAGGTAATTGAAGGGATATAAAAATGAAAAATAAACCCCTTGAAACTTTCTAAAAAAGATAATTTAACATACCAGAAATAGATATTTTAAAACAGATTTAGTGTAAGAATACTTAGAATCTATTGTTAATATAGGACGATGATTGTGTTTTGTATAATAAGAGTTTTTATGTATGTTTCTAATTTCTAAAATAAATTAATTTGTTTAAATAAACTGTGATTTTATTTTTTACAAAAATATCCCGTACATGAAGGTTACAATGGTCCTGTGTTAAAATTAATGGATTTGGTTGGTGAACAATAAGTGGCCCAATGTAATCCCAAAATTGGGGTAACATTGGCCCAAATTTCAGCAATTAAACTTAGCACTTTAACTTGCCTAAATGTACTAGACATTTTTTTGAAACCCATGACTCTTACAACAGTAATAAAAAATACAGCAAAACAATACCATAGTTTTATCATTTTTAACTGAAGGAGAGAAGACAGCCATGAAAAGTGGGGCAAAGTAACCCTTTATCATTATTTTTTCCATATTAAAGGCTAGAAAAAGGGAATATGTTATGAAAACAGTTTACTGACTACAAACATTGACTTACAGATTAGGAAAAATTTATTAAAACATTATGTTTGGAGTGTAGCATTATACGAGAAAGAAACGTGGGTGATACGGGCTGCAGAAAGGAAGAGGATAGAAGCTTTTGAAATGTGGTGTTGTAGGAAAATGTTAAAGATTAGGTGGGTGGGCAAAATAAGTAATTTAGAGGTTTTTAGGCGAGTGAATGAAAAAAGAAGTACATTGAAGCATCTTACCAAAAGAAGGGATAGGCCAGTGGGGCATATCTTAAGACATCCAGGTGTTGGTCTATCAATAATGGAGGGTAAAATTGAGAGAGTGAATTGTAGGGGCAAAGGTTAATATACAAAGCAAATTACAAAAGATGTAGGGTGTTACAGAAATGTAGATATGAAACGACTTGCACAAGATAGAACAGCTTGGAGAACTGCATCAAACCAGTCGAGAGACTGATGACAAAAAACATATTATATTCAATATCATTATTATTTTATCACTTTTAACTGAAGGAGAAAAGACAGCCATGAAAAATGGGGCAAAGTAACCCCTGGGTTGTGGTATCTATTAGAGAATTCATATTTTTCTATAAAATTTTACTAATTTACATTAATGAACTACAAATCTCATGATAATTTTAAATGTCATGATAGTTCGCATTTCTGTTATTTAAGTAAAAATTTGTTAATTTTACTGCTAGAAATATAGCTTTAAATGCAATGTTGCATTAAGTAGATATTGCAAAGAAACATACACACAATCTGAATTATTATTGGACCAGAAATTAAAAAATGTGCAGTAAAAATAGAAGTTTATGCAATAATTTAAAATTTAACATTCTCTCGAAATTCATATAGCATATTTTGATATTTCCTACGAGGTAAATAATTTGGCAAGGTAAATACAAAATAATAATAATATTTTTATGTGAAGTAAATAAATGTGCAAAACCTGTCAACAAACTATACATCATCTGCACAGTAGGCCTACTGTCCAAAAGTAAAAGTATTTCAGTACTATGTCCAATAATAAAGGTCACTCCTTCCTTGACAACATTTGTAAAAAAAATCCAATAATAAACAGCAAAAGTTTATTCTTGTGTCATTTCACCAAGGTAGCATCGTACATTTGTATAATTGGCGTTGCCAATTGCTACTTTCTTTCTCTATTAACAACTGAAATAGTAACTATAAAATAAATTTAAGGCTAAATAAATTACTGTAAAGTAAAGTTTAAAGGAATATGGCTGGTTTTAATTGTCATTAATTATAGAAAATAAGAAACAATGTTTAATTAAAACTGTTCCATAAAATTAAAAATAATATAGCCTATATACAAGTTATATACGAAGATTCCTTGGTTCAAATCCTAGTAAAGGTACCTAGTTAGGTACTTTTATATGGAGTTGAAAACTGAACAGTGGTTTCTAGAGTACTTTGATGATTGGGGTTCAGTTAATCAAACTATCTCAGGAATTGTCAGCCTGAGTCTGACTAAACCTCATTTATCATTTTAACTATATATCATCATCAAATCATTGGGTCATGGAATTGCTTATGTTCTTTAATTGAACAGACTGGGACTTACACACATAAGTTAACGGATTTAAAAAATATATACTATAAAGAATACAAGTTATGCTGTACATAAAATATAACAAAAACCCGTAGTAATAAAACAAATTAAATTTACCTAGACACTAATACTACTGAGTTTTAAAGCTCTTTTGCAGTTTTACTACACATGAGGACTTCTTTAGCCATTCTTAAAATTGTTGGACTCTTTCTATACAACATAAGTCATTGGTTTGGTTAGAATGAAATATAATACGAATGTCACTGATTTCAAAAAAATCAAACAAGGGTTTTTCTTAAGTGTTAAATACTAACAACTTTTTATGTTTTCCTTTAATTATACTGACGCCGGACTGCAAAAAGTAAACCCCCGGTAGTCTTTCTATAACCTCAAAAATTTGTTCAAAAAACTCGCTATAATAGGTACCTGTATACACTATACATACACCTATAAACTATACATATATCTGTACACACTTTAGGTACCTGTATGCATTTAAATTTATATGTAGCGTATCTGATGTACGGTTTTCAAACATTAGTCTACATACGAGTGAGACATCATCTGCGGACGATCTAGCACAACTAATAGCAAGCTCGGGTACCCTTTGCACAATACTGCATACTTTTTAAAATTACCACTGCAATCATAATAATACCAACTATAATAGACTTTCTTAATAAAAGTACTGACGAAGGAAAACACAAGTTAACAAAAATCTGGCCTACCTCTTAAGATCTGAAAAGATACTGGGTACAGTAATTACATTTCAAACAATTTAAAAAACCAAAATAAAGTAGAAACTGAATTTTCATTTACAGTGCTAAATTAGTTTCTGTTATCCAATGGAGTTAGGTACTGCAAGCGTAAATGTCGTAATATTCTTTACACTGTATAATAAAGAAAGCCGATACGCTATTTCGTTACAGCAGGTTTGCATAAGTTGCATATCTCGAAAGCAACAGCGGGTCCTTGAATGATTAGCACATTATCACATGGTTATTGATGGGATTTTCCAGTAAGGCGGACGCGATGACGTAAAACTCGTATTGCAGGTGGTAGCAGGGCCTAGTCTGCTAACTCAATTATCTAAAACCTACAGAACTTAAAATATAACCAGATATGCTTCTTGAAAATATTGGTATGCTATGCTAACTTTATTTGCTGATGCAAATACTGAATTTTATTTATCGCTCAAACGAATTTGCTCAAAAGAGTTTCATATATTTTATAATTTTAACCCACCGGGTTGGTCGAGTGGTAAAGTAGTCGCCGCGAGTTAGCAGTTTGACAGCTGATGTACGGAGACGAAGTTTCCGTGGTTCAAATCCTAGTAAAAGTAGCAACTTTTATACAGTTTTGAATGCTAGACAGTGGTTACCGGTGTACTTTGATGGTAGGGATAAACTAACTATACCTACCTAACAGGAATGGTCGGCCTGAATCTGCTCGAAACTACATAATACATTATCATCGCCCTCCCATTGGGTCGCTTATTGTTCTAAATTGAATAGGTTTCAATGTCCACAGATTAAGATAAACATTTTATTATTTCGATTGGGTTTTTTTCAATTACAGAGAGGCTCATTAACACGACTGTAAAAGTCACTGATAAAAAATTTCAACAAAGATTAAAACAAATTGTTATTAATTTATTGAAGCCTATTTGTTGAAAATATTTATGAGTTTTATAGTTTAAAGTAAATTATGTAAACAATTGTTTTACCTACTTAAAGTGTAGTAAAGTTATTAAGAAATATTGATTGTTTCGTATATCTGCAATAAAAATTTGGGTGAGTGGTTCGCTGAAGTCAACAAAATGGCCTCCGATGCCGGCGCATCGAATTATGAAACCAATAATACATTTCAGTAATTTTGGATAATCTACGCAAATCTTTGAAAGAGAAGTCTAAGTAAGCAGCCCTCACTATGCAGATGTAAAATTATTTGACAACAGTAAATAATGAAGGTGCAACCTTCTATTGGCAACCCACAATAAATGGAACTAATGTTGATTGCCTAACCTTGTTGCCCCTGCACAATTCCTTGTAGACAACCAACATTACTTATCTGTATTATGGGTTGTCTATCATAAGTCGCGCCTTCAACTTTCAGTGTAGATCGATTATCATGAGACGTGTACTGATATTGGCATCTTTTCGGCTAAAACGCATTTAAATTTTTATTTTAAAAATTACTTAAGTTTTGAAATTAATATAATATTCCAAATTTGCTAGTTTTTATTTTGAATAATTTTAAGTTAATAACAAACACACTTTTTTATGCATTGATTTTGATATTTGAAACCAAAAGTTTTTATGTTAGCAGGTTTGCATAATCTATTAAAAATACCTTTTATTTTTTAAAAACCATGTTAACTGGTCAGCTATTGGCGACTTCAGTGGATACTAGCTTTGAATCAGTTTACCATTAACAAAAAAAAAAATTGTTTTAGTATGCTAAAATTTTATGGTCCTAGCCAGGAATAAAATCCAGGATCCACTTGTTGTGCAGTTTGTGTATTTTATTTGTTAAGATTATAAAATTATTTTTTAATCTATTAAATTAAATTGAGTGTAAAACCTCAGTCAAATTGGAAAACCTAATAAAGTTCACTAGCATATTTGAAGGTAAATTAGGATGATATTTATAAAAGATTGTGACAATTATGTTCTTGTTAAAATCATGGAGGTATTACTAAGTTGGTAATTGAGAACTTACAGTTTTGTACTACAGGCTTAACCCTTTCAGGAGTGTTCTGTTACACATTAAATGTCAGACGTCATTCATTAAAAATGTGATCAGGAGGGACCCAGTAAACATGAATGCTAAGGGGTAGATGTGATATTTACACTTCAGCTACTAGTTTGGGTTTGGCCTCTTAATGGTTGTGTTTGAACTGGATGGTATGTTATATATTGATCCTATTCTGGGTTTATGTCTTTGTACTGGTAAACCAGTAGGTCCTTAGGGGTGGTAGTAATGTAGGCTCCATCCGTGCTTGAACAAAACACTAGGACACTCACTCCCCTTTTTCAAGACAATAAATTACAATAGAAAATTTCATTTTTTTTAACTTGCAACCAAAATATTTAGTTCATGAAAAAAGATTATATTACATAAACTTTTTTCATACCAAAAACACAAATTAAAAAACAATTTCATATGAGTATGTAATGAATTTACAAATTAATGTAATTATACATTGTTCTAATATCACTGAAATTTTATGTTAAGGTTATTTAGAGGGAAGTTTGTACATTAAAGAAAGGAAATTACAGTTTTCTGGTAGGTACAAAGAAATCTGTAAAAATTAACGGAAATTTTTTTTTTTAATGCCTAATGTCTGTACGTTGCAATCTGTTCAATTCAGAACAATAAGTAACCCCATGACCCAATGAGATGAGGATGATATGTATGACGTGTAAATGAGGTGTAGTTTTGTACAGACTCAGGTCAACCATTCCTGAAAGAGTATGGTTAATTGAACCCCAACCATCAAAGTACACCGGTAACCACTGTCTATAAAAAAATTAACTTTCAATTTCAGAAAAAATTAAAATTAAAATTTCAGAAAAATTTTAAATCCTTTAAACACAGATATATCCTTCATGAAGGTTAGTATGGAAAAAGTACAACTGAGTCCATCCATGATCATTTTAATTATTTAACATGGGTTCTTAGGTATACAATTGTTTCAGTTTTTTATGGTTTTAATTTTCTAATCAACCATTGATAAAAAGTGAAAGAATTAAAAGAACAAAATTTGAATGGATAAATAAAAATGTATTTTCAATATTGCTAAAATGAAATAAACTCGTGAATGTATAAGTTACAGGATGCATACCAATATCACACTTAAGCTTGCACCTACGTAAACCCTGGAATAGCGTGAATGCCAAGTATACTTGAGTTTGGATGAAGTCCAACTTTTACAGTATTTTTAGTAGACACAGATTCAATCGTAGTATTGATGGTTAAATGTTTAACTTTTGTGGAAACTTTGTTGACATTAAAAAATGACTATTATTGCATGTAAATTTTGTATTCATTTTATGTATTGATAAATTGTTTAGCAAAAGAAATATCAGACATATTTTACATCTTGATGGTTTAATTAGTAACAATACATCAAGGTTAATATAAATGAATTAAAATTTATAAAAAATACTTTATTTAGAAAGTAATTATGTAAGAGATACAAAAAATGCACTTCAACTATTTAATGATAATTTAAAACTAAAATACTTAATCGCAAATTATTCATTGCTGCTTAATCCGTCACGCAGATTGCAGTAGACTAAACAATGTAATGTATGTTGAAAAGCTTTCAAATTAATTGAAAGGGTAATTGATTGAGTAAAATATCAAACAATATACATTTTGGTTTTAAGTTTGTAGATAATTCACACAACCAGTGATAGATGCTTAAAGTACACAAATAAATAAATAAATTTATTTATTTTTTTGTTTGTTCCTTTGTTGACATCAAAATTATGTTTTTTAGCTATATTCACAAAAGTAATTATTAAGAAAATATCATTTATAATAGATTTTGAATGAAAAGTAGTTGGATTTTCTTGTTTGGAAGCTAAGTATTTATAACAAAAGTTGAATTATATAATATTGATGAATTTAATTAGTCTACCAGATGAATAAAAGCAACAAAAAATAATGAGGATATTGTTAAAAAATTTATTCTGTACTTAAACAGAATTTAATAATTCAGTTTCTTTTTATTATTGTATTGTGGTGTTCTAGGGAAGAGCCAGAAACTTGTTTTCTTGTATTTTTTTTATTGAATGATGATGCCTACATAAGCCTTAGGCTTGTGCGTAGGTAATGATATGTGGTGATTTACAGATGAAAAAAATGCCAGACCTGACTGGGAATCGAACCCGGGACCCCGGCATAGTAGCCAGTTGCGCTGACCACTACACCATGGGTCGGCCGTGTCTATTTATTTATTTATTTATTATTGGTAAAAACAAGTACAATGAATCTTATCCTATCTTATTCCCTAATACTCGCATAGGTATAGCCTGTGCGTGGGTATGAGTTGGTTTATTTTATTTATTCTTTTATAATAATAGTTTTTTTATATGTATACTAAATTTACATAAAAATCTATACCAGTAGTGAGATAAGAAAAACTTTTTTTTTCTCAGGTATATGGAATATAAATAATTTGATTTATAATGTAATTAAAATAACTCAAGTTCTTTTACTTACAAACCACTGAGGCATGGATCTAGTTGCTCTAAGTCGTGCAGATGGGGAAATTGACTGTGCTGGTCGCCATCTCTCACTGTTCATGTTCTAGAAACAAAAGATTCAAATTAGATCAATGATAAAAGTACTTATGCCGTACTGATTTGAATAATTTATTAAATAATCATAATTTCTGCCCATAACAGACAGGTGGGGTGTCAAATTATTTACACTCAATCTGTTCGTTGCAGGGCTAAAATAAATAGTTCTGTTTCTTATCACATGGTCAGCCAATTAAATGACTGAATCATTTAAGAACAGAAGAGGAGGTAGAGGTGTAAAAGACACTAATTAGAGTTATCTCCTCTGAAAGTAATGAATTTCATTATACAGCCAGACCCTGTGATGAATGAAGTGAAGGTGTCATTTGTAGAGTGGAAAATGTGTGCTTTTCAGAGGGCCCGGCATGCTGATAAGCATACTTTTCCACTCAGTGAGGAAGGCAATGGTAAACCACCTCACTCCTCGTTTTACTTAGTAAAGCCTCTAGAGGTTCAAACCAGCCTTTCGGCTGATGACCTAAACAACAACAATCATAATTTATTTTTTTGGAGGCCTCCATATCTTCCATTATAGTCAATCCATTCCACACCAACACAACATGATGAAATGGTGTGGCCGACGGGTAGAATTGGGCGATACAACTAAAGCATGAGTATGAAGTGCTTCTCATTTTTAAAACAGAAAATACGTCAAGCTCAAAACCATGTTTCAAAGCAAAACTCTAAGTTGAAGAATAGTGGTTTAACACAGATATCAGCCATACACAGTAGTACAGAAAAAAGTACTATAGATACTGAAGTCACGAGACTGCCTTTTGCTTATGATGGGCTGTGAGGAAGGGAAGTGAAAATTTGCAGTGCTGCCACCCTCAACTGTGACACACACTACTTGTACATTTCATTACCGTGCAGTTTCTGCATACATTTTGTAAGATGTGCTTTATTCTGAGAAAATGTTTTCTTCATTAACCTAATAAGAAATAAATGTGACCTGTAATATTGCCTATAACTTAATTACATGACTAGAAATGTTTGATTTACTGTAATTACCAGCTACCTTATTCCATTGGAACAAAATTTTCTACAAATGAATCGCCTTCTTTACTATCGCTGTCACCGGCGTCTTCACTACCAGTCTCACTAGTATCTACCTAACCGTTTCCTTTTTTTACTAGTTGTCAACAAAACTGTTGAAGACTAGCTTCTTCACGTCTTTTAATTTCCTTCTTTATGGTTCGAATTGTGGAAAGAGAAACATCACAGTAGTTAGCCACATGCTTACAGCTTTTATTAAGAGGCAGGGAAAGGCATTTTTGTTTAGCTTCAACTTCGAAGCATTTTATTACACTGCATATTAGATTTTGTTCAGCAGTGTGAATAGTCTGCCCACGTTTTTGAGAAACTAACATTTCTGTTTACGGTAACAAACAGTTATATTCGTAAAGTTAAGCTACAAAAGGTTCCGCGATATACTGTATATGCTCTGGGTATAGTATAAGTTGTTATGTTTGTCGTACTGAAATTAAAGCAGTTGTGCATGCACACTAATGCTTTCCCCCCTTTACCCCTCGTTGCAAACAAGGGCAAATTTGTGACTCAAGAAACTATATCTGGGAGTAGAAATCAAAACCAATATTTAATATCCCTCATACATTCAGACTTCAAAAAAAAACCATAAAATTGGAAACACCATTAGCAATGGACATGCAATGAACAATCGAGCCACACACTTTAAGCCTGTCACACTTAAACATCTGAAAACCTCAAACTTAGCGACAAGGAACACCAGTCTCAAAATTATTATTATTAATTCATAATAATAAAACATATAAGTTCTTTTTAATAAAATGGTTATAATAGTTCATATAAAATTACTGCTAATTATAATTCAAAACTTTTTAGTTTTGGATTAATTTGAATTTACATAAGTGTAATAATTTCAAGTTAAACAAGCTAAAAAATATTGATTTCATACGTAGAATAAACACACATTTTAAACAAATATTTAACTTTTAAACAAAAAGTAAATAAATAAGAAACAGTGAAGAACTTCTTTTTAAGTTGCATGAACAGTTCGTTTATTTGTGGCTATGATGGTTTCTGTAATCAGAATAGTGTGTTTGACTTGTAATGATTTCCAGACCCTAGTCAGGAATTGAACACAGGACCTTCACATTGCGCTACCATTACGCTATGGAGGCGGACCAAAGGACATTTTATAGCTAATTCTGAAGAGTTTAGAAGTGTTAATCAAAATACCTTGTACTGAGGATGAGGTTGGTATCACGTTAAAGAAAGATAATACCAAATTAACAGAATGACAGAACAAAGAACACAAACAGAAAAATTTCAAGCAATTTGAGCAGCCTTAGTAATTTTTAGTAACAATAGATTTAATTTTGCTGTAACCAAGATCTGTGCACTTTTATTTAAATATGATCTAAAATTGCTTGTATGGACTATAAAATCCCTTGTAGGGGTTATTTACTAAATATAATAACTTTTTTTCTAAAAGATTTCATAAAAGTTTATCTAAGATAATAAAAATGCCCAATTTAAAAAAAAAACTAATTTAATAGTTCTAAAGAAAACCTGAATTATATTCAACAGGAAAAAGGTTTCCACTGTTGTTTACAATAGTAAATGCCATTGATCATGAAATCATCTTATAGCATATATGATAATAAAATACATGTGGTTACTTAGCCAGTAAAAGGTCCTAGTTGAATTTTCATGAAAATAAATATAAATTATTCTATCAAAATATCTACACCCACGTTATAATCTTGACTGTAGATGCAACTGTGCATTTAGTTTCAATCTAAGAAAAAGGTTATTGTAACTTGAAGAATGTTTTTAAAATTTACCATACTCTCTCAGGAATGGTCGGCCTGAGTCTGTACAAGACTACACCTCATTTCCACATCATACATATCATCCTCATCTCATTGGGTCATGGGGTTGCTTATTGTTCTAAATTGAACAGATTGCAACGTACACACATTATGAATAAAACAAAATTAGTAAAGGTGTGCTAGAAATTGTGCTATGGTATTTGTTTTTTTTATTTTTAGTCCACAATATTAGTTCTATTGGTTACAGAACAAACCAGCAAAGTTTTATGAGTTATGTATTCAAGGTTTTGAATGCAGTAATTATGAATTACATGTTTATTTACGCAGTTAAACTCTGCATACTTGAGCTGAACAACATATAAGTTGTAATGTGTTTCTGTTACTGATAATAAATCTTATAATTATTATTCACTGCAGTAGTGAATGGAGTTAGTGAACTATAAAACTATTGTTTGCATTAGCATTTATTACCATTCACCAGTTTAAAGTTAAATTATTTTTTACCACCTACTGGAATTTATTTTCGGATTATAAGCCAGTTTCCGGATAAATGAATACCAGTTTTTATATTTTCAGTATTTATTAATCGATATTTACATCACCTCAGGCATCTTCTGGATCCCAATCTCAATGTCTGTCGGTCACTATCTGAATTTCCGGTCCTAATCTGAAGTACCTACAATGTAGGGATGTTTGACAGTAATAAATTTTTTTAGATGGTAAGGAACAGTTCTATAATGCCAACCCCTAAACTGGAGGACAATGGAACTTCTTGTAACCTGGAACTTTTGGTGGCACAACATATGACCTGCCTTGTAAACATTTCTTAAATTTCCTTTAACCTGTACCTACTACAAGTTTGTGTTGAAAGGTTACCAACCCAATTTCTACCATTTCACAGCTGTTTAGGCTGCTAATTTACTTTTTTGAGGTTGAAAGAGGACAGAGTTTACTATCTTGAACAAGACTAACATATCGAAAAATATATGTAAATGAAATAATTAAAATACAGTTGAAGAAACCAATAAGAGGTCAACATCCATTTTAATTAAGCTTTGGTAATTTTAAAATAAAATTTGGAATTTGTATATTTTGGGGACTGTTTTCTCATTAGATGGAAAATTAGAAAAGGAATTAAGTAAAACATTGTAGGGAGCCAGTGGTTTTTCCCAAAGTGAGTATAGCCTAGTTTGGGATCAAAAATTTTCATGTATTGTAAGAAAATTATGTATAATACAAGTTTTGTGCCAATACTGACTTATCCAGCAGAAACATGAACAGGTGTAAGGAAGGCGGAGTGCAGGTGGGAGAAATGAAGTTCAAAAGAAGTTATGTTAAGAAAGATAAGAAGCAGTAAAGTGAGAAATAATGTAATTAGGGAACAATTGGGAATGGTCAACCTGATATGAACAGTTGGACAGAGAAAGCTTGATGGTTTGGACATGTCAGTCAGAAGGGGTAGGCTGCCTAAAAGGATGCTGTACTTGGAAATGGAAGGAGAGGACCCCTTGTCTACCCCTTGCTAGACTAAGAGTGAAGAAGACGGGATCAATTATGGATGAATTGGAAAAAATTACGATGACAAGATAGCAATGGAGGGGAGATGGTTCAGTGATAGAAGAAGATAAAAAGTACTTGGGCTCAATCTGAGGAAAACTTGGAACACAGATGAAGAAGATTATGATGATGATGAGTCAATATCCATAACTGACAATTGTGGGTTGCTGCTTTCATTCTAAAAATCTTCTTTCTAGGAGGTTTTTTAAAATTACAGTTACAAGACACACTCTAATGCAAAATTGCACATAATATATTAACGAAAACAAAATACAACTTTTGTTGAACTCACGGTTTAAGAATTCTGTTAAAAACCAGGTAATCATGTAAAAAATTATTTTTTTTGTATAGGCTACTGTTTTAATAGTAATAATAATATCAAAATCATTAAAAATTGGGCAAACTTACTAATATTTTTATGTTTTGCAGGTTCTTGTATTACTCTAATGTTTGTTTCTTTTATTTAAAGTGATTAGACAAGCATAACAGAATGCAAAGTGCATGACACATAATTACATTTCTAATTGATCTAATCGCTGGGCTTGAGATATTTTAGGATAAATCTATTATATAATTCTTATTTGATATTTTAGGACAGGCAGGCAGCCTATTACAGTATTGTAAAAGAAATAAAGACTAAAACTATAAACATATATTTAGCTTACTCCATGATCATATTTTTAATATTTTGAAGCCTATTAATCTGCATATATTACATAAAAATAATCTTTCTTTGTTTTGAAAATGAAATTAGGATCCACGGTTCTTTTAAGGTCAATGACATAGTCTAAGTTCAAAAGCAAATGTACAATTTCCAGTTTTATCTTGGAACTAACTGGAATGGCCGTTTATGCGATTCACCACTGTGTAAACTCTTGGCAGCTTCATCAAACAGTTAAGAATCCAGGATCTATTTTAGATTCTGTTACACTGAAAAGAAGTGTCTCTTTTGATTTTATGGCTAAAACACCTTGTTTTTTTCTTTATTTTGTTTAGTGTTTATTTTGTCTACTAATATTTAAAAAAATGAATATTGGTAAACTTGAAAAAAAAAGTTTTTTATATCAGAAATTGAGTTATAAAAAATTACATATTTGTTCCTATTGTATTTGTGCTGAAAGTATTATAAAGTTACTTGATCGTAAAACAGTATAAATTAATAATTGTGTTTCTTACTAGTAATTATTTAAACCAGCTTCCTAAACCAATGAGATTTTTATGTAATAAACATAAAATACTTAAGAAAACCATTTATTAACAAAAATGGAGCAATTTAACTCTATTTTTTTGAGCAAAAAATATTTAATAATTCTAAACTGTTTTAGAGATCTTAACATAAATCATTTCTATTTCATATAATGAATTAATATAATAATTTCACTAACCTTCTTTTTAAACTGCGTCACCTTTATTTTATTCCTACTTACTTGTGTTTCGGTGGATCCACCATCATCAGAGTAAATGAAAAATTGAAACTAAAAATTTTTTTCATTTATTTAAAATTTACAGAAGATGATACATCTTCAGTCACTTGTATAAAAGTGACTGAAGATGTTTTATACAAGTGACTGAAGATGTATCATCTTCTGTAAATTTAAATAAATGAAAAATGAAATTTTTAGTTTCAATTTTTCATTTACTCTGATGATGGTGGATCCACCGAAACACGTGTAAGTAGGAATAAAATAAAGGTGACGCAGTTTAAAAAGAAGGTTAGTGAAATTATTATATTAATTCATTATATGAATTAGAAATATTTCAAACTGCAGGATGCATTATAAAGATTTATTTTTGAATAAATCATTTAACAACTATCTTTTCATAAAATTTGAAAAAATTAAGCCTCAGCAATTTTTGGGAGTTTATAGTCCCATGTTTATGCTCATAACAGGCAGACAGAGTGTTAAATTATTTGCACTCAATCTGCTAGTTCCAGAGCTACAAAAAATAGTAGGCCTACTGTTTCTTATCACATGGTCAGCCAATTATCTGAACTGAAGCATTTAACCCTTTAACTACTGAGTTTTTGCAGGAAATAAAGCTTGCACAGGTTAAGTATTTTCATGAAACTTCATACTATAATGAAGCTACATTTCATGGTTTGTCTTGAATTTTTCATGTTTTTGTAACTTTTATTCTTATGTGTTTGTTACAAAATAAGTTGTAATTTTAAATCTGCAATAATGTAACAAAAATTATTTTAGTACATCTTTCGACCAAAGGCTGTTCACAGTGAGAGAATTGTGTTCTATAGTTAAAGTCAATTCCTGAAAAGTTCTTTCTCATTATCCTCATTATCACTCTTCTTCATCAGATTCTAAAGTCATCGGATATTCACTTATTTCTTTCGTCTTTGAGCATTTTAGAAAAAAATCAGAAAAAACACCTTTTTGTTTAGTTATATAGTTTGGTAAAGAAATATTCTCCAATTCATTTTTTCCAATTTAAATTGATCCAGATTTAATATATTAATAGAGTACTAACTAATTTTAAAGCCACAAGAATGTGGAACATAGTACTTAGTACTTCTTCTGGAAAGTTTGAACATGAGTTTACATGACAGTTGGCTCAAGCCTCGGTATGTAAGTGCCGTCGCATATACAAGACAACAGTGCTCAAAGGGTTAAGAACAGAAGAGGTAGAGGTGTAAAATACACTAGTCAGAATTATCTCCACTGAGAGTTATTAATTTCATTGTACAGACAGACCCTGAGCATGGGCGGATTTAGGTCTTGATATCTGGGGGTGCGAGCTCACCGGAAGGTATGACATGGCGAGCCTTACGTCTCATGTATTATCGTAGTTTTAACATCTTACTATTAATAAAGTTCATTCTAGATTATTTAAGAAATAAAGAATGTTTTAAAACAAAATTTATAAAATTACTATAACAGAAAACATTTTTATTTATCTACAAAAAAATTATCATCCCAAAAATCTGGGGGGGTGTCACACCCCCTAGCCCCCCCCCCCGTAAATCCACCCATGACCCTGAGGAGATTGAAGTGAAGGGCCTTTTGCAGCGTGAAAAGTAGATGCTTTTCTCTGAAAAACCCTCTCTGTAAACCACCTCACGCCTCGTTTTACTTAGTAAAGCCTTTAGAGCTTCAAACCAGCCTTTCAGCTGATGACCTAAACAACAACAATCCCATATACTACATCATTAACCCTTTGAGGACTGCTGTCTTGTATATGCCACAGCACTTACATGTCAAGGCTAGAGCCAACTGGCATATAAACTCATGTTCAAACTTTCCAGAAGAAGTACTATGTTCCGCATTCTATTGGCTTTAAAATGAGTTAGTACTCTATAATTATATTAAATCTGGACCAATTGAAATTGGAAAAAATGAATTGGAGAACATTTCTTCACCAAACTATGTAACTAAACAAAAAGGTGGTTTTTCTTTCTGTTCTAAATTTTTTCTAAAATGTACATAGACGAAAGAAACAAGTGAATATTCGATGACTGTAGAATCTGACGAAGAAGCATGGTAATGAGGATTATAACAAAGAACTTTGCAGGAATTGACTTTAACTATAGAACACAATTCTGTCACTGTCAACAAAGCCTTTGGCCGAAAGATGTACTAAAATAATTTTTGTTACATTATTGCGGGGTTTAAGTTACAACTTATTTTGTAACAAACACATAAATATAAAAGTTACAAAAATCATAAAAAATTCAAGACAAACCATGAAATGTAGCTTCATCATGGTATGAAGTGTCATGAAAATACCTAATCTATGCAAGCTTTATTTCCTGTAAAAACTTAGTAGTTAAAGAGTTAATGATAATTTTATTTCTTCGTGTCTGCAACATGTTATTAGTGGGTTACTTGTGTAGGTCCTAAATGCGAACGTACTCTAGGACCATTTGTTTCATTCAGCACTGCACCACTATAGTGGTCTTTCTACTTTTTTTTTGCATAAAACCTTAAAAATTCTTTCATTATTAAAAAATTATGTTGATTTAACTTTGGTTTTGAACATAAACACCTGACAATTGGACAATTGTATAACAATCTACTTAAAATATTTCAAAACAGAAGTTCATACGTCATTTAAAAACTTATATTTTCATAAAATTTTAAACTTTATTAACTCCAGTTATTTTTGGGACTTTAAAGTCACCTCAACTGTTAGATAATAATTATTAATGATAATTCTTGTTTGCATATTTGCTGCACCACTGCAGTAGTCTTTCTATTTTAAAATAAAACCATTAAAACCCAATGACTTTCCTGCGTAATTAACAGATTATCATGTGGTAGTGATAGATGTATATTAGACATTGTAACAAATTTATGACTGACATTATTGAAATAGACTGGAAGCAAAAACTTAATAATGTTTGTATTTTTATTTTAGGATAGGTAGACTACTTGTACTACCTAATGTTTTTTTTTAAATAGCATCTTCATTATAAAAAAGATATGGCTGTACTTTAATTAATCACTGTCATGAAAATATTGGTTTTGTGGCTGTTTTATAGTCCAGTAATACTTAAATAAGTTTTATTAGTTGTCATAAAGTCACATCTACATTCGGTAAAATGTCTAGCCTATTACAGAACTTCCTACATTATTTGGTTCTGTGTGAATGAATTATAATTCCATTAATATTGAACAAAAGTAGATGACAACAAAAGTAAGATGATGTCTGAAGAAAGAAGACATCCAAAAACACATAAATATTGTCAACCTTTGAAATTCATGCAAGAAATCTGCATAGAGTATGAATGACCACAGGAATTTGTTGTGGGGGAGGGGCTTGTGGACTTAACCCCTCCATTAAATTTTAAGTTAAAGGACAAGGAATTTTGAATTGTACCATTTCATAATTCCAAAACAAACTATAAACATTATGATGTATATTTTTGCTACCTACTTAAAAAAAATGTAAAGTATCAGATATTAGTTTTAATAACTTCAAAGGTGCTCTCCCATCTAAAAAATATTTGTGTGGACTGCCCACATACTTGGCTGACATAATTGTAAATAGGTATCGAATGAGGACAGTAATTTAGAAAATAAATATGAAAATTGACAATATTGAAGGTGGCCTTTAATATTGGCAAAACATTTCATTCGTTTAGTGTTGACATTAACATAGACAAATATGACTGTCCCTACAGAAGCTAATTTTGTATTTCTCATTAAAGTTTTAGAAACTTTGTTATAATTTTTTTTTATATTTGTTACTTATAGAGTATTATGAATATTTACTGTTTGGTGAACAACCAAGGGTCTAAATTCAAAAATTATAAAATTTTACTAATATCTGAGTAACGCTGACCAGTTTAAAATTTTGTCTCTTCAAAACTTAAACTAACAAGCATTAAAGCTTGGACTAACACGTATAATATCTACTCATTAGAGTTTGGTTTGCAATTTCCACAGATACTGGACCTTTCTCGTATTGTTTTCGCTAATAACAAAGAACTTTTATTTTTTATTATTAGCCTATTTTTTAGTTAATTTTAAGTCGCATCAACATCTTGTTTGTTAGTGATTACTTTGGGTTGAGGTACGATGGGTTTAAACTTCTAATAATTTACTAGATCCTGGCCGGGAATCGAACCCGCGATCTCCGCTTTGCAGCTTAGCACGCTAACCACTGGGCCACGGAGGCGGTCAAAATCTACATTTTTAAAAATACATAGCCTAATCATAGCTACCGCGTCTACTTTTTACTTTTCTGATTCTTTTCCCCCAAGTTCTTAAAATGTTAAAATAATGGAATATAAAGTATTCCATTAAACCGTACAATTTAGACGTTAAGTAATTTTGAAACTCTGCTTCTCCAAGATACAGGTTTAATTTTTTAACGAAAATAAGCCTGACCGCTTCTGTAGAGCATATTATGTAGCGCGCTAGACTATAAAGTGATTGTTAGGTTTCATATTTGATTTTTGGCTACGGTCTCGGAAAATTTAACTCAGTGTTACCTATATGTGATCCACAGTAGTTACTACAGTTCATTCCACATATCTCTGGAACTCTTGTAAACAATTTACTCAGCTCTGCTATTGGCTGGATGCGTAATTGCAGTTACAGAAAATTCTTAGTGCGGGCCATCCCAAAACGAGAGAAAAAACTCATCTAGTATATAATTGAAATCGTATTTAACTATGATAATTTTTATGAAAAAGCACTGAACTACCCACGAAGCATTGAAGTAGCTTAGCGTGGGCCATCCTAAAACGAGAGAAAAATCTCATCTAGTAATTGAATCATATTTAACTACGATAATTTTTATGAAAAAGCGCTGAACTACCCTCGAAGCATCGAAGTAGCTTATTACTGTGCCAGAAACAGACATAAACATACATATGATGATAAAATATGATCGTCACTGAAGCCTGGCCGCCCGATACATACCGTTGCGTCGGTCACACTAGTCCAGTGATGGGTAAACTTTTGTAGTAGAGGGCCAGAAGAACATAAAAACTATCATCTGCACGGGCCAACAAAATTTATTTAGAAGAAATACATAGAAAAACTACTTTTTATAAATTTCTTATTAAAATGTTAACATAGTGTTTCAAAACTCAATTGTGGTTGAAAAAGCATGAAGGATTGCACGATGAAAGGAACTGTGTTTTTAAAGTGTCTCAAAATTTGGTTGTAACTGGGATGGTTGACTCTCAGAAGGAAGCTACATGGTCATTTAACAATCTGTTTCTGACACTACTTTTTCGAAATTTTAGTGTAGAAAAAATTTGTTTACTGTCATAGGATGATGCAAACATAGCAGTTATCTTTTGGGCATGAGATTTCAAATTTGGAAAACTTAATTTTCATAGCAACCTGTGAAACTACTTTTGGTACGTTAAGAAACAACTGCTTCAACTCAGTAGACTTCACTGTAACTCAATCAGTTCAAGTAGAAATTTTGTTCTGGCTGTTTCACTATCCAAAGTAAGTGGGATGGGCTGTTGAAAATATGAAAAAATACATTTTTTTTTTGGTTGACAAAACTGAACCGCTTTTCTCTTCTGGAATTTTTTTTTATTCAACGTCCGACTGTTGTGCAATTACTGCTAATGCAGACGGTGAAGGATGAAATGTTTTTTGTAACGTATGAAAATATGCCGTGCCTGAATGGGATTCGAACCCAAGACCCCATGGTGAGAGGCGAGCATATTACCATGTCTTCTGGAAAGCCTGTAAATAATGTTTGTTAGTATGTTGCCATTCAGGACTCAGTCACAGGCCGGATTACACCAGTCTAGGGGCCGAATCTGGCCCGTGGGCCGTACTTTTCTCATCACTAGTCTCATTCTTCCAATCGTACGTTCATAGCTATGATTACTTTAAATTAATTCCAAAGTTAAGTTAACTAAGGTATAATTACTAAGTTCATGTGACTTCAAATATGTAAACTAAAAGAAAATAATAGATATAAGCCCAACTCCGTCACCTAATAGTTAGAGCGCTAGATGCACGCTCCAAAGCGAAAGTGTTTCCAGCCACGGTCTGGACGTTATTACATGTTTAAACCCACAGATTCCGTACCCAATCCCACAGTAGCCGTTAATAACTGAAGCAATTGATGGAGTTTTAAATCAACTAAAAAATTAAGCCTATTATGAAAATTAGCTTTTATAAAGTTGTTGGTTTACATGTAGTGATTAAGGGAGTTATCAGTTAGATGTTTTTACTTTCTCTTGCCTATATGAATATATAGGAGGAAAGTAGTATATTGTTTTCATGTCGATTTTTCGAAATCGAGTTTTCACCGGACCTACACGTTTTCAGACCCCTGAACCCCAAAAAAATGTTTTTAGAGATTGGCGTGTGTGTGTGTGTGTGTGAGCGCGCGCGCGCGCGCGCGCGTGTGAACAGAATACCTCAAGAACGGAACATCGTACGAACTTGGAACTTGAAACAAGTTAGGTACCACTACCGAATCCTACACGAACATATTCATCAAAATCGGTCAACCGGAAGTAGTAGTTTATTCGTGTAATTTTTCACTTTTTGCGATCTTCTCAAGAACGGCTCTACGATTTTTTTAAAAATCGCCTCATTTACTAAACTTTTTATGCTCTACAAGATAGGGTAGGCGCCATGTCTGCTGAAATTCTTGGCGAGGCTGTTTTCACGTAAAAAAATTGTTTTTTTTAAGATTGCGGCTTTTTTATGCGGCATTTCAGCGCAAAAATGTTTATAATAAAAGTTGTAGGGAATTTAAAATTCTACATCTTTTATTTTAAACATTTTTTTTATAACGCTTAGTTTAGCGGTAATTAGCGATTTTCTGTTTTTTTTCTCGCGAAAATGTGTAAAAAATCGATTTTTTTAAAGATTTCGGCCTTATTATGCATTTTACGACAAAAGCGTATAATCAAATTTATAGAAAATTAAAAGATCTACAACTTTTATTTAGAGCGTTTTTCTCTGCAGAGCCTAGTTTAGCGTGAAAGAGTGATTTTCCGTATTTTTAAGCCAAACTGAGGTTGATTTTCATTTTGCGTCTTTCACTCATGTGAAAATTAGGTTATGTTTATTGAGGTTAGTTTTTTTGTTTATTTCTAATGTTTTATTACTAATGTTAAATTTATTGCTAATTAATTTCATTGGCAAGTGAAAGTTGTGTGAGTGTTTCACACCAGATTTTTTAAAATTGCATCGCCATCTTCCTTCTGTTTTACAACGACAGCGATTTTTATAGGATTACTGTTAACGCCGGGTCATGTAAACGACGAAATTAATCATATAAACTGTAAATTACATAATTTATTCTGTAAAAATTAAAGTTGGACTTTCTAATCACGTACATACGCTTAAGTAACGGAATATAAAAGTTTGAAAAAGTGGTTTTGCTTTTTTTATTGTGTATAAATAGTGTGGCACTTTATTAACTTCCGCAATTTTGTCTGAGAGAAGTAAAATCTATTCACAACTAAATGCACATCAGTTGCCAAAAAAAAGAAACGAAAATAGTACACTTCTTATTTAAGTTATAAATAAAACGACTAAATTATGTAATTTGACTTTTTTATAAAATTTTGTATTTTATTTACTTAATGTCAACTAATTAAGCTACATTCTTATCCTGATAGGTTGTGCTGTAGGTTGGTCATACAACCTGTAGTCGATAATGTCTACTATGTCTAAAGAGCTATAAAATTTTTTGATCAGGTAATACAATACATAATTTTTGCTACTTTATTAAAAAAAATTAAATACAAATTAAAAGTTAACTATCATAGAAGATAACTCTTACATGCTACCAGTAAATTTTTACACGTGACCCACATTTACAAACTGATTACAGAACGGTAATTACTAATTATGAATTTTATTCTTAAAAAATACTAAAAATAAATTTTGCAAAAATTATTTCTTTTGAGTAAAAAATATTAAAAAAATTTAATCTTACTTGCATTATGGCATTCCGGTAAACCAGAAAAAAGTAACGGGTGAAACCCGATGGCCAATCCTCCAGTCGACGACTAACCAACTAACTAAGAATTGCTCTAAAATTAGACAGCTCCGATTTGACAAAATGCCAAAAACAAAACCAGGGTGTTTTTAAACAGATCGTCATCAGTCTATTGCCGGTTCAAAGACTTCCTTGAGACTTATAATGACGTAATTTTGCAATTATATTGTTGCATTAACACAATTAGGCCTACAGATATTAACTAAGTACATCCGTTGTGTTTAGGTTTTGATTTGGTATTTAGATGCCTATAATTTAATAAAAACGTACAACCTATCTTTTACAAAAAAAATGTTTTATTTTTTTATTTAATAAAGGCTTTATTACATACCGCACAAACAGTAGATTTAGGTATATTTTTCTCACAATCGTGACAGAATTTAGAATCATATAAAATGTTAAATCGAAAGATAAAAAATTTAAACCATCTGTTATTTTTAAACTCGGAATTGGATGAAACCATTAAAATTGTTATAAAAGATTGGCGTCGGACTGTAGAGCAGTGTTGATTATAGTCTTCGCTACGAAAGAACAGAAAAATTTGAATGTTACACCAAATAAAAGCTTGCCATTTTCTGCGTTGATGCATTTGACTGAAATTTTGTTATTTAAAGATTTGTAGTAGATACAAAATTGACGCTTACAAAATACCCAGTTTTTAGACGGTTTTTCGGTAACGTGCTTTGAAAACTTATGTTACTTTGTTCAGGCTGAAAATAAAAAATCGGCGTTCACGATTGTTAAAGATCACATTTTTTCTTTACAATGCGAATATTCTGAAAATAAAATCTGATGTTTCCTTTTAATATAACAGCCGTTTAAAAATCAATTTTGCTGTCTTGGTTCCACATAAAGATAGGGAAATGATATTTGGACTGATCTTAGCAACTAAGTTATGCCAAGTATAGATTCTTCTGTTTATAGTGATAAATAAAATAAAATAGGAATAAGAATGATCAGGAAATGTTTATTTTTATAGTAGTGTGCGGTTTTAAAGATACTCATTCGAAATTTTGTATTATTTACTATTAAATTGATTAAATTTCCAACATAACTAATAGAAATAATGGCATAAATTAACCCTTAAGGAATATTTTCTGAAAAGACAAGACAGTATGTATTAGGCGTCTTTACATTTTGTCTTTTGCAATTGGATTAAAATGATAAATTACCAAAGTTAAAGCAAAGCAGTGGTTAGCTGCTCACAATTGTATAAATTTTGTAGACTTTACCAGTGTATAATCTTAAATAGATTAAATAATTCTGTTAAAATATACAATCTATACAAGGAAATAGAACTTAATATTATTATTCTTTTTATAACAACTCATAATTGATTTGTAGACTATTAGTAATTAAAGTAAACGACTTACTTACATTTAGTGACTGGATTTCAACAGATTCATCCTTTATTTAAATTTGATACCATTATTGTGAAAGAAATTTTGTAAATATTTTGTGTAAAATTTGGTTTTACACCTAAATTTGTTTGTTAGGTCTCAAGTTTTACAAAAATGTTGTTTAGGTCATCAGCCAAAAGGCTGGTTTGAACCTGCAGAGGTTTTACTAAGTAAAACAAGGAGTGAGGTGCCTTCCTCACTGCCTTCCTCACTGAGTGGAAAAGTATGCTTATCAGCATGCCGGGCCCTCTGAAAAGCACATATTTTCTACTCTGCAAATGACACCTTCACTTCATTCACCACAGGGTCTCGCTGTAAAATGAAATTCATTACTTTCAGAGAAGATAACTCTGATTAGTGTCTTTTACACCTCTACCTCTTCTGTTCTTAAATTATTCAGTCATTTAATTGGCTGACCATGTGATAAGAAACAGAACTTTTTATTTTAGCCTTGCAATAAACAGATTGAGTGTAAATAATTTGACACCCCACCTGTCTGTTATGGGCAGTTTTTAAAAATGTCTGTTTTAAAAATACGATGAAAATAAGTAATTTGATAGTGTGTTCTCACATAAGATTTGAATAGAGAAATTGATTTCAACAATGTTTTTGTAGCTTAACTATTTAAACTATTATATAAAAATGTAGGCATGGTATGATTTATCATAAAATTTGGCGTTTTATCATGTACTTTCCCTACTTTACTATTCTTTCATCCTGGTCTGTGATAGCAAAGATTCTCTGATATGAAATCTATTAGTGGAGATGGAGTGATTAAGATTAAAATTACTTTTTAATTGAATTTACTGTCCTCATTTGATGAAAGGTAGTTTTCCAGCAGAAATAAAGATTATCAGGAAAAAATAAATGTTTTTCTATGACAGATGTAAGTGATGCTAATACATGTGCTATCTACATATTTAAAATCTGTTTTCAAAGATTTTCAAAATTCTCCATACATGATCATTTGATCATCTTCACTTATAGCTTTCGTATACAGTAGAGCGTCAATAATTCGGACGTCAAAAATCCAGAACGTCGAAAATCCGGATTCAATTCTGGCGAAAAATGGGAATTAATTTATCGTAGGTTAAAAGTGTCCAATTACTTAGCGGCAAAAAAGAGGACCACCACTGCAGTTCAAACATCCATTAGTGATTTTTTTAAAAAGTCGAACAAACAGTAAATAATAAGTAACACTGTATACATGTTGTAATTGTCTTTTAAAGCATTGTCTATTGCACAAATTAAATTAATTATCTTAAATCAAAATAATAAGAGTCCTTTGAGTACAATATGGCGCCAAAGCTTATTATGTATCACTCTTTTATATGTACAATTACAAATTTTGTTAAATAAAAATTAGTTCTTTATACATAACAACGTATTTCGTAGTTTTACTTACCCGCTTCATATTTCTGTTAACAAATCATGTAGAATATAGTCGAATTTAGCTACTGTACTTTTCTTACTTTAAAGATGTCTACTGGCAATTTTATCGGGTGTTTCAATAATCTGGATGGCGTCCGGTCCCAATTAATCTGGATTATTGATGCTCTACTATATATTTTTACTGTTTGTGCAAAGTAATGATATTGAATATGCTCGAAACTCCAGTGCACTAACTCCACATAATGGCTTGTTTGTAGCAAGCATATTAAATAATATGCTAGGTTTAATAATTCTTCAAGGTTTTAGGTTGTAAAACTTATTTCCATGCCTGGTCCTGATGTAACTGATGCAACCACACACAGCATACAGCAGCCAGTAACCACTCAAAATAAGCTTTACTTAGTAGTATCTGGGATGCATAGACCAAGAACTACTAAGATTCAGGTTAATAATAAGTGTATAAGTCTTCATTAGGGTCCAAGCTAATCTTGATACGAAATAGTTTCCAAAGTCAGCAGAGTCTTGCAAAGTTTTTCTTACTCTAAACTGAAGTTGTTTGTGGTTTCACTTCTTGAACTTGGTTAAAAAAATACTTACCAGATTATTTCATTTGTAGCCTATTCTTAATAAAGTTTTGGTTATTCATAATTACAGATCTAATATTTTGTACTAGGCTTATAATGATAACAGTGGAAGTGTTTTTGTGCTATTTTTATATCAAGTAATAAAAACAAAAATGTCAAAAACATTCTTCCATGTTTCAAACAATTCTGCTTGAATATTTACGAATGAATGTAAAAATTATCAGTTTTCTTTGAGTATCAGGATATAGTATTTAAGCTTTTAGTTTTGGATATAGGTCTATGGTTTGATGTCTAGGGACCCAATTACTTTTTCATGTGTTAAATGAGAGATAGTTGGTTTTGGTAGGGTGCTCAAACTAGAAATCAGTTTTGTGATTTCATTATTGGACTGTTGTAAATAAGAAATAAACCAATAATATTAATAGATTATTTGTGATAATCTTACTTGTCTTGGGTTGAAACAGGATTTATCTGTCATTGGTACAACTCAGTACGAATATTGAATGGTTCTGACACAAAGTACCTGATAAGTTTAATACAGCAATAATATAAGTTGATTAAAGAAAGATTCTTGTTGGATTTGGATCTGTTGGATTTTGTTGAAACAAGTTGTAGAAAAAGGAGGTTGATACTTTAGATCAGATAAAAAAAAGAAAGTAATAAGAACAGAACTGCTAAGAAGGGAAGAGTTCCTGTTCTCAGTGGTAGTGCATCGCTTTGGTGTGATGCAGTCGGTATCACTGCTTTAGTTCACAACCCAACCTAAAGTTCAGCCGTTCTTAGTTTGCTCCTACTGTCAACAAACAAAAACCACCTACTACAGGGTGCACGCTAGAGTCTGCGACTTTGCAAATGTTCTATTCCTATTAAGTTAACTATTTTTTAAATTATAAGAACTTAAAGTACTAAAAACATCAGTCATGATATGATGTAGGCTTAACAATTTAATTTATAAAAATACTTTTAAAAGTATTTTTTATTTAAATACTTTTAAAAGTATTTTGTAGTTACTTTTTAATCAGCGTGTACACATTTTGATATAAAGAGCATGCTCAGTGATGTTATTGTTTGTTTATATTAGGAGCAAACTAAGAGAGGCTGAACTGTAAGTGCAAGTGTAATCTGCAACTTGTTCCCGATACCTAATGAATATAGCAGGTGGTTTTGCTGCAAACTTGGCTCCAGTTCCTAGTACATTGCTGAAATAATTATAAGTTTTTGTCTATTATAATTTATAAAAATCATGCATTTATGTATTTAAAAATCTTGTGTATATATGTATTCTCTGAACGACCTTATCATGGATATGATATCTCAATGGTTTTTGTTTTTTTGTGTGTAGCCTACAACTTTTTTTTGTATTAACTGGTAAATGTTATATTAAATTGCATTTTAAAATACAATGTTATTTTTAAATGCCATTTCTTGTTACTCATGTTAAGAACTTTTACTTTTAGAATTAATTATGTATTACACTATATTTTGTTCAAATTTATAAAAATATTTCTACCCTACAAAATATTCAACTTTTTATGTTCATTTTGCTGCATTTTCTTATGTTTCACTAATTTTACTTTTTTTGTGTTTACTCTGAATATTTTTTTTGTCACTGTATTTATTTTTCTGAATTTGTTAAGTTTTTTTCAGATATATTACCTTGTATTTTCATATGTTAACTATTGTAAACACTTTTTTTAACACTGATCTTATTTTGACAAGTCTTAATAAAAATTATACAATGTATTTTTTTACATTATTCTGTGTCAATAAAAGTTTATTTATTTATTTATTGCTTACATCTGGTCCAAAGTATCAGATTCCTATGGCTCATACCCGCACTAAATCTTACACATGTACATGTACTCCAGTATTTAGTAAGAAGGGATGAAGACCACTTACAAGACTGAATATTAAAGCTTGTTTTAAATTCCCTGGAGATGTTCAAAGAATCAAATCAAATTCTACTTATGTTCTCTTTGGTATGCTTTCCCAGGTTGCTAGGTATACATTGAGGATTCTCTAATGCTGAAAGAAAGTAGCAACATTATAACATTTATAAAAACAATGCTTGATACATATTATGAGCGTAGGTTTTTATGGTCAAACTCAATTACTTGTTAACTGGAAAATAGGAAAGTTCATATTATTTACGATATGTACCTGTAATTTTTCTGAAAATGTTATACGCCAATTACTATTTTTTTGTTTAGTTACATTGTATTTATGTTTTATTTATTTTTAATCCATAATGTGTGTACGTTGCAATCTGTTCAATTTAAGAACAATAGGAAACCCTATGACCCAATGAGATAAGAACAATATGTATGACATGTAAATGAGGTATAGTCTTGTACAGACTTAGGCCAGCCATTTCTGAGAGGGTATGGTTGATTGAATCCCAACCATCAAAGTTCACCAGTAACCACTAACTAGTATTCAAATTCATATAAAGGTAATTACCTTTATAGGATTTCAACCACTCGACTTCGAAAATCAGCTGTTTAACAGCTGATTCACGACAACCCTTTGCCACTAGACCAACCCAATGGGTTTATGTTTTATAGTGTTTCATTTACCCAGTCAGGTAATTTTTTCATCACTCTTTTTCATTATTATCATTATCCACTTTTCTGCATTAGCAGAATTTGCAAAACAGTCAGACGTAAAAAAATTTTAAAGTAAATAATTTTATGTATACTTCATAACAATCAAAATACAGAAACTATTTAAAAATTAGATTTATTGATTATATCAGTTGGTACATGTTAAATATATATTTATAAATGACATAATACTTCTACATGTGTACAATATGCATTTTCATTTTCTTCCAGCATCATTAAGAACTTTAGGTAGACCAAGCAGAGAGTTTATGATTTCTGAGTTGCGTTTGTGGTTATGTTCATTTCTCTGTGCTAATTCAATTAACCAACTGGCTAGTTCACGTGCAGCATACTGGAAAAAAAACAAGTTATTAATTTAATACTAATATGAATGAGTAAAATATGCCCATAATGGGCAGCTGGAGTGTTAAATTAATTGCACTCGATCTGTTGATTCCAGAGCTACAAAAAATAGTTCTGTTTCTTATCACATAGTCAGCTAGTTATATGACTTAACTATTTAAGAACAGAAAAGGTAGAGGTATAAAAGACACTAGTCAGAGTTATCTCCTCTGAGTGTAATGAATTGCACTATACAGCCAGACCCTGTGGTGAAAGAAGTGAAGGTGTCATTTGCAGGGTGGAAAGTAGATGCTTTTCAGAGGGCCTGGCATGCTGATAAGCATAATCTTTCAACTCAGTGAGGAAGGCAATAGTAAACGACCTCTTTCCTCGTTTTTACTTAGTAAAACCTCTAGAGGTCAAACCAGCCTTTCGGCTTGACCTAAACAACAACAAATGAGTAAAATGGGTATTTTGTTTAAAAAAATATAATTTTTTACAAATTATATTTCTATCTTTATATTTTTTTCTTGAACCTTAGGTCTGTTCACCGATGTGAAATAAATTATTACAGCGTGTAAGATATGCAACATCAGTAAATAATGGTAAAAATGTGGCATCAGTGAACCTGCAAGTATTGGGAAATTCATCAATATTACTTCATAAAGCAACTATTAATAAAATAATGGGCATGAAAAGAAACATTTCAAAATATCATATATTGTTAAATATAGTCTGAAGAAAATGAAATATCTTTCACCTGATTAAGAGAAATTTAAACAGATCCATTAACTGTTACACAAGTGCGATACATAAGTACCAAAATATTGTCAGAATTGACAGATTTTTAAAAGGTTAGCTTGGCAAGTATGTTACAAAACTGATATACGTGTATTTATTAACACATTGGTGTATTTTTGTACTCTTACGTTCAGCTTTCAAACAAAAGAATCATAGGAATCTGATTCAAAACCTGATGTACATCTTTACTGATAATATATTCTTCACTAATATAAATTTCTCCTAATTAATTTGTTTATGATAAATATATTTATGGATGAACTTGTTCGTAAAAGCATTGTTGATGTATTTGTTCAAAACATTAGTGATACAATATCTGAAACAAATTCTTTCTAAAAACTTTGTTTGGTACTAAATAGCTGCAATTGTTATACATTTTTAGTTACTTTGCCTCTTCAGTAATTTGTAATGAACGTGTATGCAGTGTACAGAGGATGGCTTGGCAGGGGGGGGGCAGGGTTTTATCCCTGTTGTACAACAGAAACCAAAAATATGACATCAAAAAATGTGGTGGTCAAATAGATTGCAATTATTTTAAAGTGAAAGAGTGGCACATGAAACAATTCTCATAATAATGTTTTACATTATATTTCGGTTTTCACCAGAAGTGGCCCAAAACTGGAAGTTAATAAAAACCAGAGTCGGAATTTGGAAAAAAAATATGTCATTCGATTCCTCTTTAAGAATGAATACAGAAATAATTAATATTTTTTTCCCGTAAGTCTAACGTAAGCCTTTTTAAAAATTGCCACTAGCCATGCGACATGTCGTCTCATGAAAGAAATTTAAAAAATTAAAGTTAAACCTACATAATGTATCAATTTATCATTTTCAGTTCTTAAACAAATATTTAAAAGCAGCTGGATTACTTGTATTGCTCTTTAATATATGAATAAAAAAAAGTGTTCGCTAACTGAACGTATTCTCTTTTAAACATAATGATTAGTAAAATAATCCCAGAATTTTTTAAAGAAATATTTAGGTGTTATGGTCAAGTTCAACAGTAACAGAAATCTGTAAGTTTGTTTATACCTAATGTGTGCAAATTGCAAATCTGTTCAATTTAAGAACAATAAGCATTCCATGACCCAATGAGATGAGGATGATATATAAAACATGTAAATGAGGTATAGTCTTGTACAGAACCAGGCCAAACATTCCTGATAAAGTATGGTTAATTGATCCCCAACCATCAAAGTACACTGGTAACCCCTGTCTAGTATTCAAATCTATATAAAAGTAACTGCCTTTTCTAGGATTTGAACCACAGAAACTTCATTTCTGAAATCAGCTGTTCAACACATGACTCACAGCAACAACTTTACCATTAGTCCAATCCGGTGGGTTAATTAATCCACCATATTTGTATTATGATTTTTTTTTTTATTCCCTAATGTGTGTACGTTGCAATCTGTTGAATTCAGAACAATAAGCAACCCAATGACCCAATGAGATGAGGATGATATGTATGACGTGTAAATGAGGTGTAGTCTTGTACAGACTCAGGCCGACCATTCCTGAGAGAGTATGGTTAATTGAACCCCAACCATCAAAGTACATCGGTAACCACTGTCTAGCACTCAAATCCGTATAAAAGTAACTTACCTTTACTAGGATTTGAACCCGGAACCTTTGTCTCCAAAAATCAGCTGTTAAACAGCTGATTTTGGCGACAACTTTACCTCTAGACCAACCCGGTGGGTTGTATAATGATATGAATAATATTATTTAAAATTTTGCATAAAAATAATAAAATAGTATGGGCAAAGTTGATTCAAATTTATTGGTACATTTGGATTTATTGGTACATTGGTACATTAAGTCATTGCTTTAAACCAGTATGTTCAGGGATAAAACTTAAAATTTTGTATACACAAGTTGGTTGGTAGGTAGATTTTTATAATCTATGTCCATGAAATTTACAGATGGCATCTGCATCAAATTTTTTAAATAAAAAGAATGTTTGATTCTGTCTCTTCTTTACCATCTATTGTTCTGTGTCATTCGTTCTCAAGAGAAATATAAATGATAAATTTCATACATCAGTATGCATTCAGCAGCTAAAATTATCTTTGTTCTTGGGGGATGGACATGTTTCAGGGTGGCATAAGAAATATTTGCAATTATTGACAAGATGGTTAGCAACAGTCCTTCATTTAAAACAAAAAAACATTACGACATGTTATTTTGCAAGACATTTGATAAATAAAAGAGATAGTAATAATATTGTACTTACTGATGATTCAGCTATTCTGTCATCTGCATAATGTGCAGACAGCGCGCATTGTAAGCATAAAGCTATGCTCATGATTAAGACTCCAAATATCATTGTGGTTCTCATATCTTAAACAAAATTTAAAGGATAAAGAATAATTTATTACAACATGCAAATGTATTTTTTTGACTTTTTAATACAAAATTAACAATTAATTTTTTCTCACGTTAACAGAAATCTAGAAATTTCCTTAAAAATATAAGGAAAGGTTTGAAACAAAATTACATTACATGTACTAGGGTTATCCAGAAAATAACCTCCGTTTTGAAATAAAAAGTAAACGAGTGAAGATACAAAAACTTTATTATATACATATTAAAACTGCAGTTTTTCTCTATTTTTCGACATAGTCGCCAAACAGATTCAAGCACTTGTCGTACCATGGAACAGTCTTTGAAATACCCTCTGCATAAAAATCTGCCGCCTGTGAATGTAGCCAACCATTCATGGCGTTTTGAAGTTCTTCGTCATTTGCGAACCGCCGAGATGCAAGCCACCGCTTCATGTTCGGGAACAGGTGAAAGTCACTAGGAGCCAAGTCCAGGCTGTATGGGGGATGATCGAAAACGTCCTATTTAAACTTGGCCAAAAGTTCATTTGTTTTCTCGCTCTCACACAGCTCGAAGAACAAATGAACTACCGGTATTGGCCAAGTTTAAATGGGACGTTTTCGATCATCCCACATACAGCCCAGACTTGGCTCCTAGTGGCTTTCACCTGTTCCCGAAGATGAAGCGGTGGCTTGCATCTCAGCGGTTCGCCAATGACGAAGAGCTTCAAAACGCCGTGAATGGTTGGCTCCATTAACAGGCGGCAGATTTTTATGCAGAGGGTATTTCAAAGACTGTTCCAAGGTACGATAAGTGCTTGAATCTGTTTGGCGACTATGTCGAAAAATAGAGAAAAACTGTAGTTTTAATATGTATATAATAAAGTTTTTGTATCTTCACTCGTTTACTTTTTATTTCAAAACGGAGGTTATTTTCTGGATAACCCTCGTAACATAGTTAATGTTTAATACTATTCATAATACCTATGAATGAAATCAAAGAAACTGATTTGTGATTAGATAAGAACATAATGCATCACATAAAAAACAGAATGGTTAGAATTTGGAGAAGAATATTCCTTCAAAACTTATTTGTCTAATATTTTTTACCACTTAAAATATCAAATACTTGTAACCAATTCTTAGCGAGGGAAGATGTGATGTGCAATAATTATGTTACAATAATTAGCTTCCAAAGCTGAATAATAAACAGTTAATACAATTTTTTAATTAATTCATCTAGACTTGTTAGTAAATACACACAGCATTAGAACAATGCTACTGGTTTAGAGGCGGCTGTGTTAAATAAACAATTTATTTGTAGCAACTAATTTATAATATGAACATGATATATATACAACTAAATGCTGAGAATGGCCGCCTCCAAGGCTCACTGGTTAGTGTGCTACACTGCAAAGCGGAGGTTCCGGGTTTGATTTCCTGCTAGGGTCTGGATAATTATTACAAGTTAAAACCTGCTGTTCCTCAACCCAATGTTGTTGCTAATAACTAAGATGTTGATGCAACTTTAAATAAACTAAAAAAAAATTCTGAGAATGAATTCTACATATGAACTGGTATGCTGGCAGTCAGTTGATCATGTGATTAGTGCCATGGTTATTTATTTATAATTTTTAAGTCCTAATATGTGTACGTTGCAATCTGTTCAATTCAGAACATTAAGCAACCCCATGACCCAATGAAATGAGGATGATATGTATGACGTGTAAATCAGATGTTGTCTTGTACAGACTCAGGCCGACCATTCCTGAGAGGGTATGGTTAATTGAACCCCAACCATCAAAGTACACTGGTAACCACTGTCTAGTATTCAAATCTGTATAAAAGTAACTACCTTTACTAGGATTTGAACCAGGAACCTTCGTCTCCGAAAATCAGCTGTTAAAACACCTGATTTTGGAGACGACTTTACCTCTAGACCAACCCGGTGGGTATTAGTGCCATGGTTATTGACTAAAATAGTTGTTTACATGAATTACTTCCAAAAATCAATGAATGCAGTATTATAGGTAATTAATTTATAATATTTTTAACAACACTTGGATAAGATTTTATCAGGAATACTTCAAATACTGACAACATTATAAGTCCCTTCACAAGAAACATTTAATGTATTTCTTTCCAGAGAAGTTAAAATTGGAAAGGACTTACGACAAATCAACTTTTAGACAAGTTTGTGTGAAACATATTATAAGATTAAATAATTTAAGTTCAAATCCCTTATTACTTAACCCAAAGTTATTGCTAATAACTTAAATGTTGATGTAATTTAAAAATACACTTAAAAACTCATAAGTACATGAAAACAATATGTAATTATTTTATAACTCTTTTTTGCAGTTAGTTTAAAATTATATCAACACATCAACAGTCTTTAGCAATTACAGTTGACTTCAACATTGCTAAATTTTCTAGATGTTAACTGAGTATCAGACTATTCGCCTTGCAGTTTAGCACTTTATATTCGAACAATGTGCAATGAAACAGTTATTATTTCTGTTTATAAAAGTACAAGTCCTTACTGACTCACTCATCTCTAATTCTGTAACTTCCAGAACACCTGGAATGTAATAAATTTGTTTCTTAGGGTGTTAAACAGAAAAACTGAAGCATTTGCATTTTGATCATATGCACCTAAAAGGTAAAATGGGGTAACTACCCCAAAGAAATACATAGTATTTCTATACCTTACCAAAGAGCTACAGTTCTAAAAATTGCCATGTGTGTACAATAAGTGACCCCTAAGAAATGCAAATCATTTGAATTTTGACCAATTGCAGCTAAAAGGTAAAAAGGTGGTTACCACACTAGAAAATTGAATATCACTTGTATAATATCTTACCAACAATATGGAAAACCATATTGTATTATATCGTGCTACCATTAATACGTTACATGAGCATGATTTGCTCTGTTGAATTATTGATGACTTCAAGGCTGTCCAGTTAGCTGGTAGAAAGTCACTTAGAATTTTTAAGCTATTTGTTGGGCAAGGTCTTTGTTAAGTGACCAGCTAATTGCTGCAAATAAACAAATATGGAAGTCCCTGTTCAAGTTCATGCCCTTAACCCAAAATTTAGCATGATGCAGCAATCAATTTTAGGGGTGTGTACAAATTGGGGTGTCTACAAACATGTTAAAAACTGATAGGCCTACTTTATCATAATCCACAGTAATTTGTGATAACCAAGCACTTGATGTGATAACTGTAAATTTCAAAGTGAATTAATAAATTAAATAATGACAGAGTCAGACAAGAAGATATACTATTACCACTTATTTTCAATTGTGTCTTGGAAAAAGAGTAATAAGAGAATGGAAAAAATCATTTACAAAGGTATAGCCTATATATAAAATACAAAATTTGGAACTAAAAACAACTATTTTAACATGAATCTATTGATTTTTTCAGATGATATTGAAATTTTTACAAACGATAGGCCACAACTAAAATTATTAAAAAAAAAATGGAAGAGTGCACAAAACATCAGATTACAAATTTCACACGAAAAAACAGATTGGTTCTTGAACATGTATTAACATCTCAGAAAGTAAAGAAATAAAGAGAGTACTGAAATTTAAATATTTAAGAAGAATAATTGTACCAAATATTCTAGAGAAATTTGATATGAAAACAGAGTAGGCAAACACATTAAAAATGAAAATGATAAATTGTCTTACAAAAGATATTTATAATAGAAAAAGGTATTGGGCCACTTCTGTGGTGTAATGGCTCGCTAGCCTAAAACAGAAGATCCCAGGTTTGATACCTCGGTAGGATCTGAAAATTTTAACACATTAAAATCCCACACCGTTAAACACATTACACAACATTAAACAGTAAACACATTAAAACACCACTAATGTAACAACTCATAGTAGTCGCTAATGACCAAGCTGTTACCTAATGAATTTTTTTTGGTTTTCTTGAAAATTTAAGTATCTAAAATTTCAAACTTATAAAACTGTAGTTTTTCCAGGAGCCCATTGTGGTGTAGAATGTTTCCAAAATTTCAGAGAAAGGAGCAACAAAAGTAAAAAGATATAAAGAAAAATTATTGAACAGTAGAATGAAAATAGAGTGCATAAATTTAAACAGCAGAAGAAATTTTTAAAGATTATGAAAAAATAGAAAATATAATCAGAAAAACAAGAATTTCTATGAGAGCACAGTCGTAACAAGAATTTAAACAGACACAGTGCTTACCCTATATTGTAGAACATAAATAATTTAGTAAATGAGGCATTTTTTTAAAAAATCGTTTTTTTCTGTCTTACAGTTTTGCAAGTTCTGCAAATCCAGACGGTGGAGAATGATGACATATGAAAATGAGTGATGAAAAAATATCAGACCTGACCGGGAATTGAATCCGGGACCCAGGCATAGAAGCCAGTTGTGCTAACCACTATGCTAACCGTTGAAAAAAAAAAATTGAAGCCGTTTATGTGAAATTTGCAAAAGTGAAAAATTCCATAAAATGTTAGTAATAAAAACTGTGCAATTAAAAAATAAAAACGTTGCAATAAAATTGTATAAAATGTTTGTGCCGGGGTCCTCTAGTGGTACCTAACTTAAGTTCCAAGTTTCAACTTTGTACAGTACTTCATTCTTGAAATATTTTATTCACACACTGACCAATCGCTAAAAACATGGTTTTTTTGGGTTCAGGGAGCCTGAAAAAGTGTATATCCTGTAAAAACTTGATTTGGAAAAATCAACATGACAACAATACTTTCCTTCTCTATTAATACAGGGCAAGTTAAATTAAAAAAGTAGTAGGTGAATTAAGTTTTTAATTTTAAAATCCTAAAAAATAAATTCAAAACAAATATCAGAAATAGTATGACAATTAAATTAGAAAATTTATATGTTTCTACAATGATTAATTTTTCATAATATTAGCATGATATTAGCTATGATATTAGTTTAAATTAAATATTTACATTAATAATAACATATTTTTGTTCATTTTTAATACCTATATAAATTAATTACAAATTTTCAATTTACCTGCTTGTTTAAGTAAGATACTGAAGTAGCAAGATGTTGCAATGAAAAGATTTAGTTTGTAATTGTACTCAAGCATTCTGGTTTACCTTTTTATATTACAACAAACCTATGCAGAAGATGTTAAGAAGTGGGGGTAGCTGTCATCTACAGACAATAAATTAGTGACAGATTCAGGGAGGGAACTTCTATTTATTTTTATTTTATTTTTTCGCTTACATAAGAAAACCCCATTAATACTGTTTCTATATTAAAATTATAATTATTGTTTCTGTAATCAAAACTTAATTATCTACTGAACTGCAAATAACTTTTTTGAAATTAATGTAATCATTTATGCTTAATAAATATCATTATTTATAACCAGTTCGTAATTAGTTGGATATGAAATGTACTAAGTGGGGTAGAAAAGTACTGATATGCTTTGTTAAACACATACATAAAAAATAAGAAAAAAGTTAAACAAAGTAGCGGACTTACTTGTTTGTTAATTTCTAAGGTTTGTGAATCTTCTTCAGATGTTGATCCCAGTACTGTATGAATCTAAGCTTTGTGCAGCTACGGGATGAAGGGGAAAGACGAAGTACCAGACTGCTGTTACGTCATAACACTCTACTAATCATCTCATTGCTCTTCGCTGGGCAGTGGCTGCCTAGTGCGGTGACATACGTGGGTGTTGTTTTGACTATTCGCTGTAGATGGTGACACAGAATATTTATGTAGTTTGGATAGTACCCTTGACTACTACAAACATAATACAAGTAAAATGTTACTACTACTAACGCAATCTCTCACAGTAGTAGTGACGTAATGCATACCTCACAGCTGCACAAAGCTTGGGAACGGGCAGTACCATGTTTTGACTTTTCAAGCCCAGGTATACTCACCATAAACATCAATTCAGTAGTTGTATATCCAAGAACTACCTATATTATCTTCTTACTTACATTCTGTATCCATGCTTTTACACAGTGAAACCACTACATCTCTCATTTATAACTTACAAAAACCACAGAAATTCCTGAGACACAAGACCAAACCCCTCTCTGCCAGAATAGTGAACACCATGTTAAACTCATTTACCATGTGAAAACTAACAAAAAAAATTTAATAAAATATTTAAGGTAAAAATCCAAGAACCCCTTCTGGATTATAATCCTTTTATATAAGTTTGAAAGAGAGAAACTACTTGCATTTTAATCCTGAGTGTTACCTCCAGCCCACACCTAGACAGGCAATAATAACATTCTAAGAGTCCTACTAGTGCCCATGGTGTAGTGGTCAGCATAATTGGCTGCTATGCCAGGGTCCCAGATTCGATTCCCAGTCAGGTCTGGTATTTTTTCATCTATCACCATTCCCATCATCTACATTAACAGCAATTGCAAAACAATTGAACTAAAAATAAAATACTAATGTTCCTAACAGCTACCACCTTTGATTTTCCCAAATTCTCGCCTTCAAAAAATATTTTCCTGTCATAAATGACTATCTTATGTATATCAACCATCTTATATGTATTATAATAGACACAACACACTTTATCTTCGACATCAGAAAAAGAGGCACAGCCTCGAAGATTAACCATATACAAAGTGTGATCTACCTTGCTCTTTTTATGTAAGTGTTTACACATAAAAAAAATAGTCAATACAAAACAGAGGACTTGAATGTAAATTTTTAAGGCTTGTGTCTCCTCTTCAGGTGTTGGGCCCAGTATTACGTGTTAATTTTTTTAAATCGGTCGGTTGTTTCTGAGGTTGCCTCATACAATTAACAACCATCACTTTAGTACTCTAATTTAGTAGCTCTATAGATAATGGCTTATAAGTTTTTTTTTTAAATCCCTAATATGTGTACATTGCAATCTGTTCAACTGAGAACAATAAGCAACCCCATGACCCAATGATGATGAGGATGATGTGTATGACGTGTAAATGAGGTGTAGTCTTGTACAGACTCAGGTCGACCACTCCTGAGAGAGTGTGGTTAACTGAACCCCAACCATTAAAGTACACCGGCAACCACTGTCTAGCATTCAAATCCGTATAAAAGTAACTACCTTTACTAGGATTTGAACCAGGAACCTTCATTTCTGAAAATCAGCTGTTAAACAGCTGATTTTGGCGACGACGTTACCTCTAGGCCAACCCGGTGGGTTGGCTTATAAGTAAGCTAAATTTAGGAAACTTGTTTCAAGTTGCATCAACTTTTTTGGTCATTACCTGCTATGGAGGTTGTGGAACTATTGTTTTTGTAAGGAACTGTAGGATAATCATGAAATGTTCCTGATTGAAGAAATTTTCCTGATCCAAGAGCTTCCGTGTTGCAGAGCAGTATCTACTCTACTTTGAGTACACAATTTGTAACTGCGGCTCCAGTAATTGAAAAACAATACGAGTAGCCTACTGTGCAACCATTGCCTGTGTGAATTGGGTAAAATATGTTTGGACGGTCTGAGGCTTGGATTATTAACATGGTAGGCCTACAAATGGCGTCTCAGCATTGTCATTTTTCTCAGCACCAAAAAAATATAAATATTTAACCCACTCTGATGTAGTGCTAGTACTTATGATGGACAGTTTAAATAGAATACTCAAAGGTACTCTATTACAGGGCCAAAGCGATGGACAGTATATAAGCTGTGTATCACTTTTTTAGAATATAAATTTCTACAAATTTTTGCTGATTTGATCAGAGGATTGCTTCTTTACACAAAATATTTTATGTTTTTCCATGAGGACATGAATCTGGTAGTTTCATGACTGGACACCGAATCAGTCAATGGAAAGCTGACCATTTGAAAAACCACCTGCACGGAGTTCATTCAATTCAGCAACTGAAGGAACTTCACATAGAGATTTTTTGATGATCATGACAAAACAGACACTGGTCAGGAATTACCTAGTTATAAATTTTTGGGGTATGAATTCTGATTTTCCTTTGCTACTTTCCATGAGAATATTTTTTTCAATTACATTCTAATAAAATACATGAACATGAAGGCAAGTTCAATTGTGAATTTCTGTGTAGATAATGCCACTTTAGAGTTAACTAAAGTGAAAAAACAATTTTTAATTCTGTAATAAGTAAGTTAATACTTATTACAGAATTAAAAATTGTTTTTCTGATGCTGTTTAACAGGTTAACTCCCAAGTCAATTTTTGCAATTTTGCTTAAAAACCCCCATACCTATTTATGGTTCCTTTGTTTTTTTAATTAATTTTCTTGCAAGTCTAGAGTATTGTAAGGCTTAAATTTTTTGGCACTGTTTTTTTAGGTGAGAGACTGATCAGGTACTCAAGAGTAAAAAAATGAAATTTATTGTAGAAGACTGATGTGTGTCTCACTGAAATTTTACTTGTATTTATAAAATAATATATGTATTTTATAAATAATTTACTTAGGGCTATTTTTCAATGAAACTACATAAATATCGATGATGCGTCTCTCTATCAAGCAGTTGTTCGGCGAGTGGTAAACTTGAGTACCAGTTGTCTACATAGAGGCACCGACCAGAGTCAACTTTTACAATGCAAAAAATATTGTAATATGAAAACTATAAAATTAAAAAGATAAAAAAATGATTTTTCATTTATATTATTATTAAAACATGGTTTAATAATGCAATAATGAACTATACTAATAGTCAATATTACGTAATAGTAATAATAAGCTGTCAAGTTCACCAACTCACTTTTGGCTTGATTGGATCAAGTAAATCACGAATTATGACTGGGGAAATGTTTTTTTTGAACTCATTTCTAACAGCCAGTATATGGTTCAATGCAAACGAGCATCCAATCCATCGCACGATTCTTTTAAAAACACTATTATGTGAGAGATGGATCAGTCTCTCGAAAGTAAATTTTACAGATCCGGTGAAAGACGTATAAGTGACTCATGGGAGTCAACCTGTTAAGTGGAAACTCAACCACAAAGAAAAACCTCCTGGGTAGTTTACCAACTAACTCAAAATGGGGACTGATGAGTGATGAGTCGAAACTTTCGATCTTGCGTCTGAAGATGGATGGGATAGGGGTTAGAGTAGGTATATTATGTGAAAAAGATAAGGTTACTCAGGGAGACCAGTTTTGCTGGCAACAAAATATACATTGTGTGTGTAGTGCAATTGAATGTAGTTTACACCTATAAAATATAAATTTGGAATTAGGGTATCTCCAATATTATGCATGAAAAATGAACATAACTAAACTTTTTACTTTTTAACATTTTATAAGTTTGGTTACTTGCCCATAATAGGCAGGTGGAATGTTAAATTATTTGCACTTGATTTGCTAATTCCAGGGCTACAAAAAATAGTTCCGTTTCTTATCACATGGTTAGCCAATTATACGACTGAAGCATTTAAGAACAGGAGAGGTAGAAGTGTAAAAGACATTAGTCAGAGTTATCTCCTCTGAGAGTAATAAAATTTATCATTATACAGCCAAACCCTCTGGTGAATGAAGTGAAGGTGTCATTTGCAGGGTGGAAAGTAGTAGTGTACGCATACTTTTTAGAGGTTCAAACCAGTCTTTCGGCTGATGACCTGAACAACATCTTTGGTTACATGACATTCTTTTATACAGTGACAAAAACGGAGATATTCATAGCTTTTGTTTAGCCATTCCTCAGAAAACAACCATCTTACGGTGATAATAACAAAACTTATTAGCCAATATTGAATACAATCGAGTCTGGAACCTCAGTAGGTACCAAAATTCATTGGATCTGGTTCAGAAGTTTTTGTGTGATAAACCATAACAGATAAACACAAACTCTAATTCATTTTAATATTTTACTTCATAGATCTGACAAAGAAAAAAATTTGGGACGTTTTGAAAAATTGTAAAAAATTACAATTTTATTTAAATTGGGCTATATAAATGATGTTCTTCCCATTAAATATATTAAATTCAATCAATTAATAATAAATTATTAAATAAATATTTCTGTAAATAATAAATTTAACTCTAGTAATATAATTTTATAAGAAATACACTAAGATAAAATGACAGCTGTCACAGAGTTTATAAAAATTTTCTTATGCAATATCAATTATAAAATTTTATGCTTCCTTGGCTAGTTAAATGTTATCTTGTTTACAAATTTCCAGCGATTAAAATCGATCGATCTGTATAAGACAACCCAAGCCATAAACTAACTTACCAGTAGGTGGTTTCACATTGCATCCACTTGGGAACGACAGAAAATCAATTATTCCTTCTCAAATGTACGTGATTATCCAATTTATAGATTACACTCACTTTATTTGAATAAAAAATGCATAAAAAATGTTAAATATTTATTACATGAATTTGTTCTAATTTAAAAAACAAGATACTGTACTTGTAACCTTCTGAAGAAACTGACTTAATTAATTCACAACCTTCAAAACAATTCAATGAATGATAAAATAAACCACAAAAAGTTTTTATAACTTAAATGATTTAACTGTACTACTTTCACACGCCCACTTAATGAAATATTTTAGAAATTGTTAGATCTTAAATAAATCAAAAAAAGGACTAGTATCAGCAATGCTAACTAAACTATTCCTTAGAATTTCCAATTTTACTTTAACAAAATTTATAATGTTAACAAAATCTTTTTAATTTACTACATTAATAAAATGTGATAGATTTATTTCATGAAGACACTAGTATTATAAAAGAAACATTATATTATGTATAAAACTTTATAAATTATAATAATATAATTTAATTTTAATAAGTATAATTTTATATATATGAAATATGTCCATCACAGGCAGTTCCAGGGCTACACAAAATACTTCTGTCCCTTAACATTATATGACTGAAGCATTTAAGAACAGAAGAGGTAGAGGTGTAAAAGACACTAGTTAAAGTTATCTCCTCTGAGAGTATGAATTTCATTATACAGCCAGACCCTGTGGTGAAGTGAAGGTGTCATTTACAGGGTGGAAAGTAGATGCCTTTAGAGGGCCCAGCATGCTGATAAGCATACTTTTCCACTCAGTACAGAAGGCATAGTAAACCACTTCACTCCTCGTTTTAATTAGTAAAGCATGTAGAGGGTTCAAACCAGCCTTTCGCTGATGACCAAAACAATATATACGAAAAAATTATTTAAAATAAGGCTGTGTATATGTAAAGTTTATGTTATACTATGCGCTTCGTGTTCTGTGTGATATGTGTTAGCTCAACTGTTAACCAAGCTAAAGAAAATTGAAAAGTAGAAATAAAGTGGTGCAATATCCTAAGGTAGGTACTGAAGGTGTCAAGTATGTTACTCCATGGCAAACAAAAGGATTACCTGGGTAAAATTATGGTGGTCTGCTTTATATAAAATGATGCAATGAGGTTAATTCATCTATTTAAAAGGATGTGGGTTTTCTTCTTCAGTTTGGTCTTAGCTGCCACTGGGCTAATCATTAGACTTTTTTTTAAATTTAGCTCTCTATATGTAGATTTGCCAACACCCATATTTATTATTTCCAAATTCCCAGTAACGCAGAAAGCATAAAACAATAATGTTTTTTCTTATAAACTGGATTTTAGAAGACTTAACATAACAGTATCAATGTGATTAATCACTCTGTATCCTCCATAAATATTTGATAGTTGTTCTGTTTTGTGAAGGTTTTTGTCCTTTCAGATGGAATTATACAATTTTCAAAACTCTGGGAATCTGCAACTATTCACTAATACCATGGTTTTTTGAACATTTTTTATGAGTAAAAATAAAAATGTTTCAGTCATGCTTGTATTTTGAGGCTTTACTACAAGGAATTCAAATCCTCTTATTTTATTAACAGATACCTCTTATCGGTTCAGTACCTTATTTTCAGAATCCAGGTCAAACATTAGGCCAGCAAAGTATCTTCCATTCTTACCACTTTTTTAAACTATTAAATTTTTTTAAATTTTAATAATACACTAAGGATCTGAATAACAAGCTGTTTATAGGATTTTGTTTTTCTCAATCTCTACTTTGCATTTGTTATTGATATTTTTGATTTCCTATTGTCCCAATAGATTTTTGCTTTGTCTGTATTTTCCTAGAATTAATGCTCATGAAAATAAGAGCGAAATAAAGTACCAGCACCATTATTTTCATAAAAATAATTTTTTATGACATTCTTTAATGATTACAATGATGTAACCAACTAGTGTGATATTTGTAAATTTTAACTCGAGACAAGCAATTACTAGTGTTTTATTACTTTTTAATGTAACAAAAAAACTCACATTACTTAACAGTAGTAGTAAGCGATTCCATGAATTTGATAAAAAATTATTGAAGTTGAACAGATACGAGGCGTGTTCAGAAAGTAAGTACCGTTTTTGAAAAAAACAAGTAAAACTTTTTTTTTCAACACAATTTTACTTCTACATGAAAGCCCAAACCTTAAACTATTTTTCGACATAGTTTCCACCGATGTTCAAACACTTGTCGTAGCAGGTGATCAATTTGTCTATACCCTCTTCGTAGAAGGTTCTCACCAACGAATGTAGCCACGACTCCACGGCAGTTTTCACTTCATCGTCGGTTTCAAAGCATTGGCCGCCTAGCTCGCGCTTCATGTGCAGGAACAAGTGGTAATCAGACGGTGGTGCCAAGTCCGGGCTGTAGGGCGGGTGATCGAACTGCTCCCAACGAAATTGTCGAACCAATCCTTGAGTGTCACCAGCAGTATGGGGTCGAGCATTGTCATGGAGCAACACAATTCCGTTACTGAGCATTCCTCTCTGTTTGTTTTGAATTGCCCGCCTTAATTTTTTTAAGGTTTCGCAATACCTTGCTGCATTAATGGTTTCACCTCTTGGGAGAAAATCAATCACCAAAACACCTTTCCGATCCCAAAAGATAGTGCACATGATTTTTTGTGCAGACATTGTCGTCTTGAATTTTTGTTTCTTCGGGGATTGCGTGTCGGTACTCCATTGACTGCTGTTTAGATTCCGGTGTGACATGACGGACCCAAGTTTCATCACCTGTCACAATTTTGTTTAAAAAATCCTCACCATCATCACTGTACCGTGTGAGAAAAGTCAAAGCACTTCCGAGTCTCTTGGTTTTGTGCACGTCAGTGGCAGAAACCTTCTACGAAGAGGGTATAGACAAATTGATCACCCACTACGACAAGTGTTTGAACATCGGTGGAAACTATGTCGAAAAATAGTTTAAGGTTTGGGCTTTCATGTAGAAATAAAATTGTGTTGAAAAAAATTGTTTTACTTGTTTTTTTTTAAAAATGGTACTTACTTTCTGAACACGCCTCGTACTTTATATCAATTTAATAAAATACTATAAAAGGAGGATAATTAATATTTTACAGGACAAAAAATTTATCAAAAAGAAACTCTTTAATTAAATCAAAAACTTTTAATAAATAATATCAATATAAACATTCCTGATAAAACAAAAATAAAACATTTTAACGTATAAGTTATATACATATTTAAAACTTAATTTGTACTAAAATAAAACATTAATAATTATACAAGTATACAAGTACATAAAATTAATTAAATATGCTTTATACATGAGCAATGACATCAAGTATTGTTAAAAAAGGTTATCACTATCTAATCAAATAATTAAGTCTTGATCAAAATCAACCAATGATTTATAATAAATTAATAAAAATTAGGAAAATAACAACTGTTTTCATTATCCACTATATCATAAGTTATTATTTTACTTTTTCACATTAATACACTTTGTAAATAAATATATTATGTACACTAAATATCTAACAAATTGAAAACTGAGTACAAATAGATAATACCATTAAGTATTCATTGTTATGTTTTCAGAATAAAATTATTATTATAATACAATATTTTACAAATACTAATACTAATTACAAAACAACCTCTATCTTTTAATTTATTAATCCAATATTCCATACATTACAATTAAAATATATTAATACAAATAATAATTTTTCTCAGTTATAAATTACACAAAACAAATATAATAAGTTATGTCTGATTCAGAATGCATGATGTTGTAATGTTGGCAGTATAAGAAATTTTCCTTTGGTTCTGAAGATTCCCTAATACACATGTAAGCCTATAATATGAAACACATACCGAATCCTGCAACCGTTAACTATTGTTCAATTTTGTATAAAAATATTGCATTATTCGATTAAATTATTACGCACATTTATTAAATTATTTTATTTTATTGTAAATCAGTACAAATAATAATTTGAAAATTAATAGTGTAAAAGTGTAAGTAAACTATCAAAAAATTACATAAATAAATTAAATGAATACAAAATTTTAAATTGTAGATACAGTATTTAGATGAACTAATGTCCCCTAGCCGTGGGAGTGAGAGAAAACATAACGCTCTCACTCGCACAAGCCATACCCGCCGTTCCAATAACATTGCCTTTAATTTTACTCATTGTTGTGAGCAAGCGTTTATGCATGCAGTAAACTAACAAGCAAGATAATGACTGAAGTATGTTTTCAGATTTGGATTATAACGGTAAAGACCTTTGAGCGCATGCGTAGTTATGCTACATATCTTCCTCTCACTCGCTCGGGTATGGGACATTAGTTCGTGTGATACCTATACTAACTATCCAGTATCAAAGAGTTCACTGTAACCAATTCATAGATAAAACAAAAATTGGATGTTAATTCCTGAAATAGTAACAATGCACAATATAAGATAAAAAATTGTACAAGTTTAATTCGTATGAATAACAGATTGTTCTATTGACAGGGTATAATTCTGTAGAAATGCTAGTTATAACAAAAAAAATCTGGGGTGAAACACACACAACTTTCTCTTGCCAATGCAAATTATGACCAATAAACCTAACATTAGTAATAAAACATTAGAAATAAACAAAAAACTAACCTCAATAAACATAATATTATTTTAATCATGAGTAAAAGACTCAAAATGAAAATTAACCTCAAGTTTGGCTTAAAAATACGGAAAATCACTCTTTCATGCTAAACTAGGCTCTGTAGAGAAAAATGCTCAAAACGAAAGTTGTAGATCTTTTAATTTCCTATAAATTTGATTATATACACTTTTGTCATTAAATGCATACTAAGCCCGAAATCTTAAAAAAAATTGATTTTTCACATGTTTTCGTGAGAAAAAACAGAAAATCGTTGATTACCGCTAAACTAACCGTTATACAAAAAAAATGTTAGAAATAAAAGTTGTAGTATTTTAAATTTTCTACAACTTTTATTATGTAAATTTTTGCCCTAAAATGCATTTTAAAGCCGTAATCTTAAAAAAAAAACGATTTCTTTACTTGAAAACGGCCTCACTGAGAATTTCAGCAAACATGGCGCCTACCCTATCTTGTAGAGCATAAAAAAATAGTGAATGAGGCGATTTTAAAAAAATTGTAGGACCAGTTTTTGAGAAAATCGCAAAAAAGTGAAAAATTACACGAATAAACTACTACTTCCGGTTGACCGATTTTGATGAAAATGTTCGTGTCGAGTCCGGTAGTGAAATGTAACTTAAGTTTTAAGTTTCAAGTTTGTATGATGTTACGTTTTTGAGATATTCTGTTCACACACACACACACACACACACACACACACAGACCAATCGCTAAACACATGTTTTTTGGGTTCAGGGGGTCAGAAAACGTGTAGATCCGGTGAAAACTCGATTTCTTAAAATCGACATGAAAACAATACTTTCCTTCCTATATATTCATATAGGCAAGAGAAAGTAATAAGTCATCGTATCTAAAAATTACTGCTATCTCAAGTTTCATTTCGTTCATTGAATTTGTCGCAGTAAGGTTTCTTCTGTCTAGCTGGTAACACTGAGGTTTCAACTCATATAACTACAGCCATGCATTCTGAATTAGACTACAGTATGTTATGTACAAAAACACCATACAAACAATTTATACTGCAGGAACAACAATAAATACATTTACAATGGCACAATGAAAACTTTAACTACAATAATATAATACAATAAAAAAGTACAACAATACACTCTTCCAAACACTGCTTTTTTCCTTTTTTAATTTTATTTAGTCACATAAACAGCTCGGTCATTAGCAACCACGATGGGATATGTAACAGACCCTGACTGGGAATCAAACCTGAGACCTCAGCGTGGTAGGCTACCGCACTACCACTACGCTACAGAGGCAGCCAAACACTGCTTTAACATGAAATAAACTAACTGAATTGGCTACATGCACAATACACTGATGTAAGAGTTTGTACGCCCAAATAGAAAAACTGGATAAAAAATTACAGCAGTATATGTACAGCCCAAGAAAAAAAAGAATAAAGACAAATTGTCTTTGCTCCTACAAACTTCATAACCCGGTTTGTAATACAGCGGAGTAGATTCCCAGGGTATACAATTTATGTTAAAAATGCCAATAAATGACCATCTTATAACACTGTTTCCAGAATTAATAGGAATTTTATTCCTGGATAGAAATTAGGATATTAACCACCACATAAACAATATATTTTATCAGTTAATATAATTAATTTCTTAAGTCAGTCATTTTTTTGTAATTTTGCCCTACTTAGGACCGTATTAAACGATTTTGTCTCTTGCCTTTTGTTTCTTTTTCGATGTTATTTTTTGTCACACCCAAGGCCTTTCTCATTTTTTTATTACATATTATCTTCCGACCATTCTTGTTATCATTTGTGGTCTTCTCTTTCTCTTGGAACCAATCATCTTAATAAACTTTTTTCTGTAATTACTTCTCTTCTCTATCATATCAAACACCTATAGATATTGAAGTCACGAGTTTGCCTTTTGCATATGGATGGGCTGTGAGGAAGGGAAGTGAAAAATTGAAGTGCTGCCAACCTTAACAGTGAGACACTATTCGTACATTTCACTACCGTGCAGTTTTTGCATACATTTTGTAAGCTGTGGTTTATTCCGAGAAAATGTTTTCTTCATAAACCCTATAAGGAATAAATGTGACCTGTAATATTGCCTACAGCTTAATTATATGACTAGAAATGTTTAATTTATTGTTATTACCAGCTAGCTTATTCCATTGAAACAAAATATGCTACGAATGAATCGCCTTCTTTACTATCGCTGTCACCGGCGTCTTCACTATCAGTCTCACTAGTATCTACCTAACCGTTTCCTTTTTTAACGGGTGTCAACAAAACTGTTGATGAAGAATTATCTTCTTCACTGTCTTTAACTTCCTTCTTTATATTTTGAATTGTGACAGAGAAACATCAAAGTAGTTAGCCGCTCGCACACAGCTTTTGTTAAGAGGCACGGATAGGCATTTTTGTTTAGCTTCAAAAAAACCGACATTTATGTTTATGGTAACAAACAGCTATATTCGTACAGTTAACCCACAAAAGGTTCCGTGATATACTGTATATGCTCTGGGTATAGTATAATTTGTTATGTTTGTCGTATTGAAATTAAAGCAGTCGTGTATGCGCACTGATGCTTTTCCCCCTTTACCCCTTGTTGCAAACAAGGGCAAACCCGTGACTAAAGTGACTATACAAATCCTTTGAAGTTTCTATTTTGTTTTGCATCAGTTCGGTTCATAATTTTTTTCTGGTCCATTCTTAATACTTCCATAAAAATGAATTTTTCTTTTACCTCAAAGAGTTTATTATTGTTTCCATTTTCCATTCCCAAATACGTTTTTATTATTTCTTAACCTATATGCTCTATCTTCATTTCTTTTGAACATACGTCTCTTTCATTTCTATGCACTCCTTCCGAAGGAATATATTATATTCTGATCTATATATTGCTTCAGGATTTATAATAGTACTGTACTGTCTTATTTTACAGTTTACCAATATAAATTTATTTTTTATCAGTTGATATACTACTTCCATTTTCTCTATCGTGTTTTAAATATTTTCAGTTTCACTGCCATTTTCTTGGATTACACAAGATAGGTATTTTAATTTCTTTACCGATTTTGTTTTTGATCTCTAATAAATATTTCAGATTTTCTCTCTTATTACTCGTACTTCCAGTTTTTTCATTTGATATCTACAATCTAATGTTCTTTGCACACTCTCCTAACTCAACTTGGCTCCTTGTTGTGTCTGTTATCCGATAATAAAGCCACATCATCTACAGAAGCAAATAATTCATCTATAAACATTTATTTTTCTTATCTCTACTGAGCTGCCTATTTCTGACATCTATCACTCGAGTATATTTTTGTGTACAAAGGTAATAAAAATTTTATAACTTTGTAACTCACCAAAAATGGAAACATTAAAAAGAATTTGGAAATTATTCAGTCATCTTCATCGAAGACAATAAAATCCAATTTATATAAACTCAAATGTTTAAATGGTAGAGCACACAAAATAAATTTATTATTTTATATTAATAAACATAGAATGCGCCGACTGGTAATTGATATCAGGTAACTCAGTATTTATTACACAAAATCTAATTAATGGTGCCTGATCCGGCGCAGTTAAACTAATTGGAATTAGGCAAACCGGAAAAGGTGGTGTGTATCTAATTGAATTGTTATGACCAGTTCCCAAAAAGTACTGTAACTTTTTTACAACTTCAGCACGCTTCTCTTCATCATGTAAATAATCTTGTGTAGAGCAACCTGAAAACAGATAAAATAAAGGCATTTGATTAGAAATTGCTGAATAAAATTAATTCTTGTTTAAATAGAAATAAAATTTGCAAGTTTTACAAGAAAGTTGACAAAATAACATTGACTGGTCATTAATCTAAAAAACTAGTATTTACAGGAAATAACAAAAATAATCTTCCTTTATGAATAAATTTTTGAAATACATCCTGCAGCTTGCAATCAATCCAAATATAAAAATACTACCAATTTCACTAAAATTTTATTGCTGTTTCAATTTTTCTTTCAAAAATGATTTCACTTAACATGTTTTGGTGTATCCAACACCATCAGAATACATTAAACTTAAAAACTAATTTAATTGCAACATGCCAATTTCAATCAAACACATCATTACAGACTCCCAAACTACGCATTCCACGTGAACACTATTTAAAATTGTTTAGCACTCAATTTGGTAGAAAACATAGCAGTTTAAAACACAATAAATTTTTTAAAATTTCATAAAATTTCAGATTTGATATAATTGTAATATCACATATGTTATTTTTCATTGTGTCATTCTATTTTTTATTTTTCTGGTGTCTAAATTTTCATTGAACTGAACCAATTTTTCATTATGTTTTTATTGATGACCTTTTTGTGTTTGTTTATGTCTTCTTTGGAAATTTTATACTACATGTATTTATATGTAACATGGTTGTTAATGACCTTGTAACCGATGTGACCTTAAATAAATAAATAATTTACTTTTAACATTTTTATATTTTCAGTCACTGAAATAAAATTTCACATAAGTGACTGAAGACATACGTACTTCAGAAAATTAGTTTCATTTTCTGTGTTTGATATACTCTAATGTAAGTGGTTCCGCCGAAACATGTAAATGCAGGAAAGTAGAATAAGAGGAGAAAAAAATTAAAACAGCAATCAATGGTTACTAGAAATTACAGTACTTTTAAAATAGGATACATCATAGTACAGCATGTCCAAACAGAATTGGTGCATCTACTTGAATAGCTATATAAGTACAGAGTGTTTCCTAAGACCACGAACTGTTAAACATTTTATCCTTTTAATTGAGAACAAAATAAACAATTCACTCATTTTCTGTCAAGTTGTTTGTGAGTTACCTTGTACATGCAGGGGAGGGATGAAGAGAGGTATGATCACAACTCTATAACTATGCGCATCAATTCAGATTGGACAAACTATACTTATATTTTGTTTCTTTGAAAAGGTGTCTAAATTAGAGGTGACAATGTTAAACTCTTGAAGGTTTCAAAGAGTTCCACAGTATGTTATAAAATAAATAAATAAATTTAACTATAATTTTCATCAGACTATCCAACCATTCAGTTTCAATAAAATACAATTTTGTAATTGTTAATTTCATGCAATTTATCTATTGGAATATAAATAACAGTAATTTTCTTTTTAATACATACCTACAAATTTGTTTGCATGTTCACCATAAACTAGAGCAGTAATACTATGACCAGTCTGCAGCATCAAAAGTAATTCAAATAAAAATTGAAGTTTAACTTCTGCTTCTTTCCCTGCAATACAAACATTAGAATTATATTAAAGTAAAATACTAAGTGGTCCAAAAAAATGTATCCACAGTTTAAAAGTCCATAACTTGCAAACCAATTGACGGAGTTGTCTTATCTTTGGTAGTGTACTAGTTTGTAGTTCCGACAGTTGCCACACAAGCGTTGTTTTGCGTTGTTTTGTTTTGTAGTTCCAGCAGTCGCCACACAAGCATTGTTTTGCGTTGTCAGATGACAGTCGCCGGATAGTCCGTGTTGTGTTCGTTACTCGAGTAAACATGGCTGGCGCAAGGCTTACATTCGATGAAAGGAAGTTAGTTTTGAAGTGGTATTTTAAGTACGAAAACATTAATGAGGTTCAACAACAATGGCGACGTGAGTATCAAACAGAGCCACCGACACGTTTAACGATTTGTCGCATTCGAAACAAATTTGAAGCCGAAGGCTGTTACAGATGTACACAAACAACGATCTGGAGGACCTGTAACAGTAACAAGTCCACCTAACTTCCGTCCTGTGTTAGAACAATTCACTCGCTCACCACAGAAGTCTGTGAGACAGTGTGCCCGTGAAACTGGAGTGAGTCGCTCAAGTGTTCGGTGAATTTTGAAGACAGCAAAGTGGAAGTAATAATAATTAGGTAACAATTGGGTATGGACAGCTTGACAAAGAGGGTTGGACAGACAGATCTACAATGGTTTGGCTATATTAGCAGAATAGAGGAGGTTAGACTTCTTAGAAGGAAGCTGTACTTCATGATGAAGGGAAGAAGACGAAGGGGCAGACCAAGAGTGAAGTGGATAGGTTCAGTTATGGATGAATTGGCAGAAAGATGCGATGCTAAGATAGTAACGGAAGAGAGATGGTTCACCAATAGAGAGGGATGGAGATGAGTTGTGTTGGGTCCAACCCCAAAAAAAAAAAAAAAAAACGAGGGATAAGAACGATGATGACATAATAACACTATTCCTCTTAGTGTTTTAAGCATATTGCCAACGTGTTTATTAATTAAAACTTTAGAAATATGACACAAGTACAAACACCTTGGATCAATTTTTTCATCTGATGGAACAAGTGAGAGGGATATTAGGGTCGGCATAATTCGAGTAAAATTCTTCTTCAAAATTAATAAATAACTACTCTGGTCTAATAGAATGATTAATGGAAATGATTAGAAAAAAGGCTAAAATGTTATGGACAACTGTCCATAACAACCGAATGAATGGATGACAAACAGTTGACACAATATATTTTTAAGACACTGAACAATAGACCTAAGATGTCATATAAATGGTTCAGAAAGGATACAGTGTATGAATGCTGAGAATGTAGGCTGCAAAAAGAGCTTCTAGAGATGTTTACAGCCACCTCACATGGTGGCTTTACATCGAAAATTGGCCCTACATGAAAAAAATCCTGCTTCAACCATGTCTGTAGGATTCAAATTCATAAAATATGTAAACATTTTAATTATAAAACCATATGAGGTATAACGTAGTTTTAATGCTAATTCTAAAGGAATATACGAGGGGGTACCCAACAGTATCCGGAATAGCTCTGCTGTGGGCGGAGCTTGTGCAGTACAAATTCCCGCCACTAGGCTGCTTGTAGCGCTACTCATTGCCAGTTCAATGCCATTTTGTTCGTTGATCTAGCTTGTTCTGTTCTCGTGTAGTGATTGTTCTCGCTAGTGCTGTTTTGTGCTCGTGTCGTTTTTCATGATGGCAAGTTTTAATGAACAACGTGCGGCTGTGAAATTTTGCTTCTTGCTCGGTAAAAACGCCGCGGAAACAGTTGTAATGTTGAACACAGCTTACAAAGACGACGCTATTGGAAAAACCCAAGTGTACGAGTGGTTTTTGCGCTTTAAAAATGGCGACATGTCGATTGAGAACAAACCTCGTTCTGGACGACCGTCGACTTCCCGAACAGACGAAAATGTTGTGAAAGTGAAAGAAATTGTACGAACAGACCGACGACAGACCATTGACCAAATATCACAGGTTAGTGGGTTATCTTGGAGCTCAGTCCAACGCATTTTAACAGAAGACTTGACAATGAAAAGAGTCGCTGCCAAGTTTGTGCCTCGGGTTCTGACAGACACTCAAAAGGAACGTCGAATTGAAACGTGTAGTGATTTGAAACAACAGCTTGAAACTGATCCAGATTTCATGTCAAAGATCATTACGGGTGACGAGTCTTGGTGCTATGGGTACGACCCAGAAACCAAACAACAATCCAGTCAATGGAAGACTTCATTATCAGCCCGGCCAAAAAAAAGTCGTCAAGTCAGATCGAACATCAAAACAATGCTGATTTGTTTTTTTGATGTGAGGGGAATTGTCCATTCAGAGTTCGTTCCACCAGGCCAAACGGTAAATCAAGCTTTTTATCTTGAAGTGTTAAGAAGACTACGAAACAGCATTCGTCGTAAAAGACCTAATTTGTGGCATACAGGGGACTGGTTTTTCCACCACGACAACGCGCCTGCACACACGGCAATCTCGGTTACCCAGTTTTTGGCGAAAAACGGCATGGTTTTGCTACCACACGCACCGTACTCACCCGATCTGGCTCCGTGTGATTTTTTCTTGTTCCCACGCATGAAAAGGGGCATGAAAGGTCTCCGATTTAACAACGTTGATGATGTCAAGAAAAAAACGACGGATGAGCTGGCAGCCATCACTGAAGAGGAGTACAAAAAATGTTTTGAACAGTGGAAGCACCGGTGGGACAAATGTATTAGTTGTAATGGAGAGTATTTTGAAGGGGATAAGGTTCTTTTGTAAAAAAATTAAAAATAAATAGTTTTAAAAAATAATTCCGGTTTCTTTTGGGTACCCCCTCGTATATCTTCATTCAAAAATAAATCTTTATAATGTATCCTGTAGTTTGAAATTATTTCTATTTCATAAAATTAATTAATATAATAATTTCACTAACCTTCTTTTTAAACTGCGTCACTTTTATTTTTATTCTTACTTACACATGTTTCGGTGGATCCACCATCAGAGTAAATAAAAAAAAATTGAAACTAAAAAATTTTTATACAAGTGATTGAAGATGTATCATCTTCTGTAAATTTTAAATAAGTGAGATAAAAATTTTTTAGTTTCAATTTTTTTTTATTTACTCTGATGATGGTGGATCCACCGAAACACGTGTAAGTAAGAATAAAAATAAAGGTGACGCAGTTTAAAAAGAAGGTTGGTGAAATTATTATATTAATTCATTATATGAAATAGGAATATATATCTCCTTACATTATTCGTCATTAGTAATCTTTCGACCACCTCTACAAAACTGTAATACTCTATAAAAAGTAAAATGTATGTACTGTAAAAGTAAAATATTTACCTTTAGCAAAACAAGCTGGACAAATAGGTTTGGAATCTGCAGTAAACTTTAATGTTGAATAAAGAAAGAAATTTTCACAAGACTCTTTACAAAACCCACTAATCACATCTAATGAATTATCTGAAACAACACAATGATAACAATAATTAGTAATAATAAAACAATTTGTATTTTTAAAAAAGGCAAGCTAATCAAAACTAAAATAAAGCAAATGAACGAGTTTAATAAAATAATTCCTGAACATTAGACTTGAATTATGATCTTCCCGTGCTGATTTTTTAATCAGAATGGTTTACTTTTTAGTTATATTAATGGATATTCATTTAGAATTTTATTTTTCCACTTTCCTTGGTTGTTTCAAGCAAAGGTTTCAATTTCCAACACAGATTTGTTGTATTCTATGCAACAGCACAACATTATAACTTCTGCAGATTTTAGCACACCACAATTTTTTAAAATCCCTAACATGTGTACATTACAATCTGTTCAACTTATGAACAATAAGTAATCCTATGACCCAATTAGATGAGGATGATATGTATGACGTGTAAATGACGTGTAGTCTCATACATTCCAATCCTGAGAGAGTATGGTTAATTGAACCCCAACCATCAAAGTACACCAGTAACCAATGCCTAGTTTTCAAATTTATATAAAAGTAACTCCTTTTACAAAGATTTGAACCAGTAACCTTCATCTCCAAAAATCAGCTGTTAAACATCCGATTTGCAGCGATGACTTTACCACTAGACCAACCTGGTGGGTTACGTCACAAAATGTATAATTTAATAACATTAAAAACATAATTAAATTTTCTAATCAATTAAGCACATCATATAAAAAAATTAATTGATTACACAACTACAGCAAGTTTTATTATTAAAAATACAAATACTTCTAAAACAATCAAATTTTTTTTCTTTTTTTTGGTTTAATGTCCGACTGTTCTGCAATTATTGCTAATGCAGATGGTGAAGGATGAAATGATTTTTGTAACGTATGAAAATATGCCATGCCTGAATGGGATTCGCACCCAAGACCGCATGATGAGAGGCGAGCACGTTACCAACTACGCCATTGCGGCTGGCAAATCAAAACAAATCAAAGAATGTTCAAAATGTGGTAATGAATAAGACATACAATTCTTTTGAAAAAAAATTAGTTACCTGTAATCGTAGGTCGTAAATCCCATATTACAGCAACGAAAGACATTTGTGATTTCACAATTACGGCAGACATTTGAGCTCTTGGAATGGGTGTATCTTTAGCAGTCGCTTTTATAAATTCTGTAAAAATAAAGTATTCTTTTACTACAAATGTATACAGGGTGGGTGATTTATGCAAATGTGAACCTCACTTGAATACAATATACTATTTATGATGAAACAAAACATTCATAATTTACGTAATAATATTCAACAAAAATGTGCTACTCATTAAATGTTGATGTTTAAAACAAATATCGAATAACGATGCCAGAATAAATATCAAGAAAATAACACAATAAAAATGTTTATAAATTTAATTTATAACAATTATTATTATTAATTAACAATTTTTTATTTTTAGCGGGTTTTTATCGCTGTAGCACAGAAGTATCAAATAATAAACAAAATCATGTCTTATAAAATCATGTTGTTGTTTGTGTTTAGGTCATCAGCCGAAAGGCTGGTTTGAACCTGTAGAGGTTTTACTAAGTAAAACGAGGAGTGAGGTGGTTTACCATTGCCTTCCTCACCGAGTGGAAAAGTACACTTATCAGCATACCAGGCCCTCTGAAAAGCATATATTTTCCACTCTGCAAATGACACTTTCACTTCATTCACCACAGGGTCTGGCTGTATAATGAAATTCATTACTTTCAGAGGAGATAACTCTAATTAGTGTCTTTTCCACATCTACCTCCTCTTCTGTTCTTAAATGATTCAGTCATTTAATTGGCTGACCATGTGATAAGAAACACAACTATTTATTTTAGCCCTGCAACTAACAGATTGAGTGTAAATAATTTGACACTCCACCTGTCTGTTATGGGCAAATATAAATTATAAATCATACCTAATAAATTTTCAAATAAAAGTAAGAAAAAATTATGTATAGAAAATAAAATGTTTTAAACATACCGCAGGAACAAACTTAACAACACAATAATAACGCAAAAAAACACAGACTAATACAAGATAATTTGACACATGATTTCTGAATGGAATAACTGCACATGTAAAGTTACTGCACAGAAGGCAATATGGAATAATGATGCCAAAATAAACATCAAGAAAATGACATAATAAAAGTGTTCCCAAATTTAAATTGTAACATTAATATTATCAGAAACAATTCGTATTTTGAGCAACTTTTCGTCCTCTGTAGCACAGAAACATCAAATAATAAGTAATATTAAATGATAAACAAAATCATTCCTAATAAATCAATCATAGATAAATGTTCAAAAGTGACTATTTTCAAATGTACATGTAATTGATTAATTTGTAACGTGACTGATTGGTTTCGTGACAAACTAGTCAAGTGACTGATCTATTATTTGATATTGGATTTTATACATGAACCGACTAAACATGTGACCGATCAGGGACTTGACCAACCAGTTACTTATTTAAATAAGAAATAATTAATTGTTATAGATGCATTCTAGGTTCCCTACATATTATCATCATAGTTATTTATCTTTCAAAAATATAATCAGGAAAAGAAGGTAAAACTTTTGCAGAGGTATCAACAAAATGAATGAAAAGCGACTAGTAACTAGGAAATATTGAATTTTTATAAAAAATAGAATAACAAAAACAAATTAGTTTCAGGAATTGAAAAGGACTTTAAAATATTATACTTCAAAAAATCAAAAAAATTTTCATGAAAAATTGAGGAGCCTAGATTTTAGAAAAAAAGAAACTATATACTGCAAAAATGTACAGAAGAAAGGAAGGAAGAAAGGAAGGAAGGAAGGAAGGAAGAAAGAAAGGGGGAAAGGAAGAAAGAAAGGGAGACAGGAAGAAAGGAAGAAAGAAAGGAAGGAAGAAAGGGAGAAAGGAAGAAAGAAAGGGAGAAAGGAAGGAAGAAAGAAAGAAAGGAAGAAAGTAAGAAAGAAAGAAAGAGTTTTGGAAAAGATTTAAATCTGCACAATGCAAATGTGATCTCTAGTGGTCATAATGCAAAAAAAGGCAATGTTTTATTATTATTACTTACCAGAAACACTTTGTGACTGTGATTCAAACTGGGACTGAGGTATCTCTTTTGCACATTTAGTAGTATTTTGATCAGAATTATGAATGGGTTCTGGCTGCTGCTCCAACTGCAGTTGTTGTTTCTGTTGCTGTTGCAAGTTTTCAGGATGTTGTTCATCTTTATGATGTTGTTGTTGTGGTTCATCTATCTCCATGTCTAAATTTACCTCTAAATTTTCTTCTCTTTCTGAAGGTTGAATATCTCTTAAATCAATATGTTTAATTTGTTCAAGAGGTTGTTCAGGGTCCTCCGAAGTTCCTTCCTCCAATCTTTGTAACCAATGCTCCTAAAAAAGATTAAAACCAATAAATTAATAACAATGAAACCCAGGAAGAAAGACAAAGTCAACAAATTACATTAATTCTTAATCCACTTCTGAGAACGTAGTGTTTCAAGGTCCAGATTATTAATAATAGTCAAAGAGATTTTCAGTTCTGTGGAAAGTGGCAGCAGACCATTTCAAAACGTAGAAAATGGATGGGGGAATAATTTCTTCAGTATTGTCACAAAAATAGGAACAAATTTGTTCACATAATTGTGACTGCAGATAAGATATAGGTTAAGTTCATTAAGGCAGAGAGCTTAAGGAAAAATGTAAGCAATGGATACATGGGATTTTTTTTAACTATAAACAATTTTGAATGCAGTGTTTTCCAACCAAAAACTGAAGGCTAGTGTTCTGGGATCATGAAAAACTAAAAAAGTAAAAATATAATCAAATAGAAAAGGCCCGATATCCTTGCTATTGTTCTACTTCATGACAATGCATGGTCACATACCAACGATAATAGTTTCTAGCACTTCAAAACTAACAAGGAGCTCATGGATAAAGTTGACAACTGTCTGGGAAACCTGGCAGCGAAAGCTCATGATTCACTATGACAAGCACTTGAATTTGGGCAGCAACTATCAGGAGATGTAGTACAGTAATAAATTTGTTTATGATGAAAAATTTTCACTAAAAACGACTATTTTAACGAACTCATTGAAAGGTGATTTTGATTTAGCCTACAATATAAGAACAGAAACTGCTAAGTGTACAGAGAAATACAGAGTGATTCAAAACTACACGGCAATCTCTTGGGATCTCATTCTATAGCTAAAAATAAGAAAAAAAGTTCATATAAACATATGCCTGAAAACGCTTAGCGAGTTACGGCTAGCGAAAAATTTCACCTAGAACTCTGTACCCTCGGTAAAGTAAGGACGTATAAAAATGTTAAACGTAGTTACAAAGATACAAATACTATTGTTTCTTATGTTTTTTAATCTGAAAAATTGAATAAAATTGGTTCCAGAGCTGTAAATGCAATACTTTCAGAGATATCTTACATAAAACACAAGAATTGGTGCAAAGAAATAACACATTCTTGTGTTTAACGTAAGATTACTAAAGGTGTATTTTTTCTTAAATAAATTTTCTACAAATTTATTTAAGAAAAAATACACCTTTATTTACCATGTATGGAAGTAATCTTACGTTAAACACAAGAATGTATTATTTCTTTGCACCAATTCTTGTGTTTTATGTAAGATATCTCTGAAAGTATTGCATTTACAACTCTGGAACCAATTTTATTCAATTTTCCAGATTAAAAACCATAAGAAACAATAGTATTTGTGTCTTTGTAACTACCTTTAACATTTTTATACGGCCTTACTTCACCGAGGGTACAGATTTCTAGGTGAAATTTTTCGCTAGCCGTAACTCGCTAAGCGTTTTCAGGCATATGTTTATATGAACTTTTTTTCTTATTTTTAGCTATAGAATGAGATCCCAAGAGATTGCAGTATAGTTTTGAATCATCCTGTATAATGGAGGCATTCTTTTTTTCTTTGTCACAATATTAAATAAAAAAACAACATCAATTATTAAATTTAATTTGACTTACAACATTACTAATAGAGCGTTCAGTACTCGATGTAACAGTATCTCCTAAATTTAAATCCAAACATTTTTTCCGACCAAATTTTCGTTCATTTCTAAATGAACATTTAACAGTTTTTATCGAGTCAGTTGGAGAAGGAGGAGCAACGATTCTAATATTATTATTCTTCGCCAAATAGTTATTATTTAATATTTCTGCTTTACGAGATAAAATTTTATGTTTTAATGAAGATTTAATAGTATCTGAATTAAGACGTTTTTTGGTCGCTGTGAAGACACTCATTATTTGCGGCATATCATTTTCCAAATTGATATTGGTCAAAACTTTACACTCCTCCATTTTGTACATTTCATAATTACGATTATTTTCTAATTCTTTTCGTTTACAATTTAAATCTTTTAAAACAGGTTCACATAAATAAGTAGGATTGTAATTGATTTTATGCGAAAAATCAGACCTTATAGAATCACTCTCTTCGTCTAACGTCAAATCCATATCAGAAGAATTAAAACTTTTATTATCGATAATATGAACCGGAGAATTACACTGTGGTGTGAACGGACCAACTAATTGATACCGACCGGTAATCGGCCTAATATCTTTTCTTTTACGTTTTTTTAACCTACGAACAACGCGGTTTTTATTAAGGTTATAACCTAAACTGTCTTGAGAAAGATCGGAAATTTTTTTGATTAAATTTTGATTTCGAACAAACTGTTCACTGTTATGTTTTAATTGATATTTTGGTTTATCATCTGAGATCACTGGATTAATAATATTATCTTTAAAACTATCTTTAGGAAAAACATCATCAAAATCAATCTCGATTACATTATGATTGGCTTCATTATCATTACTATCATTGTAGTTGTCACTTAATTCTTTGTTGATAACTTCATCATAATTTTCAAAAACAGTTAGGTTAATATCAACATCATCATCATCAACCTGTGATGATATCATATCTGATTGTAATTCTGAACCCTTTTCGTTACTAAAATTTTCTGTAGTACATTCATTGTTAAAAATACCTTCTTTTTCATGGACTATTTCTGAATCATTCATTACTTCCTTATTACTATCATTATTAACAAATTCGTCATCATTGTCATTACTACAACTATTAATATTACTACTAATCTTATCATTACTAGCACTAACACTATTTTTATCACTATTATAATAACTTTTTACAATATTTCTTAATAAACTACTATCATCATTACTATAATGTGAATCCTGATTGGATACTAAATTACTGTTTTCATGGATATCTACGTCATCTATTAAATTTTTACGTTTCTTATTAACTGTATCGTTATGTTTACAAATTTTACGTTTTCGTTTTCTATTTCTAGTAACATATTTTTTTCTATAAATGTAGAAAGAAACAGAGGATTCATTATCGCTATCTTCATCTTCAGAACTAGAAAAACTTAACGTATATCTACTAAAACATTTTCTCTTTTTTAACTTAAATGAATGATCACAAGCCCTACAACTTTTTTTTTTGTAATTTCGATTTCTTAATCTCATATTGTAATTGTTACTATTGCTATAAGTAGTTTCAGCTTTTGAAAAACTGACATTAACTGATTCGCTTTCATGCGTTTCATCTTTCGAAACGGATGACAAATTAGCATCGGAAAAAATGTCGTTTAAAAAGACATTACTATTGTTGAGCGAATTATTACATGTATCATCAATTTTTTCAATTTGAATAGTAGGAAATAAATTAAAGCTCATTAAATTTGATGGTAATTTAATTTTTTCTTTTTCTAAAATCTGTTTTAAATCATTATTAATATTGCTGAGTTCTGGAATAATCTGAAAATTTAAAAGAAAAATACTTATTGAATTATTATAACTAAAACACGAAGGCATCTATTGAAAAACGGTTTACGCCATTGTTTTTTCTTAAAATTTCACATTGAAATGACGTATCACATGACCAACATCCCATTTAAAAAAATAAAGTTGAACCAATATGGTGGACAAAAATTTCAAAACCAAAAAAAAGTTGGATTTTTAAAAATATGCAGATCCGCATAAGCTTCTTTCGCTAAATACGTCTCAGTTACGCAATATAGAGCTGTTTCCATACTTAAAAATCACCCTGTATACAATTAATGGTATAATACTTACAGATAAAAGAACTAACCAAACAAATAAAATAAAAAATTGACTTCATTTTACCGATCACAATTTTTATAATTAGTTGCTTTTATGCTACAAAAGCCCTAAGCTTACAAACAGTGAAAAAACAGTGAAAGTTTAAATTGATTAGGTAGTTTCTGAGATTACTTTTTATAAACAAGAAAAAATCTTACTTCTTTAAAACATTAGTACAAAAATAAACTGTAAACAAATTAATTTAAAAAAACTATTTTAAATTAAAACAAAATACAAGTGAAATTGGTCTGATCACAAAAATTTGATAACTTTTTCTCCAAATCTAACAAGCAATCAGAGCTGATGATTTGGCAGTGCCATGTATTATATATTTTTAATGATTTTGTCTCTTCTCTTGAAGTACTTATTGAATTTAAAAATCATTGGTTACAAAACTGTTTTTATCAGTTCATTTTGATCTGAGGACTGCTACAAATAAAAAACCAAAAATGATAATAAATTCCAACAAAAAAACTTGTCTTATAAACTTACCACTTCATCTGCACAAATAACTGGTCCTTTTTCTTTTGGTTCTGACATTGTATCAACTTTTGATTGGTTATCTACATGGTCAATTGAATCATCAATTTTTTCATTGCTACATTCATCAACTATTTCAACATTTTTATCAACACTTTTGGCATTAGTTTCGGTTTTAGAACTATTTGCGGTGATTGAAATTTTATTTAAAACAACAGCACATTCTTTAAGTTGTCTCTTTTTGTGATCAAATAAATCACAAGAACTTTCAGATGAATTAAAAAAATGACTATTTAAGCTATCATTAAAAAATAATTTTTTACGATGCACTGCTTGTTTAGTAAGGGGATAGTTTTTAATGTCCACAACAATTTCACTACCAACTACGTTCTCTGTGTCTTGAGACGCATCTTCCAGCCCTTCGATAATTTCTCGAGCCTTTGATTTGTACATTCGAACAAATTCACTGTCTACTTCACTTTCAGTGTTAATATTTATACATTCATCTGCCTCATCGGCTTTATCACAAATATTACCACCATCTGCTTTCTGATTACTCCTGAAATTTAAAAATACATTAGGTCAATAACAAAATAAGCAAAACCATTATATATATGATTAAGGGGAGAATGAGGAAGGGGTGGGGAAGACAGAGGGAGAATGTAAGAGAAGGGGAGAGGGAAAAAGAGATCGACTTGCATTTTTTCTCTCTGAAGACCACAATTGCTCAAATATATTCTATGAAACACAACTACGCATAAAAATATGTTAATCCTAGAAAATCTGGAAAACTTATCTGTAGCTTATTTTCTTACAATTTTGAAACATTTTTGTTAATTGTTACAAATGTGCAAATAATCATTAACACATAAAAGGTTTCACAATTCTGACAGGGTTTTAACTGAATATTTAATATTATACAAGTTACAATACATACTTTAATAAATTTAATTTTAGTAAACATAGCCTGAGAACTAAAATAACATACGCACACAAAAATGTACCAAACAAAAACAGAACAAGAAATAAGCAGTTGGATTCCTTTACACACAGCAACAAAAATGTTATTTCAAAGATAAATCCCCAAACCTTCGCCGTGGTTCTCCAAAATTGTTAAACCATACGGATTGTCGTTATGTTTAACGCGGAATTACTGAAATGGCTCTACAGTGTTGATAAGCAACAAAAGAAATGATTATTTGTGATTATAATGATTAATATGTGAACTAACAAGCTGTTGTTTTGATTTTAGGAGACCCGATGTAAGAAGAAGAGGAACTAAACTAACCAATCTTAGAACATATTGTAACACTTATTGCTAAGGTCAGTTTCGGGATCTAGGTTATTAAATAATTAATACACTAAAGTTTACAATTACAAATATTTATTACACTTAAAGGTTTACTACAAAATAAATAATAAACTAATTAAAATGACTTATTACAATAAATAACTTAATAATTTACTTAAAATAAATAATAAACAATACATAACTTAATAACTTACTTAGCACTACTTACAATCACTTTTATAAGATTACGTATATAAAATGGGACTGAGTACACAAAAACTGAACTTAATACACTTACACAAAGACTTTACACAATACACACACAACAAAAGCAGTATAACAATCGTGAATCACTACAATACTCGGATACGTAACCTGTAAATACGCACCCCGATAATCGCTCGACAAAGATCACATGAATACTACTCTAACAGCGCTCGGGGTCTCTTTATATACCCATTCATAAAGTTCATTCTAGCAAAGCATAGAGACTTCATGTAAATAATAAAGTACAAAAAAAATTATAAGTGAATGCTAGAAAAATCCGTTGTAAACAAGTCAACAATAGGTCTTTTGTAAATAGAATAAAAGTCGTTATGGGTTACAATACCCGACCTTCTATTCTACACGATAGTTATCACAACTTTTATGAATAGACTCAGCTTTATTGTCCTCACTCTATTCACTCTATTATCCACCATGTACCATTTCACGAAAACACTAGAACCTTCGCGAACGATCCTTTTCGATTTTGTCACAATATGAAACCATCATTGGATAGGTTAAAGTCCCACTTTGGGTTTAAATTTAAAAGTAGAGATGTCAATTTAATAGTATAAATTATATGTATGTCCATAACGAGCAGGTGGAGTGTTAAATTACTTGCACTCGATCTGTTGGTTCCAGGGTTACAAAAAATAGTTCTGTTTCTTATCACATAGTCGGCCAATTATATGACTGAACTATTTAAGAACAGAAGAGATAGAGGTGTAAAAGACATTAGTTGGAGTTATCTCCTCAAAGAGTAATGAATTTCACTATACAGCCAGACCCTGTGGTGAAAGAAGTGAAGGTGTCATTTACAGGGTGGCATTAAGCTGATAAGCATAATCTTTTGACTCAGTGAGGAAGGCAAGAGTAAACCACCTCACTCCTTGTTTTTACTTAGTAAAACCTCTGGAGGTTCAAACCAGCCTTTCGGCTGTTGACCTAAACAACAACAAGTTATACGTATGGAATTCATAGATAAACATTTTGGGAATTATATTATTAATATACAAAAAAATTCAAAGATTTTTTTATAGATAAATGGTGTATCATATCTTTAATTTTTTTCTTATTGCTAGACTGTGACCTGATCTGTGGGAAGTTTTAACTAGTGTATTGCCATAAAACTGAACAAAAAATTAGAGGCAACTGCTCATGAATGAAATATCACTATAATAAACTGACTTACAACTATTTACATTCTTACAATATAAATTTTATCATTTACTTGATTTAGAACATATTTTAGGCATATTTACAAATAGAATAAATAAATAAAATGTACAGAATAATTTTTTAACTACACTGAAAAACAACAATCTTGTATGGTATATTTGATACACAATGTTTAACATTAAATAGAAAATGGGAGAAACTCCATATATTAAAGTATCAACTTCCGCATTCTTACAGCATCAGTAAAAATATAATTTTTTCAACTGAAATTTTTTTAAATAAAAAAACTGATAATTAACTTACTCATTAGATTGATCTGGTTGTTTAAATTCAAAATTTGATGGTAAAAGTTCTATTTTCGTTTCAGGCCGACTAGCATCAACCACAAAAATTAAAGCATCACCGTTTTTAGTTTCATTTCTTATAACTTGCACATTCTGAATAGATATTTTCTTATTCTCCTGCAAATAAAATTTAAAAATCTGAACATACTGACAATTTTTATAAAATAAGTATTTAGCTTGTAGGGTAGTAAGGAGAGACAATAAAATAATCAAGAACCTCCATATGTAAACAGTGTTATTAATGTAAATACTATTACTATTTTAGCATGGTTTTTTTTTACATATGACTATTTCACACATTCTGTTAATGCAGGCAATAAAGGGTGATGGAAAAGTTTGCCCATAACAGGCATGTAGAGTGTTAAATTATTTGCACTCAATCTGCTAGTTCCAGGGCTACAAAAAAAATAGTTCTGTTTCTTATCACATGGTCAGCCAATTATACGACTGAAACATTTAAGAAATAAACATTTAACAAATAAAATAGCTGGATAATATAGAACAATATAATATATAAACTTATGCCCATAACAGACAGCTGAAGTGTTAAATTATTTGCACTCGATCTGCTAGTTCCAGGGCTACAAAAAAAATAGTTCTGTTTCTTATCACATGGTCAGCCAATTATACGACTGAAACATTTAAGAAATAAACATTTAACAAATAAAATAGCTGGATAATATAGAACAATATAATACATAAACTTATGCCCATAACAGACAGCTGAAGTGTTAAATTATTTGCACTCGATCTGCTAGTTCCAGGGCTACAAAAAAATAGTTTTGTTTCTGATCACATGGTCAGGAAATTATATGACTGAATCATTTAAGAACAGGAGAGGTAGAAGTGTAAAAGACATTAGTCAGAGTTACCTCCTCTGAGAGTAATGAATTCTATCATTATACAGCCAGACTCGTGGTGAATGAAGTGAAGGTGTCATTTGCAGGGAGGAAAGTAGTAGTGTAAGCATACTTTTCCAATCAGTGAGGAAGGCATGGTAAAATATCTCACTACTCATTTTATTTAGTAAAGCCTCTAGAGGTTCAAACCAGCCTTTCAGCTGATGACCTAAACAACAACTTTGGTTACATGACATTTTTTGATATAGTGAACAAAACGGAGATATTCGTAGCTTTTGTTTACCCATTCCTCAGAAAACAACCATTTTCCGGTGATAATAACAAAAATTAGTAGCCTACATTGAATACAATCGTGTCCGGAACCTCAGTAGGTACCAAAATTCATTGGATCTGGTTCAGAAGTTTTTGTGTGATAAACCATAACAGATAAACACTGAAACTCAGTTAAATTAATTTTAATATTTTACTTTGTAGATCTGACAAAGAAACAAAATTTGGGGCGTTTTGAAAAATTGTACAAAATTAAAATTTTATTTAAATAGGGCTATATAAATTATGTTCTTCCCATTCAATATATTAAGTTCAATTAATTAATAATGAACTATTAAATAAATATTTCTGTAAATAATAAATTTAACTCCAGTAATATACTTTTATAAGAAATACACTAGGATAAAATGACAGCTGTCACAGAGGTTATAAAAATACAAATATTAGGATTTTTTTAGAGGGCTCTGCATGCAGATAAGCATACTTTTTCACTCAGTGAGGAAAGCACGGTAAACCACCTCACTCCTCATTTTACTTAGTAAAACTTCCAGAGGTTCAAACCAGCCTTTCGGCTGATGACCTAAACAATAGATGAAAAAGTGTCAGACCTAACTGGGAATAAAATACAGATCCCTGGTATACACGCCAGTTCCTCTAACCACTACACCATAGGCCTGCCTGTTAGCACCACCTGCTTAACACGTACTTACTGAATACCGGGTGAGGGTCACTTGCACAATTGATCAAGTATGAGTGTAGTCCAAAGACCACAGTAGCAACTGCTGTAGCAGAAGTAGTTGTTTTCCTAGTACTGCATGTACCAGATCCAAAGTACACTCCTACGAATCTAGTTTTATTACTAATACCAATATAACTGAGTACAGTGAAAATAATAATCTTTTTTTGCTCAGTTGGTATTTCTGTACCTTGATACAAAAAGTAACAAGTACTTTTTATCAGATACCATTCAGTACTCGTACTCAAGTTGTCCTAAGAATAAAATATCTGTTCCGACTCAAGACTAAGACAGTTCCAGAAATCGGCAAGCATGTTCCCTAAGTGGTATTTAAAAAAAATTAAAGTGTGGAGTGAAACTAGGAAAAACAAGAAACAGTAATAAACAAGGATATTTAATGCATTCTAATGAGGTTAGCAATAAGACTGTGACAATTTAGGCTCAATTGCTAGTAATATACCTTTATTTTCAAAGAGATAACTGTCACTTACATTGCTATGAGTATTCTGCTAAAATTCTTTAGTCATGTTTTAGAGTAAGCATATCAAAATAATGATCATACTTTTAAAAAGAAAAAAAATTCTCACTCCATCAAAAAACTATAAATAAAAGAAATATTACACCACTACTCTATAAATGAAATGTGCCAGGAAGAAACAAAAAAAAATTATCTAATTACCTTCAAAATATCATCGTCAATAGTAACAGGAATTTTTTTAACAATAATGTCAATCTCATTTACGCCAACTGTATATTTCTCCCTTGATGAAATGACTTCGGACCAGAGCCGACATTCTTTAGGCACACGATAACTAAAATGTTGTAAAGTAGTTCCATCTACAACTGTTAATACAGCAACATTTGGATCAAAGAACCAACGGACAGATTTTATCTAAAACAAATTTTTTAAAAATTCACATTTTAAATTTTTTACTTTTGATGTGATAAATGCTCACATACATAACACAGACTTATCAGTAGTATAACCAAATTTTAAAAATTTTCTACAAAACTGCTAACAAATTTTAACTATTTGTTTTCTTTTAATTTATTTACGTTTCATCAACAGCTACATTATTAGCGACTACTTTGGGTTAAGGAGAGGTGGGTTTAAACATGTAATAATTTTCCAGACCCTAGCAAGGAATCAAACCCAGGAACTTTTTCTTAGCAAAGTAGCATGTTAAACACTACAAGGGAGTGAGGCAGTGAATTGTTATTTTACAATTCTCCTTTTAAATGGATATCATAAAAACTACTATTTGATAAAGTTTGGATGAAGCTTTTTTTGATAATCTCAGTTAAAAGTTACAGAGAACTGCAATATCGGCTATAATATTTAGTATCCTGAGTTTAATGATTACTTAATGGCAATATTTTATGAAATCAGGGAGTCATTGCAACTTGTGAAAGAAAAAAATAACTCGTTTCAATACATTGAAGTACAGTAGAAATTGTTAAAGCAAGTATAATAGATTTTTGTCAATTTCTTTCCTACACTGTAAATACATTTTTGAGCTTAATAAATAACTTGACTATTTGACATCAAACAAAAATTTTTATAGAGTTTTATCAACTTCTTTCAAAACCTGTTTCAAACTAACCTGTTTATTATTAAAACTATTAATTTTTATTAGATACTATTCTCAATAACTAAGATTTATTTTAAATATTACAAGGAAAAGCAATAAAGCAATACATATAAAAAATTGAACTCATTTTATTGACTAAATTAAACTGCAAATAAATTATAAATAACACATTGTAATTTACAATAAAAACAAATTCACAAAAACATTTATTAATAGATCAGTGGTTCCCAACCCGCAGTGGTCTGCGGACCACTCAGCCTGAAGTGAACTACCACGGACCACCCATTACATTATTGCATATATATTATCAGTTTTAACCAAATTAAAAGGTGATTAAATAAAACAAATTCAGAAACAAACTATTAAGAAACTATTATTACAACATATAATTGTTATTTTCAGAAAGTAGGGTAAGTACATTGTACATCACAAAAAGTAAAAATATTTTTTAATTGTAAATTGTCTTTTAATAAAATAAGGAATAAAGAATTTTCTTAGTCGAAAATAACAATGAAAATTAAAAAATGAATTTAAAATTTCAATGCGACTTTTGTGCACGAACCTTTCTGACTAGCTGAGGAATTCTAGGTTTTAGGCTCTTGCTAAGAGCTACTCTCAAATTACTGCTTACACTTAGCCGATTTCGTTGTTTGTTTTTAATTAACAATAAACTAGAGAACCCCTGCTCACACAAATAAGTGGTTGAAAAAAATCATAAGATACCGCTAAGCTACTTGCCGAATGTTGGGGAAGGCCAGGGCTTTCTTACACCACAACTCTTCTACCTTTACTTAATCTGAATCTTGAATGTACTTACTTAATCTTGTTCAATGAAAATCGTAACTTTGATTTAATCACGGGAAAATATTACTTTTTTATAAGTAGTCATTGGCCTCTCACGGACCACCTTTGGTCCGCGGACCACCGGTTGGGAAACACTGTAATAGATCTTAGCTTGTACTGAATTGTAAGCAGTGTTTACTACACTTTCAAATAAAATTCTTGTACATAATTAATAACCTGAATGTTTCACTGCCTACTGGATACATTGAAACTCATAATAGTCTACAACATTTAATTATTCTTTACAAAATTACTGAATAATAAATATGAAACTTACTTGACAATTCAACGAAAACCACGATTCATTCGTAATACCTTCAAAATTGTTTTGCTTTACTTCAGTAGGTAATTTTGGATAAAATCCGTACATCATTACGAGAAGATTCCAATTTTTTCCAATCATAAATTTCCTTAGATTTTCTACATAACCCATATCAAAGTCTAAAAATAAATAAAAGACATAATCATTTTAAAAAAAATTAAATCCATCGCATGAGGAATATACTTTGTTAGTATAAAAAAGTACAAAATTATCAAACAATTGTACACTAAACATTCGTAAAAATTCTCACAAATATTTTCAAATCAACTGTGGAAACAGAACAGCATTATAGAAAATGTAGTTAGTTAGGCAGGAGGATGTAGTAGCTAAAGGTAGCATTTGGCTCGTAGTGACCATGAGCAGTGATTGAGACCTGCAACTGCGACACAGTGCCAGGCCGCTGCACGTATATGTAGGGGAGACCGGGGGAATCATGCCACCTTAAGGGAAAATATTTTATTATTCATGTTAAATTGTTTATAATTCAATACTTATAATTTTAATACATTCTATACATGTTTGGTATTTTACTAAATTTTTTGATTGCTTTTCCTGAAACTCTTAAGTGCATTAAATGTATTTTTTGTTATTTGTCTGCACAGTGGCAGGATTTCCCCAGGTACCGGCGTAATTCTGCCATTCACTTGGGGTAATGTCGCTACCTCCAATAAAACTAATGAATTAGTGGGAAATGAAATAAAAGAAAACGTTTTAGGAAAACTTACTGAATAAGGGTATTAAATTTTAATGAACTTAATATTTTCAAGAATTACTTGACAAGAAAAAGGTTAAAGTTTAATCTTAAGCCCTCATAGGCAGGAAACTCTTTCTTAACAATTTTTATGCTTGTTTTAGATTCACTTTCTTCAAGAATCGATTTCATATGAGTGGAAGTAAAAATAGCTGAGTGGCCTTTACGCATTAAATTTTCCTTCACGTGCTTTAGATTATGATTGTTTGATTTAACATAAGATTGAAATCTGCAGATACAGTGACAGTGTTGGAATGATTGACCTCTTCATCAACTTGGTTATCCATAATCAAAGGCTGTACAGCTTCAGATGGTGCAAAGTTATCTTCTTTGAACTTTGAACGTGTTGTTGTTTTTGTTCTTCAATCTACCTCGAAGTCCTAGGAATTTTAAATACAGTGAAACTTGGTTAATTCGAACCTGAAGGGGAATGGAAAAAAGTTCGAATTATCCAAAATTCGAAATAACCAACATCATATGGAACAGTATTGTAAAGTTAAAAAAATTATAAAATTTGAACTTTTGTTATACGTACTACACTATGTATACTAATAACAGAAATAAAGTAGAAGAACGTCAATATCACAGATAACTCCGATTTATTTCATTTATAAACTATAGTAATGAACTATAATTACTATTAAAGTAAAGTAGGTACCTAGTAGGCTACATGTTTTTGTATACATTATACTGTAGTACTGTATTAGACGTACAGTATCTCCAGTATGTACTGTATTACTGAAATTCAGTACTGCAAGTTATTGAATATACATATTTAACAAAATTTATAAAAAAAGAAATAGAGAGATTTGAATATATTACGCATAAATAATAATTCAGTCGTAAACAAATGGATAAAATAGAATCAGTAAAGTGACAGACTTTTTTAACTCACGTGGCTGATTGTAGCAAAGCTACTACTGTCGATGAGTAAAAAACTGTGAAATCTTTGTTTGTTTTTGATTTCTTAGAGAACACTGAACAAAATCTTCTAATTCACTCACAGCACAAAAAATTTCATAATTAACGTTAGACTGAGCTTCGACAAATCTTTTTAAGCCCGCGATCATCAAAACTGCTTCAGAAGTGGATGGAATCGGTTTCTTGGGTTGGAGGTCTTGATTTTCTTCTTCATCAGACGATTCCTGGGTACACTTCTTCGAGAATTTCCCCATCTGTCAGAGTTCCACAGATGGCGACGTCAGCATCAACATTCAAATACGCTTCGTAGCTTTCATCAACATTTAAATCCTCCCAGCCATCTGGAGGTGTAATATTTTCGTCGCATATTCTGTAGCAGTTTGGATTGTCGTTTTCTTCAGTAGTGTTACAGACAATATCTCCTTTAGAAGAATTAGCCTCATCATTTTCTACCTTGAAACCAGCAGCCCTGAAACAGTGTGCTATCGTAGAAGCTGTAACTTTGTTCCATGCGTTATGTATCATTTCAGCTGCGTCCAACACATTAATTGGGTTTTTATCCGTTGCTCCTAAGATTTTTATAACAACCTGTCGACGGTAAAAATGTTTCAGATTTTTAATAACCCCTTGGTCCATAGGTTGAACAACTGAGGTCATGTTGGGCGGAAAGTATTCAACTTTAATCCACTTCAGCGATGGAAGGTTGTTGTGAGCCGTGCAGTTGTCGATAAACAATAAAATTTTTCTCTTTTCCCGACCGAATTTTTTGTCCAGATTCAGAAGCCATTTCTCGAACAATGCAGCTGTCATCCAAGCTTTTCTGTTGGCTTCGTAAATCACCGGTAAACTTTTAACAGATTTAAAGCATCTCGGCTTTGCAGATTTGCCAATCATTAAAAGCTGTAATTTTTCTGACCCATCCATATTTGAGCCTACCAAAATTGTTATCCTTTCTTTACTATTCTTCCCCCCACTGCACTTGTCGTTTCTAAACGAAAATGTTTTGTTGGGTAAACACTTAAAGAATAGCCCGGTTTCGTCTACATTAAAAATATTTTTCGGTTGATAATTTTCGATAATTTTTTTAAAATCAACTTGCCACTTATCTACTAAACGGCTGCTCACTGATTCGCTCTCACCACATACATTTCGAAAAGAAATCGCATTTCTGTCTTTAAACCCCGAAAACCAACCGGTACTTGCTTTAAAATCCCGAATGTCTAATTTTTCTGCAAATTCTTCTGCTTTTGCACGAATTATTGTTCCACTTAAAGGAATCACTTGGTCGCGAGCTTGCTTGAACCACTTCAAAACATAATCGTCCACTGCAGGATATTCGGCTGTTCTTACCCGCTTTCGACATTTTCTGTTTTTTTGATTCGTTTTCCATAATTGTGTTTTTATTTTTTAAGAAAGACGATAAAGTGTTCGGTAAAATTCCGTATTCTTTAGCTATGTCACACTTTCTTTTTGTACCGCGTTCCACATCTTGAATCACTTTAACTTTTTCATCCAAAGTTTAACTCTTATACGGACCACGCTTAGCCATTGTTAAATGAACTTAACCGCACTGCACGTAAACTCTTAACTGAAACGAAAACAATTCAGTAGTACCTACTGAAATGTACTGTACCTAGTTAAAAAGTACTGTAGTACTACTGTATGTAAATTGTACAACACAAATTCTACACACCGTATGCACTCGTGTATACTCTACAGTAGGCCTACTGTGCTGTGACTGAAAACGGTTCAAGAATGTGGGTGTAAATTTAACTAGGGAAATCCCAAACCGATCATACAGTGCAGGTCTGTGTGAAAGTGAAATTCACTTTACAATGTTCAAAGCCTATACGGCATACCGGCTGGAATTCCGTAGATTAGGCTTACTACGCACTAATAACTGACACTCTATTGTGTCTATGTTCAACCCAAACGCAGCAGGTAGAAATAATTTTATTACAGAACCTGTTTACGAAAAACCTAGCTGAACAAACATTTTTATTCTTTCTTTGAAAAACTTCGAATTAACCAAATAACATATTTTTAACTTCGAATTAGGCATACCATTTTTGTTCAGATTTTAATATGCTTTTCAAGGGGAATACCAGTTTATTCGAATTATCCAAAAATTTGAATTATCCGAGTTCGAAATAACCAAGTTATACTGTACCATGGTGACACTTTTAATAGATTTTCCTTCAGCGACCTGTTGCATAGCAGCCTGCAGCTCTTTTTGAGTCCATTTCGCCTTTTCTGTGGTCTGTTGTCATACACAATTTATATACAATTGAAGTTGTATGGAAATCGCATGAAGATAATGAAACTATGACTTCGGGTTAATCCACCACCTTTCCAGGATAGCGGCATAACCCCGTCTTAGGGTGGCATCATTACCCCGACTTGACAACATGGCAAACATAGGTAACCCACACCGAATAGGAATCAGAACAAAAAATCTAATGACGTTAACGTGTGGCTAAATAAATACACTTTACATGTATAATACTCATACGAGTCTATTATCAACTCAATTTTTACATATCTCAATGGTTTGAAAGCAAAAAATTAGATGAAATTTTCAATAATAACTAAAATTGTTCTACCCGCTAATTTAGTTCTCACTCAACTGTGGACACAACAGATAGTGCTTATGCATTGTCTTCTAGGTTCTAGGACTTATCCCAGGAATATCTGACTCAAGGCTTGAGTTATACATGGGGTGGCGGAATCACCCAGTGTGGTGTGATTTCCCCGATCTCCCCTATCCACACGACCACGAATTACAATACTACTCAGTCTTTCAGTAATTGTCTATTCAAACGGTGTAATTTTGTATATTATGTCAGATAATTTAATTTCAACTAGAAAGAGACTTATACAGCAGTTTTTAGTGGATGAAACAGAAGATGATAATATTCTTTTAATGTTAGCAATGTTTTCGGAAAAAAGGATGGAGACCGACTCAATTTTTATACATCACGAGAAGAAGAGGGCTGTTCTTAAAAAGGCATTTGCATGATACGGAAGAAATTCCACTGAAATTTCATCATCCTCTGTAATAAAAGACATGGTGAACAAACACACACAGGTCAGTCTCCTCAACTGCACTGCTTCAAGAGCGACAGTGTTGCGCAACTTGTTGGCCCAGCCGACTGGTCGCTGTTGCTTGCATCCATTAGTCCTTCGTACAAAACCATTGAGGCAGTAGGTGTGGTTGCAGGTCCTGGTCGCTAGAAACCAAATGCTACCTTAACATTTTACAATCTGTGACGGGCCCTGATTCTGTATAATTACCATTAGTTTCTAATACAATTTTTGGCTGTCCTTATCAAAATTTTCGCGCAGTTTTCCTTCACTCTTAGGAAATGGCTGGTTAGTTTCTTTCTTAAAATCTGTGGAATAGTATAAGCATCCAATCCTAGATTCAAAATTTTTGACTTATCATACCATAATGTACATTATTTTATGTTACAATAAAGTTTATTAATTTATTGCACCAATAAATCTGTATTGTGGATCAACCACAGCCATTAATACGTGAAAAAATCCATATTATTATTCCCTTCCAAAACATAATATTTTTGTTTAGCCTAATATACAATCTGAAAACTAAAAATTCTATTAAATAAATCAAATTTACAGGATAAATTTCACTAACCTTTTTATAAGCTGCCTTGATTATTTTATTTATTACTTACACGTGTTTCGGTGGATCCACCATCATCAGAGTTAATAATATCGTTAGAAAATAAATTTTTTTAAATCAATAGAAGATGTTACATCTTCTATAGATTTATAGAAGATTTATAGTCGTCTATATAAAACTGTTTTTTATAGATGACTGAAGATGTAACATTTTCTATAGATTTTACAAAATTTAGTTTCAAACAATATTATATACTCTGATGATGGTGGATCCACCAAAACACGTGTCAGTAATAAATAAAAAAAATCACGGCAGCTTAAAAAAAGGTTAGTGAAATTTATTATATAAATTTAATATTATATGAAATAGAATTCATTTCAAGCTGCAGTATGCATTATAGGGATTTATTTATGAATAAATATAAATTGTTTACAAAAATTTAGATAATAATACAAACCATTAACTTCATAAGGAGCTTTGCGCAATGTTATTGGTTGTTCATGTTCTAAATCTAAAACTGTTGGAGGAAACGAAACAATTGAACCAGCAGAAAAAACACGTCCATCAAAGATTCCATTGGCTGATTCAATCTACCAAAAACATAAATAAAAAAAATCAAATTATTTATTATACTGTGCAATAAGTACATTAACAACAACACAGTTTATAAAAACTGAAGGTGAGAGTTTTATGAAGAAAATAAAAATTAAAAAGAAAAATGCAGAGGAGAAAGTAGGATCCAAAGAAAAACGAAGAAGAAGAATTTAGGTTAAGTACACAAGAGATAATTGGGAATAGAAAAATAAAGAAGATTATGAGATAAAACAAAATTTAATTTTATGGGCATATCTATAGAATGAATTAGATAAGATTTACAAAACAGTTATTTGATAGATTCAACAACGAAGTACAGAATAGATAGCTCACAAAAACTGAAACAATACGAAGGAGATGAAAGTATTATACACAATTGAAGACATAAGTGAATTTATAAAAAAGGTTAAGTATTTAAGGGCTTCAAAGAGAAAGATAAGACCATAAATGACTACAAGAAATAATCAGAGAAAGAGTTTCGTAAAAAAATTAATACAGCTTGGGAAAGATGAAAACAGCATTGAAAAAAGAAAACATCAGGAATGAGATAAAATCATTTAACATGGAAAGGCACCATGACTAAGACTACATAGACTAAAGCGATAAAAGAAGAAGTATACTAAGAAAAGTGAATGTTACAAAAAAATATGTCTATAAAATAGAATAATGAATGTTTCTTAAGCGTTAAAATATGGTCCTAATGGTTCAGAATCAAAGCTTTTTTTATTTTTTGTTTAACGTCCGACTGTTCTACAAATTACTGCTAATGCAGACGGTGAAGGATGAAATGATTGTTTTGTAATGTACGAAAATATGCCGTGCCTGAATGGGATTCGAACCCAAGACTGCATGATGAGAGGCGAGCACGTTACTAACTACGCAAATGCGGCCGGCAAAGCTTACCTGGGGAATTATTCCTTAAAAATAACATCCCTGCAAGAATTTTTTGAATTTTCTTCTAAAATCATTTTGAAATAATGTTAACCCTTTTTAAAAATAATAACGATAAAAGTAATAGTGATTACAAACTTACTTTAACATGCCTGATACGTAGAATCCATTTTCTTTCAACTTTTGGCTTTACATCTTCATAATAAACATAAATTGTGAATGGAGGCTTTAATCTACAACAAGAAGTCTCATCAATTACTTTGGCAATTAAACAATTCTTCTTTTTCCCTCTTGCCTATAAGAAAATACAAATTATTAGTTTATTATTAGGTACATGAAATACAATCAAATACCTACATCTTTTTACTTTCTCTTGCTTATATGAATATATAGGAAATAACGTATTGTTTTCATGTCGATTTTTCACTGGATATACATGTTTTCAGACCCCCTGAACCCAAAAAACATGTTTTTAGCGATTGGTCTGTGTGACTAAGCGTTATACAAAAAAATATTTGAAGTAAAAGTTGTAGTATTTTAAATTCTCTAAAACTTTTTTTTTTTTTTTTTTTAATTGTATAGCCCTTTTAAGAGCGCACTAGTTATGTAATTAAATTCATTTTCCCTTAAGCTGTTTTGGGAGCTGTCGCCTCCTTGCGTGGTACTCCCTCATCCTCCTACTCACCACCTGTCTCTCCTCCTCTGTCCAGATTCTAGTCTTGGACTCAGCAGAATGGAAATTCCTGAAAGTCTTAATCTTGTGCCTAAAAATGTCTCTGTTCATAATGTCGTTGCCCGAGATGTCCAACGTTATGAGGTCTTCCTCCACTTCCTTCAACCATCTGTCTCTGGTTTTAAGTCCTTCCTGGCTTCTGATCAACTTGTAGGTCTCATTTTCCATATCCCTAAACCTCATTAGATGTCCGTAATATTGCAGTCGTCTTTTCCGACACTTTGTTGCCAAGGATTCCCCCAGAAAATTCATTATTACTTCGTTTGATCGTTTTTTATGTATGTTAGTGTCCGGGTCATAGACTGTTCCCAATATTGTCTGGGCAAATCTTCTGTGTACCTTGTCCAGCTTTGCAAGTTCTCCCTTTCTGTAACATGTCAGAGTCTCAGCCGCGTACAAAACCTGTGGGAGGACCACCGTGTTTAAGTGTCTTAACTTGGTGTTGCGGGAGATACACTTTTTGTTGTAAAATCCTTTCATCTGTACATACGCCATCTCTAATTTTCCAATTCTTCTCCGTAATGCCAGGGCATCCGATCCATTTTGTTGGATGATTTCACCCAGATAATTAAAATGGTCAACTCTGCTCAATTTGCCAAAATCAGTTTTAAGTGACCTTGGGCTGTCTTTATCATTAGACATGAAAACGGACTTTTCAAAAGAGATATTCAGACCCGTTCCCCCCGCTACCCTTTTAAGCGTGTCTATCTGAAAAATCGCTTGATCTCTGGTTTCTGCAACCAAAGCCAAGTCATCTGCAAAAGCCAGTACATCGATCGCGAATCTAGTGGCCAAACTTTTCCTTCCATAGACGGTTCCCTTTATCTTATTCCTCGTGTTGTATTCTTGGCATTTTTTCCTCCACTCAGTTATTACTTTGTGCACGACACAGTTAAAGAGTATGGGAGACAATCCATCTCCTTGCCTAACTCCCGTCTTGACTTCAAAAGGTTCTGAGAGTACTCCCATAAACCTTGCTCTAGAAAAGGTTCCAGTTAGTGTTAGTTTTAGTAAGTTTCTAATTTTATTATCCACTCCGAATTCTTGGAGTATTTTCATTAAGACGTCTCTGTCTATGGAGTCGTAAGCCTTGGCAAAATCGACGAAACTAATGTAGTACTTTTTCTGTCTGGCTGCTGCTCTTCTGCATATTAATTTAAGACTTAGGATCTTCTCAGATCCGCACCTTCCCTTTCTGAAGCCTGCCTGATAATCGCCGATTACGTGATCCACTTGGGGTTCCAATCTCTTAAGAAGAATTTTAGAGAAGATTTTGTAGGTAATGTCCAAAATGGAGATTCCTCTATAATTATTTATGTCCAATTTGTCCCCTTTCTTGTGAATAGGGTGTATTATGGCTTCTGTCCAACTTTTTTCAGGGAAATTTTCCGTGTTCCATATGTCGGAGAAAATCAAATGCAGTTTGTCCACCGTCTGTTCCGGGGCTAATTTTCAGAGTTCCGCGAAGAGGCCGTTCTGATCTTTAGCCTTGTTATTTTTAAGTTCTTTGATTGCGTCTCTAATTTCTGTCTTGGATGGAGGGGGGCTGTCTGAATTGACATGGGTATTTTCTGTTGTGGTAATGAGGATGTCGGGTTTGGGGCAATTTAGTAGTTTTTCAAAGTACTCCGCCACTATCTCGCAGTTCTCTGACTTATTAATAGCAAGGGAGCCGTCAGGTCGTCTGAGACACAGACTAGGGGGTTGGTAGCCGTTCTTCAACAATTTAACATTCCTGTAGTAATCTACAGTATTATTTTTCGTAAAGTCTTGTTCTATAGAGTTAAGGAGGCTTTTAAATTGTTTCCTTTTCTCATTCCGGATTATTTTAGCTGATCTATTCCTCTGTTGTTTGTATATTTCGTAATCCGTGTTTCTCTTTGTGGATGACCAGATGTGGAAAGTTCTATTCTGTTCGTCTTGCGCCTTTGCACATGTGTCATTCCACCAGTGTTTTTTTGCGAACCTTTTAGGAGCGATTCTTTCGGCAACCTCTATCATGTTACTTCTAATCTCTTCCAGGCCCATACTTTGGTGGGTTCTGACTTCGGTTTTAAATTCCGTTCTTTTCTCTTCTGTTTTTAAGGTGTTACTGTCTACTTGGGTTTTGTGGACGCAGTCCCTTGCTCCTCTGTCCCGTGTTCTCTTAGGGATTAATTTTATTTTAATTTTAGACAGGAAGTGGTCAGAGCCCAAGTCCTGACCTCTCATTACCCTCACATTGAGAATCTCTTTGGCGTTTCGTTTGGATATTGCAACGTGATCTATTTGGAACTCGCCTCTTTTATTTCCTGGCATTCTCCAAGTTTTAAGTTTCTGTGGTTTTCTTGTAAAGTAAGTAGACATTAATTTAAGATTGAATTTCTTGCACGTTGCAATCAACCTTTTACCATTAGTGTTTGTTCTTTGGTGAGCCGGGAAATTCCCGACTACGGATCTGTAACATTTCTCTTTACCTACTTGACCGTTGAAGTCACCCATGAGAATTCTAACATGGTGCTCTGGGATTCTATTTAACTCCTCTTCCAACTCCTCCCAGCAACTGTCTGCATAAGGTTTATTCCGTTTATTATCTAGATTTATAGGGCTGTGGAAATTTATTAGGGTGTAAATTTTGTTAGCAGATCTGAAAATTAAAGTCGAAAGTCTAGAGTTTATTGAGGAAAAATTTACTATAGAGTCGAGGATGGATTTATGCACTATAAAACCCGTGCCCAAGTGTCCTGTCCATCCAGTGCTCGGCTTCACTCCTGGTTTTCCTTTCAGAATCCTAAATTCGTCCGTGTCGAAATGGTTTTCATCAGTAAATCGTGTCTCCTGGATTGCTGCGATCAAGATTTTATACCGTCTTAATGCACTCTTAAGAATTTGTAGTTTTCCTGCTTTAACTAAGGAATTTATGTTGAAAGTAGCGAAATAATTAATCATGTTGCACTTCAATTTGCTTTTGGGTCCAGCTGCTCCGATACAGCGTGCTTCCGAATCTCCGCAGTAAAATGGCTCCCCCAGAATCCATGAGCCGGTGCACCTTTGTCCTGGGATCTTTGCCCCAGTGATCCAGGTGAGAGATTCATCGAGCCAGTCGACTTACTCCCTGGGGTAGTAGGATTTTTACTACTTCCTTCCATATTTGTAATTTTCTACATAAAATTACTTAAAAAGTTGGGCGCAACCCGAGGGTTGCACCAAGATACAACCGGGAGTTGAAGCCCGGAGGGATTCCGATTTAGTTCACTTGCGGGTTACCAAGGTCCACAAGCTATTCAGCCGCACCACGTGGAGGCGCGCACTTTATCTAAAGGTTTTGACAGCTATTTGCCTTCAAGATGTTAGGTTTGGCAAAAAAGATAAAGCGCCGGAATCATTAATACGGCCTCTACAACTTTTATTATATACATTTTTGCGCTAAAATGCATATTAAAGCCACAATCTTAAAAAAAAAATTTTTTATGTGAAAACAGCCTGACCAAGAATTTCAGCAAACATGGCGCTTACCCTATCTTGTAGAGCATAAAAAAATTAAGTAAATAAGGCGATTTTAAAAAAATCGTAGGACCAGTTTTTGAGAAAATCACAAAAAAGTGAAAAATTACACAAATAAACTACTACTTCCTGCTGACCGATTTTGATGAAAATGCTCGTGTCGGGTCCGGTAGTGGTATGTAACTTAAGTTTCAAGTTTCAAGTTCATACGATGTTCCATTCTTGAGATATTTTGTACACACACCAATCACTAAAAACATGTTTTTTGGGTTTAGGGGGCCTGAAAACGTATAGATCCGGTGAAAACTCGATTTCGAAAAATCAACATGAAAACAATACTTTCCTTCCTATATATTCATATAGGCAAGAGGAAGTAAAAATTTGAAAGAATCTGATTTTTATTTAAAGCATTTTTCTTTACAGAGCCTAGTTTAGCGTGACAGAAAGATTTTCCGTATTTTTAAGCTAAACTGAGGTTGATTTTAATTTTGCGTCTTTCACTCATGATTCAAATTAGGTTATGTTATTAAAGTTAGTTTTTTGTTTATTTATAATGTTTTATTAATAATGTTAGGTTTATTGTTAATTATTTGCATTGGCAAGAGAAAGTTGTGTGTGTTTCACACCAGATTTTTTGAATAAATAATAAAAGAATATAAATCTATTACATACCTCACTCTGTCGTACGTCAAGAACTATGACAAACATATCAATTTTTTTATTTAAATGTTTGTCGCTTATGTCTCTAATTTTAATGTAATCATGTTTGGAATTACTTTCTTTACGGTTTACTTTTTCTATTTTTTGGTCAGGTTCATGATTACAATCGCTCACATTAACAGATTGTTCAAGATCAATATGAGTTCCCATATTTCTTTTTTCTGGTGTAGTCATATTAATATTGTTGACAATTTGTTTAGGTTTTTCTTTATCAGGTGAGAGATATTTTATTTTCTTCGGGCTATTTTGTAACAGTGTACGATCTTTTAAAATGTTTCTCTTCATGCCAATTATTTTATTAATTGCTTCTGTATGGAGTGTTATTGGTGAACGTTTATTTTCAATGCTTTCAGATTCACTGATGTCACCTTCTGATTTACCATCACTTACTGGTGTTGCACACCTTACACGCTCTAATAATTTATTTCGCATTGGTGAACAGACCTAAAATTCAACAAAACATTACTTAAATTTATAAAAAAATCATATTTTTATAATAAAATACCTAATATCACACAATCTGCCAGTTTTTCAACTCCTTTTATTTAATGACACTGTCTTACGGGGAAAAAATTGCAGTAGCTACAGCAATGGATGAAAGATGAATTGACAATTTAAAAAAATTGTTTTGTTTAACTATACATTTATCTATTTTTTTATTTATAATACTAAAATAAGTATTTTTTTGTTAAAAATTTTGAACAATGGGAAATCTTGGACAACAATAAATTAAAAAAATAATATCTTTAGTTGTATTTCAATTTTCATACCAAGTTACTTATTATTGGTATAAAGTCACCTATATAATTTTGTAATCCATTTCTTTGTGCTGGAGGTTTTCAAATACAATCCTTTTTACTTTCTCTTGCCTATATGAATATATAGGATAGAAAGTATTGTTTTCATGTCAATTTTTCAAATTTTTGAGTTTTCACCGGATCTACACGTTTTCAGACCCCCTGAATCCAAAAAACATGTTTTTAGCGATTGGTCTGTGTGTGTGAACAGAATATCTCAAGAACGGAACATTGTACGAACTTGAAAATTAAGTTACATACCACTACCAGACCCGACACGAACATTTTCATTAAAATCGGTCAACCGGAAGTAGTAGTTTATTCGTATAATTTTTCACTTTTTTGTGATTTTCTCAAAAACTGGTCCTACGATTTTTTTTTTAAATCGCCTGATTTACTCATTTTTTTTGCTCTACAAGATAGGGTAGTCACCATGTTTGCTGAATTCTCGGTGAGACTGTTTTCACATAAAGAAATAGTTTTTTTAAGATTACGGCTTCATTATAAATTTTAGCGCAAAAACTTATATAATAAAAGTTGTAGAGAATTTAAAAACCTACAACTCTTATTTCAAACATTTTTTGTATAACGCTTAGTTTAGCAGTAATTAGCGATTTTATTTTTTTCTCACGAAAACATGTGAAAAATCTATTTATTTAAGATTTCAGCCTTAGAATGCATTTTACGACAAAAGTATATATAATCAAAGTTATAGAAAATTGAAAGATCTACAACTTTTAATAAAAACATTTTTTCCAAAGAGCCTAGTTTAGCGTGAATAAGTGATTTTCCGTATTTTTTAGCCAAACAACTGACGTTGATTTTCCTTTTGTGTCTTTCACTCATGATTAAAATTAGGTTATGTTTATTGAGGTTAGTTTTTTGTTTATTTCTTATGTTTTATTAATAATGTTAGGTTTATTGTTAATTATTTGCATTGGCAAGAGAAAGTTGTGTGAGTGTTTCACACCAGATTTTTTTCTATTACAATGCTGAAAGAAGCTTTTTTATGACTTGAACGGAAGCTTATTTATGATTTGGTTGAATGCACTGTCAACTTTACAACCGACTTGCTAGGACTGATGTAGCTGTTGTTTGGAGTATTACTTAGTCTGGTCCCTATCCTTCATTGTGTTCAGCCTGGGAGGGCGTACCAGTGATTACTGCCGTTAACATAGCTCTCAGGGTCTTTGAGACACTTAAGTCCTACCACCATTATCAAGGTCTTATACTTTCTAAGTGGAGCTAGTGAAATTTCAGTAGATGAGGGGATTACAGGATCAACCTATTTATGTGACTCCAGAAAGGCGGGAAATTGAATCAGGCAGTGCAACATATGGTGAAGAATATTGAAAAATGACAGAAAAGAATTGGTCTAGATTTCAATCTGGGAATATTAAATTTGTTCACGCAATAAAAAGTAAATCAAGAAGAGACAGGGTGAGAAATATGGATATTAATCCTTTCAATCCCAAATTTTTTAACTATTTTTTAAATACCTGTACATTGTTTCATATATTTTACTGACATTTAAGTGAAATTAAATCACTTTTAGACCCTCAGCCTTTTTGATGCCTGACAAAAAAGTGTGACACATACGTCACATTGGGACTTGATATCAAAGTTCTCAACAATATGAATAAGTAAATCATGTTCAGGCTTCTTAAACAATATTCTCTTAACTTAAATTTGTAGCAAAAAAATTAATTATGATTTTAATATCAAAGCATTATTTAAGTTTTAAAAAATTTTACAATTCAAAAATTCTGGTAAAATGGATAAAATCACTATTTAGTCTAAAAAATATACTTGTATGTACATTCAACATACTGGAAGAAATGCTACTTTAGTTTTGTAAATGAACACGAATATTTAAAACTAAAATTAACTTTAAAAAGAAACTAATGGTCGCCTCTGTGTCGTAGTGGTCAGCAACTTACACTGCAAAGTGGAGGTCTCAGGTTCGACTCCTGGCTAGGGTACAGAAAATTATTACACTTCACAACCAGCGCTCTTTAATCAAAAGTAGTCGCTAACAATTAAAATTTGTATGTCTGTTATTTCACTCCAATGTGACTTCTACGCCACACTGGGTTAGAAAGGGTTAAAGAGAAACTGAAAATAGAATGTATGAAAGAGAGTTGAGAATATTAGGTTAAGCCAGTAAGGACACAAATGAAAAGAACAAGGAGACAATACAGAGGAGAATGGAGGCCCTGAAGTTTGGTAGAAGAAGATTATGAGAACGCTTAAAAGGAAGATGGAAGGAAAGAATTAAGGGCAAGTACAAGTGGTGGCAGGTGTGGAGGAGTGGTGGGAAGATCGAAGAAGATAAAGAGGCCTTGTTAACACAGAGACCCAACATCAACTGGAGCAGGATCTGGACATGTATGAATGTATGTTGCATGTAGGATTTTGATCATTTGTTAAATTAATTTATAGATAACGGCCCAAATCATTGATTTAAAAAGTTGAAATTTTATTAGATTGCTACAGGACACAAAAAATAATAGTTATACGATTATTATTTTCACTTCAGTTGTCCCTTTATTAATAATTACAAAAATTTTGAAAATATTTTCAAAAAAAATTAAAAATTAAAATAACACTTAAAATTTATAATTTAACAGTTAATACAGTATTCAGATGAACTAATGTTCCCTAGCCGTGGGAGTGAGAGAATGCATAACGCTCTCACTCGCACAAGCCATACGCGCCGTTCCAATAACATTGTCGTACAATTTTACTCATTGTTGTGAGCAAGCGTTTATACATGCAGTAAACTAACAAGCAAGATAACGACTGTAGTATGTTTTCAGATTTGGATTTTCAGATTTAAACTGATAAGATAAGTAATTACAGCTAGTATACGAAAAGAGAAATTACATTTAGTAGCATACCTTAGCAGACAAAATGAGAGAAGACGATGTACTATCCAATAATAAACATGAGAGATTATTAACTTTATGAGAATATACAAAATCAGTGTTTTCACTAATTACAGGGTTAATTAGTGCAACACGATCTCCAATATGTAACTCAGCAGACTCAACTTCTGTAGCGATGCTTCCAGCAAATTTTACTTTAAATACTTTACCAAATTTTAAAGCTTCCTGGCTATCAATTACTGTAAAAAATAATAAACACAGTCTATAAAAAAAAAAATACGGTATTAATAATGATAATACATTAATTTTTTTTTTGGTATAACGTCCGACTGTTCTGCAATTACTGCTAATGCAGATGGTGAAGGATGAAATGATTTTTTTTAACGTATGAAAAAATGCCGTGCCTGAATGGGACTCGAACCCAAGACCGCATGATGAGAGGCGAGCACGTTACCAATTACGCCAACGCGGCCGGCGATAATACATTAATATACACTTGATATCAAAAGCAGGATTGCTCACGCTAGAAGAACCACTGAAATGAAAAACACCTTACTAACTACAAACACTGATTTACAGATTAGAAAAAATTTCTTAAAACACTATGTTTGGAGTGTATCATTATACGGGAGCAAAACGTAAGTGATAGGGGCTGCAGAAAGTAAGAGGATAGAACCTTTTGAAATGTGATGTTATAGGAAAGTGTTACAGATTAGGTGGGTGGACAAAATAAGTAATTTAGAGGTGCTTAGACGAGTGGAGGAAAGAAGAAGTACACAGAAACATCTTACCAGAAGAAGGGATAGGCTAACGAGGCATATCTCAAGACATCCAGGTATTGGCCAATCAATAATGGAGGGTAATATTGAGGGAGTGAATTGTATGGGGAAGCAAAGGTTATAATATTAAAGAAAATTACAAAAGTTATAAAGTGCTGCAGGTTAGTAGATATGAAACGACTTGCACAAGATAAAACAACTTGGAAACCTGCAGCAAACCAGACTGCAGTCGAGAGACTGATGACAAAAAAATATACACTTAAAATCGATCCTGTGCTTTTTTAATCAATCTATATGATAATATATTAATGATTTTCATTGACTTTTGGATAAAGGCTTTAATGTTACTGTAATATAATTTTATTTATATGTTGTTTTTTGAATCCACCTCCATTAGAGAATAATTTTTTTAAGTAGTTTTATACGAACAAATTAAGAAACCTATTTAACAAATTAAAAGTAGTTTAAGTTTTTTTAATATGGCCTCATGCACACTATGCAGCCAGCCGCAGGGGTCAAACTAGAGCGTAACCACAACTGCAACGTGTGGTTGATAACCGTTATTAAATGCAGTCAGAACAAACCAATTAAAAATGGACAGCAGCTATCCATTAAACTAAAACTAATTAGCAACCATGAAGCTGGCAATAGGAGGGGTCGGAGCTCTCCAAGAGACCATGACAATTTGCAGACAGCTGTATCATAACGAGAATACAAACATAGGATTTTGCCTGCAGTCAACAATCGGGCAAATCGTACGTGACTGCCTAGCAGGTATGAGGCCTTATATTCCGATGTCAATGGATCCAGTGCAACATACGTAAGTAAAATAAATAAGATTACTTCACAACAAATGAAAAAGTAATATGAGCCTTCATTGACCTGAAATACTACTTTATTATTTTCTTTAATACCGCTTTAATATTTTTCACTCTTATTTATCCACTTACAGTGACTGTTTCAGTAGCTGCACCATGATCAGAGTATAGAAGTCATAAAAACTTGAAACCTATCTAAATGGGTAAGGCACATGGAATAAGACTAAATGGCAAATTAACAGAGGAAGTTGAAGGATTCGGGACTGATTTATTATCAGGTAGAAAACCGAAAAAGGAGTTAGGTTGTAAAGTTTTTGACTTTACTATTCCAAATTTTCGACTTTTGTTGGAAATCTCCCTAGACCCTTGGAGTTGATCAAATTTTGTCTTTTTAAAATAATTAAAATGGTGTTCTTTTTTTCTTTATTCGTTAAGGAAGAAAAATATTATTTTATTATGAATAAAGTTTGTAATTTTACATAGCATATTTCTTTTCAATAATTTTTATTATTTCATAAAGAAATCACGTTTCATTAGTTTATTCTAGTTGGTTTTATTACACTTGTTTTTACATCGCGTTTTCTCGTGGGAAATAAGAAAGCCTAAAGGCCTATTTTCAGTTCTCACTGTTTAAAGCCCTTACTTTGCAATTCCAGAGCCTGGGAACAGTTTTTAGTTCCACCTCTACGTACTTTTTGTAGAGGGGCCTACAGTTACTTCAGCACTTTTTGCAGCCAATTAACGTGTTTGTTTTAAGTCGGTTTGCCAACGCCTTTCATAACGGCTAGTTTGATTGGTTTTCCCCCTCCGTACGCCGGTAATTAGCGCCCCGGTCAGCCGTGTGTGTGCAGAAGATCGTCAGAGTGTTTTTCCTATTGTGTACGCGTAAAAGTTCGTACTTCTAAGGTGCTGTGATTGGATACTCACTAAAAAAGGTAATTTTCTTTTAATTTTCTTTTGTACAACTAAATAAAAAAAAAAAATGAAGAAAAGAAAAAAATAACCTTTTTTTAGAACCATTTTAAATGGAAAATATAAAACAAAAATATAGTTAAATAATAGTAAATAAAAAAAAAAAATTCATGTAGAATTAGTGAAATCATTTAGTTTTTTTGATTAAATAATAATAATAATAATAATAATAATAATAATAATAATAATATTAAAAATAATAATAATGGGCTAATAATAAAAACACAATTTTAATTATAAAATGTTAAAAACTTTAAATTAAATACCTACTTTAAATACGTTAAAAATATATTAAAATAAAAATAATTAACAAAAATAATTTAATTCTGTTCAAATTTAAAAAAAAAGAAGAAATATTATTTAAAATTTTAATTATAAAATGTTAAAAACTTTAAATTAAATACCAAAAAAAAAACGTTTAAAAAAATATAAATTTATAAAAATAAATCTAAAATGTTAAACTGAAATTCGTCTCTTGTTTTTTATTTTAAAAGAATATCTTCCTGTTTTGTTAGTCTAGTCTTAGAAATAAGTTTTTCAGATGGATGTACTCCAACATTGAATTGTATTCATAATGGGTGATACTTGAATGAACGTTATTCAGTACAGTTATAACGCTTCTGGGTACTGTTTTAGAGATACTGTACCTACAAATTTATTTTTGAACCTCCATATTAAACACTGCACCGTGTTTGATTATTTATAAACACAAAAAGGTATATGTCTTGGGGAATTTACTGAAATGTCTTGTTTCTCCAAGATTTATTCACCAATGGCCTTGTATGGTGATTTTTATTAAGTTGCAATATGTTTTGGTTACAAAATTTATGTTCACTGTCTGAAAGGATTCCGTAATCTGAAAACAGCCGTACTTTCTCGCAAACCACAAAGCGAGAACAGTGGCTCTCTAGAGAAATCTGAGCTGATATTTCACAGTAACAACTGGAAACATGGTTTTGATTCTCCTATCAAAACTTCCCCCAAACTTTCCTTTTTTTTTAAATTCCTTCATAGGAAATTTCAGGGTCTTGGACGTTGGGCCGTTCTACGACGTCCTGGTGGAGGCAACCTTTAATATAGATTATTTTAAAACAGGTAAGTGGTGGAGTGATATTTGCAGGTTATTACAGCTGTATGAAGTAGAAGAATGGAGACATCTACTTGGAATACGGTTTAAACACTCACACTACCTCACGAACAACAAAATCATACTTTAAATTAAAGAATTTTTTTTTTAAATTAAATCCTGTTCAAAGGAAACACTAATTCTCGTGTTTGGAGCACGGTACATTTTAATAATAATCTTCCCTACTTTTATTACAGGCACAATACAAGTTTCAAATTATTACATATGAGATGTACAATCTTATAGTATATATGACATGTATTTTAAAATCAACAACAATTTTCAATATTTTTATAGGATACCTGTCATGTTTTTATTTATATAGTATATCTGACATGGTGAAGCGCCTAGGTTGATTTTAGACAGTGATCTTTTTTCTTTTTAAATAAATTTCTTTTCTAGAAATTATGGAGTTATATTTTATGTTAATGTAGGTTTTTTTTCAGGGTTATGTACAAGATATGTGGCTTTGGAATGTGTATAATTGTATTGTTTTCTTTTAGCGTCGTTATGAGATGAAAATATTGTGGATTTATATTACCATTATGAGATCTTGGTGAATAATTCTGTTTTCTTTCAGCAGTTACATTACATTTATAATTATTCAATGTAAATAAGTTTTATAAGTTAATTTTTTTTACAGTGTAGACATGGCAACATTGTGTTATCGTGCCATATCAGAGTTACATGTAGGAATTTATAATTTTTTTTTATTGTATGTGTTTAACAATGCATAGTATTTAATAAGGTTATATCGAAATATTGCGAATGTTACTATGAAAGATAATATTACTTTGTTTGTCTACGTGACATATGCGACGTCACGATGCATTTAACAAACATATGTGATTTCACGGTCAAATACCGCCTTTCTGTGACTTTCTAAACAATTTTTTTTTATTAAAAAGAAATATATTTCTGCTTCAAATTTTTCTTCGTTGGACATGAATACTTTTGGCAAATACTAAATGCCATACTTTTCGCTATGTTTTTGCGAGAAACATGAGTTTAATGACAAAGGATTTGTATAGTGCAGTGGTATGAACTTGGCATCATGAGTTCAATGTTCTTTAGTACGAATTAATTCTGTTTCCTATGAATGTTAAATGGACTGTGTCTTTCAATCATTATTATTGGCATTTGGTATAATACGAATTAGTGTTCTTCTGTACATATATTTATTTATATGTACATTTCTTTTTAATTACCCAATTTTTAATATTGATTAAGGATAATTTATTTACCTTAAGTGTGGATCTTTACTAATCTTAATTTTGTATTTTTTTTTCTAAAAAAGTATTCTGGTGACCTGTACGAGTGATCGCATTTACTAATCTGACTTTGGAGCAATTTCTTGGGACTTTCCTTGAGACACAGTGAGCTGCAATCCTACTGCGAGTAGGTGAGAGACCTGATCGCACGCTGCGGCGCATTGCAACATTCCTGCTCGGAGGATCCCACATTAAAGACCTCATTTCTGGTATGTAATGTGATTATTGTTGTGTTTATCTTCTGATTTTCTTTGAGAGTGAGCCAATTTTTTTTAACGAGTTTGAGTTCCCATGACTGACTTGTTAAAAGTTAAAGTTAGAGATCTGTCACTGGAAGAAGCGCGTTCAGTGGCAAAGCAGTATAAGATTTTCGTGCCAAAGTTGGCAGACTTGGACTATTTGCGAGGTTCTATTGGCCTGTTAAAAAAATCACTTAAAAAACCTCAAGAAATCGAAACCTTAAGGGTTGAAGCCTTTGACTATCTGCTTACTTCGGGGTACGTTCCTTCTCAACTGTTGGAAAATTTCCCGGACATTGACACCTTGAGACAGCATTTAACTCAAGTAATTATTGCAGGATCGTTGGTAAATCGCACTACACCTACTGAGGTGGCCACGGAAATGGCTACACCTAAGCCTAAAGTTCCGTTCTATGCTCCTCCTTCCTTCAGTGGACAAGGAAACCAAGATGTAACAGATTTTTTTGAATCTTATGAACGAGCTGCTCAGGTCAATGCATGGACGGCAGATCTTAAAAAGCGCTACTTGGCCCTATATTTGACAGATACGGCTCTAAAATATTTAAATTGCTTGCTCAAAGGGGATGCGACACAGCAACTTACGTACGATGTGCTTAAAACCCATCTTATTGATCATTTCTCTGGTACACTCTCCAAAGAAATGTATGAAATTCAGCTGCAAAACCGTAAACAGCTGACAACTGAAAATGTTTTTACTTTTATGGCCGATGTTTTGGCCTTGTGTTTTAAGTTTGACCCGGAAATGTCGGAGGAGAGGAAATGTAAATATGTTCTTAGGGGAATATTACCATCCTACTTAGATAGACTAGCTCTAACTGACGTTTCGTCTATTGCAGCTATAAGAGGTAACTTAAAAAAATTACAGGCAACTCAAGATATTTTAAACTTTAGATTGGACAGCCACTTAAATGATTCTGTGGTTGTAAACAGTATCGGGGCTTCCCAAAATTCTGTAGGTGATGACCGACAAATTACCTTTCGCGCAGAGAGACCCCCAAGATATAATAATAATAATAATAGGCCTAATAATAATAACCATAACAACAATAATAATAATAATAATAATATGAACTTTAAATATAATAATAACAATAATAATCATCAAAACAGACCACATTTTACACGTAATAATAATAATTCTTATAATACTGATGGTTCTAGTAACGTTAACACGCATAGAAACCCAATTAACAATACGACTCGATTTAGTAATAATAGGCCTTTCCACAACAACTCTGCTTCTAGAAATGCCTTCCATAGGAATCAAACCGGTAATTTTACGAACACTAATCGAAACTTTCAAAACCGAAATAGCTCCAACGGGAATGATAGAGTCCTCGCTTCTAAACCGCCGACTCCAACTTCTGGCTGTGACACTCGACAATCTGCTGACAGCTCGACCGAATCCCGTCGGAGTTGTCCCAGTAACCCGTCTATTGCTGGGCCATCCTCAGTAACTTGTCTTATCTGCAAAGGCCAAGATCATCTTCTCAATGATTGTCCATATAATACATTTCCAAAAAACTGTTAAATTGCGGAGGACAGTCGCGAACTGATCCTTCGCTTGTTCTAAAAAGACCCTTACGCAGCCGATTTGGACGTATAAATTACTTAAACAGTGAATACGCAAATCGATTTGCGTCTTTTAGACATTTATCTAGGGCATCTCACGTTAAATCCCGATCAAAAAATGCTGGCACAACACGGGCTCTTAATCAAATTCCTGCTACATCTCCTTGCCTTATGGTTAATATTTCAGAAGTTAAAGTTCCAGATTCATTAAAGCTTCATTTTAAAACGGATTTAACTTGTTCTCAGATTGACACTGTATTAAGCAGTTTTACAGAACAGTTTAAAGCTGCAGTACATTTTTCCTTCTTTTTGTCCCCTGCACGTTGGTTTCGTAATGATGTTTCACAGGACTGCACTTCCGCTTTTTTTCATAAACCGCCTAATTTTAAGAACATGCGTTTTTGGTTCATTCCAATTAGTTTTTCATGCCCCACTAAAACCTCGAATTTTCGAATTTGGGTACTCTTCGTTATTGACACTACTTCGTTTGAAATTTTTATGTCAGCTGCTCACGGTTTTCCGCCAAATAATTTTATGACAGCTTTTCGTAGGTTTTTGCACACTACTTTTCGTGCTAAGTTCAAATTTTTTCTAATCAAAACGCCTCTTTGCTTGTATACTTATAATTCTGGATTGGCACTCGTGGGTTCATTTTTTCGAATATTTCCTTATTTGTTCCAATTTCATACTCTTCAAGGAATTAATTTCACTAATTTCGATAACAGTTATCTTACCCGTAGTCAGTTATCTGAAATTTTTAAATTATGTACACTTAAACTACCTTTCTCTATTCTGAACTCGAAACCTGCAGGAATAGCGAAGTTGGAATCTCTTATCAAATTTTTAGGGTTTCCGTTACTGGAACCTGTGGTAACAGATTCAAGTGATAATACGGATAACTCTGTGTACCACGTTTCTTCGTCAGCATTGAATATTTTGGGAACCATTTCGGGTGTTAATGTTCAAATAACCCTGGATACTGGTTCAAATTTAAGTCTTGTTCATAGTGAACTCGTTAACCCAAATAAAATTAAACCCATTAACAACATTTCATTAACGGCAGCTAATAAGTCGCTTTTACAAGTTTTGGGACATACACATCTAATGTTTAACTTGCAAAATGTTAATCTACAACACTCTTGTTTAGTCGTTAAGAACTTAAATTGTTCACTACTCTTGGGAAACGATTTCTTGATTAAATATGCGGTCGTCTTGGATTTTGGAAACAATACTTTATCATTTAATTTTCCTGGCAAAGGTTTAATGGAAATAAAAATAGATCCAGCTTGGAGACAGACTGTTAGTAATCTCTTTTTACCTCAGACAATAACTACTGTCAATGATGCCTCTCCAGTGGCCGTACAGACTGATAACCCCACCGCTACTACTCTAGAAACAATAACAAACACCCCCGTAAGTCCTTCCGCTTCGTCCTTGTGTGTCAGTGCACCCACCATCCCATCAGCGAGTGTGCTTAATCTCTCATCTACCTATTGTTTCAGTCGGCCTTGCCTCATAAAACCGTTTACATCTGTTAAAATCCGGTTTCCTTTAGAAACAGATATTTCTGATTTGTTTGAGAATACGTCCTTTGCTTCACGTGTTGATGTACATATTATGACTGTTTCTTTTGACAAACAATTTCGTAAGATTATCATTTTCAATGTTTCCGGCAGAATCATACACCTTAACGATAGTATTTCTTTTACGTGTTTTGAAGAGACACCGCCATTATTACCCACTATTTCTTACGATCCCATGAACGTACGTATTTCTGATAAAGTTTTTTTGCTACCAAAATCTTCCGTAGTTATAAATACGTCTATTGATCACTTGTTTCCATCTGTAAGTTCATACCATTTCAGTCCGAACACCCATTATCTAAACAAAAACTGTCTTACTTACTACATTGATCGTTCAGGCTTCTCAAATGATAAGTTCTATTTACGAAACGTTTCAGGTATACCCCTGGTTCTGAACGCCGACTCTTTATTAGGCAAAATCTCGTTCTTCTCCCATGTAGACAAAAATACAATCCCTGTATCTTCAATTTCTCAAGAAAGCATTAGAGATGTAACTATTCACGGCAAAGAAATTCATATTTCTCCCGATTTGACGGACGATCAGTTTACACAAGTTAAAAAATTATTGTTAGAGTTTTCAGATGTATTTTCGCGCGGCGAAACAGATCTTCCTCAAGCCAAATTGCCTCCAGTTCAAATTAAGTTATCAGATACTGACGCTGTTTTCCAGGGTCCGTACAAGTTAGCTCCAGCCGAACAAAAAGAATTAGATGTCATTATCAATAACCTTCTGGAAGCAGATGTCATTACTCCAATTAAATCTCCGTATGCATCACCAGGTTTCATTGTTCGCAAACCTGATGGATCAGGCCGTTTAGTAATCAATTATAAGAAAATTAATTCCAAAATAATTCAGGATAAATTTCCATTAGCAAATACAAACACTATTCTAGAATCTTTTTCGGGATCTAAGTTTTTCACCACACTGGATTTATCGCAAGCTTTCTACTGTCAACAAATTTCTCCGGAAAGCGTACCTATCACTGCTTTTATCGTTCCAAATGGATTATATGGTTTTAAACGACTTCCGATGGGTTTATCTATAAGTCCTTCTTCCTTTAATCGAAACATTACTCTACTGTTCTCAGATCTACTGTACCGAAACTTGAGCTTTTATATAGATGACGTGTTTGTTCATTCTTCCGAATTTTCCGCATGCTTTGATGTTCTCCGCGAGGTCTTAACCCGCCTACGTACTGCTTCTCTCCGTTTAAATCCGGAAAAATGTAGATTTTTCTTTCCTTCAGTCAAAATCCTAGGACACACTGTTTCAAGTGAGGGTCTAACGCCGTTAGCTGAAAATGTTGAATCAGTCACTAGATTTCCGAGGCCACAGAAAGTTAAACAGGTGAGGTCTTTCCTTGGGTTGGTTAATTATTACAGGCGTTTCATTAAAAATATTACTCAGATTGCCTACCCACTAACACAGTTAACAACCAAAGATTGTGAAAAACGTAAATTTGTGTGGTCAGAAGAATGTGAACAAGCATTCATAAAACTTAAACATTTAATTTCAAATCCTCCCGTCTTAGCACACTTTGTGGATGATCGCCCTACATTTTTGTACTGCGATGCCTCGAGAGTTGGGGTAGCTGGCTGTTTAACCCAAAAGACCGAAGCAAACGAATTAAAACCTATAGCTTTTGTCAGCCGCCGTTTGACGAAAAATGAAGAGAACTGGACTGTTGCGCAATTAGAACTTTTAGCAATCGTCTACAGTGTAAAACATTTCAGGCATTTTCTGTATGGAAGGGAATTTACAATCATCACTGACCATAAGACTTTGGAGTCAGTCAGGAATTTAAAAGATCCAGGTTCACGTTTGTCTAAACTTCTGGTACAGCTAAGTGAATATAATTTTAAAATTAAATACATTCCAGGTAAGTTTTTAAATGTCCCTGATGCATTATCCAGAAATCCCTTGGATATTCCTGTTGAAGTTTCAGTTGATAGGGTAACAATAAGTAAAAAAGGTAATAACAATAGCATACAACAGATCAACAGCATTACTGCAACAGAACAGCCAAAACACACCTTCGACGCGAAAAGGTCGTTGCCAGTATTGTTGTGCAATAAAATTAATATTGAGTTACTGCAACATCAAGACAATTTCTTATCTAAAATATTTTCAGCACTTTTAGACTGCAATGCTGTTGAGAAACAATATGCTCGAGCTTCAAGGAAATATGTGCTACAGGATAATATTCTCTATTATAGGTCTAATAATAATTCTCCATCCCTTTTGCTCGCCTTACCAAAATGTCTAGTTACCCAAACTTTAGAATTTTATCACTGTAATTCCGTCGGTGGCGGCCATTTAGGCGTTTCCAAAACTTTATCCAAACTACAATCAAAATATTATTGGCCTAATATGATTCAGGACGTAACTGATTTTATTAAATCCTGCGAACTGTGTCAAAAACTCAAAACAGTTAGATCTAAGCCTCATGGTTCACTTCAGCCCTTGCCTATTTTTACGAAACCTTTCTTTCGTATTCAACTGGATTTCTTAGGACCACTTCCGCACACAAGCAGCAATTTCCAATACATTCTCATTGCCTTAGACCATGCTACGCGCTTTGCAATTGCTAAACCCACGGTCAAAGCAGACGCTTCTACAGTCGCAAAATTTCTTTTAGACATTTCTCTCACTTATGGGATTCCAAAAATTATACAATCTGATAATGGTACGCACTTTGTCAACGCCCTACTCAAGCGTTTTTGTACACTTTTAGGTATTCAACATGTCACTAGTTCGTCTTATGCCCCCCAAAGTCAAGGCCTGGTAGAACGCTTCAATTCGACAATAATTCAAATTTTAAAATTTTATGTAAACTCACGTCATTCTAATTGGCACGAATATGTCAAACCAGCACTATTTTCGTACAACATTTCACTTCAAAAATCTGTAGGTCATTCACCCTTTTACCTGCTGCATGGATTTCATCCAATCTGTCCCGCCGATCTCCCATTTGTAACTGAACAATTGGATTCTTCCCTTGACCATCAACTTCTTATATTGCAACATGTTCGCAAGACTATTCCAGCTTTCATGCAAAAAGCCCAGGCTACACAAAAAATTTTCTTTGACAAGAAACATTCTTTCGTTCAGTTCAGGCCCTCTGATAAAGTTTTTGTCTATTTTCCACAATCCAAAGATTCTAAGACAACAAAATTCACAAATTTTTACCGTGGTCCTTTCCAAATTGTTAAGCAAGTTTCTCCGGTGTCTTATGAAATTCTTCTCGAAAAATATGGTAAGATGGTTCCAGAGGTGATACACATAAACAGACTAAAGAAGTGTGTATCTAATTCCGAAACTCCTGCGAGTAATCAACAGCTGTTACTACCAGATCAAGCGGTCTCACCAGTAATAAATCTTTTAAGGGTTTTACTTATTCGAAGGACAGAAAATTGATAGGTAATCATAAAACGTTCATTTTAAATTTAGTTTTTAGTATCCCTAAGGTACTTCTTTACTCAGACGCATTTCTGTAATTTTATTTTGTACAATACTAGTTAATATTGCATGCTTCATTTGATAGGTTCATCGGAAGTATTAACGATAAGTTCAGTATATCCCATAATCAAATATTTCACCTTTTTTATGTTAGCTCTAGTAGTAAATGGTTTTAGACGTTTTCAGGAGAGAGGGTGAGCTATAATACACCTTTCCGCTTTTATTAACAATATTTTTATTTTCTTTACGTCTCATAACAATTATATAAATGTTTCAAGGCCCGTATAATGTACAAGGATGGTATATTTATTCACTATTTCTTTTTTTTGCCTCGTATCTTAACGCAGGCCTACTGCATGTTGTATTGTGGACTGTCGAATACATTATTTTTTTTTTTTGGGGGTAAGTTTGCTTTCAGTTAGCTACAAGTTGTTCACATTTTATTTTCTCTTAGCCGTCAGTATGATTTTTTAATTTTTTTTTATATTTATATATAGCCTTGCCAATTAATAACTAATGAAAATCGATGTTTTGGAATGTTTTAAGTTGTTGTTTTACAGAGGTTTAAGTACTGGAGTGTTTTCGTGGTTGCTAGAGTTAGGATATAGGGTTTTTTTTTATTGTCAATTTTATTATAGGAGTGTCTTAGCCGGTCAGTGCAATACAGTGTGACTCACAATAAAGTTCTTTCACACCAATTACTCACGTGTGAGAAGTTTTTTTTAATTTTTGAGTTAATACAGGATTAATTTTAGGGTTGCGCTAGATATAACGTGCTGCCCTACACTTTGGAGTTAAGGAGGTTGGTTAGCTAGTTTCTTTGAGTAGCGCTATAGATAACGTGCTGCTTTCTGAACTTTATGGAATACGATTTTTTTTTCTTGTTTTTGTTTGCAAACTTTATTGTGAGGTTCTGAAGATTATATAATTATTATAATGAGGGTTTTTTGCGATGATATTGAAGTTTATGAGTTTTATGGAGTGATTATTGTTGTTATTGAATTTTATGATGTTATTGAGTTTTAAAGTTGATGAAGAGTTATTGATGTTTAATGGAGTTATATGATGATTAATGATGTTATTGAGTTTTGAAGTTGATGGAGATTATTTGATGATTATTGGAGTTTATGATGAGTATTTGATGTTGATTTTTGGAGTTTATGAGGATTTTATGAGAGATAGTTACATTTCGTCCGCCCAATCCGTCTTTCAGTTACTAAATTTCACTACTGGTTGTTAGCTTAACCGGCCTTATTTTCCTTTGACCCTTTTCAGATTGATTGTGGGGACGTGCGTTTGGTATGGGTCTACCATCCGCTCCTTCTCAACAACTCAATCGCGGTTTCGTTTTGGTTGGAATACATAGGGGAACCCATACTGTTTCCAAGACCAGATTTTCGTGTACGAATGGACCCGAATCTGACGAGTGAATGAGTTGTATGAAAGGGGTCCTCTGAATGTTGTGTGAATGTGGGAAAATCTGCTTTTCAAGACGAGTTAGTGTGTTTCTACCTGTGGATCTCATCCATCTCAGAACCTCAAAATTCTTTTCCCTCTTGATTTTTGTACGGGGCTGATCTGCGGTTTGTTGCGTACAGCTAGCAGGCAGTCACTGTTTTAGTCGGATAGTACCTGGCCGGTATGCATGGTCGCTTTCCAGGAAAAGTTCGACAGAAAATCTCCCGTTAGGTCGACGGCTGGATAGTGGAATATTTTTGTTTGTGGCCCTGTGTTTTTGTTTTATTCATTAACTACACCTTTTTTTTATTGTTTCACTTATTACTAGGACGACCCCCCCCCAACAATTCGTTTTTTGGTTATCACACAAAGGGTTCTTTCCGCTCTAACCCTTTGTCTAGTTTTGATATTTTGTGTTATCACTGATTCCTTGCTAAGACATCCCATTTGATTTTTTTTGTTTACTGTATTTAACCCTACAATGGAAATGGATTTTTGGATTGTGAAGGATTTTGTTTTTAAAGAGCTGGTTTTTGTATGTTGTAAATTTGTTTGTGTTGGATTTCAAGTACAGGAGTTTTAGTTTTGCAGCAAGTTTCAGATTGGATTTTCTTCAGCAGGTTTTGAACTGGACAGTATGTTAAATTTTAGATGGTTTCGCATCGATAGGTTTCAGCAAAAGGTTACATTTTGTTCAATTATAAAATTATCTTGAGCATACGTTTTAAGACTATTTTGGTTTCATACTTTGATATTACGTTGAAGTATTGCTTAATTAATCACTACTGATATTTCGTTGTGAACAATTTAGTAGAGATGTACAGCGATTTGCTGAGTAGAAAGTTTGTTTGTGTTTCTTACTCAGAGCATCTGGTATTTCGTAATTTCATATTTCATAATTTGCTACACACAAATATATTTTTCTTAATCTACTAAGGATATTGAAGTTTTGTAGCGGTAGGAAGTTGAGCGTTTTAATATTTGCAGTATTGCATGAACAGTAGACTTATATTTGAGTCATATACCGTACAACAGTAAGTTTGGTAGTTTTTGCTAATGAAAAGTAGGCTAGGCTACCCCGTTATGGTTGGTGACTTGCATTTTCGAGTGATGGTAGATTTCTAATTTCGATTATTCAACTTTTTTTTCTCGTATTTTGACAGTACCACAATGCAACCAAAGGTTTAATTGAAATATGAATTAATGACTTTTTTTTTATAATTTCAACGGACAGACAAATAACAATTCAGAGTTGTATCCGGAGATTGTTATGAAAGAGTGCTATGACAACTCATTTAAACTTAGAATTATAATTACAGTACAATACTATACGGCAAATTCTGTTTGTCTCCCGTTCTTCGCATAAACGGCATGAAGGAGGATTCTGTGTTTCAACACCCCTATTTAAAATTACTTTAGTTTAAGAGTAAAACTCACTATTGTTCATTTCCTCTGTTTTTAGATTTAAATAAAACTTTGTTTATGTACACATCATATAATATTGTCCATATCTCGATGGCTAAGCGATTGATAAACCAGTGAGATAGAGAATCAAATCAGCACTTCGTTTAAGACAAGATAAGGCTTCATCCACTTAACATCTAAGTTAACCGTATGAAGATAAGGCCAACGAAGTCTCAGTAATAAATAAGATAATATAATATACAAATAAGCTAATTAGTTTTATTACATAGTAATTGTATCTTGAACACGCTTTAAGTAACTTAAATTGTATTCTCTTCCACGAGCAATTTTAAATTTATATCAATCCTTAACAACTACCAAAGTAAATTCTTTCACTGTGTGAGATCCAAGAATAATGTCCCCCGTGCTAAAGCAATTGTTGATCTTGTCCGCGTTTCTATTTCTCTTCGAGAAAAATGTAGCTTGCGCAAATAACGTCATTAAACTGTTCTCTGGTTTCCATATCAGAAATATTTCCGATGTGTACCTTTACGACTCTTCTATTCCGATAACCTACCTTATCCCATTTAACTCACAGCCTGATTTACCGAAAACCTCAAATCTATTCCAAAATTTATCCTGCCCATTTCCAGATTTAACACTATTCATTAATATCTCACAATCCCAAAACACCGACTACTCTAAACTAAATTCCTTTCCTAGTAAAACCTCAAAAACCCCGCTGGATTTCAAACAACACTTCGCTACTGCAATTAAGGACAACAACAACTTGTCTCCAGCATGTCAACTTTTCCAACGTATAACTACACTATCAAAGGAAACCTTCAATATTCTCCTCACGACAGGACTGCCAATTTCAAATTTGAATCCTTCACGCACACGCAGAGCCCTAGACTTTGTGGGCGAATTTTTAAACTTTTGCTGTGGAACTGCGACACAACATCAACTACAAGAAACGTTCCATAACGAAAAATATCTAATGCAACATTATAACCACCTCACCCAAACAGTACACTCCGACCACCAAAATTTAGTAAAATCTACACAAAACATAGACATGGTAACACACCGAGTTCAATCCATCCTTCAAGAAACGGAAGAAGAATTAAATCTATACGCTAAAATGATTCAAGACACTGAAAACACCGAACTAATACAATTATATCATCTACTGACTATTTTGCATAGTGTACATTGGCAATCGTTCTTAAACACGTATTATTCGCACATGACTTCAGTGCAAATGTCTTGCAAACAGAAGACGCTACCTAGGGAACTAGTAACACCTGATATGCTACAGGCTGATCTACGAAATTTGTCTTTACAACTTCACAAAGGCAATCAACAATTAGTATTGCCTATACAAGAAGCTCACCTCTATTATGAAAAGCCAATAACAACTTGCGTTTTTTCAAAAACAAAAATTCTATTAAAACTACAAGTACCCATCATCACCACATCGGTATATCATACACTGTTTCAAGTTGCTCCAATACCACTACTATGGGAAAACCAGATCTGTTCACTGGAAACACCACATATTTACGTAATCAAGAGTGGACCACGAGTGCGAACTCTATCACCATCATCTTCTTGCGACTTGAATAATAATGGCTTATGTTTCATTCCAAGGTTCCAACAGCATTCTAGCATTAACACAGATTGCATCAAGCAAATGTTAACAGACAGTTCACTGCAACAATTAATGCATAAATGCCATTTCGTCTGCCATAAGCGAACGACAGAAGTTTACATAACGGAAGTGCAAATATCAAGGTACTACATCACCAATCCACAACACAATACTCGTCTAGTTTGTCCTACAACAACAGTCGAATTTCCAGTCAATGTTGCCGGTGCTTTGGACATTCAAGTGCCCTGCGAATGTGAAGTCATGGAAGGAGAGTTACCGATCATCAACAGGGTTGTGCCGTGTGATTCCAGGACTCCGAAGTCGCCGGGGGTAACTCATTTGCTACCCGTTTCCTGGTCAATCTTCGACCATTATAAGTTTTCCTTTCACACAGATTTCCATCCTTCCATCTCGTCACTCCCTGACCTTGTAAACCACAAGTGGAACTTATCATTCCCTCAAATTTCCATTCATGATGAAACCCCTGATTATGTTTTCCAAGAGAGCAGCCTACCTAAGTCATGGAAAGACATTATTCTTGCCGATCATATATCAAAATTTATAGTATACACAGCCTTAATTATCATTTTTATCATACAATTATACTTATATATCAAAATTAAAATACTAACCGCAAAGGTAAACAAGCCAACACATATTGAATTGCGTAGGTTAGATTGAGTTTAAGAAACTACTAAATTTCTACCTTTATCATCTAAAGTCAGAGAAATGGGCATAAGAGATTTAAATAGTAATTGGGAAATAGTAAATATTAATAAGAATAGTAATAAGCAATAATAATAAGGAAAACATAATTTCCTTCATTCATCATACTTTTACGTCTCAGAAAGCTAGATGTTTTAAATTACGAAATTATTAATTAATTAATTAATTCAAGCAAACATACAGCACACTACAATGTACAATCTGCAATGCAAATCTACAATAAACAGACCTTTGAATTAGCTAACAGTATTTTTTTTTTCTCAGTCTTTTAACCCTAAAAATGGGAATTGCTCTTTATTATTTTTGTCTTACTTTTTTTGTCTTATTAACTTAAGATTCAAGGATAATTAATTGACCTATTCGTCTTTCAATAGCGGTCTGTTTGTCTCGATGGACATTGCAGGTTCCAGCAGTTTAAAGTTTACTAATGTCAGGCAACTTCTCAGCACACACACTGCCACACGATTCGTTTAACTTTCAGTTTTTTTTACACCCCCCCCCCCCCCCAAGGGAGATGATTGCATAGAAATCTTTGTTTCTACACAATCCAATTAGTGTTCCCGAATTCCCGTAAATTTTTTTTTTCTAGTTTTCCCCCTTTCAGCCTATCTTTGGGTTTTCCATATACCGGAGTGGGGGAATGTAAAGTTTTTGACTTTACTATTCCAAATTTTCGACTTTTGTTGGAAATCTCCCTAGACCCTTGGAGTTGATCAAATTTTGTCTTTTTAAAATAATTAAAATGGTGTTCTTTTTTTCTTTATTCGTTAAGGAAGAAAAATATTATTTTATTATGAATAAAGTTTGTAATTTTACATAGCATATTTCTTTTCAATAATTTTTATTATTTCATAAAGAAATCACGTTTCATTAGTTTATTCTAGTTGGTTTTATTACACTTGTTTTTACATCGCGTTTTCTCGTGGGAAATAAGAAAGCCTAAAGGCCTATTTTCAGTTCTCACTGTTTAAAGCCCTTACTTTGCAATTCCAGAGCCTGGGAACAGTTTTTAGTTCCACCTCTACGTACTTTTTGTAGAGGGGCCTACAGTTACTTCAGCACTTTTTGCAGCCAATTAACGTGTTTGTTTTAAGTCGGTTTGCCAACGCCTTTCATAACGGCTAGTTTGATTGGTTTTCCCCCTCCGTACGCCGGTAATTAGCGCCCCGGTCAGCCGTGTGTGTGCAGAAGATCGTCAGAGTGTTTTTCCTATTGTGTACGCGTAAAAGTTCGTACTTCTAAGGTGCTGTGATTGGATACTCACTAAAAAAGGTAATTTTCTTTTAATTTTCTTTTGTACAACTAAATAAAAAAAAAAAATGAAGAAAAGAAAAAAATAACCTTTTTTTAGAACCATTTTAAATGGAAAATATAAAACAAAAATATAGTTAAATAATAGTAAATAAAAAAAAAAAATTCATGTAGAATTAGTGAAATCATTTAGTTTTTTTGATTAAATAATAATAATAATAATAATAATAATAATAATAATAATAATATTAAAAATAATAATAATGGGCTAATAATAAAAACACAATTTTAATTATAAAATGTTAAAAACTTTAAATTAAATACCTACTTTAAATACGTTAAAAATATATTAAAATAAAAATAATTAACAAAAATAATTTAATTCTGTTCAAATTTAAAAAAAAAGAAGAAATATTATTTAAAATTTTAATTATAAAATGTTAAAAACTTTAAATTAAATACCAAAAAAAAAACGTTTAAAAAAATATAAATTTATAAAAATAAATCTAAAATGTTAAACTGAAATTCGTCTCTTGTTTTTTATTTTAAAAGAATATCTTCCTGTTTTGTTAGTCTAGTCTTAGAAATAAGTTTTTCAGATGGATGTACTCCAACATTGAATTGTATTCATAATGGGTGATACTTGAATGAACGTTATTCAGTACAGTTATAACGCTTCTGGGTACTGTTTTAGAGATACTGTACCTACAAATTTATTTTTGAACCTCCATATTAAACACTGCACCGTGTTTGATTATTTATAAACACAAAAAGGTATATGTCTTGGGGAATTTACTGAAATGTCTTGTTTCTCCAAGATTTATTCACCAATGGCCTTGTATGGTGATTTTTATTAAGTTGCAATATGTTTTGGTTACAAAATTTATGTTCACTGTCTGAAAGGATTCCGTAATCTGAAAACAGCCGTACTTTCTCGCAAACCACAAAGCGAGAACAGTGGCTCTCTAGAGAAATCTGAGCTGATATTTCACAGTAACAACTGGAAACATGGTTTTGATTCTCCTATCAAAACTTCCCCCAAACTTTCCTTTTTTTTTAAATTCCTTCATAGGAAATTTCAGGGTCTTGGACGTTGGGCCGTTCTACGACGTCCTGGTGGAGGCAACCTTTAATATAGATTATTTTAAAACAGGTAAGTGGTGGAGTGATATTTGCAGGTTATTACAGCTGTATGAAGTAGAAGAATGGAGACATCTACTTGGAATACGGTTTAAACACTCACACTACCTCACGAACAACAAAATCATACTTTAAATTAAAGAATTTTTTTTTTTAAATTAAATCCTGTTCAAAGGAAACACTAATTCTCGTGTTTGGAGCACGGTACATTTTAATAATAATCTTCCCTACTTTTATTACAGGCACAATACAAGTTTCAAATTATTACATATGAGATGTACAATCTTATAGTATATATGACATGTATTTTAAAATCAACAACAATTTTCAATATTTTTATAGGATACCTGTCATGTTTTTATTTATATAGTATATCTGACATAGGTGTAAGGGTGCAGAAAGCAAGTGTTTTTTCTAACGTGTGAGAAGCTTAGCCTGAGAGCAATCAGTTATAAGAAATTATAAGGAAGTTTTATTTAATGGATACTTGAATCATGCATATCCAGAATGTTGTAGGTGCCAAAAACAAAATTTTACAGAAGGAATAAACACATTCGCATTACAATTTTTTAACCTGCACAGATGTTTCTCAAATTCAAATTTTTGTCACTAGGATCAGTACTACGCAATCTCCAGTGCCATTGGTAAACATTTACAATGTGTTTTTGTAATAAAAACACATAATGCATGATTCACTTATGCTAATATTGACTTAGCAGAAGAAATATTGACAGGTGGAAGGAAGGCCGAGAGTAGAATGTACACAACAGAAATTGAATCCATGAAGAATATATGGTAAAGAAGAAAAGAAGTGATAGTGAGAAATTGCATGATTAGGGGATGGGCAACCTGGCAAGGAGACTTGTACAGACAAATCTACGATGGTTTGGCCGTGTCATTAATATGGCAGGAAAAGGATACGATGCCAAGAGAGCACTGGAGGTGAGATGGTTCAGTGATAGAGAGAGGTAAAGAGGAATTATAATGGGCCCAACCTAAGAAACTTGAAAGATAGATAAAGAGGAAGATGATGTAGATAGTGAAATTGTTTTTAGAGAAAATACTAAGATGCTAATACAATCCTAATAATTAATTTCAATACTAGAATAAACAAGAAGAATACCAGATAAACAAGACACAAATTCATAATTTTTAATAATCTCTTTGAAAGATGTCCCTATTTTGGCCTCAACAGAATGGAGACATCTGAGAAGGTAGGTATTGTACAGTGGATCCCAGAGAGAAGGGGCAGCGATGCTGCAGGATGAGGAAAGCTGGACGTTGGTCGCTCAGTTTGAGGAGAGGATGGTCAAGAGACTGCGGAGGGAGAAGACATATGGAGATCAACGGGATTGCCCACTCCCACAGTGAATCAATCCTGTCCCGATCTCAGTAGGTAAGGTAGGCACACTAATTTCCTGAGCTGGTAATGAAAGAGATGATTGAAAGTGAGAGAGTGAGTGTTGGTCGGTGACAGTGATAAGGGAATTAGACTACGGTTCCCTTCCATGCCCCGGTGACAGTATGTAAATTTTTATTTTGTAACCCGACATTTCTCTTGTTGTAATATTATATAAACAGTTCTGAAGGAGGTGGAGGGTTGTTTGCTGATGTCGGATCAAGTGGCCAGGCGGTGGGTTTTCCGTTGGTAAGTCGGTTGTGGCTTCCTTGGGACTGGCCAAGGACGCCTCATTTGAGTCCAACACTACTTCCCCATCGTGAGGAAGTGAACATGAGTTTTTCTCGCCGCCGCGGATAAAAAAAAATAATAATACAATTGTAACAAAATAAAATAATTAAATCTTACATTCTCTTAGCAGTATAGTAGTGGCTGGAGCAGTTTGTTTACATAAACTTTTCCTGTAAGTTGAAAGTTTTGGAGTCAGTCGAACAATTCTACCCTGAAAAGAAAAGAAAATATTACAAAAATAGCAATTTATTTTAGAACTATTACGTCAATAATAAAACTGACATTTATTTTAGATTGATATTTTATAATGATGCAATCTCTTAACTGGAATGTTAAACAAGTGAAAGAAAAATAAATATGTATAAAAAGTGTACCAATAGCTCTGAGAATATACGTAAAAAGGTTTTATTGATTTTATGATTCTTAAATAGTTGTTCTACAATATTTATTAAAAATAAACATATCATTGATATACAGTGTTAAACATAGTAATATTTATCATAAAACATTATCTGTTTAAAACTGTTAACAGATTTTTAGTTTTCAAAGTACTTTATATTATTCAGTAAATCAGAAATTAATAATAAGACAGGGTCAGTTAATGTGTGATATAAAGAAGTACAAAATACTAGTAACTATTTTTATTTATGGAGCACTGAAAACAAGTATAAATTATTCACAGGCAAATGTTACCACAATACCAGAGCAGAAATACTACTGCATTATTAACCTGATATATTATCTGTAAATAAAAAATAAACCATTTCATGCACACTGTAATGTGTAACTAAATTTCAAACATTTATATTCATAATAATAAACCTTGCTTCTTTAAACATGTAAATAACACTACAATAAAAATGTATTAATTAAGTGTTAAATAAATAATTGTTTATATTTTTGTTTGGCCCAGTAGTTAAGATGCTACGCTGTGAAGCTGAGTTCCTGAGTTTGATTACTGGCTAGGATGGGGAAAATTATTACATGTTTATTAAACTAAGCATTTCTTAACCTAAAGAAGTCATTATAACCAAAATGCTTAAGTGAATTAAAATTTTAAAAATTTGTTTATTAATTTTAATAAAAAAAAACAAGCTAATTAAACAAATTTTTAAAATTTAAATTCACAGAATATCTTGGTTATTAATGACTGCTTTAGGTTAAGAAATGGTCGGTTTAATAAACGTGTAATAACTTTCCACACCCTAACCAGGAATCAAACGCAGGAACTCAGCTTCACAGCGTAGCATCTTAACTACTGAGCCAAACAAAAATATAAACAATTATTTATTTAACACTTAATTGATACATTTTTATTGTAGTAAATTAATACATTTTTAATTGTTATAAAGCTTTAAAGAAGTGAGGTTAATAATATGACTCCAAATGTTTGTAATTTAGTTACGATGAAGACTAAAATTTTATGGACACCTGTATAGAATGGACGACAACTGCTTGAAAAACAAATTTTTAAGACCTAAACAATAGACCTAAGGTGTCGGATAAACAGTTTAAAGAAGTCAGAAAGGATATTGAGAAAACTGGAATTAACTGAAAAAACTTTATGAACTGAACCAAATTCAGACAACTAATTATAAACTTTAAAGGCTTCCATGAAGAGCAAAAACAGAACACTGGGTGGACAGAAGAAAGGAGAAAAGCCTACAGTGAGCGAATGCTGAGAATATGAGCCACAAAAAGAGCTTCCAGAAATGTTTAAAGTCACCTTACATGGTCAAAAAATTGGCCCTACACGAGAAAAAAAAATCTTATTAAACATATTTCTTAAAAATTGAATAATAAAGCAGTATATGGGAAAAGCAGAAAGACACACAGTGGAGGTTACAAGTGAAATACGGAAACAAAGATCAGACCGTCTCAAAAAGTACTGGTAAAATCGAAAGGCTGGACCAATACGTTATCCGAAGAACACTAGAAATTGATTGGCTTAGTGGTCCAATATGGCCTCAAAAAAAAAAAAAAATAGCTATATGATACAAATAAAAGTAAACAAAACAAACTCTGCAAAATTAAGAAATATAAGATGTTTCAATACTGTGCATAATTTACAGTTTTTGAAGTAATGGCAAACATCAAATACTCATATTTTGAAGCTAATCGATAAATAACCCTCCAAATGCATTAGGAAAAAATAAAAACGAGGATAGGATCAATATTCTTATACATTACTTTTTTTATTAAACTTTTAATTTACAACGGAAATACTCATGTAGAGCCACAAATAAAACTACAATTTAATATTCAATTATGATTTTTTTAAATTATTTTATGCCCAACAATAACGTAGGCCTACATTAAGGCTCATGTGGATGGTGGATGTGATAGATAAAAATGAGTTTTGAAAAAATGCCAGATGTAACTCTGAATTGAACCAGGGACCCCTGGCATAGAACCTAGTTGCATTGACCAATAAAATAATTAGTAAATACCAGTGCAGATACCTTTGTTTGTCATAGAAGTAGCATCATGTCTTGTCCTTTCTTTATTAATGATAATCACATGTAAAAATGTATTACTTTTACAAAAATATTTAAAAAAAATTCTTGTGATCAACAAGTCAAAACTGAATAAGAAATGTGAATGAATTAATCCCATGGTGAACAAAAATCTGTTCTAATATTTGCCAGGAGGAACCAAGGAAAAGATTAACAAAACCTTCGTTAGATAGTAATTAACATAAATATTGATCACAAGAAACAAAACTATTTACACACAATCTTATCACTTGTGTTTAATTACAGCAATCATGATCTTTTAAAATAAAATTGTGTTAAAGAACAAAATAAACAAGTTAATTAAAGAACTCCTAAATTAATAAAAAATAATGCAAACGACATTATATTAATGAAGGATAACACAATTTATATTTTTTCTTTACGTTGCATGTAAAGCTAGATCATTAGCCACTTACTTTGAGTGAAGGGATGATGGGTTTGACAATTTTTTGAGACTCTAATGACAATCAAACCTGGGTTAGCATGCTACACTGCTAAGTGTAGCACTGCACTACAAAGGCGATCAATTTCATATTAAATCAAAATAATTCTACTTTATATAATGAATTTATAAAATAAATTTCACTAACCTTCCTTTTTAACTGCGTCAACTTTTATTTTCACTTACACGTGTTTCGGTGGATCCACCATCATCAGAGTAAATAACTTATAATTGAAACTAAAAACTTTATTTATTAAAAATCTATAGAAGATGATAGATCTTCAGTCATTTGTATAAAACTGACTTAAAATTAATTTCCTCCAATTTTTCCCTTCTCATGTTTACTATATATAGCAGCAGCAGTAAAAAACACAGTTTTTATAGATAGACGCAGTTAAAAAGGAAGGTTTAGTGAAATTTATTATATAAATTCATTATATAAAATAAAATTAATTTCAAACTGCAGGATGCATTATAAAGATTTATTTTTAAATCAAAATAAAACATTAAAGAGAAAAATAGAATTTTACTTTGAGTAATGAAAATTATAAAATAAGAGTTGTTAAAAAAATATTTATTTTTAATATACTGCAATTATAAATGTTACAAAAATATTTTCTTAGTAAAATAATATACGATAATTTTGAATTTAAACAATGAAGCTTTTAAAACAATTAAGAAAGTTAATAAAATCTGTTAGTGGTCGCCTCTGTGGCCCAGTGGTTAGCAAGCTACCCTGTAAAGAGGAGGTCCTGGGTTCACTTCCTGACTAGAATCTGGAACATCATTAAATGTTCAAACCCACCCTTAATTTAAAATAATTGCTAATAACAAAGATGTTGATGCAACTTTAAATAGCTAAATAAAATTTGGTAGAAAAAATTGTGTTGTATTGTCCATATTACTGTGCATAAAAACATTAAACATAAAAGCATAGTAATAGAAAAACAAAATTTAAAATAAATAACTTCATTTCAATTTAAAAAAAAATTAAAACAATAAAATGAATGTACATATTAGAAGTCTGTAAATAAATCTGTGCATGAATTAAAATTTAATAACAATTAAATTGTGTAGAATTAATTTACCTTACGTAAAGTAATAATGTCAAAGTAAGAGGCACTCACACTAAACAATATTATTACGTAACAGTTCTGATGTACGAAAGAAACTGAAGTAAGCAACGTAAAACACGAAGCAATAAATGACTTAATCGTCATTTCGATAACATCATAAACTAGCTGATGTAACCCCATTCTTGAAAGAAATCACAACCGTAAGTGTTCTATTTAAATACCAATGGTAGGTAGGGCTGTCTGTGACTGACCAGTTAGTGTTTACATCAAGATACTAAACAAAAACAGATCAATAAACGGTGTTAGTCTCATACGTTATTTATAAACGAAATCAAGTCATGTAACTTTTACTAACACAATAAAGAAGAAAGTGTGCTATTTTTAAGGTAAACGTAATAGTCAGTTACTTAATACAGTGTATATATATTTGTGTCTTGTCAGACAAATTTACCCACATTATTAAAAATTCATTAGTATTTATCAGAAACTAGTAATTACCAAATTAAATAATTGAAACTTTTTTATTTGCTTTTTGTTTTACAATATAAATATCTTGCTGGTTATAATTGCATTAAATCACATACGAAACCTAAAATAAAAATATAAAAATTATAGTCGATATAATTTATTTTTTATGACTTATACAAACTTTCCGTTTAGTAGTTTTTTTAACCAAGAACATTTTAAACATTTTCATGTATGGTAATCTAAGCAGTCTAGAGCCATTCGATAATTCAGTAATTAAACCTTCCATCTAACCATCTCACTCTAAAATTATATTTGGTTGATAATGATGAGTCTAGGTAATGTTATTTAAGATTCAGAATTTTTTTGGTTCAAGATTACAAGTTAAAGTTACAGTTCATAGGAAATACAGTTTTTGCTCACAAGAGAAGATCTGAATATTTCTAACAATAAAATACGAGGTTCATTTTTACTTTCTCTTGCCTATATGAATATATAGGAACGAAAGTATTGATTATTATTAATTGAACCCCAACTATCAAAGAACACCGGTAACCACTGTCTAGTATTCTAATTTTTATGAAAGTGACTACCTTTACTAGGATTTGAACCAGGAAACTTTGTCTCCAAAAATCAGCTGTTAAACAGCTGACTCACGGCAATGCCTTTACCTCTAGAACAACACTGTGGATCTAATTAACAGTTTAAAAACAAAAAAATTTAAAAATCTCTTTGTAAACTATGTTTAATGTAAAAAATTAACTGGTGTAGTTGTTAACATGCTCGCCTCTATGCGGTCTTGGGTTCGAATCCCATTCAGGCATGGCATATTTTCATACGTTACAAAAAAATTATTTCATCCTTCTTCGTCTGCATTAGCAGTAATTGCAGAACAGTCGGACGTTAAAACAAAAAAAATCATTAAAAACCAAACAAAATAATTAAAATAGAAATAATAATACACATACCAATATAAGAAATGGTTTTGACTGTGATTTTTCATATGCATCATCCATGCTGATGAGACTTCCAATATTTTTCTTTCTTATGTAATCACAAAATTCTTTTAGAGAAGAAAAAGGAACATTTATCCGTTCTATATACTTATGTTCATTTGCTTTAGATTTTTTTATTGATGACATGTTTAGATATTAATTCCTCAGTGTAAACCTGTAACAACATCCAAAAATAATTCTTTAAAATATTGGATAACATACATCAGTATGGTCCAACCCGTGACCTGTGTGCCTCTTTTTACTTTCTCTTGCCTACATTAATATATAGGAATGAAAGTATTGTTTTCATGTCGATTTTTTGAAATCGAGTTTACACTGGATCTACATATTTTCAGACCCCCTGAACCCAAAAAACATGTTTTTAGCGATTGTTCTGTGTGTGTGTGTGTCTGTGTGTGAACAGAATATCTCAAGAACTGAGCATCGTGCGAACTTGAAACTTTAGTTACATACCACTACCGGACCCAACACGAACATTTTCATCAAAATCGGTCAACCGGAAGTAGTAGTTTATTCGTGTTATTTTTCACTTTTTTGTGGTTTTCTCAAAAACTGGTCCTACGATTTTTTTTAAAATCGCCTGGTTTGTTAAATTTTCTATGCTTTACAAGATAGGGTAGGCGCTATGTTGGCTGCAATTCTTGGTGAGGCTGTTTTCACGTAAAAAAAATTGTTTTTCTAAGCATACGGCTTTAATATGCATTTTAGCGCAAAAATTTATATAATAAAAAATGTGGAGAATTTAATATCCTACAACTTTTATTTCAAACATTTTTTTTTGTATAACGCTTAGTTTAGCGGTAATTAGCGATTTTCTGGTTTTTTTCTCACGAAAACATGTGAAAAATCAATTTTTTTAAGATTTCAGCCTTAGTATGCATTTTATGACAAGAGTGTATGTAATCAAATTTATAGGAAACTAAAAGATCTACAAATTTTATTAATAGAATTATTCTCTACAGAGCCTAGTTTAGCGTGAAAGAGTGATTTTCCGTATTTTTAAGCTTAACTAAAGTCGATTTTCATTTTGCATCTTTCACTTTTGATTAAAATAAGGTTATGTTTTTTGAGGTTAGTTTTTTATTTATTTCTAATGTTTTATTACTAATGTTAGGTTATATTGGTCATTATTTACATTGGCAAGAGTAAGTTGTGTGTGTTTCACACCAGATTCTTTTTTGTTGGCACTTCGTTGAAATTTTTTTTTTGTCATCAGTCTCTCGACTGGTTTGATGCAGTTCTCCAAGCTGTTCTATCTTGTGCAATTCGTTTCATATCTACATACCTGTAACACCCTACATCTTTCGTAATTTGCTTTATATATTCTAATCTTTGCCTCCCTCTACAATTTACTCCCTCAATATTACCCTCCATTATTGATAGCCCAATACCTGGATGTCTTAGGATATGCCCCACTAGCCTATCCCTTCTTTTGGTAAGATGCTTCCATATACTTCTTTTTTCATCCACTCGCCTAAGAACCTCTAAATTACTTATTTTGTCCACCCACCTAATCTTCAACATTTTCCTATAACACCACATTTCAAAAGCTTCTATCCTCTTCCGTTCTACAGCCCCTATCACCCATGTTTCACTTCCGTATAATGCTACACTCCAAACATAATGTTTTAAGAAATTTTTCCTAATCTGTAAATCAATGTTTGTAGTCAGTAAGCTGTTTTTCATTTCAAAGGCTTTTCTAGCTTGAGCAATTCTACTCTTGATATCACTTGTGCTTCTACCATCCTTTGTTATTTTACTCCCTAGATAGCAGAATTCCCCAACTTCCTGTATGTTTTCGTTGCCTACTTTTAAATTTCCCATCTCTTCTAAACCACTCTTGCTGCTGCACAACACTTTCGTTTTGTTCTTATTAATTTTCATGAAGTAATCCTTCCTCAAGATCTCATCCATTCCAATTAATAGTAATAATTAATAGTAATTTCGTTGAAATTACAAGGCAGAAAACAATATCTCCCAGCTTTATGAACATAAGCTCCGAGATGAACATCTGCAAAAAACCAATTGAAATTGTACTGAAGGCACATAATGCAGCACACTACCCATCTTATCAACAGTTGAAAGAAGAAAATGACACAAATTTTAATGGTATGTTTTATAAAAAAAAAAACTGATATCAAGAAAGAGTTCCAGAACAGATTCCAAGATTTTGGCTCCCTAAAACCAAAACTTTCACTACCTATTCAACACCCACATGGAGATTGAAGTGAGTGAGGTACCCTGTGATCTTCAAATGGAAGTTTGTGATCTTCAGACAGAACCACTTTACCAGACTATAAAAGTGTGATGTCCCTGAAAATTTCCGGAAACTCACTTCTAAAGAATGTTTCCCCAAATTGCTTAAATTCTCTCTGCAAATGTTATCGCTGTTTAGCAGTAAATATACATACATATGTTGTTATTGTTGTTTAGGTCATCAACCGAAAGGCTGGTTTGAACCTGTAGAGGTTTTCTAAGTAAAATGAGGAGTGAGGTGGTTTACCATTGCCTTCCTCACTGAATGGTAAAGTAAGCTTATCAGCATGCCGGGCCCTCTGAAAAGCACATATTTTCCACTCTGCAAATGACACTTTCACTTCATTCACCACAGGGTCTGGCTGTATAATGAAATTCATTACTTTCAGAGGAGATAACTCTGATTAGTATCTTTTACACCTCTACTTCTTCCATTCTTAAATGATTCAGTCATTTAATTTAATTGGCTAACCATGTGATAAGAAACAGAACTATTTATTTTAGCCCTGCAATTAACAGATTGAGTGTAAATAATTTGACACTCCACCTTTCTGTAATGGGCAGATACGTACATATACATAGTGCTTTTTCTGCTCTCAAACAAATTAAATCAAAAACGAGAAATCTCATTGAAAGTGCTTCACTGGAATTGAGCCTGAGACGTTGTCTTACTGAACTTACAATGGACATTGATAAACTTGTATCAAAAAAGCAGTGCCAATCGTCATATTAATTTCTCGACTGTAAAATAAAGTGATATAATTTATTAAACTAGTGAGTTATATGTAATTCGTTTTCTCTCTTTAATATCACTGGCTCATATTCCTAAACTAAAGTTTGATTGGCTCTCAGGCAACTAACGGTTGAACCATGCTGACATACATAGGTAATACATAAAACTTTTTAAAATATTGCATAACGCAGACTGCAGTATAAACTCATTTATCTGATGTTCCATGTTAACTACAACCCCCACAAAAATTAGCAAAGTTGACTTATTTACCTTCCCAACAGTTTAAATTAACGCGTCTTTTTTAAGCTCAGGAAAATGAATGCTGTCAAGTGAGTATCAACTATTTACATTAAGTTCTACCATTTTTGTTCAGTCCATAGCACATGATAAATTCTGGTTGAACTGATGTAATATGCAAACAAAATAAACGACAGTCAACAATTATTTTTGCCATTAAATTTAACAAAAAACCAACGATAGAACATATTAAATTACAATTATTGTAAGCGTAAAACAATTCCACTTTTGTAAAATTTTCCCCATTAAATTTCTATGGTACCTAAGTATTCTATGTGTTTATAGGAAAAAGGGTGTGAGGAATGTTTCATGCCTTATATCAACCAGTAGTGTGTTATTCATCATGAGAGAGGCGTTCCTGGAATAAGTTGCCTTGCCGTTGCCAACCAAGCAATGATCATCAAGTCACGTGTAATCATCAAGTTCACGTGTAAATTGGGAAAGTTGGCTTCAAAGACACTGTTGGCTCTGCAGCAAATTTGCAGTGATAATGTACTAAAAAAAAATCTGCTGTTAACGACTTATTTGTATAGTTTCAGAAAGGGCAGCAGACGTTAGAGAACAATGAGCCTAACGGGAAACCGTTGATATCCCGAAATGATTGCAAAAATGAAACAACTAAATGATCAAAGAATGATAACAGTGGAGTTAACAAAAGAAGTTGGTACCTCACAGGGATCAATTCATGTCATTTTACACAATTTAAAGATGAGACACGTCAGTGCGAAGTTGGAACTGTCCCGAGGATGCTGAACACGGATCAGATGGAATGTTGCATGACAATCGCCAGTGAGAAGTTTGAAGGACCCTACATTTTTACAATAGATCATTACTGTTAATGAGTATTGGGTCCACATATGATCCGGAAACAAAAAAGTAATTATCAGAGTCACACAACATCGCCTCCCAGATCAAAGAAGGACTTTGAATCAAATGTGACAACTCAGCTCCAATAGATTCTGAAAGAAGCCTTTTACTGCTTCCTCCAACAATGGCAGGATCAATGAAGCAAGTGTGTGTGTACCCAAGGTTCCTTCTTTGAAGGTGAATAGATAAGCATCACCATTTGGCATATGGCAATGATGTTTTTAACATTAACATTGTTGTTAATTCATAACATTGTTTTTAATGTTTTTAACCTTACCATGCTGAACCACCATTCTGAGAACTTCTTGAACCCCCCTTGTATAAGGTGTGTTTTTTAGAAGTATAGAACTTTAAAATGAAATAAAACACAGAATAATTGAACAATTGACAAGGAATTGGTTTTATTTTAAAGATAATTATTAGCCATTTTTATTTAAAAATAATTTCCAGCATGTAGCCGCCGCGGCTGGCTTGGACATGGTCCAATCGAGACTTCCAATATGTGACCACTTTTTGCAGCATTTGGGGCCATATATTGATAATAATGTGGCGAATGTTGCCTTCCAAGTCGTCAATTGTCTGTGGCTTATTGGCAGACTAGCGACTTCACATAGCGCCACAGAAAATAGTCCAGCGATGTTAGATCGGACGACCTTGGAGGCCAATTTACAGGTCCAGAACATGAAATTATGCGTTCACCAAACGTTTCCATCAGTAAATCGATTGTGGCACGTGCTGTGTGACATATTGCACCATCTTGTTGAAACCACAGCTCTCCAACATTAAGGCGATTCAATTCAAGAACAAAAAAGTCATTCATCATGGCTCTGTAGCGGTCACCATTGAGTGTAACATTCTGCCCGGCATCATTTTTGAAGAAGTAAGGACCAATGACTCCACCAGCCCATAAAGCACACCAAACAGTCACTTTTTCTGAATGTAAAGGCTTCTCAGCAATATATCGAGGATTACCTTCACTCCAAATGCGGCAGTTTTGTTTATTCACGTAGCCATTCAACCAAAAATGGGCTTCATCACTGAACAAAATGCTCAGATGGACGATTATGTCGATCATAAAACGGACGTAGTGCGTCATAAGTTTCACGAACCAAACTATGATTTTCAAAATAAATCTGCATAATTTGCCAGCGTTGTTCAGGCGTCAGTCTATTCATTATAAAATGGCAAACCAAACTGAACCTAAATTACAAAACCATTTTCAAAATGGCCACCATGGAAATCAGTACTGCCAACTTAAAATTCTATACCTCTAAAAAAAACACCCTTTAGGTGAAGCACAGACATCCTACTGTTGACAGTTAACCCTGACACTTAACTTTACATTACATGCCAAAAGAAGTTTCATATTTTTAATTATATGGTCTTAAGCACACAACTTGTTATTGTCTAGAATTGGGATTACATGGATGAACCCAGGAATAGGTGCAACAAAACAGAATTTAATAATAGAGACCGTACTAAACTACAACACAAATGAGTGGTAGACATTGGCACCGATTGAAACTCATATGAAACAAATGTTAAGAGGAAGCTACATCACAAATTATGTTGCTAATTACAAGTCACACTAACTTCATAGCATTTCAGTAACATTTGATTAACTTACAGACTGTGCCACACAATCTAAGGATTTAATGAAATTTCTCTCTCCTTGTATACATAAGGTGTACATTTACAATAACCGATAATAATACCCTATATAACACATACAAACAATGAAGTTCCTAGGAGCGTTACTAGATATTTACCTTGGGATTTTTATAAAGATCAAATCTGAAGTAAAGAATTATCAAAAATACAGTATTTGCATTAAAAGAAAATGTCAGATTAAAATATAAAAATTTTAAACGGCAGCTTATTCTGTCTCATATCCGGTATGCTCTTTTTTGTATTTAGTAATACGGAAAGAGCTTTTAAAATTCAGAAGATATTACGTGCATAGCGGGAACTAAGTCCTCAACACATGCATTAGTTGATAAGCTTAATTGCTTATAGTTCCTTCACCTTAAATTTTTGACATGATAATATAGGTTAAGCAAAATATTGGTTACCTTTAAGATTCTTACCCATTAATTCATAATCTTAATACAACAAACAATTTTCATGTTACTAATTACAATGCTAAAATGGTTACACAAAAACCAATGTATGCAGGGAGATATTATATCAATAAATTATCCTTAGTTTACAAAAATAAATATCCAAGCAAATGTAGACGAGTACCGCCACTATTAAGTAATATTAGATGGCACACTATTAAAATAAATAAGTAAGCACGTAATAGTTGGTTTAAGTATAAAAAAACTATTTAAAATGTACAGCCCAATTCAATTACTTAATGAAAAAATGTAACCTAACTTGTTACAACGTAAGTACCAAACCGAGATTCAAACATCAAAACATGTCATAGTTTTAATTACCACTAAATAATTTAAATAACCATTAATTTCAAATTAATCATTGGACAAATTTTTCAAATATTGGTACCTAACGACCATAACCTCAATTTTACTTTCTAAAAGTTGAAAATGTGTTTAAACGAACAAAATATGTCATACGTAGCAAAACCGCCAAACCATAATCTTCATAATGCACACAAACAAAATAAGGTACTTACTTTAACATGAATAACCAAAAAAATAATTCAAACTACTTACTACTAAGACCAACAATATCAATATAAACAAACACTCCCCGCCACTTGATTTACTCCACGGCATAGTGTAAGTATAAAGGTGTGTCATTGTACAAGAGTGTAGCGCTGACTCGTGACGTCACTCTGGGACCAAGCAATTTGTTCCAAGAGGTTTATTGCTATTTTAATAATGTGCTCATTAACTACGAATGTTGCGGTTAAAGCCCTTAAAATGTTGTTGCGCTTGTTACAAAGCGTTTTATTGGAAAGAAAAATATTTTTAAAGAATTACGATAAATTGGCACTAAATAATTATTTTAAGGTTAACTGAATTTTCATTCGACTTTCATTAAAAGATGTTTTGTGTACCTAGACGATCTTGAAGATAGTATATAGGCCGGTTTATACAGCAAAAATTTATTATAATAATAAAATTTTAGAATTGGTAAATTTAAATATTTTTTTCTTTAATCTTCGCGTACGGTTGTGGTTGCTTATTTTTCTGTTTAAATATCTCAACCTTTATATACGTCCGTGTCCTAACCAAACTAAGTAGCACTTCATTGGGAATATTACACATTAATTTCGATTGAATTTTTCCGCTATATTATAAAATATATTTTATTTACTGTTTGGGACTATATAAATTTTATGTTTTGTTCTATTCATTAATTTATTTTCTGTGTTCTATTATAAGATATCATTTATCGGTCTCAACCAATGAGGGTTGATTTCTACCAGCACGTAAAGACAGTTTTATACTGAACTGGAAACAGTCGTCCGCTAACTCGCAACGCAAAAGAACGCTCTCTGTGCAGTCTTACGCTTTTCCGCTTTCGCCCTAGTATTGGGAATTATCCGCGACCGCTAATTTGTTTTCTTTATATATTTTAAGCGTATTTCTCTATTAAATTCACGCATCGCTACGTATTTAACGCGTTGGAAACACTCCGAAAACTAACCGCGCAATTACAGTCCACTTCAAGATCTTCGGCAGCTCACCACTCATGGGAAAGCCACTGGTACCAGCTGGTAAGCCGCAGGACTTCTAAGGTGAGTGGAATTCAACTTTTTATTTATCGACAGTAAGCTGCTAAACGCTCCGCCACTGACCCTACCATTTACCATTAGAAAGACTGTCACCGTGAAAACAGTTTAATTCTGTTTCCATTAAAAACGTAATTTGAAGAAGTTCATCGTTCGGGTACATAGTTCTCCACGTAACACAAATTTTGTAAGTAGTTTAGTTCTTGATTGGCTACATGCTTCAGATTTTTTGTAGCTGTTCCTAGGTCTAAAACCATATTTATCTCGAAAACGGTAAGCAACATACCCAGCTATATATCGTAAACTTTTCTTATTAAATCTTCTTTAAACATTTCTTCTTCATATGTTTTTAGTAGATCCTTGCAGTCTGTACTGATGTTTGCATTCGTTACAAACAATTTCAAGATTCCTATAAAGATTATTCAAGATTACTATACTCCGGCTGAAGAAAATGTGAATGTAATTGTTTTTCTTCTTTATTTAGTTCTTGTATACTTTTTTTAGATTTAATTTAATTTTTAAAAATATCTTGGGATGTACAAACTTCTTCAGTAACTAGATTTTTCTGTTCGAATGGCTTTAATAAACAATCTTCATTTAGTTCTGTATTTTTAATGTGAGCTAATAAAGCAGTTAAGTGTTTACTCAGTATATACCATTTAAAACGATATTTCATATCTAAAGAATTCGGTTGGTCATTTGCGCCACCCATTCCTCGAACATGTGAAAAGAAATTTTCCAAGACATCTTGGTTCAACCGATTAGTTAAAATATACTCTACACCATTCTTGGCTATCAAATAATAATTATACGAGTTAAAACTACAGCTTTTTGAAAAGGTAGTAGTTTTTTATTTATGTCTATCAACAGTCACTGTAGAAATAATTTCAGAAACTTTATTAACCAAGGCCACCTGATTATTTCAATCAACTCCAAAGGCACTGCAATCTGGAGAGGGACCGAATTTTGTTTTTGAATTGAAGGTGTCAAACAAGTCGTTTAATAATTTAATTAACTCCGATGTTTCCTTCCAATTCGTATCTTCCATAAAACCTTCCATAAAACCTTTTTAGCGATGTTGGTAACGTGCTCGCCTCTCATCACGCGGTCTTGGGTTCAAATCCCACTCGGGCATGGCATTTTTTCATACGTTACAAAAAATTCATTTCTTCCTTCACCGTCTGCATTAGCAGCAATTTGCAAAACAGTCGGACGTTAAACCAAAAAAAAAAAAAAAATAAAAAAAATAAAACCTTTCAAGCCACAAAATTCAATCGCTTTGTCATAGAATTTGACAAGAGCTGAGCAGCTGGTCACACTTTCTGTCTCTCTGAACCCTTAACATCTAGATGATACCTACTAATTTTGTATGCTATGTTTAAGTCTGTATTTGATGCTGTTAGTAACTTCTCAAAACATGATTTATTAATTAGCTTATTGCTTTGAATTAAACCATAATCAAGTAAGTGGTTATGTATTAATTTTAACAAATGAGGGACATCTGCAAATACAAAAACTTTCAACTGATCATTATTAGGATGATTAAAATAGCACATTACATCATGACTAATATTTAATTCAGACCACAGGCCAAAATTTTTGGTAGCTTGTCACTTGTTATTGAAACAACAGTAAAACGTGCATCGTATAGATGATTTTAGTTATTATATTTTTATTCATTTGCTGGTCATAGTAATAAAATACAAGCTGTTTCCACTGGCTAAATATCCTCTGATCATAACAGTTTGGCAGGTCTTTGGAGGACCAATTTTTGTTGTTTTTTTTGAACGGAAATTGAATTAGAAATATAAATTTTATCAAAAGATATCACTGTTAGACGTTCCACATTACTCAATTCGCGTGACTTGATTTTCAATAAAGGAATGATATTTACAATTCCTGGATTGAAATTTAACGGCAGTGCTCAAGTACGAAGGGAAGACAAACCAAGTAATGGGGGTAGTTATTGCCTCTTAAGTATCTGTATGCTTTAGGGCTGACATTTCTTAAAGAAATTGCTGCAGCAATATCCTCGGAATTGAAATAAATTCGTTTCTTAGGATTCATTAACATTTTTATCTGAACAGGAGTAAAACTTTGATTCAATATCTGACTTATTGCTTTTGAAATACTATTATTATTTTCCTATAGAATTTTCTTGTAATTTCGCATATTTATTTTTAAACTGCTCCAACTGAATCTTCAATTCTTAATTCTCATTTTCCAGCTGTTTTACTCTAAATCTCTAATTACTCTAAATCTTAATTTAGTAATTCTTCATCAAAGGAATTGTTAGGTTTCACTGAAGAACAATCGTTGTCAAGAATAGAAGTAGGCCTATCAGGTGCGATGTCATTTTTTAAATATTCATGTTTTTATCTGTGAATGAAGTACTGGAGTTTAAAATATTTTGCACTAATTTTTTCTGACATCGTTTATTTACACGTTGTTTTCTTTTACTCTGGTAGTCAGAATTTACAGTTTTAAAAGACAAGCACTTTGTAGGTACAGCATCTGGTTTAAGTGTACGGCAGTTTTTTGTTGTGTAACTTAGTAATCTGTGTTTAACGGGGTACAAAAAAAATCTGAAGAATCAAAGTGAACCGAGCAAATTGTACTTGTTTTCAGATTAAATTTGTCAAACGTTGGCACGCATTAGTCCATTGCTTGCATAAATCTTATATTTTTGGGAAACTAACATGTTTTATATCTGAACCTTTTGTCTTTCGAGAATAATTAAAACACCCAAAAACAGCACAACCAGGCATTATGGTAATTAAAACTTACGTATTTTGTAAATAATAATAAAAACACCATAAACGCAAATTTAGCCTCAAAAGTATTTAACATCAAAAACGAAAACCTAAAAGAAATGTGCAAACGACCGCGAAAGTAATTATAAACATAATACATAAATAAATAAATAAATTAGTAAATAGATATTTTTTTAAACTAAATAGGTCTACTGCGGTAATTAAGAAAATAATTCTAACTAAATACGTTTGCAAAATATTCAATTACTTAACGTAGCCACGTTTTTCAAATCACTGGTGCTGCCGTGATCCGCTACTGACGTCACGCGCCGAGCGAACAAATTAAGAACTTTGGACGGAGACACCTTTATACTAACACCGTGATCCATGGTAAATTTCAACAGCTGCCGTTTTAAAAGAACAATCGATTTACGTTCATGAAACTTGATCGAGACATCGAAATGTAATCTTCGATTGTACTACAAAAATATTTATGGTTATAGTTTAGTTTAGGTCCGATACGAAAAAATAGGATTACGTGTAGCCTATGATACTAAAACTGAAACTGGTAGAAGATAATTTAGACTGTGGGAAATACCATCTGATCGTTCGAAGATAAATGACGGGACTAGGTTTCTTCAATGAAACATTACGGAAGGATCGTTGGAAGTTAAATTTTGTTTCAGATTCAGAAAAACGAGAGGGACTAAATACCAATATATAGGTACATCAATAATAATATCAACATATATATTTCATAACAATTACCAGATTTTCCATAATATTAATATAAATCAATATTTACAAAAAAAACTAGCTAGGCGCGAAGGACTAACGTTGATATATCTTCTTCTTCCTTTCACGGGTAAGGCATTATTGCCTGTTCCGAACCTCTTCGCCTCTACAATCGGTCCATCTTTTCATTGGACGCCCTCTATCTCTTTTCCCAATTGGTTGGTATATCAGGGCCTGCTTAGGGATCCGGTATTCACTCATTCTGTCCACATGTTGAAACCAATCCCTCCTACTCCCATTTATTTTATCTCTCATTGAAAATATATTCAGCTGAGCTCTGATATCCGTGTTTCTGAAACGATCCTCTCTACTGCACCCATATGTTCTCCGCAGAAACCTCATTTCAGAAGCTTGCAATCTGCTTTCATCACGCTTGGATAGCACCCAAGTTTCACTTCCATATAGTAATGTCGGAGCCGCAATTGTTTTATAGAACTTTATTCTTGTTTCTTTGGTGGCACTATTCTTAAGAGCTCTATGTATGGTTCCACAGATATGTTGGAAGCGATGAATCTTGGTGCAAGCGTCCCTATCATGTTGATAAGAGATATCACAGCCAAGATATTTGAAATGAGATACTTGTTCCAGAATTTTCTTCCGTAAAACAACTTTACTTCTCACCGGATCCTTTCCACAGAAAGCCATCACTCTTGTTTTTGAAGAGGAGATTGTCAAATTGTACTCTTTACACACATTGTCTAATTTAAAAAGAGCTCGCTGCAGATCATCTTCACTCTCCTGCAGCACAATTAGGTCATCAGCAAATAACAAACATTTAAGAGCTTCTCCCTCCTTCATGTGAATACCAGATTCTACTTGAGTTCTCCACTTCCTGATAACGTCATCCAGATACATGTTAAATAGAGCAGGTGAAAGTCCACACCCTTGTCTTACTCCTCTATTAATAATAATTTCATCAGTTTTTGAAGTACCAACATCAATCACTATCTTGGTATCATGATACAGGCTTTTGACTGCCTTGACAATCTGTGTGGGATATCCTGACATTTGCAAAATCTCCCATAGTTTTCCTCTATTGACAGAATCGAATGCCTTCTGGAAATCAACAAAGGCTAAATGGGTTTCAAGATTGAATTCCCTTCTCTTTTCAATAATCTGCTTTATGCTGAACACGTTGTCGGTGCATGATCTACCTTTTCTAAAACCACATTGCTCTTCCAAAAGGAGAACTTCCATAATGGGTTGCATCCTCCCCTTGATTATCATGCTATATATTTTGTAAGCAGTGTTTAGCAAGCTGATTCCTCTATAGTTGATATATTATACAATTATATATCTTAAATTTACGCTGAAAGTCGCGTTACTACAGAACGTCATGGAATGGTAGTTTTCGGATCGTCGTTAGCGGGTGCGGTTTGGATAGATGCTCCGAATGGCTTCAGTTTTTGAAACCATTCCGGCGTCGTGGAGATTCCTTGAGGTGTTGTGGATGTAATCCTGGATAGAGCGAAAGAGAAGGTGATAATGCATGATGGAGTTAAGAATTAGATAGTGGAAATTTGCAATGAGGCGTAGGATGCGATTTTGAAAGGAGTGAAAGGACTTTTTATGCGAATTGGCTAGGAGTGGCCACTAGACCGGCGACCCGTAAAGAAGGAATGAACGGATAATGGCAGAATATATGAGGAGTTTTACAGAAGTGGTGATAGATTTGAGCGGAGAATGGGGGTAAGTTTGTATAGAACAATCCTGCCCTTACGAATTTTGTCATCTGCATGGTCGGATAAGGTAAGCCTCTTATCCGACGTAACTCCAAGGTACTTTACCTTGGATGCCCATGATTCTGTTGTAGGTGCTGGGTTCTGTGTCTTTGTTTTAATTTACGTTAAAAACCACTTAATTTCATCGCTTTGAAGCTCTCATTTGGTGTCAGGCGTATACTGGCAGTGCGTGTGACAGTTACCGGTGTTCAGTTAAGGTCATCGGCCATTTACCACACTACATATCTAGGAAGCTAGAAGCTCAATAGCTCTAACGTTAGAGTTCTAATTGATTTCCCCCCATTAAACCTAACGACCAAGCTGATACTCTATTACTCTTAGGTTTCCGTCTACATCTATCAGGGTCAATGCAATTTTGGGGTATTCGAGTGAGTTATCAATGGTTTAGAAATTGCAAGAGGTGCAAACATTGGATGCACAAAATTTATTTTCAATGAAAAAAAGAATCCGAGTCACAAAAATAACTTACCAAAGAATGTATAAATCACAACCAAATCTTATGATTAACATATAGGTTGCTAAAACCTGACATGCCGTATAGGTACTCCCTCTGGAGGTCTTCTGAATAGGTTCACAAAAATAAACACCCAGCTCAATAAAATCTTGTACAAGTTGCAGAAAATAATTATCACTACGGCGCTTTTAGTGACGTCACATTTTTTTTAAGTTGTAGCTATTCTGGGCATTGTCCATAAATTATTCGTGCAATGCAATGGTGACCAGTGGAGATGCATCTTGGGAAAATAATAATAATAGATTCTCAAACAGGTTAAACGATTTGTACTTTTCAGATTCTTGTTACGAACTGTTTGTGGCAGTTTTTAATAGTTTCTAGTGTTTATTATATGACATTTATTGAGATATTTATGAAATAGATGTAATATTCGTGTAAAAATTTCGAGGTCTGGTATGGCCTGATGGTTGATACCCGAGGTAAGTACTGTGTAAAGTGTTGTATAGTATTTAGTTATTACCTGTTACTATGGTTAAAAAGGTTTGAAGTAGTTGGACTTCCATCTTTTGTGTTTCAAATTTTAATTAAGTTTTAAAACTCCAAGAACGCCGATTTTTTCCCCCTAGTCGATGTGGCTGTGTACATTCGGCTTTAAGTTATCGCTTTGTGAATCATACTTATATGCTTGAATATAGTTTACAATACAGTAAATAAAATAGGCTTCAAAGTGTTGTGATCAGATAAAGTTTGATTTTTACGTGGACATTTTTCTTAAGTCTGGATTATTTCATACTTGTGTAAATTAGACACCCTTTTTGTAAACATAAATAGGTGTTGAAATTTTTGAAAATTCACACCTTATACAGATGTGAAATTAATTAGTACTTGTTTTAATTAAGATAACACAAGTAATGGACCTAATTTGGGTCTTTTCTGTTATGTCCGCAAGCAGTATTGTATGGTAAGCCTACTTCTGTAGCTAATAGGTGTACAAGGAGCAATGAAGTCCCCTAATGACAAAACTATACATACGTTCATTACTTCATTCCTGCCAATCCTCCCTCATCACTTACACCATATTCTCCCTCACTTATCGGTTCGCTTTAATCTCGTATCTAATTAATTTTTAAAAATGGGTTTTTGGGAGATACTGCAGGGAGATGAAAGAAAGTTTCCTGTGTGTGTTTGAAGATTGAACTGCAGCTACCCTAATACCCATTATTCTATGTTCTGTTCATCCTGCTAGTACAATTATTTCCGATGAATTGGGTGCGTACCGGAACATTTTACCTGGGTTACAAACATTTAACTATAAATCACACATCTTTATAGATTCACTTATGGGCGTGCATATGCAGGGAATAGAGAATACATTGTGTTCTTTGAAACATAGAAACAAAGTTGAAAGGAGACAAGTAGAAATTTCAACAGATTCCTACTTGTTGTACGAATTACATGGAGGAAGCGCCATGCAGACTAAAATCTATTTGAACAAATTTCAATGCTTATAAGAAATTTTTGGCCACCTGAATATAGTTTTGTGGTGAATTATTAATTTATTGATAAATTGTTGTAGTATAGTACAGTATGGTCGCAGTAATCTGAATCCCTGGTACACCGAAGCCTCCAGTAATCTGAACGATCACTTATTATCATGTTTTTAATTATTTTTTCTTACCATTTAGAAATATTCTTTAAAAAGGCCTAATAAATGGAGTGCGGCCACTGAAAAGAAAAGCATTGGAAGCAGCAGGTATACCTGATGCTGAGCCAGCTTTATACTCATGGTTTTTGCAAGAAAGAGCAAGACATTCTCACTCAAAAGCAAAGTTTTCTAAAAGGAAATGACCGGGAAAGATGACTTTCAAGCCATTATAGGCTGGCTGGACATATTAAAATAACGATACGGACTGTTAACTGTTACCGGTGAGAAATTTCTAGTGATATTGACGATTTTATAGACACAAAAACAAAACAAACAAAATTTTTATAAAATTAAAATAAAATTCTTATTTTGTTACTGTTATGAACTGTTAACTGTTTCTGGTGAAAGAAAATTCTAGTGATATCGACAATTTTACAGACTTCAAAACAAAATTCTAGGATGAAGTAGAAAAACGGGGTTTAACAGCAGATCAAGTTTACAATGTAGATGAGTCGGCATTAAACTGGAAAATGTTGCCAGGAGAAACCTTAGTTCATAAGGGCAAAAAGACTGCCACTGGATTCAAAGTTGAAAAAGATCCTGTAAATTTTTCCCGAGGAGTAACAGCAATGGCAATCATAAATTATCATTGCTTGTTTTAAAATTATATGAAAATAATACTGTAACAGATTTCAAATAAAGGTGTCATTATCATAATTTTTTTAAATCTGTATTTTTTATCCTACTGTAGGCCTATATTGTATTTGTAATTTGATTGTCGTAGTCTAAGATTGTAGACATCTATAATTCGCAAAGGTTGGACATCATAAGTGTTCGGATTACCGCGATAATACTGTATTTAAAATTTAGAACGCTTTTTAAGTTTAAAACAAATGTTAGGGTGGTGAGAGTCGAAAATGTTTTATACTCTATTCATCGTAAGAAAGATAATTTCAAATAAACACACTAATAGTTCGTGTTGATACGACATACTAATGACCGAGCCAGGTCATCCCCATTTAACGAAAGGTTGTAAATCAAATGCGCTGAATAGTGCCCAACGATTCATTTGTTTTTCTTTTGTAATAACATTATCACATCTGTTTATTTTCAGTTGTTCTTGTTAATATTGTCCGAACGTTGACCTTAGTTTGTTCTATATGTGGTAATCTATTGTTAATTTTTTTGTGAAGTGCAAATGCTTGTGTGCTTTTATTTTATCTACTTAACGTCTTATAAATTTTTTTTGTGGAATTGTAATGGCTGACGTATCAGAATCTTCTGTTACCAAGCACTAAAAAGGAAAGTATTTAAGAAGTGGTGAAAAGGCAATCGTATTAAATGTTTTTAATAAGTTGTTAGAAAAAATCCAACACTTGTAACGGAAGTGATAAAACTTACTTCTGAACTAAGTGGGGTATCAATGAGTAGTTTAAATAAAATGTGAACTGAGAAGAAAAGAACTGGAAAATTAAACGCCTATTAAAACGTCTGATGTATAATTCTATATATGGTTAAAAGAGTGTATAAGTTATTATTGTAATGTTTTCATTAAAAGCGTCACATATTTATGTGTGCCACCCACTGTATCAGCTGGTTTGATCACTGTTTGTTTATTCATCATATCTTTCTTACTATGAACCGAGTATAGTTGTGTGTTAGTGTGTGTAAACAGTAGAAGACAGTACATCTATGGTTAAAGAAATAAGCCCTGCTCTGCCTTGTGGGTGCATAATAGAAAAGACCTCCTAATTTGTTTCTTCAATTTAATCCCAATTAGAAATTTTAGTCTCTAAACGAGATTTGCAGACAGTTTTTTTAATCTTTAATAAACCTTTCATTTATTTTCATTCTTGTTAATTTCTATTGAAGGACTTAATATATGTAAGACCTATGTACCAGTGATCTTACATTACTAAGATGTTAAGAAAAATAAAGTAAGTTGTTAAATGATAGGTCTAAAATTTCTCATTTTATAAGGAGACTGAACTAAGGATTTTGAAGTTTATATATTTCACTGAGCATTGAGTTTCATCATCAGGCTAATCATGGTTTAAATCAGTATTTTACATTAACATTGAACTCAATTGTAACTTATTACATATAAACAGAAATGCAAGAGTTATTCTACTAATATTTCCAAGAAAAAGTTATTTGTTTTGGAATGTCAATTTGGTGAAACGACTGGTATTTTATTAACACATTCGCTGTTGGGTCAAGGATCTCCATATTACATGGAAATGCAGATTTTTCTAATCTTACTTTTTAGTTTAAAATAGCCATAGGTGATTTTAACTTTCGGCTGGTAAAAAATTGCAAAAATGTACCATTAACATGATTACTGTAATGCTACCATCGCATCCCAGGTGAGTCTCTGGTGACAAAAAAATGTATCTTATCTTGTCTCAATTTTATGTTCATAAATGCACATACATGCATTAACTTGTTCCATTTCTTGATTTTTTTACTGGTTTGTGGAGGTGTTTCAGTATTTTGTTTGCAATCTCAGGTTTTCTATTTGTGGGAGTAGTGCATTTTATAACTTTCAGTTGAAAATCATTGTAACATTTTCTGTTATTGTTCATGTTTTACAACTTTGGTGTTTTTTTAAACATTTTTATAATGAAGTGAAGGTCATGTACCAGGTGTGATTGGAAAGTTTTAAGAATGGATTTGCTGCTGCGTATGTGTTCGGCAGATGGGTACACGGAGAGTGTGGAGTGAGTCATTGCCTTGTCCTTGAACGCCCTCTGACAGGAAACTGCATTTCCTTTATTCAGTTCACTGTGGCAGCTGGTTGAGTGTGGATCTGTTAGTGCTTGTTGCCGGATTCTGTCTGTGTGAAAATGGACGTAAAAACGGAGCAACGAGTTTGTGTGAATTTTTTTTTCAAAACTGGGAAATCAGCTTCTGAGACTTACGAACTATTAAAAACAGCTTTTGAAGATAATTGTATGAGCCAGTCAAATGTTTTTGTCTGGTTCAACGGCTTTAAAAATGGCCGCGAAGTTGGTCGAAGGTGAAGACAATGTTGGTGATTTTTTTTTGATTCTACCGGTATTGTGCATCATGAATTTACACCTGGAGGACAGACAATTAACCAGGAATACTACAAATGTGTCCTTCAGCGTTTGCGTAAAAAGGTGCAGAAGAAAAGGCCTGCATTGTGGAAAGACAGGAGTTGGGTTCTACACCATGACAATGCTCCGACTCATCGTGCCTTCTCCATCGTTGAATTTTTGACCAAATTCAACATTCCTGTGCTTCCACAATCGCCATATTCCCCTGATTTGGCCCCTGCGGACTTCTACCTGTTTCCTAAACTGAAAGTTTCACTGAAAGGGAAGCGATTTGACTCGATTGAAGACATCCAGGCGAATACGGAGAGCGTTCTTAACACACTCCAGGAAAAAAATTTCCAGGAATGTTTCCAAAAGTGGAAACACCGTTGGAGTCTGTGTGTTCAGTCGGAAGGGGACTATTTTGAAGGAGATGCATCACAGTAGCATGTAAGTACCACCATTGTACCATTACAAGCCCATTCTGAAAACTTTCCAATCACACCTCGTATAACCACAATGTTTTTCTTTTACATGAGTTGTACAGAAGTTTATCAACTTAGTCAATTCCTTTCATAAAATTTTTTCAAAAATTATTCTTGTTATAAAACCTAATATAACATGGCTAGATATGTGGGAGAGCTAATGAACCGCCTTCTACGGCAATCAAACTTATACTGACTGCTAAAATTTAGTATAGGTACTGGTTGCTCCCCTTCTATCACCATATCTTTGTAGAAAACTATTGGTAGTTCTTGGGCAACCAACTGCAGTGAATGTGTTAAGTTCTGTTTTGTTTGGTTATTTGTTTATTGTATAATAATGTTAATTTAATTATTGATGTTTTGAAAGTCTCATGATGTTTTAATTCGTAATTATTTTGTTTTATTTAATATTTATGTTATTTCTTTGTTTTAATTTTGTTTATTATTTGTTATTTAATACTTCTCTTTGATTAATTTTTTCTTTGTTGCAGTCACTCTAAATATCAATCGTTCCTCTAGTATATTAAAATGTGTTTCCTTTGTGAGTGGACTATTTAATAATTGTCTTATAAATATATGTGTTATGTTTCAAGTTCCGATAACATAGTTTTATTTTTGCTAGTGGGCTGTGGATGGACAAAATGTCAAAAGTGACTAAACGCAAAATAACAGTTGATAGTAGCAGTACTACTAACGGTAATTCAAATAGTTCTAACTCTAATAACAATAAAGAATCACAAAAGCGGCAGAGTGTTTTTGAACGATTGGGTACTAAAACAACTGCGCCGATTGCTGTTAATACATCATCACAGTCAAGTTCATCTGGGGAAACATTTTGTCGACATTGGGCTCAAAATGGAAGTTGTGTTTATGGGAAATCATGCAAGTAAGTAAACCAAACACGACTAAATATTAATCATCATAGGATTAGGATGTTAATTTGAATTGTTGTATTTTTAAATAACTGTAGCTTGTAATTATCTTGTGCACTAGTTTCTTAAACTACGATGCCTTGTTTGGTATTTTTGTATTTTTTGTCATTTGTTTTATATGTTCCATTTAAAAAAGATAAGTTTCTTTAATTATTATCCAACCTGTTTTTTAATAAGTACAGGGATTTAAAGTGACATATCAACTAAAATCTATAGTTAAAAAATTATTGTGTAATGGAAATAGTTAGGCCGGGCATATACCGGAGTCCAGGTGGCGCAGTTCAGGACAAACAGGGCAGGAGCGAAAACTGTGCATCCATTGTTGCCTAAAAATTGACGTTAAATCTCAATAGGGCCATCTAGTGGATGTTTCTAAAAACTTAAAAAGCCGACCCTTGTATTAAAATTCTGTTACCTACTTGATATGTGTTGGGTCATCCCTGACGTTGCAGTCATTTCAATTTTTTATATTGTATTGTTTATTATTTGTTTCTCTGTACTATAATTGTTTTGAGATTAACTGTTATGCTTCAGCTTGTTTTAGTAAGTTTCATTACTGGGATACCATCTTCTTGAAATCGTCTTTTTCTGGGAGAAAATATTTTAGATTCAAGGGATTGGAAGTTGTTAATGTTTTATTATGTGTAGATCTGTGTCTATATCAAGCTACCATTCCAAACTGAGAAAATTGTAGGGAAAAGAGAATCTGTGTACCTAAGATATTTATAATAGTTTTGTTGTAATGAAGAGAGCATCAATAAATATTTTTGTACCTTGAGGTCTTAGTAAGGTTTTTTGAAACATTTGATAGAGCTGAACTAGTAGTCATGTGAACTACAGTGTGTAGTTTCATCTTTGTTTTATTTATAAGTGGAGGTAAAATTCACTGGTTCTCTCTTCCTCACAGCCTTCACTCTGACCATTTATACAGTTTGCAATAGCTGATTGACCTATACTATAAAATATAGATTCCTTCAGTGGCAGTTATTTAATCTAGGTAGTCATAGATTGACTAGAAAATATCTCATACCTAAAAATGTAACATTTAATGGTACATAATACTGCATTTTATAATTACTTATTCGCATAGATTATTTCCCGTACGAAATGTGCGTAATTAGAGCAGTACAGAGCTAACACTGTACTCATCTGTTAAGTTAAGAGTAGCATGAGCTGTGTACATGATCAATATTGAAAACCATCTCTAAAATCATAGATGTCAGCCCAAGATGGAAGTTAGTGAACATGTTTGAATATTTTGCTAATTATTGATAACATTAATTTTAAATTGAAATATATATTTCGTAACCAACGGAATACAGTAACAGAAAACACTTACCAATGTTTATAGCGCTTTTGTGTATCTTGTACACATCTTCAGTAACTTAAATATTTTTGACATCAAAATTTAAAACTTCCTATGATAGCAGATAATGAATAATCAATTCTTATATCTAATACAGTCTTACCAACTTGAATTTTGATGTGACAAATATTTAAAAAATTTTAATTTACTGAAGATGTGTACAAGATAGATGAAAGTGCCATAAACATTGGTAAGTGTTTTTTGTTATCGTATTCGGATGGTTTGAAATATATATTTTAATTTAAAATAATACGGCTGTTGACAATCCTATATAGGACGTTTGATAAAGTAATAACATTAATTTTATAGTTTTACTTATTTCATTAAAATAATTGTTTAGTACCTTTATCATTTATTACTTATATTTTGTAATGATCAGGGATTGTGGTTTAAGTTTGTAAAAGGAATGGTGGGGGTTATTTTTATGAGATATTACCCTGTATTTGGATCTGCCCTCTACAGTTGTATTTCATTTCTTATTTGCTATTGTGCCCAGTTGCGTTTTGGGAACTAATAAACGGATGCAAAGGGTTAGGAAATTGTCAGTTATATTTTTATGGATAGTTGTAAAATGAAAGTGTATTTGTTTCTTACCTTTCCTTCTAAAGTATTTTGTTAAAAGACTTACTGTGCTTTTGAAAACATTGTGCTTTACAGGCTAATAACACCATCCGCTATGCAGTATAGCGAACAAAAATATATTTCCACGAAAGCTCAAGACATTTATTTCATAATTATGATTTCCATAGATAACTGGAAATGGTTACACCGGTTTTTATTCTTTCTCAGCCTGATAAGTTAAGAATACGAGAATTAGGAAATTGCACTTTGTTTTACTGGTTATCACTGAATTATCAGATCACCTAAAAATTAATTAAAGTACCAAGTTGTATTAACTGTGTAGTCAATAAAATTTTGAGTTAGTTTCGTGAAAAATGAGTTATTGCCAATTATGTCTTTTATTTCAGATTTGCAAATACTCATGTGTTAGTCAGTCCATCTAAACGAGCAATAAAAAAAGAAGCTGAATCTAAGGTATGATATTTTAATTAATTATGTTTAAGTTATTCTTTATTTGTGTATTGTAATTATATATGATGTTACTTGTCATTCAATTTTTAATTTCTTCAGTACAAAAATTTTCTCTTGGTATAGATTGGTAACTTATATATCCATGAAACATGGCTTGTTTCTAGAAGATCATATGAAAAAATTGTGTTATTTGTTTTAAAAATGTATCTGTATGAAACTATGATAATTTTGAGTGAACTAGAGATTGAATACAAGATTCTATTTACGTAAAAAAATTTGGTGTGAAATACACGTACAACTTTTTCTTGCGAATGTAAAAAATGAAAATATATTTCCTATGTTTAATCGTTAGTAAACAATGTTATATGAAAAACATAACTTAATTGTAGGTGGATGACACAAAATGAAAATCGACCTCTGTAGAACTTGAAAATGTGGAAAATTACTAAATTGATGTGAAGTGGCTCTGTAAACAAAAATTTTTAAAATAAAAGTTGTCGATTTTTTATTGTCTATAACTGTGACTGTACAGGGTTTGTATAAAAAGTAACCGGACTGAGCTTGTGACGCCCAGGTAAAACGTTTGTAAACCGGTTGTTGGTGCTCTAGTGGTGGTGGGGGATCGAGGGAAGGGGAGCGGGCCCAAGTCAGTTGCCTCTAGATGCTTGGAGGGTTGGCATTGTGTGAGAGCGCAGTGCGTGTTCAGTGATCTCGTCGGAGTGAAAATGGAGCGTACCATCAAGCAACGTGTTAACATCAAATTTTGTGTCAAACTCAAAAAGCGCCTATGGAAACTCTTAAAATGATCAATGAGGTTTACAGTGAGGAAGCTATAAAGTCTTCTAGTGGCACAAGAATTTCTGAGAGGGCAGCGATGACATCCACGATGAACAGCGCGCCGGACGTCCATCAACCAGTCACATGGACCCAAATGTGCAAAAAGTGCGTGATGTGTTGAACACTGACCGTCGTCTGAGCATCCGAGCAATCGCAGAAGAGGTCGGGATCGATAAGACTAACTGGCCGGGTTCGCCGAGTTCGTCCGGAGATTGCCCATTCCTGGATCCTCCACCACGACAATGCGCCGTCGCACACCTGTCTGCTTGTTACCGAGGAATTGGCCAAACACTCGAGGGCGACGTTGCCACAGCCTCCCTACAGTCCGGATATGGCACCACTGGACTTCTTCCTATTCCCCAAGATCAAGAGAGTACTAAAGGGGACGCGGTTTGGGACTCTAGAAGCTGTTCAACTCGCTACAACGAGGGCTCTAGAAGCTTTACGGGTTGCCGACTTCCAGGGGCGTTCAGGGACTGGAAAATCCGATACCAAAGGGTTATCAACTTCAATGGGGACTACTTCGAAGATTTCTAGAAAAAAAGTGTAGAAATTTTGCCAATAAATATGTTTTCTAAGTTCAGTCCGGTTACTTTGTATACACATTTGTCGTAAAATTCATACTATGGCTGCAGTCTTAAAAAATCCTGTTTGTTTACCAATTTTGATGTGCAAAATATGGAACATATCTGATTGACATTAAACTAAGCTCTGTAGAAAAATGTTTGAAATAAGTCATAGTAATGCCGCAACTTTTAAAAAACCATTTTTTACCAGCTCCTCCAAAAATTTCAACAGACATGGCGCTTAACCTATCTTGAAGAGCATAAAAAATGTAGAAAAAGTGGCAATTTTTAAAAAACCTTAAGAGCCATTTTTGAGAAAATCACAAATTTTGAAAAAAGTGGAAAATTGCACAAATAAACTACTATTTCCAGTTGACTAATTTTGATGAAAATGTTTGTGACGGATCGATAGTAGTACCTAACTTAAGTTCCATGTTTCAACTTTGTACACTATTCCGTTCTTGAGATATTTTCTTCGCTCACAGACAAACAGACGAGTCTCTAAAAACACATTTTTTGCGTTCAGGGAGCTTGAAAACATGTATTTCTGGAGAAAATAATTTTAAAAAATTGACATGAAAACAATATTTATATTCTGTCTTCATTCATATAGGGCAAGAGTAAGTAAAAAAGTTTAAATAGGGAAATGTTTAATATGATTCCGTTTATATTGAAAAAAAAAAGTTTTTTTTCATATACTAAATAAATATTTGTGTGTAGCATCGCAGATTGTACTACATTTTTCTGAATTTTATTGGGAAAATGTTATATATATATACTGTTTATTTTTTTTATAAATAAAGGATGGAAACAGATTTTAAATGACCTTCAATCACCAAGTGTTTTTGTCAAGTCAGTTACATTGTATAATACTTATTTGTACTAACTTATGTGCTTCATTGATATATTTTTTTTATAAATTCTGGTTAATTTTTTAAGGGTTCTTCTAAAAGTGACGAATCAAAGCGGCTTCATTCAACTGTTGTTAAACGATCCAGCCCAGAATACTGGGATATTATTAGTTGGGATCAAACAGATCTGGAATACGAAGACGAAAAAGTTCTTGAAAAACGAAGGCAGTTGTTACAAAGGGAGCTAGAACTTCAAATGAAACGCGAAGAGAAAGAACGGTTTACTAGCCATCATTCCTCCCGCTCCAAGCATTCTTCTAACAAAGATAAAAAGGTATATTTATATTGTTTATCATTGTTTCTAGTATTGTCGTAATTTCAACTTGTATACTGTGGACTATTCGAACTGGCACAACTCTTGTTCTACATGTACACACAGTTCCGCATAAAGTATATCCATAACCTATTTTTTCAACAAGGTCTACAAATTTTAATGTACGCAAATGCCTACGAACTTATTTCAATGTGCAGACATACAAATAATTATTTCATTTTAAAATATGTATTTTAATTTGTCCCAGTAAAATTAAAATTATAAATTACAAGAACTAAACTGCAAAAACTTACTAAACTATACTTTATAGACGCACGCAACGAAGTAAACAAATTTGTCTGAATATTTTATAATGAACAGAAAATCATATATAAAAACAAATTAGTCACATCATTATGTCTGACAGATTATTAATAACAAAAGTAAAAACAAAGCGTAGTGACCATGCGCGAGTCGCACATTATAGTAGCGATTGATTATTTTTGTGACAGTACCGTCATTGCATGGCGAGGGGCAAAGAGTGGAATAGATAAACACTGAGGCTGCTTGTGCCAATTCGAATTGTACAGTGTATAATACATTGAGAATTATAACTTAATAATGACTTCATGTGTACTTTTTTCCCTTTTTTCTGCAATTTCTGCTGATGCAGATGGTGGATAATGATGATAATGGAAATAAGTGATGAAAAAATGCCAGATCAGACCGGGAATTGTACCCGGGACCCTGGCGTAGAAGCCAGTTGCGCTCCGCCAACCACTCCGCCAACAGGCCGGCCTGTTTTCATCTGAACTGTTAAAATTTGGATTTTTGATGGAATTTTCTATATAAAAATGATTTATCTGATGTCAGTTAAAATTATGTTTTTGTTATGTAACCCCTCCTATGTGATAATGGATTACTTTCATCACTTAAGTAATTTTGGTAGGTGTAATGATGAATTCTGGAGCACAGCAATAATTTTAGATGATCTCATTGAAGTTATACAAACTTTACTTGAACAAGCTTTTTTTAGTTAGTATTAAAAACTGATTTTTGGGTGTAAGGGTTAAAGGAGGCATAAGTACTGTTCGTAAAAATAAATGAGTTTTCTTATTTATTATTGAGTTTCACCAGTATAGTCGCACATTGTACGTTTGTTTTTTATTTTATATCGTGTTATTTCAAATGTGAAGGCTAATGCAGACAGTAAAGAGTGATCGATGAAAAATTACTGGAATTGAACCTAGGACTCTTGGGACAGAAATCTGTGGTGGTTATCATCATGGGATTGGCCATTAAATTTTTTTCAAACTCCAATGATTTGAAAACAATTATTATATAGTAATAACAACTAAATATTTTTCTAGGGAGCAAGCAGTTCATCATCGACGTCAGTTAGTTCAACTAGTTCTACAGAATCTAGTACGAGCAGCGATGAGTCTAGTTCTGGTAGCAGTTCAACTAGTGGAATTGCAACTGAATCAAAACGCCGGAAAACTAAATCAAAGAAGTTAAAAAGGGGTTCCACTTCATCGGCTTCAGATGTGGACAGAGTTTCTAAAAAGAAATCTAGGTGATAATTATGTTTTAAATGAAATAAGTTATCTGTGTCTCTAGGTGATTAAATATTTATTTAAGCAGTGCATCAATATTAGTGACGTGTTATTGTACTGTAAAAATATCCATTACCTGCTTTCCATTTTTCTTTATTAGTAAAAACTTCTGTAAATTAAAATCTAGGAGATTACAAACACTATTAATTATGTCAAATTAGAACTCAATTATTTTTTTTCAACACAGTCAATTATATAATGGAGAGAAAGAAATTTTTGTATAATGCTCGCATTCAAATTAATTAAATGGAAACTTGGAATTATACTGCGTTCTTAAGTTGGTTTCTGCCCTGTGTAAATTTTCTTCCATGATTTTATGATAGTAGAAGGTTGAACTAAATCTCAGGAACAGAAATCTTGTAAATGGTATCCAGAATTGTGTAATCATTCCAAAAGTTCTTGAGGTTGTTACCTTCTTTGATTCTTAAATTTTCAGAATTCTGTTGCGAATAATTGAGAATTTACTGCTGTAACCTATTAAAACTTTATTTGTGTACAAATAACTGAAGAGATAAGATCTTGTAGAAAAGTCTTAATATGTAATTATTTTTATTTATATGGTTTGCATACTCTGAAAATTTTAATTACAACAAAAATTTATTAATTAAAAGAAAATTATGCAGTATTTAAAGAGGGGTTCAGGTTAGTGAAGGTAACAGTGCTGTTTTTTTTTTTTTTTTTGGATTGATGGCAAGCTGCAAGATGCATTTTCATAGCTTTAACTCACTTGTGTGAGTTCAAAACAAAATCTCTATAATCGTTTGTTAAAATTTGAATATTCTTGTTAAAGATGTTACGTAAGTAATAGATAAGATTATTAGAAAAAAATGAGTAAATGTGACTTGAATGGTTTTCAGGAAACTTTTAATAAAAAAATAGGAAAATTAACATGGGTGAAATTAGGCTGTCTTGGTTCCTATGTGTTTTCAAAGTGTAACATAAACCTTAACTTGTCTTATGTTCTGTTTTTTAGAGACAGAAAAAAGGATACCAGTCCAGTATTAAAGAAATCTTCTAGAATAAGTGGTGAATCATTAAAGAAAGCTTGTACCCCACCTCTTAAAAGTTCAAGAAAGTTATCTTCTGGTGTTTCAAGTCGTAATCGTAAAAAGTCTTCATCACCTGTGCAACGCTCAAGTAGTACTCATAGAAGACATTTACCAAGTACTCCTCCACCACCAATTATCAGTACATCAAAAAGTAAAACTTCTAAACTTTTATCTGGTAAGTGTATGACTTTTATCTAATTGTTGTACTACTTGAAAAACTCAAGTCTTGTTTATATTGTAACGCCTAAACCTTTGTTCGTTCGCGATCAAAGGTATTACGATCAGTGTAAATAAATAATAAACAAATTTAAATTTATCAAAGGTTGTAAATTAAAGTAAATTATAAGTAAATGTAAATTTATCAAAGGTTCGCGATCAGTGTAAATAAATAATAAACAAATTTTCTTTTAACTTAAAACAATTATTTATTGATACTGTTAATTATTATAACTTATTTTACTTATGAAATACAATTGAGTTATTCAAGTTAAATTAATTACAGAAATGTAAAGCTTAAATTAACTTAGCTAACAATAGCAATAATAAGGTGATACATTGAACATCTACCTGTTACCTACAATTAAATACAGTTTGTAATTATGCAGATCTTTTCTTAATGTACAATGTATTTACACTAATAGCACTACGACAACTTGAACTGACTGAATTCAACTAACTGACCAACAAAAGGAGCTAACTCTTTTATACTTTATTAGGTTCTAGAAAAGAATAGAAAAATGAGGTAGTAAACACATAAAACAGTTCTGAACCCAGTCATAAACTGGTAGTTTGTATGAGAAAAAGTGAAATGTAGGGATTTTGAGAAATTTTGTAAATAAATGCGTTAATGCATTTTAGTGTTAATGACTCCCCTTTTGTTGGGCAAGAGGTGTCAAAACTTAACTCAGTTGTTATAAAGAATTGTTTTTAAGCAGAAGCAATCATCAAAGGGTTATTATATTTACCGATGCTTAAGGGTTTCCAGCGTACCACTAGCTACTTTTATTTGTCATAACATACTTATACGCCATATCCATTTGTAATCTGTGATACAAAAACATTTTTTGAATTTTGTAAAATTAAAATGTTTTAATTTTTTTTAATTTACATGAGAATTTTCAACATAACTGAAAAGATTTAAAATTAAAATCACTGTCGCCAATTTATGAAAAAATATTTTAATTTATTCTAACTAGGCCTACTTCAAGAAAGTGCAGGGAACCAAAGTACCAATTTACAATCTAATGTTGTGGACTGTATTACCCTAGGGTAAATTATAAATTATTTTAGTAGCATTTAAAGGCTTACTGGTTAGCCAGTCAACAATGAGCAGCTGTAAATTTTTTCTATTGTTTAGTAGATTTAGTAGTAATATTGGGACAAAGGGGCCCAGGTCGAAGAAGAATATCCTGGTTAACACTCAACTGGTATCATCATTTTTTGTGACATAACTGGTATCAGCGGTCTGACAGACCTCCAAATTTGTTTTTTTTTTTTAAGTTCTTCATACTCATTTAATTAATTTGTTTTAATATTAAACTTATAAAACCATGTATAATCGAAGATGTAAATGTAAAATACTTAGCATAAATGCAAAATTACTATTTAAAAAAGTAAAAAACGAACACTAAGCATTTTTTTGACTTTTACTTCCATTTTGAACAGAACAATAAAATTTTTGGGCCCTAGAAACATTCTGTGGTCTAATAATTATAAATAAATAAGTAATTAATATGATAAAGACAAATTTATTTACAAAATTATGATGTACAACTTACATTTTGGTTCCGAGTTTTGCTATTTATGTCTATTGTTGGGCAGTACACTCTGACAAACATTTATTAAAATTTATTCGTTTTTTTTACTTTTTGATTATTTACAATAAAATTTAAAGATTTTTATGTTAATAAAAATTCACATCATTAACACGTACAACTTGTTTACGTGATGGATCTAGTTGTGTTGAAGCCGCTTCAGAAATTTTAAATGTATCATCCATAATGAAAATTTTATAAAATTACATATGAAAATATTTTATAATAGTACTAAACAAAGAAATGATGTATGAAAAATTATTGTATATTCATTAAAACTTTAAACAATCCATGTACTACTTGGTTTTAAAGTCGTCAAAAAGTTACACAACTGGTATCATAGGTCCAGGAGACCGCCAGTAGAAAACAAAATACAAATAACTCGCAACTTGTTAGCTCGTACCGAAAACGATCTTGATCACGCATAGTTCAAACAACAGTTGAAAGGTATACAAAATATACGTGATGTCGGGCCATTGAGAGGGAAGTGTTGGAGGGGTAAAAAATGACAGCGGTCTCACAGACCGCATGATACCAGTTGAGGGTTAAGGAACCTTAGAACCTGGTTCAATAAAACTACTCCGCAACTGTTTAGAGCTGCAGTTGACAAAGTGAGGATCGCCATGATGGTGTCCGACATTCGAAACGGATTGGCACCTTAAGAAGAAGAAGTAGATTTAAATCACCCCGTGCTGAAGCAGAGGTAGTTTACTGAACATGGCTATGCTGTTTCACTGTTTAGCAGCAGTTTGCTTTTGAGTGAAATATCTTCGCTATTAAACTTAAAATAATTTTGTCAAACGAATCAGTTATGTAAATTATTAATTGCACAAATTCAGATTGACCAGTTTGTTTTTTTTTATTAAGAACGTTTTCCCATCAGATTTGAAAAATTAGTTCACCAATGTTATTACTGTGTTATTTATTGTTAGGTTCATCTCGACACAGAGATCAATCACCAAGATCAACCAGCAGACGATCTGTGTCACCAGCTGAGCGTAAAGATAAACATAACCGAAGCATATCTCCACGACCATCTGCAAGAGATCGGGACAGAGATAGGGAACGAGGACGTTCTCGCACTCCAAAAACTAAACCTAGAGATCGTACTCCTCCACCTCCTGGACGAAGAGTAGATACTACTCGCTCTCGTCATAAAGATTCACCTGATGTGAAAAATAAACGATCTGCTCGGAAAAATTCACCAAAACGAGACACTAGACTTCCGGATTCAAGGTATAATATTAATTATGTGTATGTGTTTAGTTTTATCATTGAAGAAACCCCGCCCCGTTCGACCAGGTGGTAATCCCCACCGATGTTGACAACAACATCTTCTATCAGTTTCAGTTTGATTTTTAAAATAAATGATTTATAGAAGTTATTTTCTTGTGTACTGTAAAATTTGTAGTTTAAGAAATTATGCTGTTAAATCAGTTTTCTCATAAATTATGATTTTACAAACATAAAGGTAATAGTTGTAATATATAATATTCTCAACAATGTTCTGGCTTGGGCATCTCATTCGACTGTAGAGTTGTCAAGTCTGTTTTAAGCCTAGTTTACTTGGGTAGAGTATTTTAGTAGATTAGTAATTTAGTAGTCGACTGGTTTGGACATGTCGTTTTAGTTGAGTAGTTTAGTTGTAGTTGAGAAGAACGGTCGAGTATGTAAGGTTGAGTACACAGTTTAGTATTGTCGCCGCCTGCCCTTCGAATATTAGCGTCTGCACACAGTCCCACTACCTGCCTGCTGCGCGGAGCGCTACAGATGCGCAGAGCCTACAGTCTCTCCCTACCACCCTGTTGACTCAACGGAGAGGTATTTAAAGGGGGCCCTCGTTTGCAAGAGTCACTCTTCACTCAACTCGCAAGCGGAGAAGAACGAAGAAAGAAGAGCTCCCGACTGAAGAGGACGAGACCAGACGCACCATCCCTGGTCTACGCTACCAGTGGCGGATGCTACATTCCCGCACTGGTCAGCCTTCGCCAGCCCGGAGAGAGCCGCCTCGGCCGCGCTATCGGCAGACGGCCTACGCCAACCCGACACTGCGGGGCTCTGGGGGCCACCACTGCCACGCTGCAGTGGGGACCCAACTGCTGCTGAGGGGGGCTAGGCCTAAACCCAGTAACCGAGCCGTCACTCTTCGGGCTCCGCTTCTACCACGCCGGCTCGCCGCTTCCAACCGTCAACAACGACCCTTTTCAGGGCCTCCAACTTTACAGACAAGGTATCGCCACGTGTCGTCGGCCCCAGTTGGCGACAGTATCTTACCCCCACCACTACGCACAATGTACTTTACGAACTAGATCCCGCCTCCGTGAAGCCATGACAATGCACTAAATTTTCAATCTACGTTACATGTGCGGACAGTTACTAAATTACTTGACCGTTGCTACTCGACTAAAATACTTGACCTGAGTAAACTAGGCGTTATAGATATTAGAACTTCCCTCCTCTAAAGACCAGTTAAACAGAATGAAAAGAGCTGATTAAAAATAAGTAATGTAACGGTAAACAAATCTTAAGTATATACACATAATTGCTTTTTTTTAAATTTACGAGGGTAAATAATTATTTATAGAAACTAACAGTAAATTATATTTGTTAGGAAAAAATAGTTAATTCTTTATAAATTTAGCATGCAGAGACCATACCAATCTGAACAAAGTTGTAGTTTTAGTTTAATATCATAGGTATTGATGGTAGATGTTGTATATATACACCATCTGCACAGATAGTGTACATATTTGGGGATAGATGGGAGTATAGAGAAGCGGAACTGATGCCATATGTTTCCCCCATCAGCTGTAACTTAAATGAGATGGCCAGGGTAGTATTTCTTAGATTGTATTCTTAAAATGAACTATTATAATACACTATTATAGTTTACCAAGAGCAAATTGTTTCAGCCAAAAATACCTGTATTTTTGGAATTGAGATATATAATTTTTATCAAAGATAATTCAATACCACTACAAGAATTACAGTAATTAAAACTTAACCTTGAAAATTATTCAGGCAAAGGAGAAAAATCATAGTTCATGACGTTAAGTTGTAGGTTTTGTTATTTTTTTTTTTTAATTTAAGGAATTGCTGAGGTTCCCTCACAGAAGGTCAGTTCATTAACCGGTAACTCATAACACATAAAGATCATATTTTGTAATGGATTGAAACATTTCTTTCAGTTTTTTAACTCTACTGCCTTGAAGAGCTTATTGTGTTATCCTATTCTTATTAATGAATAAATTTTTAAATTATTTTTAATTATTTGTGAAAAAATGACCTTATTAAGTTTGTTTTATTTAGGAATGATGATAGAAAGAAGGATGACGATAGATCTAGAAGTGGAAAAGATGATCGCCGTTTAGATAGGAAGGCCCTGCCTGATCGCTCCACTGCTAGTGATCGTGATAAAAGTAAACAATTTGATATTTATATGTATTGCATGTATTTAGAAATCAAGGCTGAATTTATCCTTTATTCATTATAAAGTAGACATTTTCACAGTTTTACTTTGTAATAACAATGTATACTGTTATATTTAGTTTTAAATAATTATTTGTAAACTATAAAATATTACAATGTTTTTTTTTAAAGTCAGGTTATTAAATAACCTGACTTTAAAAAAAACAACAAAATCTCACAAGCAATTTTGTATGTAATATTATAAAAAAAATGTATTTGGGAATAAATTTTATTCCCAAATATTTTTCTGAAACTGTTTATGCTTATGTTCTTTAATTACTATTCTTTTTCATTTATTTTGTGAAAATTGATTCATTTATAGAAATGACCCACTGGGTTGGTCTGGAGGTAAAGTCGTCGCCAAAATCAGTTGTTTAACCGGTGTACTTTAATGGTTTGGGTTTAATTAACCATATTTTCTCAGGAATGGTCGGCCTGGGTCTGTACTAGACTACACCTCATTTACACGTACATATCATTCTCATCTCATTGGGTCATGGGGTTGCTTATTGTTCTGAATTGAACAGATTGCAATGTACACACATTAAGGATTAAAAAAAAATTATAGAATAAACCATTTTTTGGTTGAAAACTACCTGTGTTTAGCAATGCATGTGAAAAAATTTTTAAAAATTAATTGTGTCAGAAATATTTCTGAATTAAGTTTAAGAAATTATTTCATCAAACCAAAGTGATGAAGATAGCAAATAAAAATTTTATTCTTAAATTGTTTTCATTTTACAATGATAATGGATTTGAAAGTTACTTTTTTTTGAAACCGAAAACTTTTAAATGGTCAACTTTTAATAGTCAAATTGAGTTCTGTTTGATAGCAATTTTCTAGTAGCAATGAAAAGTAAAAACAGTTTTAATTTATTAAAAACAAATTTTTGTATTTTTTAATTGTTATAATTTTTGGAGTCACTCGTTCATCTTATTTGAATGAATTTTTATTTGTGTTAATTTTGTTACTAATGAGTGACAGTTGAATTATTATTATTGTTAGGCCATTTACAGCCGGCTATGGGCTGCAATTGTATAACAAAGCAAAGCTTTAGAAGCATTGAAGGATAGGATACCTGCAATGGTTTTTATTCTTCTGTTTTTGCCCGTATTACCTCATTCTGTGGTCTAATTTTTCTTTATCTTCTGAAAATATCCAGTTATTTCGTTTTTTTCTGTGTCTCCACAGATCTTCATCTTGACATTTTTGTCTGAACACTTTTCTTTTCCCTATATCTTCATCTTAGATTCCACTATTCTGTAAATATTTCTGATCGTCTCACATTTATCATATAACTCTTGTTTCAGATAAAAGTGGTTCATGAACTCATTTGTTAACATTTTTGTTTGGTCCCAGGATCTTCCTTCTTTTTCTTTATTTCTGAGAGTTCTTGCCTTAGTACTTCAAATTAAAGAGTACTTAAAAGTACTTCACAGTTATCCTTACAAGTCAGAATTGGTAAACCAATTGTTTAAACCTCTACCCACTATATCAGTCTGTTTTCTTTCTGGGAATAGTAAATTTCAAGTTTGAAGGGTGTATTCCGTAGTATTTCTAATTTCAGTTTTACATATATTATTCTTATGCATGTAACTCATTTATTAAATGTTAATGTTTTTTTTCTGTATTTTGTGTCTGATTAGGAATATTTTTGTTTTACAGGAGATCATTCCGATGACTCAGCTCGTGCTAGGGAGAAAGCAAGAGAAGCTGCGAGAGAAAAGGAAAGATTTGAAGCTTTAGAACGTTGTCGAGAACGCCAGAGAGAACGAGAGCAATTAGCTAAAGAAAAGGAAAAAGCTAGAGAACGTGGTAGGGAAGACCGTGACAAAGATGCCGGTAAAAATAGAGATTACGAAAGAGATATTCCATCATTACTTACAATAACAACTCATAATCCAATCGAGAGAAAACAGGATAAAGATAGAGATAGAGGAACTAAAGATAGAAAAGACAGAGATAAAGATCATATTGATAAAGACAGAGATAGACCATATGAACGAAATGTTGATAAGAATGCTGATAAGGGTAGAGTACCTGAACGAGGCCAAGATCGAGATCGACTAAATGACAAGAACGATAGAGACAGAGGCAGTGATAAGGATAGAAGAGGTTTCGATCGAGATCATGTGATAGATAGGTCTTCACGTAATGATAAGCAATCAGAAAGAGATAGGAGTTATGATCGGGAACGTGCTATGGACAGAGAACGTTTGTATGAACGTGGATCCGAACGAGATAGAATGGCTGATCGTAATTTCGAACGTGAAAAAGAGAGAGGTAAAGTACCAGATAGATCGAGGGAGAGAGAACGAGACTTTGACAGGGAACGTACTCATGAAAAAGAACGGGATCGACCATTTGAACGCGGAAGTGAACGTGAACGAAGTTATGAAAGGAATGTCGAAAGGGATAGAACGTCTTTGGAGAAAGATAGAGGTATTGTTAGAGACAGAGGTTTAGAACGGATATTGGAGAGAGAAAGAAATAAAAGTCTTGAAAGAGGACGAGGTTCAGATAGTGAACGCAGTTTGGATCGAGGTAGGGAACGGGACAGATATGATCGTGAAAGAGATAATCGTTATGATGCCCGTAGACCTGCACCTCCAGATGACAAAGGATACGATAGCCCTTATGAAGGATCTGTTCGCAGAGGTAATAATATTGTGTTGTTGTATTTGTATGATTCTATTTAAAATATGTAATGAAAAATAATTTATAGCTGTATGTACTGAATTTGAAGGGAGCAGTTGGTATTGTTATAATTCATTTTTGTTTAGTTTTTAGTTACATCCCCGGGGCTCTGGCATTTTGTTAAATGTTCATTGCTATACTAGTAACCATGAAATTGCGAGCCTGAATCTAGTTAGACTGTAATGCTGTGTTGCCGTATTTGGCTGAGTGGGAACAAACTTTTAATCTTTTATTATTATCTTATTAACATATACAGTATAAGATTAGAAACTTATTCAGGGTGAGTGGAATTGGCAACACTGTAAGGCAGGACGGGTGGAGGTACACGACTGCTTGGTTTACTAGGAAGCTTGCAATTTTATGTTTATTAGTATAATTGTCTAATCAAATTAAGTGTTGAATGAAAAACATTAAGTATAACAGTTGCAAAAATTTTTATTTTCTGTAGTTCTCTTGTTTTGTTTATTTTTGGTCAAAATCTACATTGTATAGCTGTTAAAAGAAAATTCTCTGCAATCTAAGGTTTTATATTGTTTTCCATGTAAATGTGATAAAAAAAAATTGTCCATATTTCCATACAAATTGTTTTTATACTAAGTTTCATAAAAACACAATATTTGAGAATAGTAAAGGCAACTCTGTAGTATGAAAAAAAACCATTAGTTTTTACTGTGAAGTAATTTTATTTTAATGTTATCTTAAAACAGAGAGGGGTCGTTATCCTCCAGAGAGTGGTGAGAGAGTACATTACAGTCCTACAAGAGAGGATCCACGGAGTATTAGAATGCAGCCTTCATTCCCAGATGATCGCAGGTTAGAATTTTCACACTACCTTTTGGATGATTATTAATAATAATATTCAACTAATTAGTTTGAATTAGTGTTCTGTGATTAACAATTCAAAAGAAAATACGTGTTTTAATTAACTTATTTTAGTTAGTAACTTACGTTCATTTTCTTCCAGCTTGTTCCTTATATGTCCACTTATTTCACTTTAAAATTTTTAAAGACAACTAAGTTATCTTTAAAATCCTGTAGTTGTAGTATTAAAATTTTTCTTCAGGGACTTGCTGGTTGGTGGAAAATTTTTTTTTTTAAATTGTCATCTATCATTTTCCTGTGTCCATCACATCTAGATATCAGAAACTTCAAGAGATTACAACAAACGGTTTTCGGACTCGTAATCTACACAAAAAGTTAGTGGGCCTGGATTGGGTTTGAAGTTTCGGTTTTGACCGGAAGTTGCCCAAAACCCGGAAGTCAAGAAATCAAAGTCGGAATTTGGAAACAGAAATAGTGTCATTTGATTCCTTTTAAAGAATAGCTTTCTTACTTATCTTTTTTCTTAGCTTTCTTATGAAAGCTAACTGGGCTTGACCCCATTATGAGTAACGTCGAGTTAAGTGAACATGCAGTGTGACTTCTCGAGCCAATTCCTTCTCCTTAGAAAAATTGCCACCAGCTATGAGATTCATGAAAGGGATTTTTTAATGTCAACTAGTTGTAGACTATTTGTTGTCTCCAGTTTTGTTTTATACAGCCCAATAATATGGGCAGTATTATAAACTTAATTTGCATTGTAGATCAGTGTCTTGACAAGATGTAACTGCATTTTTTGGACAAGAACTTTCGTTGGTAGTAAAAATTATTGTTGATCTGGATTAACAGTTCTTATTAACTTGTTTGCAGGCGGCGTGAAGGACAAAATGTCAGGAATTGGGAATATGATGATGGGTCAAAAGGTCGTGATTGGGATTTTCCCGATAGTAGAAGAGAATGGGATTCTCGTAATCGGTATGTACACTAGCTAATCTTTATCAATAATTTTGTTATGCCAAATTGTACTAACATTCTCATCGATTTACGCAATAGAATTTTTATTTTAATGTTCTGAAAAATTTGTATACTCTATCTACTATGGAATCATTAACTAAAGAAACAAAGAAATCTTTTGTATTTATTAAAGTTTAGATTAAATTTTTATAATTATTATTTTTAGTTTCACAATAGTGTGTTATTAATAATTAGAAACTGTATGTTAGTTGCTTAAATACTTATTAATCTAAGAGGGTAATTAAAATAGTGTGCTATAGTATATGTATACACAAAAAAACAAATAAATTATGAAAACCAAAAGAATTTATATGCTACTAGAAAAACTAATCATTAGATCAGTAGATGAGCTCACAAAATTAATAAATTCCTGGTGTTACAATTTTTTTTCTATAGCTTCTTTGCCTACTTTCATTAAGTCATATGGTTACTGCTTTTTTATACTTTATGATGTTTAAGTTATAAGGGTAGCAGATTCAGCAGCTTGGGTGCTAAATAGCAAAAATGACTGTAAAGTTTTTAAGGCGTTATAAAAGTACGAGATCCTTGTTCCTTGTATTATAATGGTCGGCTTTTGTTGTAAAATAGTTTACATTTTTATACAAATTAGAGCTTTTCTTGCAGATATTTGGTTGACATCAAGTTTACTGATTTCATGAAAAGGCTGTTCCAATGGATACCTTGGTTGTCTTTTTTTTGTTGATTATTTGTAAAATCTGCCTCTGAATTTTTTATAAAGTGTGCAAAAAGAAGAGAAGTTAGTACCATCCCCCACCTGTTTAACTGCGTGAAAGATAAGTAGATCTAGCCTCAAACTGATTTTGTTTCACTGCGCATCATTTAGCGTAGGTTCAAAAACAACCAGAGTATAATAAGCTCGCAGTAGCATAAACAAATAGAAAGATACAGTCTTAACAAAAAAGAACGTCTTTATTGTTGACAAAGAGGTGGGGTTCACGGTATAAACTTCTTGAAATATCCTTGGGATTATATAAGTATTCAGAGATTAACATTTACGTCACGATTGTAATTCATAGTTACTTCCAAAATTTTGTTGCTGGCTACTTATTGAAGATTCATAATTGAAATATGAGAGCAAAATATTATTCTTGTCGATGATCAACACGAAATAGAATGTTGCTTTTCTGGAATTTGGGTGATTGATGTTGATGGTTATAGTGTTGCTGGAAAAAATGGTGCTGATTGGAAAGAGGATGTGACTCTTCCCCCTAGAGCGCCTCCTCCTCATCACAGTCCAGCGCACACAAATATCTGGGATCATAATACTGATGATTACAACTGTGAATCAGGGTATGATAATATATCATAATGTTAAGGCTTTCATATTATTATTATTTTGAAACCCTTGTTCAAGTTTTCCCTGAGTTTTTTCATTTATTTTTGTTTTTCTTGTATGGCATTTTTGTAATAAAATTCTTTTAAGTTTTAAATAATTTTTTGAGATTATTTATTTTTTATAAAAAATTTTTTACTGTATGATATTTTTGTAATAGAAATTTTTTAAGTTTTAAATAATTATTTTTTGAAATTATTTGTTTTTATAACAATTTTTTAAATGTATAGTGTTTTTTCTTCTAAAGCAGTGTTATATATTGATAGATATATTTTTTACTTTTTAGATTAGTGCTAAGAATGTGATGTCAGTATTAATGAATGTAATAGTGTGATGTATGAGTTTTGAAATGTTATACTTATGACAGTGTGCGTGATTTTTAAATTTCTTGTGTTACAGACTCTTGACCATAAATAAATTATTTATGTATTACTTAATAGAGAAAAAAAATGAAAAAATCGTTTTATATTATACATTAATCATATGCAACTAGCATAAAATAAAATCAAACGGTTCTCATTAAGTACAGATACTTGTGAACTTTTTAAATGGACTACATACCTGGGTAGTTTCAGAAAGTAAGTCCTTTTCCTGTCTGCCACCACTAGTACTGCTCTGGTGGTATTCACCAGGAGTACAAAAAACAGTTTAGTTTTATTTTGCATCGAAAGAGTCTTTAGTGGCTTCAGTTGGATTGTCAGTCTAGAGACAGTTTGTAATAATGACTGCTCTTCTGTCAATTTATGTTCAAAAAGAACTTTGTTCAGTTATCTGTTACTTTTAGGCCAAACAAAACAACACTCTAATATTCACAAAATCTTAATTGAATTGTATAGTTCAAGTGTGTCATTTGTGTTAAATGTTTTCCTAATGGACCTAGTGTGGGAAGGTTATTGTCATCAACGGGCAATATTGTTTTGCCCATCAATGACCTTGGTAGTGAAAATCGTTTTATCTGAACTCCTGATATTGCGAAAATGCTTCTCATCTCTGAAGAATAGCATTTCAAATTGTACACAGTGAATTGAACTCCAGTCAAATTTCAGCTCTATACTTTCCTAAACTGTTAATCTGTGAATACAAATCACAGTTTGAAACATTTAATCTGTGATAAGGATCTAGAATAGTGAAGGTAGATGAAACTTAGATTGCGTAATAGATTTGGCCCGCGCATTAGTGTTGTGGTCAGCACCGGTGGCTTCTATGCCAAAGGTCCTGGGTTTGATTCCTGGTTAGGTCTAGCATTTATTCGGCTTGATATCCTCGTACATCATTTTCTACAGACAAGCCAATACTTGTGTAGGCTTCATCACCCAATAAAAAGTATATAAAAATAAAGATTACATGTTAGCAACTTCCATTCCATCGACTGACGATGGAATGGAAACACATAGCTTCTCTATCAACAAAAAAAAAAAATGAAAGCCAAGTCATCAACTGAAACAATGAAGCTTTTTTTCTGGGATCATGAGAGTGTTATTTTTATTGTTTTTGTTAGAGCGTGTAGCTGCTTTTAACATTGATCAGTACAAAGTGACTTATGAAAATTTTTATCTTGGACTAAAAAATAAGTGCCCGGGGAAATTCTTGAATGCCATTATTTTCCAACAAGACAAAGCATGCCTGGATGTTGGGAAAGTAACAGTTTCCCTTTTGAAATCATACTGTTGGGAGATTACAACCCATCCTCGTACAATACTGACCTTGCCATGTTCAATTCTTATTTGTTGATGTTGAGGGATTAACCTGGAAGAAAGAATTCTCTTGAAGTGCAAAAATTTGTCAAAACATTTTTGTGCGATTTGGATGGAAGATTTTACAGAAGGGCATGTTACAAACTTGTGTATAGCAGGGAAATGCTTATCTCATTCTAGAAATCATACAGAAAAGTAAAAGGATATTTAGGTTTCTTTTATTGTAGTCATTATATTGTTTTATAAAAAAAGTACTGTACTTTTTGAACATCACTTGTAAATTCCTGCGTTGAAGAACTGTACACTCAAATTTGAGAACCACTGATTAATTTTTTTGCTAGACATATTATATATTTTATTAATTTTGTATATAAAGTTACTTTTTCATTTAATAATTTTATGGTATTTTGCATGTTTTATATTTTACCACTTTAGTCTGTAAATAACTTACGATCATTTAAAAACATTTGTGATGTGGTTTGAGAAAACGTTTGTGATCAGTTCACAATAATTTTATTATATTGTGTTGATCACTGTACTTATGACAATACACTTAGTATGATAAATTATCTTTGATCTATTTATTATATTTTTGTGGAATGTAGTTTTAAATGCAAAGATTCTATGCTAATACAGTTTTAAATGTTGGATCTTTGGATTGTATGTGATTACTTATAAATAATAATATGAGTAAATAGAAAAATGTGAAATGAAAAGAATTTTTTCATGAGATTAAGAGAAGGGTTTCTTTTTTTAATGTCTACTTATTCACCGGGGTACTATAAAAACAGTGATATGCTCTCAAAACTAAAACTCACTTATTCTTTAGGCAGTCTTTTATCCTGCACTTTACAGTTAGTTTTATGAAATTATGACTGACTTGTATGTTGAAAGTTATCTCTAAAATATGTGCAGTGGGTAAGGGAGGACTTTCTGCATTCAACTGCAAAAAGACATATCTTTGTGTGTAGTGTTGTTAAAGTTGCATGTGTATTTAAAAATTTATTTCAAGGAAACTATAAAATATTTATTTAATCATTTACAGGATCTGTAACGGCTCTATATTGTTACATATTTATTGAGTTTGGTTTTCACTTAGCTCACTTGAGTGGAAGTTAGGTTTACATTTACTGTTTTTAATTGTGCATTATTTTGTTTTATTTTTTAGAATGAGAAGACCTGGACATAGTAATGAACCAGTAGAAGAACATCAACCTCCACCTGACAAAGATCCTGTAGAACAAGGTACAACAATAAAGCATATATTATTGAAGAACAATTATTTTTTTTATGAATTAAAATCACATCAACAGCTTGATACAATAGTGACTACAGTGGGTTACAAAACAGTATCAATCGGTTTTTAATGTGTTAAATTTTCAGACTGTAGGAATTGGATTCAAGTTTTAATTTGGTATCACTAAATTGTAAAGGTGGCCTAATGACATATTAATAATAAGATAATCTTAATTCCCAAGATAAAAGATCATATAATTTTTTATTAATATATCTTACTGGTTATGTGGAGAAAAACAGGAGCGAAGGTTGAATGGGCACTGGAGGTGTGATACAAAGAGATTGCTAATGATGTGGATTTCACAGAGGCAAAAAGTGAAGTGCTGGTCCAGAAGAAATGTGAGGAGAGAAGGCAGGGTTATAGAATAATTCTAAATGGTAAAGTGTTAAAGGAAGTTAAAGAAATCACACATTGAAGGACTGGTTTCTCATCAGGGGAATATTGGAAAAGGAGCTAAGTTAAAGGGTGCAGAAAGCAAATGGTTTCTAACAAAGTGCGAGATGCTTAGCCTAGGACCAAGAATTTCCTATGCATAGTAATAATATTTTGTATATAAATATATATAATGCGTACTTTGTGCCAATACTGATTTATGCAATAGTAGAAACAAGAGACAGGTGGAAGGTAGAACCCTGGTGGCAGAAATGAAATTCAAAAGAAATATACTAGGAAAGAAAAGAAGATGTAGAGTGAAAAATCGTGTAATTAGTGGATGGAGAGCCTGGCAAGGAGAGTTGGATGGACGAAACTACAATGGTTTGGTCCTGATAGTAGGATGGAGTAGGATAGTCTGCCTAAAAGGATGCGAAGCTTTGAGGTGTAGGGAAAAGGACCAAAAGAGCAATGGAAGAGAGAAATTGAGAGGATTTGTATTGGGCACAACCCAACGAAACTTAGAAGAAGGATAAAGAGGATTATGATGATGATCTTACTTACTCATTTGCTCCCAAGAATGATCTAACCCCAAAACATTTTACAACAGCTTTCTTCACTGGATTGATAAACGTATGACTTCATATTGTTGTTATAAATCCAATATAATACACTTTCTGCATATTTTGGGAAAACCTTCCAGTTATATATACTTTGGTTTAAGGCATTACTTAAAATGCATTTAACACGAAACAGGTGAAAATTAGTTGTTATCTACATGAGTTACACAAAAGATGGATCTAGTTCAATAATTGTTTATTTATTTAGTGTGTTCTATAATATCTAATAAAATAGACCTGAAACATGATATTAATGATATGATTAAATACAAATTAAGATTCATAAAACCAGCAAAATTAATGGATAACTTTCGGAAAGCAAAGATTGTTGTAATGGATAGTTTCAGGTTTTTGCTTGATTTTAATTCACTTTTTAAATGTCTCATCTGGAAATTCTATTCATATATCTTAATTATAGTGTGTATTAAACACGTTATAGTTTTTATTAATTGTTTGAGATATTAATAATAATGAATTTTCATTCAGAAGTTTTGATCGCTATTAGTTCAGGTACATATAGGTTCAAAAACTTTCCATGGAAGAGTCCTGTATTAACTAAAGACAAATATTTAATTATTAAGCTGTCTTTTAAATGTTGTTTTTTACTTGCATATTTTAAAATATTTTCAGTTGAAGGATCAGTGAAACGGCCGAGAGAAGAAAGTGAACCAATTATTCCTGAATGTAAAAAGCCTAGATTGGATGAGCCAGCTGCAGTTCTTGAAGAAGCCTTAAGTGATATTAGTGATGACCCTGATGAAATACTCAACAGAGATGACACGGTTAGTTATTTTAACACTGATAAATTAAATTTAGATTCATCAATTTACTTTTCCATGATTTATAATGTTTTGTATATTGTAAGTTGTACATACGATAAACATAGTTATGGCTTCTTTAAAAGACACTGTTTATGTAAAACTCTTGAAATTTTTTAGCAATTAGTTTGCTTTTTTTATAATGCCATATGTTTTGCATATTTTTTTCACCATTTCAAAACATTCAAGTATGTAGAAATTTAAAATGAGTGTATGTGGATTTTTGTTGTTGTATTGAGACATATGGTGATCCAAGGAGGCTCAAAAGATGTTAACATATAATATAAATTCTGTAAGAGTAGTAAGTATTAAGGCATTTAGTTGTTTTTCAATTCCTCTGTGAATGGTTAATAAATTGTGTAACATTAATTTAGTGTAGGAATTATATCATCCGTAGTCGTGTTAATCAGTTTGAGGTAGTTGTTATCAGAAAGTATAAATTAATATTAAGTCTATCTGTGTTCTGTAATAATTTTTAAATTTTCAACCATCTTTTCATATTGCATTAAGTGATTAATCATTCTTGTACAGGAAACACTGGTTATGGAAACTGAACCGGTTGAAGAAGAAGAACCAAAATCAGCTCCTGCTGTTACTGAACCTGTACCTCGACTTCAAGCACCAACTACCATTGAACAACAACCCACTGTTCCTGAATCACTCGATCAAAGGTATTCTCTAAAAATTTGAGTATGAAAATTTAAAAATATTCTTATTTGTTTTTTATCCCTTTAACCTGTTAATATTCTGTTAGTTGTTACTTTTAACTGTGTGTTTTTTTTTAGAAATTGACAGACAAATGATCTTATGAACTTAAATGGCTTGCATTTCAGTTTTTATTCACAATAAATACGCCAAACTGACAACATAATTAGCATATAAAATTTATCAAAAAATATTTTTATAGTACTTCCATCTAAAAATGTATTTTTGTGTGATAAATCTTAAAACATGGGTGTACACACAAACCAACTCAATTTGGACACCAATATGAAGATTTCTTCCTTTTTCTTTGTTTATAGTGTTTTATCGTAAATGTAGGCAGTATAAACTAACTATTTACTCAAGAATATTAAGAAAAGTATAAGAACTCACTAAAAATGAAATATAAAATCACTAAGAACATGGACTTTCTTCCTTTTTCTTTGTTTATAGTGTTTTATCGTAAATGTAGGCAGTATAAACTAACTATTTACTCAAGAATATTAAGAAAAGTATAAGAACTCACTAAAAATGAAATATAAAATCACTAAGAACATGGACTAACTAAATAAACGATCATAGATGCTACAAACTGTCAGAAGAATGCAGGTGTAGCTGACAGGCAGAAACACTGAATTCACAAGGACTTTCAAAACATATAATATATTCTTATATCTATATTTACAAACAGTTACCGACTTAATTAGATTGTTGTCATTCGGGTGGTTTAAAGAAATAATATATATTTTGATTATCAATGTAATACAGCTGTTAAAAATACCTATATAGGATGTTTGTTAAGATAAAATATGATATACGTCATGGTAAGGTTCACATTCATTCAAAAATTTTAAAAATAAACTATCGATACTTTTTGTACAACCTTGCATTTTTACATTAGTTTAAATTCATGTAAAAACATTTAGTAATACAACTATAGTTGTCAAAAGACAAAAACACTTGATTTACGTATTTGTATTAGGTGTAATTATTATATGGGTATGAGTATAATATTTAAATTTAAAAATCAAAACTAATTTTTTAGCATATAAACTTAATGTTCTTAAAATTTGTGGGTAGAATTGCTAAAATTTTTCTTATAGTCATAGTAATTAGAAATGGAATTTGCTAGTACCAATTTAATAGGAACATTTTAATGGAATTAGAATTGAAATTAGAACATACTGGTATGAATTTTTCTGTTTATATAGATGCAAGATCAAATGAGCTTTACAAACTAGGTTTCACTTGTTATCTATTGATGGTTTAACTTAACATTATGTTTCCTGACAGCTTCGGGTGATATTACTTTGATATAGCCTGATTTTCGTAAGGAGAGCACTGGGCAAAACGTGCGTCTGCATTAGTATAGTCTTGTTTGTACTGCAATAGTTCAGTATGTAATCAACTATGGAACAGTATGCCTACAAAATACAATGGGTGTTGTCAATTTTCAACAATACTCTGGCTGTACATCTAACTGTTGGTCGGAGGAGTACGCAGGGTCAAAGTCAAGTATGCGCGTGCGCAGCCAACGTTCACATCAATTTTTTTTTTTTTTTTCGTTTAACGTTCGACTGTTCTGCAATTACTGCTAATGCAGACGGTGAATGATGAAATGATTTTTTGTAACGTATGAAAAAATGTCGTGCCTGAATGGGATTCGAACCCAAGACCATCAATTGGCTTGGCCTTTACCTCTTTAGTAGGCTGCTAATTAGACCTTAAAGAGTAAGCCTTTTTATAACTTCTGGTAAGTTGTATGATACTTGGATGTATTTGAGATGTATAATAATCAAGATACAGCTATGAGTTTTATTACAAATAATAAAAATGTTGTGCAAGTTATGAGTGTATTGCGTAAATTGTATTCATAGTACTAAAGTGGTACATATTTCAGCAGGTTAACCGATGAACGAGTTGCTGAAGAAGAAGGTGTAGATAATTTGGATTTTGAGGAAATATCTGATGAGGAACTTGAAGAAGAAGCGCGAGCTAATAAAGGCAAGTCTGATTTATCGTAAAAGAAAAATAATGTCATAGGTTTTGAAATTTCTTATTTGCTATTGTTAAAAAAAAACCACAAATTTTTTCTTGTTATTTTTATCTTTATTTCCTGATAATTATGATGTTAAGATGGAACTTGAAATACAATGGTGATTAATTTAAATCTGGGGTAGCTGTTTTAGATTTACAGAATTTTATATTGACCTTTCTTTTATTACAAAAGAAAGTTAAAAGTATTATTAAAGTGCAACAATTTTTACTTTCTCTTGCCTATATGAATAATATATAGGAAGGAAAGTATTGTTTTCATGTCGATTTTTCGAAATCGAGTTTTCACCGGATCTATACGTTTTCAGACCCCCTGAACCCAAAAAACATGTTTTTAGCGATTGGTCTGTGTGTCTGTATGTGTGTGTGAACAGAATATCTCAAGAACGGAACATCATACGAACTTCAAACTTGAAACTTAAGTTACATACCACTACCGGACCCGACACGAACATTTTCATCAAAATCGGTCAACCGGAAGTAGTAGTTTATTCGTGTAATTTTTCACTTTTTTGCGATTTTCTCAAAAACTGGTCCTACGATTTTTTTTAAATCGCCTAGTTTATTCACTTTTTTATTCTCTACAAGATAGGTTAGGCGCCATGTTTGCTGAAATTTGTGGTGAGGCTATTTTCGCGTAAAAAAAGTGTTTTTTTAAGATTGCGGCTTTATTATGCATTTCAGCGCAAAAATGTATATAATAAAATTTGTAGAAAATTAAAAGTCCTACAACTTTTATTTTAAACATTTTTTTGTATAACGCTCAGTTTAGCGGTAATTAGCGATTTTCTGTTTTTTCTCACGAAAACGTGTGAAAAATCGATTTTTTAAACATTTCAGCCTTTCTACTCATTTTACGACATAAGTGTATATAACAAAATATATAGAAAATTAAAAGATCTACAACTTTTATTTTAAGCATTTTTTTGTACAGAACCTAGTTTAGCGTGAAAGAGTGATTTTCCGTATTTTTAAGCCAAACTGAGGTTGATTTTCATTTTGCCTTTCAGTCATAATTAAAATAAGGTTATGTTTTTTGAGGTTAGGTTTTTGTTTATTCCTAATGTTTTATTACTAATGTTAGGTTATATTGTATAAATTATTTGCATTGGCAAGAGAAAGTTGTGTGAGTGTTTCACACCAGATTTTTATTAGTGCACAACTAATAGTCCAAACATTGTGTTATCTGATACATAGTAATGTTGTTGTACTCCACCTGGCTATTAATAAGTTTAATTTTTATTGAAAGTGGGAACTCCATTCCTAATTTTAGTTGTTGAAAGAACCCTTAAAATATATGTTCTCCAATTCCTGATATCAAGAAACTTATAATTCTAAAAATATAAATTAAAAAAATAAAAAAATAAAAAAAATAAAAATTTTAGAAATAATTCTAAATTAGTTTTTATGTTAATATTATTCTGGAAGGTTTACCAATTTGCATATCACAAGAATCACATTACAAGTTAATAAATTAATGATTGCTATTTAAAATTTTTAGGTCTTGGTGATGCATTGGGTGTTGATTGGGCAAGTTTAGTAGCAGAAACTCGACCAAAATGTGTTCAGGGAGAAAACGATGGTGAACCAGGAGCTGCACGCCGACGTTGGGAACCTACACGAATACTTCAACGTATTGGTATCTCTTTAAACTATGCTGGAACCAATATGTATAACCAAATTCAGGAAAAAGCTAGTAAGTGTCCATTTCCTGTATTCAAATATTAATGAGGTAGTTTTCACAAAAAAAAAAATTAGTTATAGGAGACTTCATTGTAAGAGAAAATGGTACATTTTGTGTCATTTTATCAGGTCTGTAATTAGTTGGCAATTACATTGCAAACGTAACTGAAACCATTAGATTTTTGTTGTACTTAGTATTTAATATGTTGAGAGCCTGCAGGCAAGAATCACAATTGCATTGCTGTACTTTCTAGCATGGCACTGGAGTGAAAAATCTAGGATGTTGCTGGTCGGTGTAATACATATAACTTTTGTAAATGATCTATCGTAATTATTTAGCAATTTTGTCAGCTAGACAAGTTTTCGTTTGTTTTTTAGTTATCTACTAATATTAGATCAGAAAATTCTTTTCACAATTAGGATTAATTGCACTGCAGTGCCTGAACATACACTTAAAAAATTTGTTTAAAAATTCCTGGAACAGCTAACTAAAGATGACTTTCACTGGCGTAAAAAATGCCTTTAGGCATTTTCTGGTATAGTTACTTTAGTCACGAGTTTCCTGTTTGTAACGAGTGGTAAAGGGGGGAAAGCATCAGTGTGCATGCGCGACTGCTTTAATTTCAGTACAACAAACACAACAACTTATACTAACCAGAGCATTTTCAGTATATCAGGAACCTTTTGTAGGTTAAGTGTACGACTATAACTGTTTGTTACCATAAACAGAAATGTTAGTTTCTCGAAAACGTGGGCTGACTATTCACAGTGCTGAACGAAATCTAATATGGAGTGTAATAAACGTTGTAAAGTTGAAGCTAAACAAAAATGTCTTTCCCTGCCTCTTAACAAAAGCCATAAGCGAGTGGCTAACTACGTTTCTCTTTCCACAATTTGAAAAATAAAGAAGGAAATTAAAGACGTCAGGAAGGTATTCTTCAACAGTTTTGTTGACACCTGGTAAAAATAAGGAAACGGTTAGGTAGATACTAGTGAGACTGATAGTGAAGACGCCGGTGACAGCGATAGTAAAACAGGTGATTCATTTGTAGAAAATTTTGTTCCAATGGAATAAATAGCTGGTAATTAGTCTACAGTAAATCAAACATTTCTAATCAAGCTATAGGCAATATTACAGGTCATATTTATTTCTTATAAGGTTTATGAAGGAAACATTTTCTCAGAATAATCAACGCCTTACAAAATGTATGTAGAAACTGAACGGTTGTGAAATGTACGATTAGTGCCTCACTGTTGAGGTTGGCAGCACTGTCAAATTTTCACTTCCCTTCCTCACAGCCCATCCATACGCAAAAGGCAATCTCGTGACTCATTATCTATAACTGTGTGTCAGATTTGTTAATTATTTTGGGATAACCCGAAGTCAGAATAAAATTTTTTAGATAGACAGAGAGACAACCAGAACTAAAACTAAGTAATAAATCACAATTATTGAAAAACTAAAGTTTGATTCGAATATTATTAGTAAAATGAATTTGTTACAGTTGAAAGTGCCAAAGATGCAGAAGAAGAAGGCGAGTTACAAGAAACTAAACCGGGTTTACAGTTACAGAATCCTGTTGCAGGTGTTCATGTTACATTACGACTTAAACATGCTCAACGTCGAACATTATTCTCTGGTGTAGATACCTTCAAAAGAGCACTTTCGGCAAGAAGAGATATTGCTATTAGGTAACTTTTTGTTTGTCACTAATTGCAATTTTTACTTTCTCTTGCCCTGTTTGAATATATATAAAGAGGAAAATTATTGTTTTCATGTAGATTTTTCAAAATAAAGTTTTCACTGAATATATACACATTTTCAGGCCACTAAACCCAAAAACATGTTTGTAACTATTGGTCTTTGTGTGAACAAAATATGTCAAAGAACAGAATATCGTAAGAAGTTAAGTTTTGACTTTGTGAGTTAGGTACCATTATATGACCTGACATGAACATTTTCATCAAAATTGGTCAACCCACAAGTTTGTTGTGTGATTTTCTCAAAAACGGCTCCTATGATTTTTTTAAATCACCTTATTTACTACATTTTTTATGCTCTACTAGATAGGATAAGATCCATGTCTGCTGAATTCTTGGGTAGGCTGTGCTGTGATAGAAAGGAAAATTGTTTTTTTTTTAAGATTATGACCTTAATATGCATTCTAGGGCAGAAGTTTACGAACGATTTTGTAGAACATTTAAAAACCTACAACTTTTAAATCAAATATTTTTTTGTGCAATGCTGAGTTTAGCAGCAAGATTTTCTATTATTTTTGTTTCATCAAAATCTGTAAAAAATGAATTTTTTATGATTGCGGCCTTAGTATGCATTTTACAACAATATTGTGTACTATCAAAGTTATAGGAAATTAAAAACCTACTACTTTTATTTAAAGAGTTTTTCTCTATAGAGCCTAGTTTAGAGGCAATTACTGATTTCCCATATTTTTAAGTTCTACAGAGGTTTATTTTAATTTTGCATCATTCTCTCATGATTAAAATTAGGTTATATTTTTCATTTTACATTTTTACTCATGATTAACATAACTTGTATTGTTAATTATTTACATTGGTAAGAAATAGTCTTGTGAGTGTTTCACACCAGATTTTTATGTTTCAGGAGGCAGTTATGTAATCTGCCTGTAAGAAGTTTAGAATTTCAACAAGCCGCTGGAATGTGTCATCAGTGGGTTGTGTAATACACAAACCATTTAATATTACTTTGGATAAATTATTGTTTTGTATACATTATATGAACTGTTTTCATTATGTTAGTGTTTTATTATTATGTAGATAATAACGTAAGAATATACAATATATAAGACTATTCATTATGTTCTTAGTTATAAAATAAAAAAATAAAATATTTTGTACAGTTCCTTCAAATAAGTGAACATTTGTTCTGTGTTTTTTGTGAGTGTTTTTAACACTGGTCATTTTTAATTCCCATTATTTTGTTATTCATTGTTTATGAATATCTTGATAGTCATTAATCTTTTCCCAAAGTCGATGTTATTTTGTTTTCTTTTCCTTAACCCTTGTGAGACCGATGGGTTTGAGAATATTAACTATTCGAACACTGATTCCGAGATTTCGCCAATAGACTTGGCTCTTTTTATTCAAAAAATTTGAAATTTTTATAAAATGTTAAGAAAACTTCGAGAGATGTTTTAAAAAACCAAACATGAAACTCCATTTTTTACGCTGGTTACAGCAAATTTATGAAAAATTTGTTGCAATTTATGCAAAGTCACGTGGTTTTGTTAAAATTTGGTAATAAAAATTATTTTTATTTTTTTTAGTCTGGTATTGCAGAAAAATGTCTAGGGAAAAATTTGATGTATCAAACGCCCTAAGATATTGTTTAAAAAAAAATAAAGTAGTCGCTTAGCACACTATAAAGCTATTGTCTGTGGTAAAAGGAAGGCAGAAAACCTGCTGTCTTTGAGGTGATGTCATTACACCTTTCTACATTTATTTATATGACATAAATGTTATGATATGAAAGCTCAGAATTTTGTGAACTCGTGCTTTTAACAAAAAATAAGAAAAGATAACATAGGACATTATAATCGGAATGGGAACAAGTGCCTGAAAATTGCCTATTCTACGAATCTGAGATGATATACCCTTTTCAGGTAATTTTCAACTCAACCATTGTTGATAAAAGGAATATTATTGAACAAAATACTTGCCCCTACCATTCAAGCTTTCAATTGCAGTTATAACTCTTATTTTTAGATGAGCTATGGCCCTTACATGGTTTTCTTCAAAAGCCTCACCATTCAGTGTTACCAAATTATTTACAAATCAACAGAAAAATTCCCACTAATCGTATAGTGTTTCTAAATAGCTTATTTTGTTTCTCATACGTTTAGCTACTAATTAACTAATGTTCACTCCTGTGTGTGTTCATTGTCCTGCACTATTACACAAACTGTTGAGTACTTACACACACTCATCATCTAACATTAAAATATTTGCTATTCGTTGGTTAAGGGTTAAATATTCAGTAATCCCTCTCCTGCAAGTTTATCATGTATGTGATTCTGAGTATATGTGAAGGTGTTTTCAGGTTTGCCATACTGAACAGCAAGGTTACGTATATGCGAGATACAAAGTGATCCATCACACACTCCATAGTCTTATATGAAATTAGAACCTCTTATTTATTATATAAAATAAAAACCTATGTAGGATTTTTAAACAGCCGTATTATTTAAAATTGAAATATATATTTTCTAACCACCAGAATACGGTAACATAAAACACTTACCATAACTAACATAAAACACTTACACTTGGTAAGTGTTTTATGTTAGTATTCTGGTGGTTAGAAAATATATATTTCAATTCAAAATAAAAACCATGTATGTAAGTTGAGTATTTTGCAATTAAAGTTTTTTGTTAATTTCATTAAAGCGTATACACTATGCATATTTTAAGTTTTTAAAATTTCTGTATTTAATCTATTTTTTTAAAGATTATTAACCCAACGAGTTGGTCTAGCAGTAGAGTAGTCACAAAAGTCAGCTTTTTAACAGCTGATTTTCAAAGATGAAGGTTCCGTGGTTCAAATCCTAGTAAAGGCAGTTACTTTATACGAATTTGAATGCTAGATAGTGATGACCAGTTTACTTTGACGGTTGAGGTTCAATTGGCCATACTCTCTTAGGAATGTTCGGCCTGAGTCTGTACAACACTACACCTCATTTACACGTCTTACACATCATTGTCATCTCATTGGATCATGGGGTTGCTTATTGTTATTAAATTGAACAGATTGCAACAAACAAAAAGTATATTGTTTGTTAGGTATTACAAAATTGTTTTTGGGAAGTGGTAATTTTCTTCACATTTTTGATAACTGTTATCATAAGTTCCAGTCAAGTATTTAATAAAAAAGTTATAGACCATGTTTAAATCATGAAAATCTATACATGGTTGGTATTTTATTTCCTATTCTAACATTTTCTGTAAATATAATGGTCTGCCTACTGTGAAAATTTCTAGGTATGGGACCGTCACGATTGGAAATGGTTTAGTGTATTTTTTATGACTTTTTATGAACAAATAAAAGTTTTTTCAATGTATTTTTTATTGTTCCTATAATTACAATGACAAAGTGGTATTGATAAGATGGAATGTGGAGTGAATGACATGATGAAGTTTATCACCTGTTGTGAGGCTTCATGTTGTGGTAAGATTAATAAATGGTAAAAAAATTATTATTAAGTATGCAAAACAAATTTTATTTCATTGTAACAAACAGAAACCCAACCTAATATAACTTAAGTATCCAATAATCTTCTGTTTATTATTCCATTATGTCGGAAGTGCACTGCAGCAAAAAATCTGTGTAATGCTGATCAGCATTAATTTAGTGATTCATCAGCTAAATATATTTTTTCATGTGTTGTTGTTTAGGTCATCAACTGAAAGGCTGGTTTGAACCTGTAGAGGTTTTACTAAGCAAAACGAGGAGTGAGGTGGTTTACCATTGCCTTCCTCACTGAGGGGAAAAGTACGCTTACCAGCATGGCCCTCTGAAAAGCACATTTTCCACTCTGCAAATGACACCTTCACTTCATTCACCACAGAGTCTGGCTGTATAATGAAATTCATTACTTTCAGAGGAGATATCTCTTGATTAGTATCTTTTACACCTCTACCTCTTCTGTTCTTAAATGATTCAGTCATTTAATTGGCTGACCATGTGATAAGAAACAGAAGTATTTATTTTAGCCTTGCAACGAACAGATTGAATGTTAATAATTTGACACTCCACCTGTCTGTTATGGGCGTATTTTTTCATATAACTTTGTTTGTTATTTAATTATCTAAAAATTCTATTTATAACAAATATCATAGTATTATACTATGATGTCCAAATAGACAAAAACTTTGTTGAAAACTCCTTGTAACAGCTAACTGTAGATGATCTCTGTAGCACGATTAGGATTGGTCTGAATGCGTGTAGACCATTTGGTAACTTGCCAATGTATAGTAGTTAAAAGCTACAGAAAACAAGGTGATAGGATGAACATGTTAATCTGCATCTTGAGCTATTAACCTGAATCAGAAAAACTAAACACCACGGAAAAATTTGAATATCCCCTATATACAAAGGGTTTCCCAAAAAAACTGAGAGTGATGTTTGTATAAGTGATCAACGCAACTGGACAAGTGTGAACCTGCTTAAACGCAAAGTTAAAGTCATTACAAAAACATGTCCAGTCGTGCTGAATGACTTGTGTATATTAGTTACTGTTTAGCAGTTATGTTTTGCAGTACCCAACCATTTTTTTTTTTGTTTGCTATGAGGCAGAACTAAAAAAACAACGATATGCGATTCGCTATTATGTTCACTGTGGTTTATGACTATTGATACCATGAACAAGATGAAATGGTCATGGGAACAAGATGGTTTGGGTGACAGTACAACTTTCCATTGGCACCAAACACTTTCTGAAGAACTACGAGTCAGCCAAGTTGATTCTAGGAGATCGCGGTCAGCCATTAACTGCCATTACTGAAGTAAACATCAGTACTGTGGCTGTCGTAATTCATGACGATCAAAATTTATCAGTGCGTAGTCTGCATTCTCTCCTAGACGATTTTGGAAGAAGAGTTCACCAAGACAATCCTTCAGAAAATGGAAGAAACACATCCGCCATTGAATCCAAAATGTTTAGCAATACTTTGAAAAAGATAACCATGTGTCCTCAGATGATGATGAAAATTATCCACCTTGTAAATTTGTTACAGATTTTGATACTTTTCTTGTAAAATAAAGCAATATTCATGTTAAATAAAATAATGTTTAAATCCAGAGGGTATGTTCAACTAACTCCTTTCACAAAAAATATCATCGATCAGTGATTTCCTCACCAAATTAGCTCATTGAACATTTTAGTGATGGCTAATGAGTTACTCTATTGTAGAGATATCAACTGCCTCCAGCTAACACCGTCTACTCATTCCAACATCCTTCAGGTTTTATTTTGAGTAACCTTTGTATAATCTAAACATGAAGTAGCCACTATCTCTTCCTATACAAAATTCCCTGTGTATCATAATATATTACAATGGGAATACATAAAAAGAAAAATTAAAATAGATTTGTTAAAAAACTAGTTTTTGATTTGAGCTTTTACAAGTAGCAAAAGCAACCACTCTGCACATGGGCTTGATACATGACATGTTATGTTGCTTTGGATACTGAGTGTTCCAGTTTTGGATCATTGTTTGAGCTGAAATTAATTTTGAGATTTTCTTTTTGTTAAATGCAACCAGGAGACTCCCAAGAATGTATAGGACATGTCAAGAACTTAAGCTCTTATAAGTAAATACGTATTGCTTGAATATACGGGTAGGCCTACTTATTTTAATTAAGCATTAACCAACTGCTGTAAGGTTACTTACTCATAATACAAAGTTATGTAGGGAATATATTGCTAGTACTTGTAGTAAATAAAATATTTAAATAATTTTTAAAGAAAATATCACTGACAATTTATAAAAATTCCTGTACCACAAGAACGGTTGCTCCTTTTCAGGGTCAAGAAATCAATTGACCGGTCTGTTTTGTTAGTTTTATATTATTACAGGACGATCAACAAATGAATTCATTTCTTAATGAGTATCAACATCCCAAAGGTATACCCTGATTTTCGAAAGGAGAGAGCTGAGTAAAACGTGCGTCTGCATTAGTATAGTATTGTATGTACTGCAATAGTGCAGCATAGGTAATCAACCATGGAACAGCATGCCTACAAAATACAAGGTCATGGGTGTTGTCAATTTTCAACAACACACTGACTGTATATCTAACTGTAGGTCAGAGGGGCATGCAGGGTCCAAGTCAAGTATGCACATGCGTTGCCCAGTGCTCACAGCAATTGGCTTGGCCTTTAGTACACTACCCAAATTTCAGGTATCAGTTTAACAGTTTGGTCTTGGCACTAATGAGCCAGTGAGTAAATAAATCCCTTAATAAATTTATACCTACTGGATTTTTATACATTTTAAATGAACTAACTGCAATTTGTAATGTTTTATACCACAGAAACAGAAACACATGAAATTATATATGATGTTAATATAGTGCAAAATAAACGAAACATGCTGTCGTGTTGAAAAAATGTTTACCTAATATACTCTTTTATCCATATCATATTTTTATGTATTTAATATACACTAGCATTAGTGTACTGAACAGCCAGGTCTAAAACCATATAAATGTGATTTACTGCCAGAAGTTTCAATTGTAGGTGCAGTTTAGTTCTTGACTGGTTTTCCAAATTTGGTTGCCAGATGAAAATCATAGGTCATGTGGATAAACAAGTTTAAACTATATTAAAAGCGCATGGAAAACGAATGGTTTGATTGAAATTAAAACTAAATCTTCTGAAAGTAGTTTATGTAGAAAACTACAAATTTATGAGCATGTTTGCCATTATGAAGTTTAAACACATCCACTGATACAGTGCACTCTTGTTAGGATATGTAATTATTTGAATTAAAAAGGATGTATGGTGGGTTTTAAGGTGTTAAAACCCACTGTTACAGTTCTGAAACCCACAGAAGTTGCAAATGACCAAGATGTTGATGCAACTTTAAATAATAAACTAAAAAAAGTATATAGAAATAATTTACTGGTGTAAAGTTTTAAATTTTAAAATTTATTCATCTGTAAATGAAAAAAAAAATGGTAGTTTGGTGAGCAGTTGTGTGTTAATACCTGCTACTTAAAATTTATTGTATTTAAAAGTGAATTTTTGTTTGGGGTACCTATTTTTTCTCCCCTGCAATAAATAAATGACTAACAAAAATTTCTTTATTTATTTACGTGAGTAGTTTTCATTAGTAATTATTTTACATTTTCACAACCATCCAAAATTTTTACTGCTTTTGTCATGAATTTTGATGCAGACCCCTACTAGGGTATACTGGCTATCAGTTGGTCATCATACTAAATTACTCGTACCAACCGCTGTCGCGTAACTTCTTATTTCTACTTCCCACCAGCTGACTGTTTGGGCTTCCCAGTAGGCCGGAAAATATCTGCTGGAATTTAAAATTAGCGCCTTTGATGGCGGTACCGGACACTGTGGAATAAGTTTAATCAGGTTTGAATATCATTTACATTCTACCTTGAAACTTGTGAAGAACGTTATAAAACTATTTAATCTGGTTAATAAATTTATTTATCTGATTTTTTTGGTTCGGTTTTTAACTTGTAATGGGAGTATATTTTCAAATGAAATACATTGTTTACTAACGTAGTGTTTTATCCTTGACGGCCATTGTATCGTGTGTTGTCAGTAAGGGAGAATTTATACAAGAATATTCTTATAAATGCGTTATATTTGATCTTTAATATCTGTTTTATTACTTATTAATTATTAGCTAATAGTACATCGAATTACTTAAATAAATTTGTGAGTATTTGTTGTTTTATTATTGTTTAATGACAGTTGGCTTAGCCTATTGAGTTGACATGTATGTCTTCGTCTGTTCTGAGTAATGTATTAGTAGGCTAATGGATATTTGCGACGAAGATAATTAAAATAAATCAATTTTTGTGTGTCATAGCTTTTGTTTTTCCTAAATTGATTAAGGATTATAGTGATATAAACTTGTAAAATTAGCTTCTTTCTAAATGTTCCTTACACTTAAACGTCAACCTTCCTTGAATTGCTCAACCATTGAATTAAATCGTTGGCAGCTTCAGATGGGCGGCGCAAACTGTTTTGATTCATTGTTAGTTTAAAAACATTCATCGGATGGTGTCTGTAATTGCTTGGACGTGATCCTAACCATTTTCTATATTACGTTTGCTGACATATGCAAAGATAATCAACTTAATTATTGTTTTCTTATTCTTTGAGAAAAAAAAACAATGGGACTGAAAACTTAACATTATTTGTCAGTTGATCCCAGTGTTTTGTTCAGTAATAAGTGGACAGTTGTACTGATAGTGAATTTTATTATTCCATGGTTTATACAGTCAATATTTTTCTGTTGTAGTACTAACATGCATTAATATTATTAGTTGTGACACTTAGTCGTGTGTGTGGACAAGAATTTCATTGAAAAAGTACTTCAAATGAATTTTCCAGAGGCCTTGTAAGATTTTTCTATAAGTTGCATGTACCATTAATAGGGAGTTGTAAATCATGGAATCAGAATGTTATAGGCCTACTGTACTTTGTTTTAATACCTTGTTGCCCTAAACTGAACTTCATAACTAAGTAGTACTTCGAGTTATTGTACTTACTTTTTAAATTCTGAGGAGTATAAACACATAGTAGAATACTTATAATGCCTACATTTATAATAGTTTTAAAAAGTTTTCATTGTTATTAATACTAATTACCTATGAAATATTTTTCTAATAACTGAAAATTTTCATTGCTGAAGCTGCACCAGAACATTTAGTATTAACTTTCTACCTATTCTATATTTTATCCAAAAATTTAATAGTTTGTTATTTAACCCAGTTTCAGCCATGGCCCAGTTTAGTTCAACTAGTAATAACATGGTATGTATACATCTGTTAATAGTGTTTTGTGTTATATAGCTGGGTATCTTCTGCTGTCATGGGATCTTAGCTAATAAGTTTTGTTACGATGTTAATGGCGAAATTATTTTCAGTTCAAGTTAATTGTACGATACATTATTCATATGTCTGTTATCTTTGTTATTAAATGCACTAGGTTAAAAATTGAGAGATTTGATAATGTACCATAATATGAAATTATAGGCATAAATTATATAACCGGAAAAAGTATGTTATATTCATGTAACAAAAGTGACCTGACTTTTTATGCAATAACCATAATACAGTTTTCACATTTACATAGTGCTTTTCATGATTAGGCTATTTATTTTTATCTTCACAGTTAGCCTACTGAAAAGTTCAAGTAGTTTTTTGCTGTCAAGATACTGTATCATAGGCCTATGAAATGACACCATTGTATCACTAGCATACCAGATTTAGTGTATGTTTAATTACTGTAAAGTATTAAATAATTGTTAACCAACTAGTAATAACGAATCATTTGTCTGATTCATTTAATCATTTTTACTTGTTCATCACAATTTCTTTCAGTAGTAGCAAATTATTACTTATAGACACTAAATCCTGTCAGTGATAAGATTTTCCTTTTCTGTTTCTAGATAGTATAAAAGGTGTATTAATGTTAAATATTAAAGATTCTAAAGTTATTCTGCGGATAAATAATAAATTTTTGCATTATTTTGTAGGAATATTTTAAAAATTTGTGTGTGTCATCACTGACCATTAAAAAGAATCTGGTGTAATTATATTTTTCATTTCACTGAAAGGTTTATTCTAAATAGGATAATATATGAATTTATTCACTTTTTTATCATTAGTTACAGTTCTTTATGTGTGACCTACTTACATAAATTTTGTAATTTATAGCCTTTATATTTTTGATTAATATATTGCTTTTCATACAAGTGATTTTAGTATTCCTAGTTATTGTGTTCTATAAATGCTTTACTGTATTGTAGTTGTCATTGCCTATTATAATTTTTATTTTGGTTAACACTTGATTAATTAAAAGTGTAAAATTAATGAACCAGAATCTATTTTTTAGATTAATATGCAGTAGCCCAAATCATCATCACATATTTAACTTATAATTCATTTTTGGCTAGAAATCTGTAATATGTAACTATACTTAAAACATGTGTGTGTTTTATTTAGTTAACAGATTTTTACATGTTTAGTAAGAAATAAAATACATTGAAGGCTTGGAAAATGTTAATAAATAAATTTTTTTTAACATGGTGTAAAACAGTAGTTTAAAAGTAGGTAACTATTTTTGGCTGGTTACATGAAGTGACAATATCACTTGACTGTAATTGGTTTAACAAATGGTTTTTCCGTTATTTCTAAGATAGTTTTTGTAGAGAAAAGATTAGTATAGGTGGTCAGATATGTTTCAGCAAATCAGAATAACAGATAAATCAGGTTTTTGTATGGTTTCTTGTGTTTTTGTACCATAATAAGTTGACTTAAGCATTTTAAGGTAATGGAACCAAAGGTTTCATTTAAATATTGATGTACCTTTAATTGTTTTCCTTTGATCATTTGCTTTAAATATTCCTGCCTACTATCTCGCTTGAGGGTTCAATGTTTGGTCTTTTAATCCTAAATTCCTTTAGTTTTTTTTTCGAGTAGTTAGTAAATTAAATTAGGTAATTAAATTTTTTTAATGTTAGTGAACATGTTTGTTGTTAAATCATGTACAGTAGAATCTCAGTAGTTCGGCCTGTTCGGGACCGAGAGGATGCCGGATTACTGAAAATGCCGGATCACTGGATGTGTTAGAATTTTTTAACTATAAATTATAAATTTAAATAAAAAATGAATATGCATTGATTTCTATGTGATTTTAAATAAAATAAACTAATTAAAAAAGGTTAGATGAATACTTCTGTAGTCATTGTACTAAACATAATTATCGGCTATTGACATCCCCTAGTGCGGTATGGGGTCACTCGTGTTCTGAGAATTATGTTTCGTTGTCAATTCAGCATGAAGTATAGAGTGTGACCCATTTCTGGGTTTTGGATAAAAGGCCAAAAATTATTCCATTTAACAATAATTAAGGTCTGCTTATCTCAGTAGTCCGGCCTGTCCGTGACCGAGAGGGTGCCGGATTACTGAAAATGCCGGATCACTGGATGTGTTGGAATTTTTTAACTATAAATTATAAATTTAAACAAAAAATGAATATGCATTGATTTCTATGTGTTTTTAAATAAAATAAACTAATTAAAAAAGGTTTGATGACTACTTCTGTAGTCATTGTACTAAACATAATTATCGGCTATTGACATCGCCTAGTGTGGTGTGGGGGTGCTCGTGTTCTGAGAATTATTTTTCGTTGTCAATTCAGCATGAAGTATAGAGCGTGACCCAGTTCTGGGTTTTGGATAAAAAGCCAAACATTATTCCATTTAACAATAATTAAGGTCTGCTTATTCATTTCTTTAATCAAATCCTAAACATACACGTTATATTAAATCCGCCGTAATTAGGTCGAGTTGATTTCCCTAATTCAATTTAAAGCTTTTACCAAAATCTTTCCTGAGTGAGGTTTCATACTTTTAGGCTTAATATTTTAATGGCTGGACTACAGAGATTCTACTGTATTGTTCTTATTATCATGTATCAGCACATTCTTTTGGTCAGAAACAAAGACGTTTTGACAGAATTTGGAAACACATGCAAAGAAGAAGAGTTTAGTAAAATGAAAAAAGTTGAGACTTTTGACAAATGAACTTTGTATGAACAGCACTGATATAATTACTTCTCAATAATTTAATTCTGTGCTTATTTCTTTGGATTTATGTTAGTTTCTTACTCTTTTCTAAGTACGTATTTGTAGACATAGACAAAGTTGTTTCTTTATTTCACGGTTTATTCATTTGTTACTTGGTAGCTGTTTGAGTTGAAATATGTTTTCTGTTGCAAGTATAAATAGAGAACTTATACCATAATTAAACATTGATATCCTCTATACTCATAAATATCATTAGTCTAAATTATTTTTAAAATATGTAACCAGAATAATATTTAGGTAGTTCAAAACAATTTTTGAGTTTACAAATAATGCATAACTTGTTGTAGGCTTCGTGTATTAAATATAATTACCTTTTGACCTGGTTTTGATTCAAGATTTTTTTTATATAAAGAGAGAGGTGCATTTAAAAGCAATTTTACTATCAATAGAGCATAATTTTAATTATGCTACATTTAGTGTTTGTGTATATATTTTAAGGATTTAGTGTAAATAAAATTGAGCTTTTATATTCAAGTTTAAGATTGTTTATTATATCTTTATTTTTTACACATATCATGAAAGTGATATTCAATTAATTATGTAATGAATCTTCTTTGCCATCATCCATGTAGCCCTATGTCAATTTCTTTCAAAACAAAATTTGGTTCTGAGGTTTTGTACATTTTGTAAACTTAATTATTCTGAACTTTGTACCACATTTCAGTTACTTTCTTAAGTTTAACCAGCTGCTATAGTGTGGAAATCTCGATATTTTAAGGTGTCCTTTTAATGTATAACTAAATGTTAATGATAGTTAAAATTTAAATAGTCATTGTTTTTTGTATGATTTCCGAGAACTTTTTATTTTTTTCCTTATTTTCTTATGCTTTCATTCTGTTTAGTTCTCTTTTGTTTCTTAGAATTATCTTATGTCTTAATACATCTAAGAAAACTAGTGTTTAAAAGATTTTCTTATTCCATAATTCTCATTAATCTTTTAAATATATTATACAGCTTGTAATCAGTCTGAATGACAATATATTATTAGTTTTTACCAACCTTTATTTTTCAATACTGTTTTAATGTAGTCTGTATTTTATTGCAGACATAACATCTGAAAATTTTTAATAAACTGTTAATGTGTATAGTTAAATGTGGTTGATCCACCAAAATAGGTAAGTTAATAAAAATAAATAATTAAGAACACTGAATTTGAAAGTGTTGAAAAAATCTAGGTTGGTTAAAATTAATGATGTATTGCAATTTCTTGATATTCATCCATAATGAACATAATATATGTTACTCTTAGAGCGGACGCCAAATAAACTTACCAGTGTAGTTGCGTGAACTGTTCGGATTCAGTTGGTAGACTTCATGTCTTAGTAACGAACTGCCTATTAAATTGCAGACGCTGAATGATCTAAATTATCATCTATTAGCGACGTTATAAACTTTTAGTTGTAAACATTGTATATATAACAATTAACGCCTATCATATACAGCACGTTACAGACTAATATTTTCAGGTTAGCTGATATAACGTTGCGAGAGAGATGTGATTATGATCACAGGTGGTACAGCACTGACCCCCACCACTTGCTGAGGCAACTGAGCGCTCCATTACAAAAAAAAAGCTTCTATGCACTTCAGAAAACCGGCAAGCTTATTTGACGTCTGCTTTACTTTATCGCTTTCCCAAAATACGTATGCATTTACCCAATTTGTGGTCGATTTATGTATTGTTTAAAAACTTGTGTGGTATTTGTATTATTTATTGTTTGTTATTTATTATACATCTACAGTGATAATTTGAAATTGTTTCAGAATTGCAACATGTCGTCAGGTCCGTACAGTTATAGTTATATTTTCAAATACATTATCATAGGAGATATGGGTGTAGGCAAATCTTGCCTACTACACCAGTTCACAGATAAAAAGTGTAAGTTAATTTATATTTATTTAATCTTGTGTTTGTTCAACTCAGCTTCTGAACAAAATAATTTTCTAATCATTTAAATTTTTATCTATTATCTGTGTTTAATTTAAGTAGGGTACATATATTTGTTTTATTTCTTGTGTTAGAAATGTAAATTACATACAGTTCAGCCGTTCTTAGTTTGCTCCTACTGTCAACAAATAAAAGCCACCGATTGTAATAGGAGACACTTATACACACAAACAATAACGCAGACGTACATACAAATGACAAACTAAATACGCCCACGTATAACATAAACATACACATTCACACACTCAAAATAAACAACAGATGATTTACCACCCTCAGATGCGAGCAACGAGAATAATAAAAAAAAAAATTTAACATTTAAAATTTAAAACAAAAAAAAAAGAACATATTAATAAAATGGATTGTTACTTCATTCTATTTTAAAAGTTTTAAGGAGTGAGGTGCAATTTACAATTTTTTAAAATAGAAAAAGGTTTGCGAATTTTAAAAAAGATTATTTAGAAATAATAAACAATTTTAGAAGATTTGCTGGAGCGGATTTTAAAGAAGTTTTAATACATTTTAAAGATTTTAAAACTTTTAATACTTTTAAGAATTTTATGATATTTATCAAGAAACTTTAATAAAGAGCTTTGAATTTTTTGAAAGGAATTTTATTTACGAACCTCTGGGACACTACTACAGGGTGCACGATAGAGTCTGCAACTTTACGGATGTCGTATTCCTATTAAGTTAACTATTTTTTAAATTATAAGTAGGTACTTAAAGTACTAAAAACATCAGTCATGATATGATGTAGGCCTAACAATTTCATTTATAAAAATACTTTTAAAAGTATTTTGTATTTAAATACTTTTGAAAGTATTTTGTTGTTACTTTTTAATCAGCGTGTACACATTTTGATATAGTGCGCATGCTCAGTGACGTCATTATTTGTTTACATTAGGAGCAAACTAAGAGAGGCTGGACTAAAATAAATTCACTAACTAAAATTTAGAATCTAGTGAATTGAATTTAAAAAAATCGTAATCTAAAGTGAAGTAAATAGTTGGGCCTAATAGTAGTAAAGTAGTATTAAAGTATTAGTATTAAAGTATTAGTAGTAGTAAGTAGTATTAAGTATAAAGTAGTAGTAGTAGGTATATTGCAAACTATAGTAACTTTTGTGATTATTTATTTGGATTAAACTGGCTGATGTAGTGTTAAATTATTTGCACTCGATCTGTTAGTTCCAGGGCTACAAAAAGTATGTTGCATTTCTTATCACATGTTCAACCAAGTATATGACTAAAGTATTTAAAAACGAAGAGGTACAAGGTGTAATAGACACTAATCAGAGTTATCTCCTCAGTGTAATGAATTTCATAATACAGCCAGACCCTGTGGTGAATGAAGTGAAGGTGTCATTTACAAAATGGAAAGTAGATGCTTTACAGAGGGCCTGGAATGCTGATAAACATACTTTTCCACTCAGTGAGGAGGCAATTGAAGATCTTGGTGCAATCGGCTATCTCCAATAATGGACATTTTTAAGGAGATACAAAAAACTTCACCAAAAAATCCGTACTACGCACATTTTCATGCCCAGCCAACTCCTTTCTCTTTATAGCTTCTAAATATATGATTGGATTTGACCGTTTGTTGCACCAAACAGTAGAGCGATTTTTTTACTATAAAGATGTATCGTAACCTAAAAATGCTGAAGAATGGAGATGACTGGTTGTTGCATCAAGTTCTGCAATGGTAAACCACCTCATTCCTTGTTTTACTTAAGCCTCTAGATGTTCAAACCAGTCTTTCGGCTGATGACCTAAATAACAACTGGATTTTCCTTGAGTAAACTCCATTAATGGAGATAATAGTTTATCAGTGATAGTTGTGGAAAAAATATTTTTTCTTGAAAAATCATTTTATAAACTAAATGTTACGTGTTGCATCCGAAAGGTGCAATTTTTCATCTATACAAAAGTAAGGGGGAACCCTCTACAATATTATATTGTAGTGTGGTTCAAAGGAGATTTTGTTTTGGAAGCATTTTCATAAGACAGTGCCCTCAGTTAAGTTAGTTAATAATTTATTATGATACAGATTTTAATTTATTTAAATTATAAGATGAGATTGGTTCTAATTTTGAATGAAAATATTGTGTAGTGATGTTGCTTATTGAAGTTAATTGTAAATAAAGTTTGTAAGAGATGCAATAAAATACGGATCTGTATTTTCTACGATATTAAGGGCTCAAAAAGAAAAATAGTTACCCTACTTTTAGAAAAAGTGTGGTAATTTTTTCTTTGTTTTTATTTTCTTGTTGTTAATTAATGTTTAGGTTACATGTTTATGTATTGTACTAGTAGTTTTAATATGGTGATGGGGATTATCTGTGATTTAGATTCTCGGTGCCTCTTGTGCCAGTCATTACCGCCAGTAATCAGGAATCTATTGTATTAATATTTTAAAATACTTTAATCCTCATTATTATTGGCAGTTGTTCGTACTGACCATGTATGGTAGGTAAAGAAATGATAAATCCTAGTGGTATGGATGAATACCATCTTTGTTTATTTCTGCATGTAGCTTTATTTTATTTTAAACTATTTTTTAAGGTCCTGAAGGTTTTAAGTTACTCAGTTTTTATTATTTTCATTTTACTTACTGCATTCTGTTCGTTAGCTATGTTTTATCATACAAAAACTGGTATAATTTTGAAGTGTGTCAAAATCATATGTGAGTGGCCTTTGGCATGGAAAAATGTATAATTTGTAATGTTGTTTTTTTACTTTCTTAAAGTTTTTCATGAAGATCATTAATTTTGAAAGTATGAAAGCTATTTGCTTGAACTTTTCTCTTATTGAAGTTATTGTTTATTAAGTGTGTATTTTAGTGGTGGTCCTTATCTGCAAGGGACCTCAGATGATAAAATATAATATCCAGACAGATTTTCATTTATTTAAATTATAAAATGAGATTAGTTCTAATTTTAAATGAGAAATATTGTGTAGTGATGTTGCTAAATTTGTTAGTTTGTTGGGACTATACGTTTTTTTATTCTGGGAGAGCCTGGTTGGCAGAAGGGCTTTTGTGGGGCCCTAGGTGTTCACCCAGCCCTAAACCCACTTCTTCATAGAAATGAATTCTCAAAATCGGTAGTCTGTAGATTTGTATATCGCAATATGTTTTTTTCTACCATCTAACTTGATAATTTTTTTATTAAAACTTTTGTTAAATTCCATGACTAATGTTTATTGTGATTAATGTTTCAGTTATGGCAGATTGTCCACACACAATTGGAGTTGAATTTGGTACTCGTATTATTGAAGTATCTGGTCAAAAAATTAAATTACAGATTTGGGATACAGCTGGACAAGAAAGGTTTCGTGCAGTAACCAGGTAATTAATTTTGAGCTAAGTTTTTGAATGTTTTGAGCTAAGTCTCAAGTTTTTTTCTCTAAATTAATTATTATATATAAGATTTTGTGTAGTTCGGTACCTATAATCTAAATGTTTGAAATTCTGTTTGTTGGTTTAACAGTTAATTTTGTAAGCACCTAATTTTCTCTGATAGTTTAATTGTTCTGAAACAGTTTTATTGCTTTTTCAGATTTTTTAAGATTTATTTTATCATGAATGAAAATTGTGCTTATTTTTATTATGCAGTGTTCAGGGACCTAGATTTACTGAACCGAAAAATTAAAGTTCCTAGATTCACTTCTCAGCTAGGATCTAAAAAAAATTAATATGTAAGGAACTGAAACTGTTCTGTAATTTATTACTGTAGTTGCTATTGACGATGCAGTTGATGTGATTTCAAAGGAAAAAAACTTGTGTAAATCTATTGTTAAGTTATTTAGATTAATCGTTGACCAATTTACAATTCTAAAAAGTCAGGGTTCTGGAAATTCATCAAAATATTGTATAAAATGTTTTAAACATTCTATTTCAAGGTCAGAAATAACATTTTTAAATTCTTTAAATTTAAAATTCAGAGTCATTTTTACAAACCAGCTGGTAACATTAAACTACGCCCTATTTAACTAATGTAATTTGGTAAAGTTGTCTCAGCAAAACTCAAAAAAATGTAAAAGAAAATATTTCTTTGTAATTTATCATATGTTTTGTTTTTTCTCTTTGTCTTTTCTTTGGCTTATTGATGTAATAGTTCATACAACTGGTATCTATTGTAAAGATCGTGTGTTCAATTCCCCCGTCTGGTCTGGAATTTTTTCATTACGCATTTTCTTCAAGCACTTTCATTCAAGCATTTTCTTCTTTCACCTGTTACCATCTGCATTAGCCTTAATTTGCTTAACATTTGGATGTTAACTAAAACAAAAATTGTCTAGGACAAATTTTTGGGAAAACTTTTTCGGTGTCTTTAATCAGCGGGCTGTATTACTAGGTATTGCATGTATTTTAAAAATAGAGCAAAGTGATGACATACTAATTGTCAGTTTTTTTTGTAAGAATATTATGGTTGTTTCTCTGAATTAATAGATTGTTTGCAGGTGAATTTCTTGTTTGATCAGCAGTGAGGAAAACTTTCTAAAAACTTTTTAATGAACAATACTTCATTATATAGACTATTCTGTTCCACTGTTTCAGTATTTTTGTTTTTAAATATTCTATTTCTTTTTGTATCAGGTCTTATTACCGTGGAGCGGCTGGTGCATTGATGGTTTATGATATTACACGGCGGTCAACGTATAATCACCTTAGTAGTTGGTTGACAGATACGCGTAACTTGACCAATCCTAGTACTGTAAGTAACAATCTTTTTAATGAAATTATTTGATTTAATTTTTTCTTAATGCAGAATTTATTATTGGAGTACTAGATTAAATATTTTTTTAGTAAATGCTGTGCGGTTATTGTTAAAGTATCAGTATTCATTGATAATTGTATTTTGTAATTTTGTGCTGTATGTTTGCTCTAGCATTATTTACCAATGTTTTTTGATAGTACTTTTACTTCCTAAGATTACAGGTGGCCGTAGAAGGTGCATTTTTGGTAACACAGTATTACTAAATATTTTACTAATTATAGTAAAAATAGTATTACTAAATGGTGATAAATTTAGATGTAGGTTAATATAGTTTGATTCAGATGGCATTCAGATTCAGGGAGTTCGATGATGTCGGATGACAGGATTCTCAAAACAGAAAAATTTCGTGATGACGTCAATTGACAGGCTCCATGCATTATAATAAATTATTATTAACATAATAATAATTATTAACATGCAATTTCAAATAATTTTATGTAACCATTTTACAGATAAAAGAAAAATTATTTGTTCATCAGTTCTGGAGTAGATATAATGCATTATACAAAGTCAGTTGTATGGATGTTTAACTGATATGAGTAACTAAGTCATTCTATTAACAGTGTGTGATATTCCAGAAATGAGTTATCTCACCTGTGTTTTATTTGTGTGTACAGTTTGATTTTACTCATCTTATTTGTCACATTCAATGAGGTTTTCCCCCTCTACTTGGTAACATGGAGGCTCCGAATCACTTAATTGCCATGCATTTTGAATTGGGTGTGAACTTTTTTTTGTTAGAATAGAGTAGAAGTCTTTTTATCCCATACTAAAAATTGTACAAAGGAATATCAAATTTAAACAGTGATATCAATGGTTTGTAATCGACTGTTAAAAAACAAATATTAGTTTTGTTAACATATAATTTCTGTATCACGTATTGTGATAAGTGTTTCTATGACTGGCTTAATTACAGTGTATATATAAGATTATTGATGTATTGATTACAAACTAATAATGTAATTTGTGAGTCTGAGAGTAATACGTATAAATTTTGTAACAGTAGACATAAATAAGTTGTCAGTAAATTATTGATGTATTTCTCAGAAGAACGGTATAATTTCTTTAACTGATTTATTAGATTTGGTAATCTTTTTTTTTTAATTTTGTCTTTGAGAGTTAAAATGTCAAGGGGGCTGATACTTATTGATTGCAGTAGCAGAAGAAAGTGGCATTTGAAATTTAGAGTAGGCCTACTAAAAAAATACTTAAACATTTTAGCTGAATTAAATAAGGGGAACCTAAAGCTGCTACAGCAATTTCTAAAGTTTTTAATAGAGATTTTCTCATGTGTTGGTAAATCTATTAACCAATTAAGGAATGATGGTGTATAGGAGACGAAGGTTTTAATTATGTCTTGAGAAATTTCTTTGGGTTTAAGTTTACATATTGATGTATTTTTGGTGTGACAGTCTAAATAATTGTATTTACATTTTATGAGTGCCATAATAAAAGCTTTGCTCATCAGAGAAACCTGCGACTCTTTAGCAAACGTTCATAAACATTCTTGGGTATCAAACCTTGAATACTCATTGTTTTAAATGGTATTGGATTGCCATCTGATAATTTTTTTAACGATCTTTAAATATGCAAGTTTGGTTATTATTGAGAAAAAAATATTCCAGTTATTTCAATAAAGGTGTTCTTATAATTATGTAAATGTTTTAAAGGAGTGTCTGTTTTCAATTTGTTATTTAATAATATCCATTTGTTTTAGGTGATATTCCTTATTGGTAATAAACGTGATTTGGAGGACCAAAGAGATGTTTCATACAATGAAGCTAAGGATTTTGCCGAAGAAAATGGTCTTATGTTTGTTGAAGCTAGTGCCAAAACGTAAGTACTGTTGTTGACATATTTTGAAATTATTGTGACACTTAACGCTAAGGTCCGTTTCGGGATCTAGGTTATTAAATAATTAATACACTAAAGTTTACAATTAAAAATACGTATTACACTAAAAGATTTACAAAATAAACAACAAACTAATTATCATGAAGTAATACAATAAATGACTTAATAATTAACTTAAAATAAATAATAAACAATCAATAACTTAATAATTTACTTAGTACTACTTAACAATCAATTTTATAGAATACACATACAAAATGAAAACTGAATACACAAAGCTGAATTTAATACAGGTACACAATAACTTGACACGATACACGTGCACACACACAAACACACACACAAACACACACACACACACACACACACACACACACACACACACACAAAGACAGTATAACAATACCTCGGAACCGTTAACCTGATATAACGCCCAACAGTCACTCGTCAAAGATGAAACGAATACTAACTCACTGATCGCACTCAGGCGCTCTTTTTATAGGTATTTCAAAAAGGCAATTCTAGCAAAACAGAGAAATTCCATGTAAGTAATAAAGTACAAAAAATAACCCTTTATAAATGAGTGCTAGATAAATGTATTGTAAACAAGTAACAATAGATCTTATTGTAAATAGAAAGTGTTACAGGTCCCTTTCATAAATAATAGCGCAGTCCTTTCAAACAACTTTCATGAACTGGCATACCTTTATAGCCACCCCATTGCTACTCTTTCACTCTATTATCCTCTCTTTACTATTTTTATGAATGAAATTCTAGAAATTACGCGAACCATGTCTTCTTCGATATTGTCACATTATGTTAATTATTTGTTAATGGCTAGGAGCCATAGAAATTTTTATTAGTATCCTTGACTTTTAAATTTCTGCTTGAGCTTTGTTGGTTCAATATACAATTTGTATATTGTTAATGTAAGTCATTTTTGTGTGCAATAAAAAAAAACCATTAGTTATGGTAAAAGGGTAACATACAATTTATATATTTTTGTGTCAATCTAACCTTTTGCTCTTAGTTGTATTTTTGTCAAACAGTTTAGTCTGTGATAATAAGCAAATACTTGTTTTACATCTTATGGAACATCTAAGTAATTTTGTTAATGTAAATTTACGGTGAATAGATTTTCTTTTATTAAAAAATTTGTATGATGTTTTATTTATTTTGGTATTTTAGTATTAGTGGATCCAATATTATTTTATGAAAGTGTGATTTGATTTTGGGATGAAAATAAGAGATGGAAACAATTAATAAGCGAACTGAAAATTTATGTCTAATTACCATACATAACAATGTATTTAATATTTTAAAGAACGAAGTAAAGGGAAATTGTGAATAGTTGATAATACTGTTGGAAATTACAGTTTTTATAACCAGGAAAAATAGCATGAGAAAATGTAGGGCCTTGAGGCCTAATGAAAAGTTGCTATTCTGTTTATAGAATTTCCAGAGATATATAAGGATTTTTTGTTTGTTTTCCTGAATGGAAATGTGTTCCTATAAAATAAAATCAATTTTTTATTATCTGCTGTTATTTTTTTAATTAGTTTTAAACAGTAGGATTGTTTTATAATGTAGTTAAATTTTGCCCATAACAGGCAGGTGGAGTGTTAAATTATTTGCACTCGATCTGCTAGTTCTGGGCTACAAAAAATAATTTTGTTTCTTATCACTTGGCCAGTGAATTACATAACTTGAAGCCTTTAAGAACAGAAGAGGTAGAGTTATCCTCCTCTGAGAGTAATGAATTTCAGCCAGACCTTGTGGTGAATGAAAAGTGAAGGTGTTATATTGCAGGGTGGAAAGTATTACTTGGCAAGCTAGTAAAGAACTCTGTATGCCCATGCGCTAATTTTTCATTATTATACAGAATGCCACCATATCCGTTGAAGTGCAGATGCAACGAGCCACACTGATGGTTAAATTGCCAGGATGTAGTTGCTTTTCAGTGGGCCTGGCATACGGATAAGCATACTTTTCCACTCAGTGAGGAAGGCATGTTTAACCACCTCACTCCTTGTTTTACTTAATAAACCCTCTAGACTCAAACCAGCCTTTTGGCTGGTGACTAAACAACATAGTGAAATAATTTTTCTCCTACATCTATAGTCTTATGATTTGTTTCCTTCTGTTATGTTATAGCGGAGAAAAAGTTGAAGAAGCTTTCTTGGAAACAGCAAGAAAGATTTACCAAAGTATCCAAGATGGAAAGTAAGTATAAAAGTAAATCTACAGTATTCCTTGTCTATGTGTAAAATGTTATGGCAAGTTTATCATGTTTTTACTTCTCTTTTTTTTTATTGGGTGACGATACCTACATGTACCTTAGGCTGGTGCATTTTATAATTTTATATATCAGGTGATATCTTCTTCAGGTGCCTTCTCCGTTACGAAGGTTGGCTATCATCATGGTCTGTCGTACCTTGTCCACTGCTGCTCTGAAAAGGTCATGCAACGAGCAGTTAAACGCTTCTTTTAGGTTTCTTAACCAGGATAATTCGTCTGCGTCCCACCGAGCGTTTACCAACGAGTTTCCCATATCAAGTGATATAAAGATGGAAAAATGTCAGACCTGACCCAGAATCGGAACCTGGTTCCCCTGGTAAAGAAGCCAGCTGTCGTTACAATGTGACCTACATGTACTGGTCGATATTTTGTGAAAGTGGAGTACATCTTGTACCATTAAAGTAGAAATATAACTACGATTGTAGAATTGGAAGTTCACGGACTAAATGTACAATGGTTTGTTTTAACCATCCCACTCAGAACCAATATTTTTCCAAGGGATGATTTTCCTGTAGTATAACTATTCAAGTAATTAGGAAATCCGGGATCTTGGATTGTATTCAGGTGTAATAATACAGTATATTTATTCCTGTACATATATTGTAAATACAGTTTTAATTTTACAATAGGTTATATTATAAATAAAATGTGTCTTGAATATTACTTATTTTCACTTTCTCTTGCTATGTACAAATATATAGGGAAGGAAAGTATTGTTTTTATGTTGAGTTTAAGAAAATTAAGTTTTTAAGTTTTCATCAGAAATACATGTTCTCAGGCCCCTGAATCCAGTAAATATTTTTGTAGTAATAGGTGTGTGTACAAAATATTTCAAGAATGGAATATCATACGAAAATGAAACTTGGAAGTTAAGTAACATAAGGGGACCTGATACAAACATTTCCATCAAAATCTGTCAATCGAAAGTAATAAGTAATAGTTTATTCAAGCAATTTTTCACGGTTTTGTGATTTTCTCAAAATCAATTCCTACGGTTTCTTTTAAAATTGCCTCGTTTACTAAATTTTTTATGCTCTACAGGATAGGGTAAGCATCATGTGTGCTGAAATTTGTGGGGCTGTGCTTTCATTGTAAAGAATGGTTTTTTTAAGATTGCGACCGTTCAGAACAATGTAGTAAAAAAATTCCTATGTGCATGCACCAACTGAAGACTGGGGAAGAGTTCCCCCTCTATTTTCCTCTATGTGATAGTTACTGCCCATAACAGACAGGTGGAGTGTCAAATTTTTTACACTCAATCTGTTCGTTGCAGGGCTAAAATAAATAGTTCTGTTTCTTAACACATGGTCAGCCAATTAAATGACTGAATCATTTAAGAACAGAAGAGGTAGAGGTGTAAAAGACACTAATCAGAGTTATCTCCTCTGAAAGTAATGAATTTCATTATACAGCCAGACCCTGTGGTGAATGAAGTGAAGGTGTCATTTGCAGAGTGGAAAATATGTGCTTTTCAAAGGGCCCGGCATGCTGATAAGCGTACTTTTCCACTCTGTGAGGAAGGCAATGGTAAACCACCTCACTTCTCGTTTTACTTAGTAAAACCTCTACAGGTTCAAACCAGCCTTTCGGCTGATGACCTAAACAACACATGTGATAGTTAGAGCAGCGACAGTGATGATTAACACCTTTATCGACAGTAGGGGAATGGTATAGATTCACAAGAGTGGAAGAGGTGAAACAGTACAAGCAGAGCAAGCCACACCTTCAAGTTTATATTTTTTTAAATTGTAAATTAATCCATTATACTAGTCATTCATATACTGTTCGGCTTAATTTTATTTCTAATCTGTACTAATATAATAAAGAAGAAACGTCTGTTTGTTTGTTTTTGAGGTAATCTCAGAAACTACTGAACTGGCTTTAAAAAATCTTTCATTGTTGCATAGCTTAGAGCTTTCTGATCAATATAGGCTATTTTACAACTTTAAGTAACTTTAATTAAGTGAGTAAAGCGACTAAAACTGTGACGATGTCGCATGTTTTAGTTTATCGGGTGCATAGCACTTTTATTTTTTCTAAGTCCTCTGGATGGTGTATTTTTTGGGCTAGAATCACGATTCAACTTTTATATTTCGTAGAAAAACATGAAGAATAACATTTGATTCCAAAAATATTAAAAATTTGGAAATATTCAAAATTTTTATTTTTGAACTGTATTTCATATATTTGTTTTCATTCGGCAGGTAGCGAATGAGTCATATACGAGGGTCATTCGTAAAGTAAGGTCCGAATCGCGGTAACTAGCCACACGGCGAGCGAACAGCGCAATGCGCATGCGCGACGACTCCCAGCAAGCCTTGCGTACGAAACGATGCCATTTGCAGTAGTATCTTTGTTGTGTGCTGTTTACTGTGCATCTTTAAGATGTTTAAGGCAATTGATCATCCCGCCGACTGCGAAATACGGTCAGTGATTCGTTTTTTGACAGCAAGGAACGTTTGTGCAGTAGATATTCATCAACAAATAAGTGAAGTGTATGGCCCTAATGCAATGAGTGACAGTAAAGTGCGCAAGTGGGTGAGAGCTTTCAAGGAGGGAAGGGACAATGTCCATGATGAACCGCGATCTGGCCGACCATCAGTGATCACGGAAGATTTGGTCAAAGCCATTGAAGAAAAGATTCGTGAAAATCGGCGATTCAAAATTTCGTCATTAGCATTGGAATTCTCAAACGTGAGTAGAACAGTGGAAGTTTCTCGGCGGTAAGCGCTTCAACTCAGATGACGAGGTGAAAGAAGCTGTTCATGACTGGTTATATTCGCAGGCGACAGAGTTCTATGACACTGGTATTCAAAAGCTTGTAGAACGTTATGATAAATGTTTAAAAAAAATGAAAACTGTATAAAAATAGATTAAGACGTCAGGAATTAAATAAAACAAGATTTTTGATCTAATCTGTTGTGGTTAATTTTTTATACAAAAACGGACCTTACTTTACGAATGACCCTCGTATTTCCAATTACTCTAGGTACCGCACCCACGTATCTCTTATCCACGTCTCTTATCTTAGCCTTATATCAACTGTCTCTTTCTTTTCCATCAGCATTCTTCTATGCATTCTATTCAATTTTGTTTAATCGCAGGTACAAACATTTAAAACGGTGGGCATCGATTTGAGACGAGTGCTTCCTTCACTCATGGACAACTTTGTCGGACTTTCTAGAGCTGGAAGTGCAGAAAAACAATTTATTTTGCTACCACAGGGCAACAAAACCACAAATATTGCATATAGAGAAGTTTTAAAATAATTTAATGAGGCCTACATTAGCTGCTGTGAAGCGAAGCGAGCGGGGGTTGCTAGTCTTACAATAGATGTTTAATTTCTGGATCCAGATTGGGTTATATCACAAATATAATCACATGTTAGCTCAATATAAACTACAGTTGTATTAACTGACTTTCGTTATCTGACTATGACTGGGTCCCTTTCAAATTGGTTGTGAGAAAGGCCACTGTATGTAAAAATTTAAAAAATTAATGTTTAGGAATTTAAAGCGTTACAAAAAGTTAATCATAACATTTGTTTTCAATCTAGGTTGGATTTGAATGCTGCTGAATCAGGCGTTCAACACAAACCTTTACAGAAACCTCGAGGTGCTATTGTTAATGATCAACAAGCAAACAAAGATTCCTGCTCATGCTAGGTAAGTTATTTGCTTAATGATTTTATAATGTGTATTATGAAAATTTAAAATGTATTGCTTGAGTCCCAGTTCTGTGTAGTTGGAAGGAATGCAGTGCGTTGTTATAGTAGTGGGAGAATGAATGAGTTAGTAGTGTTTGCCGGCCGCGTTGGCGATGTTGGTAACGTGCTCGCCTCTCATCACGCGGTCTTGGGTTCGAATCCCACTCGGGCATGGCATTATTTAACAAATACTTACCGGGTTATTAACTTGGTCGGATTCATAATATTTGACTTACCAATTTATATCAAAATATGTAAATAAATAAATGTAATAAATACAAACAAATATGTTAAATACGGAAAGTTTAAAAACGAATGTTTTGTATCAGAGTAATGCAACAATCATACTCCCAGTATGCATCACTCATTATACATCACCCGTACCCTTCACCCCGCAACTACATGGAGCTTGGCACCGCACAATATGTCTTCTTTCAACTCTGTCGAGAAACGTAATAGTTTTGGGATTGTTGGATTTAATTCCTCTCATGATAAAAATTATTACCAATTTAAATGTTAAATGTTAATTAAATTCTATAACCAATTTAAATGTTGTCTATCAAATAAAAGAGATTTTGTTGTGTTTCTGTGGTATTATTTACTGAATGAATTTGTCATTATTGACATTATTTATAATGTAAAAGTGTTGCAGACCAATATATTACGTTAATTTTTAGTTTTCTGTAGACCTCATTGACTTACAGATTATATTAATCAATTTTTGTAAAAAAAACTGTTATTGAAAAGAGAAATTATTGGATATGAATAGCATGTGGTTTAGGTCATCAGCCAAGAGGCTGCTTTGAACCTTTAGAGGTGTTATTTAGTAAAGTAGGAGCGATGTAGTTTACCATTGGATTCCTCAATGAATAGAAAAGTATGCTTATCAGCATGCCAGGCTCTAAAAACAGCATCTACTTTCCACCCTGCAAATAACACAATCACCACAGAGTCGTCTAACTAACTAGAATTATTTTTTGTAGCTCTGGAACTAGCAGATCAAGTGCAAATAATTTTACACTCCACTTGCCTGTTACGGGCAAATGAATAGCATAATAAAGGAAAATACGAGGTGTGGCTATTAAATAACGAGACTGACGTAAAAAATTTTGTTTTAATTTTATACATAATCACTTATTGTCACCTTCAATATAAACTCCTTGTCTATCCCTACAACGCTCCATGTGAATTTTCCATTGTTGGAAACGGTGCTGGAAGTCATTTTCTGTCAGCTCCTTCAGGACACATGCCGCTTTCTCTTTTACAGCTTCTACAGACTCAAATCTTGTCTCTTTTAATGCAGATATCACCTTATGGAACAAATAATGACATAGAAGATAATAACATGTGATGAAACATGTTTTTTTACTTATGATCCGGAAACGTAGCGCCAATCCATGCACTGGAAGAGCCGAACTTCACCGAGAGCCAAAAAAGCTCGAATGAGCAAGCCAAAATTTAAAGCAATGATGGTTGTTTTTTTGATACCCATGGGATTGTGTACCTTCACTGGGTTCCTGAAGGTCAAATAATTAATCAATATTACTATCTTGAGGTACTTTCTAAACTACGTCAAAGAGTAAGGAAGAAACGCCCCGAAATGTGGAAGGACAAATCATGGGTCCTCCACCGAGACAATGCGCCAGCTTATTCCGCGTTATCTATCAAGAGGTTCTTAGCCAAGTACCCATCTCAGTGTTAGAACATCCACCTTATTCACCAGATCTTGCTTCATGTGACTTCTACCTGTTCCCTAAGGTGAAACCTTTATGAAAAGGGACAAGATTTGAGTCTGTGGAAGCTGTAAAAGAGAAAGCAGCACGTGTCCTGAAGGAGCTGACAGAAGATGACTTCCAGCACTGTTTCCAACGATGGAAAATTCGCATGGAGCGTTGTAGGGATAGAGAAGGAGTGTATTTTGAGGTAACAATAAGTAATTATGTATAAAATTAAAATAACATTTTTTACAATGTCAGTCTCATTATTTAATAGCCACACCTTGTATATTAGTTATAACTGTACACTATGTAGCTTCTTATGAATTAAAAAATGCCTGAAAATGTAACAGAAGAAAACAAATGAAACTAGGTACATGCATTGAATTTATTAGTGAGCGCCAAACATTGCTTCTGTTTGTAAATATCTTATAATAACAGGATCTATACAAATGAGGAAATCATTAGAAAACAATTCTGTGTTTAAATTTGAAGGTGATGAAAATACATGATGGAAATATGGCTGATGGGACCGGAAATTGAACCTGGGATATAAATTGAACACCCTACAACTGATGTGTTGTGATGGGTGAGGCAAGGTAGTGGTACAATTAGTAGACACTACAAAAGTCTCTTACTCATATGGTTCTAATTATAGCATTCCTTTGTTTGTGAAACAAATTTTAATAATTTGTTTTATGGTTGTCTAATTACATAAGATATTTTATCAAAAGCACCTAGATATACAAATGGTTTGGTGAAACATCTCATCAATAACTTTTAAGGGATTAACACTTTGAATGCTGGCTATTTTAGATGGGTGGGGTCCATGAATACTGGGGTTTTTTGATGTATAGTAAAAAATTTGTATTGAATTTCATATTACATGTGGAAAAGCATATTGCACAGTTTCTGAAAGAGCAAAAAATATACTTTATTTTGGTGTGTAATATGAGTATGTTATATTACTTAGCAGAAATACTGTGAAGTTTTGAATGTAGTGTAAAAAAAACAAAAAATAAAAATTGCGACGTGCGACGTCTTGCTTTTTCAGTGTCATTATTTTAAATTATGTACGACATTTTAAAAAGTTTTATTGATAAGTATTCTGATACACAATATGATAAATAAATTTGATAAAAAATTTGTAACTGTTTTTATACATAATTAGCTTTAGTGTGGTAAATTCTAAAACAGTCAGGTACGCACAGTGCTATTGCACAGTCACAACATCAAGTAGTTTCTTTTCTTCATTTTCCCATAGTGAATTTTGTTTTCCGAGCAGACTTTACAGATTCTTGTTGTAATATAAATTGTAAAAATAGGTACCCTAAAATATATCTACACCACAATAAAATACTACGTAAAAATCACTAACTATAAATAATAACGAATAAAAAATAATATACACACGCGGTCACAGACACGTACAACATTTGTATAACACGGAAAAACTTTGTTGTTTACATTTCGTTATAAAGAGCACTACAACGAAAATACATGTCTATAACTAAAATAATAAACAAAGTTGTCATAAAAGAAACACTACTAACTAAAATAATAAAAAAATAATACTATACCAGTGCAAAAGATCATGTAAACAAACACTGAACCAACGATAACCTCAAAATTCATGCTGCACTACGACGCACTGTTTGTTTATCATATTATTTTGAGAAATATCCACCAGAGAGCATTGAAAACGATGTAAATTAAACACAATGAACTACTGAATCGTTCTGAACAAACGAATCCTGATAATACGTTGATGGACATTTACTATGGAATTTAGTACGATGCCCCGAGCTATACTCGGGCTTCGTTAACTGGTACATTTTTTATGCCCCGAGCTATACTCGGGCTTCGTACACAAAGTGTTAAATTTATTTATTTTATTTTATGTTTTCAGGTTCATTGTATTACAGTGACTGGTGCTGCTACCTATGAAGTTGATATGGAAAATATTGTTACATTGAGTGATTTGTGATATATATAATATACATATATAATTTATTTCAGTAAAAGTGCAGAAAGTTGTTTTTGAATTATATGTATATCAAGATTATTTCTTTATTGACCTAATAACAATGGAACCGTCACTACATATTATTTATTATTATTATTATTATCATTATTATTATGTAATAAATAAATAAATAAATAAAACGTATAGGTATAATATAAAATAATAATTAAATTTACGTTTGGAAAAACCCTGCTTTAAAATCTGTGCACGTATACACATTTCCTTTATTTTTGTATTATTATTGTTATAATAATGTATTTACCTGCTTAATCAGTTTTTGTTTTTCATTTAACATGTTCAGCACGGTTGAAGTGTGTACTTTTCTTTACATAAACCTTCCTGCCAGCCTACAGATGTTAATATTTCTTATTCATAATTATTTTGTGATTTTTTCAGGCAGCTTGTATTGCTTACTGTTTATATTGTTGACCTAATAGATTTTCTATGTGCAAGGGTGCACTAGTCGTGTGGTATCATGGCATATATATATTTTTTTTAAATATTATGTTTGCGTTATTTTTGAATTCAATTCCTTATATCGTTTCGCTAATTTTAAATTATTTTTAGTGAGTTTTTACAATGAGAAATTAAACAGTTAAGAATTTTAATGGTTTTATTGTTATAATACTAACATCACTAGAGAAACTTTTTCATCGTATATTTACAAAGGAACCTTAGTTGTTTGTACTTGTGCCTTAGTTGTCTATAGATCACTTAGAAAGTATTGATAAAAATTTATTAATTTATTACTGGATATTACACAATGCAGTACGTAAATTTAGTAACTGCTTCATCATCATCACTTTTACACCTCTTCCAAGTTTCCATGAGTCGGGCCCAACAAAAATCCTCTTCACCTCTTCTATATTTATGAACTATCTCTCCTCCATTACTCTCTTGGCTTCGCATTTCTTTCCCAATTCATTCATAACCGAACCCATCATTCACTCTTCGTCTACCCCTAGCTGTTTTACCCCTCCCATCTCAAGTACTAGGTGGCACAAGGAAACGGGAAACTTTGAAGTAACTGAAAAATGTAAGAAAAATAAATTCATCACTTTTATTGTTCAAAACATTGAGTAAATTACAAGCCATTAAGTGTTTGAGCAAAAAAATTTGATTTCTAAAATCACTGTCCGTAATATGATGGCTGGTTCAAACATATGCATTCCTGGAAGTGAGAACGCTGAGACTTTTCATGGCACTTTGAAACATTTCCATGGGAATTGTAGCGATTTCTTCTCAAATCCTTGTTTTCAACTCAAGGATTTTGTTGGGCATGTGGTGTACACTTAGTATCACTGTGGAGTATTCAGCAGATGGTTGTTCCGTTTAGGTTCAAAGCTGCTGCATGTTTCCTTGCTGATCATTTTGGGCTCCTTACAGAATTGAGGTCTTGATCTGCTTCAATGTTTTCTGGGTTTGTTGAGTATGTTGACCTCCTGGTGGTTTCTTTCTCAGAGCTGAATCCATCTCGAAATTAATAACCCATGTATTGATGGTGTGAGAAGTTGTAATGCGAGCATGATGTCCTAAATTGTAATTGCGTCGGAATTCCTGTTGAGTAGCAGTTGCAATGTCACCATTCTTGTAAAATGACTTCACAGCAAATGCATGTTGTGAACTGACCCACTGGTCCATGGTTACTAAATGGCAAGTAGTTATATACTAAAGGATGTGATTCTCACTGTACCAATTCCTCAGGGCTGCCACTACTACATTCAAAATTTTCTGTTTCCCTGTGCGCTGCCCTGTATGTCATCATTTTTGGCAGTCTACCCTCCTCCAATGTACTGATATGACCAACCCATCTAAAGCTTTGTCTGCTCAACCCTTCTTAACAAGCTCTCCATTTCCAGTTTTTCCCAAATTACATAATTTCTTATTTTGCCTCTTCTTGTCTTCACCCAGCATCCTCCTTTTTATTTCTGCCACCTGAAATCTACTTTCTTTCACGTGTCCATTTCTTGGCTGCATAAGTCAAATTAATACAAATTATGCATTACTTTATTATTGCCTACTGAATGGAAGATAGTCACAAACTAATATCTGAATAGCATACATTAACAACTACGTAGACGGGCGAGAAGGTTTATTCTGGTCTCGTTTACAAATCTATAGTGCGGAACATGTTAATTTGTGTATATTACATATATATATCATTAAGAAACAATATCATCATGGCTGTTAATTTTATATATTTAATAAAATATATATATATGTAAATGTTAAAAAATTGATTAACTTAAAACGAAAATATCGTGTATTATTGTAATATTTGTATTATTGCTTAGAATCCCTTTCACGTGATACCTGCACTAACGTTGTATGTAATATATTTACTATTATTATTATTATTATGATTGAAAACCAATATATTATATATATTAATATAAATTAAAAAGATGAATTATTTGGGCAAGGTTTTAGTTAAAATTTAACGTGAAACATACTTATTAATTAAATATGTATTGTAAATTATACTAGTAATAATTATTATTTCAATAATATTATTATTATTATTAAAGGTTAGAGGTTAGTTCCTTATTGGTTTTGTTGTATAATAGTAATCATATGATATATTATATTATATAAATAGATATTTTTGTTGATCTGTTTGTATTACTGTACTATTATCTTATATAAATACTGTTAAAAATATTATATATATATAATTAAAACAACTAATGTACTTTAAGTGGTAATAGTGTGTGCGAGTGATGTTGAATTTGAATATGTGTGTATGAATGTATCAGTTGTGTACATGTTTTCGATTTAGTGTATTAAATAATAATAATAATATTCATAAAGGCTAGCCTACAAACATCATAAACTGATATATGTTTATGTCTAAAAATGAAAAGAATTCAAGATCGAAAACTGAATGTATGTAAAATTTATTATCAATTTGTAGAATATTGGTAAATATAAATAAATGTATCATATGTTTATTTATACTTAATATTTTAAATAAATATTATAATAATTAAATATACACATTGTAATCTGTAATTTTTGTTATATATTTTTTTTTTTAGTTTTTAAACTCGTTAAATATAGCATAGTAATTATTTTGGGTTAATAAAACGTTTTAAGTGTCTTAATTTTCTTTTGTCTAAGTATCCTTATGTATTTTTTTATATTTTTATTTAAATCTTAATGAGAATTAATATTTAAACAATTTCATGGTTTTCTAAATAAAAAATTGTGGTTATTTAATTGTAAATTACCTATCAATTGATTTTATTTGCTTTTTTATTGATATTTTAAAAAACTAATTTTTCAGTTGTGTTGCGTTTTTCCTGTTTGTTGTAAACTTTTCACTGTTGAACAGCTGTAATAAAGTATAACCCTTGTGCTAAGTTTTTATTTTGGTTAAAATTTTGTTGTTTATAATTACTTGAAATATTCTGGTAAAAAAAAATTACAAATGAAGCTTAGTGTAGTATATCAAAAAACAATAGTGAGTTTTCACTCATCAAGTCGAACCATACAAATTGACGTGAACCAAGAAAATGGTTTAACACTTTGAGTGCTGTGGTTAAAAATGTGGCTGTTAATAAAATGCTGGCCATTTTTGTCAATATTTGAAAAGTTATAAAAATAAAACTATGACTTTTAAAATTATTTTATTAAAGAAAAAATGCTATCACCTTTTTATAGCACATTTATAAGAAAATGCAAGAATTTTTCACTAGATTCATTTATTGTCTACACAATTTATTTACGTTATTATAAAATGTTATACATAATACTTCATAATCAAAACATTTATTTACACTTTTCTAATCTAAAAAAAACCATTAATTGCATCATCTGACTACGTTCTCGAATCCATCTTGATAAACAACCCAAAATGCACATGTAACTTCAACCTTTATATTTTGTTATAATTGAATAGAACACTAATCTACTAGCACCCTAACGATGTACTGAAATGATAAAAGATTCAGAATAAATGAACAGACTCCGTCGAATGACTTTATATTAGATAGCATAACCGCGTAAATACAAATTCCGTCAAATGACATGATCCACAACCTGTAAATGTTTCATCATTCTGTTAAATGACGTGATTAGCACTCAAAAGTGTTAAAAGTAGAAGCTTTCCATCATGCGTGTGTGATCAGCAGTGAAAGTGTCAGTTAAAAAGTAATGCTTACCTTAAAAGAATTTACACAAAAGTATCAGCTCATACAGTGTGTTGAATCTTGCTTACCCTTCCATTCCACACGAATAATACTGCCCCGCTACTTGTCTTGCCATGAGTATAGTCTGTTTATTAACCTAACTTTTGTTATAGTTTTTATATACTACATATATGTATACACACACACACCATGGGCTGGCCCCGTGGTGTAGTGGTCAGCACTGCTAGTTTCTTTGCAGGGGGTCTTGGGTTCTATTCCCGGTCAAATCTGCCATTTTTCATCAGTCACATTTCACTGTCTGCATCAGCCTTAACCCCTTACCGGTTTTTGCCGGAATATTCCGGCGTACGAGAAGTGTATAAAAAGGGCCACTGACGGAATATTCCGTCAATAAATTTTGTCCAGTTTTAAAACGTCCGTTGTCGGACTATTCCGTTTTAACTGTTGCGTATCTCTTTGTATAGCTATTTTAGTTCTATGTTCTAACAATTATAGTGCTAGTAAATATTTTTGTAGAAGTCTATCTTTGAAATAACGTTGCTATTCTGGTACGGGTACTCAGACAGTTTTAGGTTAGTGCTAGCCAGCCGACTTGTTTACTATTGTAAAGAGTTATGTCGACCTGCTGTCATTTTCTGTTAAATGCCGTATTATGGTTTATAATAGTGTAGGGTGCGTATTATAGTGTCTAATAATAGTGTAGAAAATTTAGTTTTTTCACTTTTTATAATCATAATCTTCTATTTGAATAAATTTACTTTGGTATTTCGTTTTTTGTAAATTATTGCTCCCTAAAGAGGCGTTGATCTGTCGTCACTAAAAGCAGCTATGACAGGTTAGGTATCCATTTCTTATTATTGTAATAACATCTAATCTGCATGCAAAATACCACTTAATAAGTCATAACTAGGACATACACAACTTTCTATGCAATAAAAAAAAATAGAGCAACTTAGTATCGTTTTCTGAAAAAAAAGAAACCGGTAAGAGGTTAATGTGAAAAACAGTCTGATTTTAAACAAAACAAAAATCAATGTTTGGTATTTGGCGTTCATTAATGATTCATATAAAAGAAAGAAATGTCTGTTTATGTAATAATATAAAGTTTTTTTTTGTATGGGTTTCCATTTTTGTTCTGGTAAACTGGTATAAAAATTAATCAATTGTCATTTGCAAGTAGTCTTTTAATTCATCAGTAATATCCTAAGTTAGAAGACACATTTTTCGTTCATTAAGTTCTTATCGCAAATATGCCTTTTGTGTGTAAAATTTTTAAAAAGGAATGCTATAAATATTTTTTTAACAATATGTGTACTTTTTGTGAGTGCAAAGGCCTAGTTTATGTGTTAATTTTATTTTGTTACATTAGGTCAAAACTTGGGAGAAGAAAAGTTTTACATAGTCTTATCATATGAAATTGTAAAGAATGCCATGAAATTTTTACGACCAATTAGGCAATAAATCTTGTATTTATTAGTCATCTTTTTATTAATAGGTATGTAAATAAATTAAGTCATGTAGGCGATTAGAATTCTGATCGTTAACTACATAGAATAGTACTCTGTACTACAGCAGTTACTTTTAACACTTATAGATAAAACTCCCACATTCTCTTCTTGCCATATGGGCTGGCATGATTAGTGTACATCATTGTATATTTTATCATTTATAAAATTAAAGATGAATTAATTTTAAATTATAAACTGCAAATTTTAATGGTTGGGTATCTTAAAAAATGAATTTTTTTCTTATGATACATTCCATGAAAGCTTGAACGTATTTTGATGAAGTAACTCAGTTGACACTTAAGTGAATATAATGTATTTTAAATATTCCGTAAGATCTATTGCAAATTTTTTTTGGTAATATTTACTAGTATATAACAAACAATGTGGCATAATATCATTTTAAGTTATGAAAGTAATTGAATGGCAGCTAAAATTGAATTTGTTATAATACAGTTTCGTGCGATGAGAAGTATTGTTTCGATTTGTTAGCCCTTTTTATATTAGATAGTTTAAAATTAATTCACTTGATGTTGAAGTTTTAAAAATACCCATTCGATTATCCAGTTGTAAAAATCATTATCTCTTTTTTTTCTTATTATGTTCATTGGGGTTTGATTACCTTGGTAATTAACCTCTTATTTCATCTGTATCTTTCTTCAGCATCTTTATCAGTTGTAAAAGTTCTCAATATAATCCTGATTTAGTCGTTTATAAATGCAATAAATATTTTGAGTCCTCAATGTTTTTATTACTGCTTTTTTGATTTTGTTATAAAATTTAATATAAAGTAGGATTTTTTATGACTACCACACCTTTATGGTTATATTGCAGTGTTGTTGTAAAGTGGTTATAAAATTCTTGAATTTATTATTTTAATTGTGCATACAAAATCTACCCGTTAATTCCAAAGATCCTTTAAAATTTAACTGAAAAGTTTCTGGATGCTTGATATTTTTTTTATTGTTAAATTTCAGTATGGATCAACATGGCAGGGGGATGTTGATCAGTTTGCCAGTAATCATATTAAATTTCCAGCTGTGTCAACCCAAAAATTATTTTTTATAACTACATCTAGGAGACTCCAGAAGCGAGTATTAGATATATCTGGAACAGGAAGTATCATGCACTATATAGTTTGGGTATAACGAAACAGAATAAATCAGATTGTATGTGGCAATAGTAATGTTTCCAGGATGTTCTATCCATTTCAAATGAGAAACTTACAGTTTCCATTTATGGAACTTTCTTCGTGTGTGCTAGTCTCACATGCACATTGATCTGAATTATTTCAAAACATTCTTTATAATGTATTTTACTTTTTATTTAGATAAGATATAATTCTCAAAAACTGTTATGAAGATTATAAAATATAATGTGGAAGATTGTATTCTGATTAATTCCAGATCAAAATAACACTACTTAAAATAAGGATAATTCTTTGTACTAAAAACTTTTATCCATCTTTCTTTTATTGTGGTTAACTCAAGAATTCAGCAATTATTAAATTCCACATTAGTATTATTTATTAAAGACATATACATGCTATATTTATTGAGATTTAGCTTCATTTTGTGCCCCTTTTTATATTTTATTTGAATGTTACGCATTTTAAATGTTAACGTTTTTGTTTTTTTGCATTTAAATGTTATGTACAATAATGTTTATCATGTTTTTAATTGGTTATTTATTAATTCAGTACTTTAATGTTTTGTTAATTATTACTTTTTTATTATTGTATTTAGAATAGAGTTAATTAAAGTACACGTTCATTTTGATAATTAGATATTAAAGAAAATATTCCTGAATATTTTTCTTTAAATACAATAATTATATTGTATTTAAATTAATGAACGTACTGTAATTTCAAGTACAGTATGATCTGTTAATAAATTTAAATCTGTTTGTAATATTTAATGATATTAATTTTTTTCTTCTATAGTGTAATCTAAAAGTGCAATTTCTTTTATTAAATTTATAGGTAAAATTAATAATAAAGTGCAAATAATGTGGTAAAGGATGAAAATATATAATGTATGAAAGAAATTTGAATAGTTCTTTTACTTTATATTAAACAGTTTTAAATGAATGAAATTTTAGAAGTATATATTAGCATTGAAAAAAATACTAAATTTTTTAAATATGTATTATTAAAAATACTTTTAGATCAAATGTGACCTACATTTAAATTGAAACGTATAATTTATATAACCTGTATTATTTCTATGCTGTTAATATTATGATTTTTTTATGTTACATGTTTAAAAATAAAGGAATAACCATTAATTTTTGATTTCTTTTTGTTTTTACTTGATTTTTTAATTGTCTTTTATTTCCTGTTACTAATTCTTCTTTACTTGGTAGTGCGCTGTAACTTTTTGTTCAGCAGTGAAAGTAAGTTTAGTAGGCTATACAGGCTGTAGAGATGCTTCTGTGCATACATTTTAAAAATAACATAATTTCAATGGTTAAGCGCTCAGAGGTGTCAGAAATGCAAAAAAACATTGTCTCTGGAAAGCACTTCTAAAATCTTCTATAACATAAACAAAGGTTATCACCATTGATGATGAGTTGTATAATAATTTATACCAGTACTTAGCAGACTTGTGGTAATCCAGAATACATGGGACATGCTTATTGTCGGATTTCCTATTGTATATTTCACTTGTCATTGATGAATAAACATAAAATTAAAATAAAATTGTATAGTCCTTCTGCCCTTCAAGGATTAGGCATCCCTGACTGCTCTGAACCTCTGAAATGTGCCCATCTCTTCTTTGGGTGTCCCCAGTCTCTCCTTCCCTCCGGTTTGTAACCCAGCACCTGCTTAGGTATCCTTCTCTCGCTCATCCTGTCCACATCCTCTATCCACTGTAATTTATTTTGCAGTTTTTCCTTATCATTTATGGAGATGTTTAGCTCTTCCCGTATTTCTTCGTTCCTATAACAGTCTTCTCTGATTCATTTGTTTGCCATAAAAATTTCATTTCAGATACTTGGAATATGCTCTCCTCTGTCTTTTCTAGCACCCAAGTTTCGCTGCCATTAAGTTGGGTTGGAACTGCTATTGTTTTATAAAATTTCAACCTCATATCCCTACTGGTTTTGTTTTTTAACGCTCTGTGGATAGTCCTGCATATGTGTTGGAATTGGTGCATCTTATTGAAGGCATCTTCATGTTGTTGATGTGTTTCGTTGCAACCCAGGTATTGAAAGTGGGGTACCTGTTCCAAAATATTGTTCTCTATAACAATTTTGCTCCTGACTGGAGCATTTCCTCTGAATGCCATTACCATCGTCTTCTGTGTCAAAATTCTCAGCTTTTACTCTTTCCATAATTTGTTCAGGAGGAAGAGTTCTTTCTGTAATTTATCCTCATTCTCCTGTAGTACTATCAGGTCATCTGCAAACAAAAATCAGTTCACCACCATTATATTGTCATACAGTTTAAAATCACTAACTGATAAAAATACTTTAAACTTGTTGTGTAATTACATTATAATATCTGATAACACTAATTAATTTTACGAAAATAACTCATGAGTTTTTTGGTACTAAAATTTTTTAAATTAAGTTGCTGTTTTTTTAAATTATTGTGATTGCAATGAGGTTCTCGAAATGATTACTAAAGATGAAAGTACGTTTGGTCATTGAGATGGTTTTTTAAACTGTTTCAGTCTACAAAGGCAAAATTAAATATTGGAGTTGCAGAAGAAAAAATGTATGCTCATCTCATTTAACTACTGTAGATATAGAATATAATTACATTGAGAGAGTTATGTTTGCGGGAAAAAGTTAAGAAACCGTCTTCACACAGCCAGCAAAAGGTTGAAGAGAGAATTGCTTATGTGGTCAGTAATTATGAAACACATAAAGATCAAGAAAATGAAATAGTATATATCAAAACTATTGGCTACTATTTACAGTTGAAAGACTATAGTTTTTTAAATAAAAACAAGAGTGTCCTAAATTTAACGTATTTTTACTTTTTAGTGTATACTTTTTGGGTAATAAACTGGACTTTCCATTCTGGGCTTTTAAAATGTTGGACTTTATGTCGCACAATCAATCATTCATTAATTCAGTTGGTCAATCTTTCCCAAGCTGTCCCTGTTGCAGTACAATCGCAAATACTGATTGATTACTGAATGTGCTTGATTAAAAAAATTACAATGAATTATTAGTGAGAAATAAGAATTTAAGAAAATTATTTACTACCGAACAGAAATTACCAAGTAGCTTACGGACTTAACAAACTTGTCCCAGTTGAAGATTTTACTTACTACAATGATTTTTCATGGAATAGTTTTTTTCAGTTTGTCCATACTAAATATAAATTAAATAAAGGCCAAATTTTGGCCTGTATTATTTATTGTAAGTTGTGCATATTATAATATTGAATCTTTTTGCCCAAAAATTTAGTAGAATTATAATGAAGCAGTGATAGTTGAAAGAGAAGGTGATACTTCAGTTATAATATTTGCCCAATTGTAGGTATAGTTTTCTTCAGCATTTACTTTTGGATATTTATTTAGTTTTAAAACAAAAGTATTGTGACACTTATCGCTAAGGTCCGTTTCGGGATCTAGGTAATTAAATATTTAATACACTTAAGTTTACAATTACAAATATTTATTACACTAAACGATTTACAAAATAAATAATAAAGTAATTATAATAAAGTAATACAATAAATAACGTAATAATTTACTTAAAATAAATAATAAACAATAAATAATTTAATAACTTACTTAGCACTACTTACAATCAATTTTATAAGATTACACATACAAAATGAAACTGAATACACAAAAACTAGATTTAATACAGATACCCAATAACTTTTCACAATACACACACAAACACTTATTGTTACTTTTCACAATACACACACAAGACGGTATTACAATCGTTGACCAACAAAATGCTCGGAACGCGCCCTGCACAATGCCCAATACCAACTCGTCAAAGATCAAACGAATACTACCCCTGACCACGCTCGGGGGTCTCTTTTATAGTGAATCAAAAAAACCTTCCTGAAAAACACCGAACTTTGATACAAATAGCAAGGTACAAAAAAAACCGTTTATAAATGAGTGCTAGAAAAATCTATTGTAAACTAGTCAACAATAGATCTTTTGTAAATAGAAGTTGTTACAGGCCGACCTTTTCATAGATAATAGCGCAGTACTTTCAAACAACTTTCATGAATAGGCATACCTTTATTGTCATTATTGTCCTATTGTCACTTATTGTTACTATTTCACTCTATTATCCTCTCTTTACTATTTTCATGAATGAAATTCTAGAAATTACGCGAACCATGTCTTCTTCGATATTGTCACAGTATTTAGGAAGAAATTCTTGTCCTCTAAAGTGTCTCATCAATCTAATAATTTTTCAGCTTTGTTTTAAGCAAACACTGATTAGCACAACTTTTTAAGTAAAGTAAAGCTTTAGTTCTATTTTGTATTTCCTGTTGACTACTGTCCTGTTTTTATTAGTGTAAAGGTAAAAAAAACACATTTTACTGATGTTTTTTACTGAAATTTTTAATTGCGAGTCAGTTTATAAAAACTTAGTCAAAATTCTGTTATTCTTCTTTGTGTGTATCTTAACTAATTAAGAATGATTAAAACAAGTGTGTAAAATGGAAAGTAAATTTCTCCATTTGTAAGTAATATTTTATCAGTAGTAGTATTGTTTCACCTGTAAACAGTAGCTTACTTTAGTGGATATTTTTTTTTTTTTTTTTTTTTTTTTTTGTTACTTGCATCCTGGAGACTCCAAAGGGAGTATAGGACATGTCAAGGTAAATTTGATGAACTGAAAGTTTATCACCAATGTGATAAATTTACTACTTACCACCAAAATTTGTTTTTGCTACTGCTTGCTTCAGTATGCTTGTCATGAACCGTATTAAATTAAATATCACACACAATAAATAATAAAAATAAATCAAACACAATGATAAATTCAACACTTACCAATAATTTCCCCCTACTACTGCTTAACTCAGCAGGCTTGTCAAGAACCCCTTTGTATCAAATTGTACACAATATTTGTTTAATTAAAGTTAAATACCAAAACTATTTAGAAAGGAATTCGTGCACACTGTAAAATGTTTCATCAATCAAATATTGTTTTAGCTTTTTTTTAAAATGACTTAAATTGTCACAACTTTTTAAACCTTGAGGCAATTTATTGATGTATTTTCTACCTGCATAAGTTGGTTTTTGTTCAAACAATTTAGTGTTGTGATTAGCAACATAATAATCGATTCTGTTTCTTGTGTAGTGGTTGTGAACACCTAAATTCTGTAAAAATGGAGACAGTAGACTTGTCTCATTTATCGAATCAACATTTCATCAAAAAAATTTAATAAAAGTTATACTACATACTTAAAAACACTGATTACTGGAACAGAAGTCTATGTAAGATGTGGTGCCTTTATGCTTAGCAGTTTTCAAAATTGTTTGAAAAAAGAACAGTCTGTGTAAACTTCTAACTAATAATAGTAACCTGCATGACACCTGTAACCTACACTGTCATCTGGAAAATTTACCATGACTGCATTTAGATATGATTTTTTATTATAAGAAAGAATTTATTGCATTCATAAGTTTTTAAAAAGTTTTATTTTAGAACATGTAGTCGATGGTGAAAAAATTTTTCCAAAATAGCAGGGAATCTGAATTTGAATTTTTTTACTTTTTACAGTTTAGTTTTCTTTTATGTATATCTGTTTGGCACATTAATGCTAAAGCATAAGATGAAGGGTGACATGAAAATAAATAATGAGAAAATTTCAGAACTAACTGGGACTTAAACCCAGGACCCCTGGCACTGAATCCAGTTGCACTGTCCACTACAGTAATAGGCTAGCCAAAAACCAGTTAAGAGCCTAGCAATAATATTGTTCCTGGCTCATTGGTGTAGAGTCAATGCAACTGGCTTCTGAGTCAGGGTTCTCAGTTTGTTAATTTTTATCTCTTCACAGTGTGAATTAGTCTTATTGTGCATTTAATGTCAGACATAAAACTAAAAAAGAAAACACAGAAATGCTAATAAATATTTTCATAAAGCCTGTTCCCAAAGTGTTTTAGTCATTTTATGAAACTACTTTGTTTAAACAACTATTCTTCAAAAGAAAAGCCCTATCAACTAAAAAAATTCAATTACTTGAAGGTAATGGCTTTGATCTCGATTAGATTTTACGTTAACACTTTTTTTGTATTCCAAATATCCGTAAATGATGTAGATGAGGAGAATAAAGCTAAGACAGAAAAAATTGCCCATTTTTTTTACACGTTTGTTAAAAATGTATAGCTACGAATAGTTACAGTAAACTACCGGTTGTTTGAGACAATGGGAGCAAGCAAATTTTAAAGGTACCCAATTTTTTTTTTTTTGATAACTCGGGTTATCGTAATATTATTTAAGTTAATTCTAAAATAAAATGTTTGGTCTAGGGAATAAAATACGGTGTTGTTGTTTAGGTCAACAGCCGAAAGGCTGGTTTGAACCTCTAGAGGTTTTACTAAGTAAAACGAGGAGTGGGTGGTTTACAATTGCCTTCCTCACTGAGTTGAAAGAGAATGCTTATCAGCATGCCAGGCCCTCCGAAAAGCACTCACTTTCCACCCTGCAAATGACAACTTCACTTCATTCACCACAGGGTCTGGCTGCATAGTGAAATTCATTACTCTCAGAGGAGATAACTCTGACTAGTGTCTTTTACACCTCTACCTCTTCTGTTCTTAAATAGTTCAGTCATAAAAGTGGCTGACTATGTGATAAGAAACAGAACTATTTTTTTTAGCCCTGGACGGAACAGATAGAGTGCAATTAAAATAACACTCCACCTGCCCGTTTTGGGCATAAAATACGGTATAATGTTAAAATGTGTTTAAAAAATAGCACAAAATTAGGGTCTAAAGGTTTTTTTTGGAAAAAAATGATGAGACACTGCGGTTTAGCCTTGTTATAAAAAGTGTTATTTTTTGTGTCAACATTGCCATTTTGACTTAAGCATTGTACCGTCCCGCGCGACGGTATCACGTGGGAGAAATGCCTTGTCGGGAGCTCTCCGACTACCGACGAAGACTCATTGAATGATGTTATCGTGGGCGAGATGTCGTAGTTACTACCCACTGCCCTCAGCGGTTCCCGAAGGATCACGCTAATTAGTTTGCCACAACAGTGCGACTACACAACCACAAACGGCCCTTTTCAAGGCCACCGACTTGCTAAGGTTTCAGAACGCTACACGTATTGTCATCCAGTGATAATATTCTACAACGCAAAGCTATGTATTTGATAATTTCTGTTTATATTGTTAAATTACAGTATTTCAAACAACTTGTTTTGTTTTTTTTTGATTAAAATTACTTTTTAAATCGTCTCCGCTAATATATTGGCGTATATCTAGACTAGCAGTTTTCAACCTTTTGGACACTCGACCTCCTCTGAATTGTAATGTTAATTTTTTTAAAAATCTCCAATAGTTTTAAATAAATTTTACTTAAGGATATGAGTGGATATTTGAGGGTAATCAATCCGTTGAATGAGCAAGCTGTATAAAATGCTGAGTTGTACAAAATGCTGAGCTACGTGTTCGTCCACATGGTGAACAGATAGAGCTATCAAGTGATCAGGCAATGAAATTAATTTTCAATAAAGCTTGTGCCGACAAATTTCGGATAAGTATTATAAAGAAATACCCAGAACTGTCCAGAGTAGCGTTAAAAATTTTGATACCATTTGTCACATCCTACAACTGTGAACAACGATTTTCCATAATGGTGAATTTGAAACCCAAATCAAGAAATCGTTTGGCACTGGAAAATGTCATGGTTTGGTTTGTTACAAAAATAAATCCAAACATTCAAAAATTGGTTAATTCCAAACAAGCCCAAGTTTCGCGTTACTTAAATAGGAAAAAGTTGTAAAGTAACGTACAATTATTATTTCTTGTCTCATTTATTAAATAAATAACAATAGACCCAACTATTTTAAATTTTTTCCCGTATTTCGCGAGCCCCCCCGCCCAGTACATCCTGCGAACCCCCTGGGAGTCGCGACCCTCAGGATAAAAACACTGCTGTAGTCCAACACGAAATTAACACATTCAGTACAAATACCATGAAGTGGAGTGTCAAATTATTTACTCAATCTGTTCGTTGCAGGGGAAAAATAAATAGTTCTGTTTCTTATCACATGGTCAGCCAATTAAATGACTGAATCGTTTAAGAACAGAATAGGTAGAGGTGTAAAAGACACTAGTCAGAGTTATCTTCTCTGAAAGTAATGAATTTCATTATACAACCAGACCCTGTGGTGAATGAAGTGAAGTTGTCATTTACAGAATGGAAAATATGTGCTGTTCAGAGGGCCCGGCATGCTGATAAGCATATTTTTCCACTCAGTGAGGAAGGCAATGGTAAACCACCTCAATCCTCGTTTTACTTAGTAAAACCTCTAGAGGTTCAAACCAGCCTTTCGGCTGTTGACTTAAACAACAACAAACATAAACTAAACCAATCTACTTATTATTCTCTTCAAGAATTTTGTTGGTTGCAGATGGTGCAGTAGAAAAATCGTTTCGGATTACCGATAACTTACTGTAAACAAAAAGAAGACTCTTTCATCAAAAAGAAGAAGCATCAAATTAAAGGGACGGGCGGACCGATAAGCAAAACCCTCGAGTAAAAATTATTTTATTGTAGAACTATTAAAGAATCTTTAAAAAATCAACTGGATAAATAAACAAGGAAAGTCATGTATAAATAAATTATAAGCATTACTACTTTTTCATTGAATAAATGATAAATTCTACTAGTTTTACAAAACTTTTTTAATTATGGTGCAATTAAAAATATTACGGGATATTATTGGTAAAGTTACCTAAGAAAATATGCAGGTCATTGTGATGGTAGATCGGGTTACACTACATGAATATGCTTTAATAATAATTAATAGCCATTACTTTATGATTGATACTGAAGGATTACATGTTAGGAAAAAAAGAAGAAATTGGACAGATAGCTGGAATGTTATAAACTAAACAGTTTGTTTCTTTCGCGTTGACATTCCCGTAATCCGCAAAGGACAACAAAACACAAGTGAAAGTAATATGACGTCATTAAAACTATAATGCGCATGCGCGAACAAAGCGCGCCTCTGCTGAAATGAATACGGTTAGATACTTCTTGGACTGAAATGTGGAATTACCTCACTATTGTTATAGAAGTATCTGTCTGCACTTGTTGATTCATGTTTGTCGTTTGTGTGTTATAATTATAAATTACAACGTAAGTGATACTCATTATGTATACATTTTTTAAATTATAATATTAATCTGTAAAATAGTATGTCTGGTTTCAATAGGATTGTATGTTATAACTCTTAACAAAATGTATTCAAAAGTTATATTATTTAAGTAATATGAAGTATATTTAAGTAATACAAAGTCTGTCGATATTGTATTTATATAATTTTACATATATTTTTATTACAAACAATTTAAAATTTATTATATATTTATGAATAATAGACCCATCTTAAATACATTTTATCATCGTGATCACGACGTTTATAAAAAATACATTATACTGGTATGCTTGCAACATTTTAGGTACGTAGTGTAATTATAGGTTAGGTATAACATTAACATGTTAACATAGTTATGTAATAGTTTATAGAATTATTTTACTATAATACATTAAATAAATATATAAACTACTAATATTAAATTCATCAGAACAAAATTTTACAAGTTACGTATTTAAATCAATATTATTGGTACCATTCAATTCAAGTGTTTAAAAACCATTAAAATGGAGCTTTAGAAGATTTTATAAGGATATTGACATAAGTTAAGTTTGAACTAAAAAGTTGTCAGAAAATTTTTAATATTTATATTATGATCAATATCGTTAAATGCCACTTTTCTCGAAAAATTCTAATCACCAGTTTGCGGAATGGCATAGATTTTCTTAACGTAAAAATTTAAATGCATAATGAAACTTGTTATAAGTTGCTTACAACGTAATAGTAACAGTAGTAAAGTAGTTATCGAAAAGGATTTGCAGATACAGATAAAAAAAAATTAAAAAAAAATAACAAGAAGAAGAAAATACAGATAAAATTAATGGAATGTTTTCGATTTTGCTGTCACTCTTTTCTGAAATTTGTTCAATTGATTAAACAGGACTTAACAAATCTTGTAAAACTTTTTTGTTTATGGCAATATTAGATCACATGAAGTAAATTTTAGACATTTATCAAAGTCCTCTTGACAACACTCAGTATTCTTTCAGTACATAGTTTTCTTTTTTCTTCGGTACATCGGGTGTTTTATTTTTGTTCGTCATAGAAGCCCTTGAAGTCAGTAATAAGTAGTGTGAGCATGGTTCGGTCCATTTTGTTTTTACTTTCTCTTGGTTATATGAATATATAGGAAGGAAAGTATTTTTTTCATGTAGATTTTTCGAAATCGAGTTTTCACCGGATCTACACGTTTTCAGACCCCCTGAACCCAAAAAACATGTTTTTAGCGATTGGTCTGTGGGTGTATACAGAATATCTCAAGAATGGAACATCGTACGAACTTGGAACTTGAAACTTAAGTTACATACCACTACCGGACCCGACACGAACATTTTTATCAAAATCGGTCAACCGGAAGTAGTAGTTTATTCGTGTAATTTTTCACTTTTTTGCGATTTTCTCAAAAACTGGTACTACGATTTTTTTTTAAATCGGCTGGTTTACTAATTTTTTTATGCTCTACAAGGTAGGGTAGGCGCCATGTTTGCTGAAATTCTTGGTGAGGCTGTTTTCACGTAAAAATTTTTTTTTTTTTAAGATTGCGGCTTTAATATGCACTTTAGCGAAAAAATTTATATAATAAAAGTGGTAGAGAATTTAAAATCCTACAACTTTTATTTTAAACATTTTTTTGTGTAACGCTTAGTTTAGCGATAATTAGCGATTTTCTATTTTTTTCTCACGAAAACGTGTGAAAAATCTATTTTTTAAGATTTCGGCCTTAGCATGCATTTAACGACAAAAGTGTATATAATCAAATTTATAGGAAATTAAAAGATCTACAAATTTTATTCAAAGCATTTATTTTGTACTGTGCCTATTTTAGCGTGAAAGAGCGATTTTCCGTATTTTTAAGCCAAACTGAGGTTGATATTCATTTGGCGTCTTTCATAAACGATTAAAATTAGGTTATGTTTATTGAGGTTAGTTTTTTGTTTATTTCTAATGTTTTATTACTAATGTTAGGTTTATTGTTAATTTTTTGCATTGGCAAGAGAAAGTTGTGTGAGTGTTTAACACCAGATTTTTCGGTTTATTTCAATTTTCTCAATATTTATACTTTCTAATTTTCGTAAAATACTTATCCAATACATTATATCTATTGGTTTAGTGTCTTACAGATGTGTTTTGTCAACTGTTTTTCATCCATTCTAACAGGTGTCCATAGAATTTTAATTTTCGTATTCTGCTGTTTTCATTAACCATTCGGTTCTCTTGTACAGATGTTTTCTTTCTCGTGACGTACACTGTTCGTGTTCTAATTTCGGGCCATTATATTGCGGAAGATTACTCAGATTTTTCTGCTTCTCCAAGACCAATCTTTCCGGTTATTCTAAGACTTCATTCACGTACAGATATGCTGTTTTGTAGCAAAAATATGGAAAGAAAGTTTCAAAATCATTAATCATCATTATTATAAGTCAGAAACAGTTTTAGAAGTAATATTTTAATATTACTTCGTAATATTACTTCGTATTTTGTATTAAAAACGGAACGCTAATGACGCTTCATTTGAGGAAAGATGTTGAAGATTTACACCGGAGATGTGTTTAGGTCATCAGCCGAAAGGCTGGTTTGAACCTGTAGAGGTTTTACTAAGTAAAACGAGGAGTGAGGTGGTTTACCAATGCCTTCCTCACTGAGAGGAAAAGTACGCTTATCAGCATGCCGGGCCCTCTGAAAAGCACATATTTTCCACTCTGCAAATGACACGTTCACTTCATTCATCACAGGATCTGGCTGTATAATGAAATTCATTACTTTCAGAGGAGATAGCTCTGATTAGTGTCTTTTACACCTCTACCTCTTCTGTTCTCTACCTCTTCTGTTCTCAAATGATTCAGTCATTTAATTGGCTGACCATGTGATAAGAAATATAACTATTTATTTTAGCCCTGCAACGAACAGATTGAGTGTAAATAATTTAACACACCACCTGTCTGTTATGGGCAGTTGTAGGTCCACGTAGGCTATATTATAGTGCTCTTAACCACTGCGCCCAGGAGGCGGTTCCAATAATTTAAAAAAATTTTTTAACTCCTGTATAATTCGATTTATAAAATTTCACTCAACTCAGCATTCATTGCTGAAATTGTATGAACAAAGTACGCGCATTTGGTCATACAATCGTGCGTTAATAAATAATAATAAAACCTTATAAAAAGACTTAAAATAACAATCAATATCAATTAATCAATGGCAGGAGAAATCACGAATTTTTTTGAATAGTTACTTTATTTCTACTATTAAATTAATGTCCGTTTGAATGTATTTTAATTATAATTAATAGTAAGTTAAAATAATAAATAGTAAATGTAATAACTTAATAAATCATACCGATAATCTACAGTATACCTGTATTTAAATATTAAAAATGATCCTAATAACATTTACTACAATTTATTAATTCTGGCGTAAGCAGATTTAAAATTGGCGGAGGTATAGGCATCAACAGTAATTTTTTTATTTTTTATTCCTAATTTGTGTACGTTGCAATCTGTTCAATTTAGAATAATAAGCAACCCCATGACCCAATGAGATGAGGATAATGTGTATGACGTGTAAATGAGGTATAGTCTTGTACAGACCCAGGCCGACCATTCCTGAGAGAGTATGGTTAATTAAACCCCAACCATCAAAGACACCGGTAACCACTGTCTAGCATTAAAATCCGTATAAAAGTAACTACCTTTACTAGGATTTGAACCAGGAACCTTCGTCTCTGAAAATCAGCAGTTAAACAGCTGATTTTGGCGACGACTTTACCTCTAGACCAACCCGGTGGGTCAACAGTAAAATGATATATTTTTTTTTTAGTTTATCTAAAGTCGCATCGACAGCTTGGTCATTAGCAAATACTGTGGGTTTTGGTACTATTACGGTGGGTTTTAACGTGTTAAAATTTCCAGTCCCTACTCGGGAATCGAATCCGGGACCTATCGTTTTGTAGGTTAGCGCACTAGTCACTACGCCACGAAGGTGGTCAATACATGTTAATTATAAAGTAAACTATTTGACCTTTTTGATTTAAAGGTTTATTTAAACATACATCCCTAAAATTTTAGTTGTCGTATCACATATCAGGCCTGTTGTTGCAGTTGTAGGCACTTTTCAGCTTTTTCATTAGTATATTGTATGCGATAAAAATGTTTAAAAGGTGAAATGTATATATTATGTAGTAGGCCTATACATGTATGTATTCAATAAGACTTTATTGTTTTTATGTATTGTTTGATTTTTTTACGGTTTGATCACTAGGAAAACTTTACATTTATAGTCTAAATTTTTTCTTTTCCAAAACTTTTCATTCTGTTATTCTGCTGTTTTTATTTATCTTCTGCCTATTATAGTTTACTATTTTCTCTGGAAATTTACTTATCATTTTTTCTTACAATGTTCCCCGTCTTTGATTGGGCAGTTCTTTGGAAATATTGAATATTTTAAGTGTTTTCTAGTTTTATTAATTTCCCATAACAGGTAGGTGGAGTGTTAAATTATTATATAAACAGTCGATCTATAGTTTCAGGGCTACAAAAAATAGTTCTGTTACTTATCACATGGTCAGCCAATTATGACTGAAGCATTTAAGAACAAAAGAGGTAAAGGTGTAAAAGATACTAGTAAAAGTTATCCCCTCTGACAGCAATGAATTTCATCACCACAGCCAGACCCTTTGGTGAATGAGTGAGTGTCATTTGCAGGGTGGAAAGTAATTGCTTTTCAGAGGGTCTGACATGCTGATAAGCATGCTTTCCACTCAGTGAGTAAGTCAATGGTAAACCACCTCATTCCTTGTTTTACGTAGTAAAGCCTCTAGAGCAGAGGTTCCCAAACTGTGTGCCGCGGCACACTGGTGTGCCGCGAGGCCAAGAGAGCCGCGGAACTCAAGGAAAATAAATTAAATTAAATTTAAACGGTCCAAGTAAATAATGCCTAGCCGATGACTATAAGTAAGTATGTATAAGTATGATACAAGTACGTTTATATCAAGTACTTAAGCTTAATCAATGGCATAATAGGTGTGCCGCGGCTATTGGCCGTTTTTTTTGTAGTGTGCTGCGAGAAAAAAAAGTTTGGGAAACACTGCTCTAGAGGTTCAACCCAGTCTTTCGGTTGTTGACCTAAACAATATCAACAATTTTATTAAATCAATTAAATTTAATAAATTGTTTTTTTAGTTTTATTTAAAGTTGCATCAACATTAGGTCATTAATACTACTTTGGGTTTGATCGTTTAATAATATTTTCCAGGTTTTAGCTTAAAAGCAAGCATTAACCACTGGGGAGTATTTAGGAGATGACCCAATTCATTTTTGTTATTCTACTTTCATACAAAAATGAATCCTAATTAATCCAATTTAATTTTAATTTTATCGACATTTTATTAAAGTTAAAAAGTTAGGCTGATACTGGAACAATTTTTTGGCTGAATAATTCTGGATATAAAATTTGGTTTACAAGAATGTTTGAACGATATTTTGTCACTACAACTGTTTGGCTACACAGCTGTTGTGATTGCGGGTCGCGAAGTTAAAAGTTTAGAAACCACTGTTTTTATTATCTACTGTGAACAATACAATACTACAATTGCCGGCCACAATGGCGTAGTTGGTAACGTGCTCGCCTCTCATCATGCGGTTTTGGGTTCGAATCCCATTCATGCACCGCATATTTTCATACGTTACAAAAAAATCATTCCATCCTTCACAGTTACAACCCAACGTCGTCGCTAACGACCACAGTAATTGACGTTAAATAAACAAAGAACAATAATATAATAATTATGAAATTAAATTTTGTTTATTCATTGGCAGCGTTGATGCAATTGGCTCCTATGCCAAGGGTCCTAGATTCGATTCTTTATAACATGTGGTACTGTGTACCATCGCTCACTTTCATCTATTCTTGCTTTAATCTGCATAACAGTAGGACGTAAAAGAAAAAGAAAACATACTCTAAAAGCTTCGCCTCACTGCTGCAACCGTATAACACACCAATAACTGTTATTTTCATGTCTGTATACTTATGAAATTCATATCTTTTGTGAGAACTTTAAAATTCTAGTTCTTTGACCTTTCCTTACCTCTTGTACCCAAAATATTACAATAAAATTTACTGAATTTAAATCGATGAGTAAAAGGATAGAAGGCGAGGTAATCTTTAATTATTATAAAGATATGAGAATAATAATGCGTTTGCAAAACTACCTCTAAACGAATTCGTGTTTACGGTGCGTAATAGATGAAATATTATGTTTTGGTCAGATTCGAGGTCGATCCTAATACGTCAAACTACGGCGGAGATCTTTCGGCTGGTGACTCGAACTTCATAACTGACATTATTAACGTTATTGTGCAATCAAACTAAGATTGTGTTATCTGAGAACCACCTCTGTTAGTTCCAGTTTGTTGTCAATAAAATTTCCGAGATTTAAGAGCGTAGTAATTCAGAAAATTTCAATTTTACTCGATATAGTAGGTAATAAACCTAGTAGGTAATAACGCGATTAATTTCTTGAAATTGTTAAGTTTATCCTCTACCGTATTTTTTTTTATTCCTAATTTGTGTACGTTGCAATCTATTCATTTGAGAACAATAAGTAACCTCATGACCCAATGAGATGAGGATGATGTGTATGACGTGTAAATGAAGTGTAGTCTTGTACAGACCCAGGCTGACCATTCCTGAGAGAGTATGGTTAATTGAACCCCAACCATCAAAGTACACCGGTAACAACTGTCTAGTATTCAGATCCGTATAAAAGTAACTACTTTTACTAGGATTTGAACCAGGAACCTTTGTCTCCGAAAATCAGCTGTTAAACAGCTGATTTTGGCGACGACTTTACCTCTAGACCAACCCGGTGGGTTCTCTACCTTATTACAGATAATTTCGTTAAGAATCAGTGCTGACAATATGGCAACACTGTAAAAACAGGTACGGCTTTATGAGGACCATGAAAGGATTTTGCTACGTAACGCATCCTGGAGCGACTAATCTCAATACTTTTAAAAATTTTACATTGTGCGTGGTTAAGTTATTTTACAAGACGTGCTTCAAAATAAAATCATGTCATGATGTTGCCGCAAAAAACGTTTCATAAAACATCTCACACTTTTTAAAAATACTAAATAATTTTAAAAAGGTACAGTAATTATTAATTACTTTACAATATTACAATTTGTTCACTTGAAATTTCTGTATTTTCGTTTATATGTACATACATTTTTTTATAACAGCCATACAAATGCTGTATGATCATTTTTACTATTTAAATCGTAAAAGTATGACTGCGTGTTAACCGGAATTTTACGTATCCAAAATCGGGTCCACCCCCTAAGGTTTTAACATTCAAAGATAGGTTTTTTAACTTAAATTTTGTTGTTTTTACGGTTTATTTTCTTTTTTTTGTTAAGATTTTTGATGTAATTGTTAATGTAGGGTTAATAATTTCGGTTAAAAAGGGTTTTACTGTAGTTCATTAAATAGTTTAATGTGATGTACCCTTTTTACATTTCTTTTACTGATCTGTATAAGCAGCAATACTGGAAGACGAAAGGAAGTGGAGCTGTCGTAATGCTGTCAGTAATAGATAATTTTTTTTATCAAATCAGCAAAATTACAATCTGTTCTGTTTTAAAAGAACAAGAACAATAAGTAATAAGGTTAACATAGAAAAGACAAATTTACAACAACATTATACATTAATAATAATTGTTACAGTTAACTCTTTGTAATTTTTAAAAAAATAATTAATTTTGAAACGATTCAAAATTTAAATAAAAAAAAAGAAAATATTTACACATATATACATAAAAATATCTAAAATAAAAAGTTAATTGTGTTCGAATCTGTTAATTAAATCCAACTCATTGTATCTGTTAAGTCTTGTAAACGTATAATCACTGTTGTCCAGTAAGTTTATCGCGAGATGATTTGGATGTCCGTTTTGTCTTTGTTCGTACGTTTTGCTGAATCGTGTAATTTCCTGTTTTACTGAGTTAAGTCGTATGTCGTTATAGATATATTTGTTTCGTATGTACCTTGGTATCCTAAGAGATGATCGTAAAAATTTTGTTTGAAAACGTTCTAAAATGTCAATATTGGTATTTTATAGTAACAGATAATAAAGCTCAAAATAATATGACGCACACTTTAGTGATCTATTTCCTACGTATCGTGCTAATTTAAAGTAACCTACCATATAAAAATAGTTATAGTAGTAATTTTTAGTAATAAAATTTGATTGGAAAACTTTAAATTAAGGAACATTTCTGTAGGATCACATTTGGTTATTAATCACCCGGATACAGCAATATAAATTGGTGGATGACTAATGTACATAATTATATTTAATATATAGTTAAATACAGTTTGTTTGAAAGATAATTTTCTCACGGAGCTGGTGAACACGTAACATGAATAATAATAACTAAAAATACCGATGTAGAATAATGTTAACTTAATAAGTACATAAAATATGCATGAGAACTTAAAGTTTTAAGCAAGAATAAAAAATTATATAATTGTATCTAAAAATAGAATATCTGTAGCCTACTGTGTTCGATGTACATTTTCGTCATCACAAGTAATATAAATACAGTACTTAGTTACAGATAATTAGTTTTATTTCCTATAGTTTTGTTTGTATTTTTCGTAGGAAAACCAGAATGACTAATATTAATTAGTGGTTTTTTTTAAAAATAACATCACTGCCATTAATTTTGCTAAATTTTCTTTAATGTCAATCTGTAGCGCTAAAATTTATTTCATGTTGTAACCATTCACTAGATAACAGTAAATTTCCATTCTACGAAACATATTGTTTTGAATTCAGCGTAAATTAGGTAAAAACAATTGCAAATTTTAAATTCTAAAAGTAGTTTTTACGTACGTATATATGAAACTCCGCATTTTGAACGTGTTGATTATTTTACTAAACGAAAACATTTTTTAGATTTTAATTCAAGTTAGTTTTGCTGAAATAAATGCAATATGTAAATATTGTTTTAGATGAATATTTTTAATTTCGTTAAATAATATAAGTTAATTTTTTGGTTATTTTAAATGAGAATCGAATTGAAATATATAGCCTACTACTAACCGAATAATGTATAATTTCTCGTCTTAGGGAAGAGTTTACCTTCAAAATGATTTTGTTTTGTTCGAAATTAATGTAAAACTATTTTGTTCCTAAAATGCAGCTATTCTTTTTGGTGAATCCTGAATAAAAATTGTTCAAAATTTACCCTTATTCCCTAAAATCAAAGTGGGAGTTAAAAATCAGCCACTAGAGGTCATAATTTGGGTGTACTTTGTCCAATTTACATAAAATTGGTGTCAAGTAATAAATAAAAATCCAATCTAGGGCACCATGTTCGTACTCCTGGAGTATATCCTTTATATTAGATTTTCTCTTAAAATCATCTAACTTTAGCAACACTTTTGGTCAACACTTGAATTAAATAATTTAAATTTTTTTCTAAATACAGTATTACCTTTTGTGTTATGTTGGGCCCAAGTAAATTTGAAAGAGGGTTAAATGGAATGATAATACTTGGTTGCCCAAGTCAAGGTTGTACAGTTTCTTTCGCCACTTCCAAGTGAATGCCTGGCCAGTCTCTTTATTACGTGCGTTTTGGGATAACCTTCCCATTTCTTATCCCAAATTTTATTGACTTTTCACTTTATATAATGTATATTATTTTACGTGAAAAAAGAGTTAACTTGTTTATTTAGGTGAATACAATAAAATGATAATGTGTCAGTTGCATTGGCGTAGTTGGTAACGTGCTCGCCTCTCATTATGCGGTCGTGGGTTCGAATCCCACTCAGGCACGGAATATTTTCATACGTTACAAAAAATCATTTCATCCTCCACAGTTACAACCCAACGTCGTCGCTAATGACTGTTACAGTTGATGCGATCTCCAAATAAACACCCTCAAAGAAATCGCCACCCAAACAGGACTAAACATCTCTTTCGATAAGTCCGTGTACATGTCAGATAACAAAAGTAAAACATCCGCTCTCAAAACCCAACACGGAATGCTCAAAAGAGTCAACCACTTCAAATACTTAAGAGAAATTATATAACGAAACGGAAACGACGTACTTACATTGCAAAACAGAATAGCAAAACTCGAAATGACCTACGTACAAACAAGGAACTTTTACAACAAAAAATGCATATCTAGAAACGCCAAACTTAGACATCTAAACACAGTCGTTCTACCACAAGTCTTATACGCAGCCGAAACCCTAACATTTCATAGGAAAGGATTATTAACAAAACTAAATAAAATACACAGGAGATTCGCCCAGGCAATCTTAGGAACAGTTTTCGACCCAGAAACCAAGATCCACAAGAAGCGAACGAACGAACGAACACATAATGAATTTTCTAGGTGAAACTCTAACAACTAAGCTCATAAAACGTCGACTACAATTTTACGGTCACATGATGAGATTCCAAAACAAAAATAACGAAACGTACAAAATGATCACATATCAAGAAGGTTTTAAAACCAAAGACAGATGGATCAAAGAAATCGAAACAATCCTAAACACCATAAGCGCTTCACGTAACGATGTAACAGATGGAACTGCCTTTAGAAGGAAAATAAAAGATTTTGGAAATTTCCGGACTGCAGAAAAAAGGCAGAGGACATGGACGCAGGAACAAAGGGAGAAGGTTAGCGAGAGGATGAAGGCGTACCATGCGAACAAACGACAGCTTAAAAAATAATTTTACATAACCAGTGCGTTCTTTATATAGGACAATACAAAAAAAAGTGATAAAGTGACATCAAAATACCAAAGTGACTGCCATTAGATTATTTGGCTTTTAGTAGAACCATTCCTACACTAACAAACTGAAAATTATAGTTATCAAAGAACTACTAAGAATCTCAGTGCCTATCAAATAAATTCATTCGTCAGACTTTCAAACCGATTACTTCTGTGTGAAACCATAATTTTCTTTCTACTTGCACTTTTAAATAGAAACGAGATGTGATTTTTTCTTTTATCCATTAGTTTATTCATAAGTCATTGTAGGATTTGCTAGTAATTTATTACTGCCTTTGTTTAATAAATCTAACAAAGGTACATTTTAGTATTTCGACTGACCTTGTTCTAAAAGTATCTGTGTACCGAACATTTTCATTTTGTTGTGCTGTAGACATAACGACATACTGATACTCGGAAATTTATCATTCACTTTTTAGCTTTAGCTATCTAAGAAGCCCACTATTTTTTGTAAGGATATCCCTGAAATAATTACTCGTGTTACTTTTCAATTGTCCTAATAAGATATACATTTTATCGACACGACACGTGTAGAGGTCGTAGACTCTAACTGCATAACATTTTAATGTTGAACTAATTACTCTTAAAATTAGTATTCTCACCAATACCTAGCGGCGTTTACTCTTAAGAGAATATGAAGATATCATGAAGATTTTTGTACTGTATTATATCTCATAGAAAATGATTCGGCACAATTGTTTAATTTCACGTAATCTATTGTTTTAGGCTATTTCACCTCATTACTACCATATCATTTGCGGTATCTTCTATATCCTTATTGCAGACCTATCTGTAAAATAATGTTATAAATTATTTTGTTTTCCAGTAAAAATTGTATTAGCTAATAAGCAAAACATTTTGTTTCTTTAAATTAATCATGTAAAATATTAAATTTTTGTTATAAAATTAGTAAAAATTCTTAACTTAATACTACAGTATTTGAAATAAAAAATTCCAAAATTTTATACCATTACTTTTATCCGTGATAACACATTTTTAAATATTTACAAACATCACACTGCGTTTAAAAATTCGCGAAATAATTTATAACAATAAATTATATTTTTTAACGGTTTACAAAATAATTGTATACAAGATTCTTTAAAATTTTCCTTTGTCTGCAATCTGAAACTGTTATTGCAAGGGCTTTATAATTTTTCATATTTTTGTGTATTTGTCACTATTTGTTGTATCTTTTTTTGTAATTCCTAATGTGTGTACATTGCAATCTGTTCAATTGAGAACAATAAGCAACCCCATGACCCAATGAGATGAGAATGATGTGTATGAAGTGTAAATGAGGTGTAGTCTTGTTCAGACCCAGGTCGACCATTCCTGAGAGAGTATGGTTAATTATTCTTTACAAAAAATCGGAGGTCCTGGGTTCGATTCCCGGCTAGAGTTTGGAAATTTTTACGAGTAAAAACCCACTATTCCAGTTTCATAACCCACCGTAGTCTCTAATAAACAAGCTGTTTACTACTTTAAATAAACACTATAAAAAATAAAATAGTTAGTGAAAAATGACGCTGAACTGGTTTAATTTTTTCACGAACAGTACTCTGTTCGTCAAAGTCATAGGTCTTTTTTGTAGTAGGCCTACATGCAGTTGAATTTGTCGTAAATTCCATAAACAAATATTTTATCGAAAAGAGTAAAAAAGATCTACCTCCTCAACCTTATAACTGTACAAATTTTCGTTGCATAAATGTTTCTATAAACTGTTTAACAAAATAGTTTATTGTTGGACTAACTGATAAAACGGAACGACGGATAAGTGGAAGACGGATATTCGGAGTTTACTGTTATAGAATCAGTTGATAAAATTTTAAAAGTGTTTAGTTTTTGACTTCAAGGGTTTTAATATCTATTCCGGAAAAATATTTGATTTTAAACTCATAAATAAATGATACAGTATTTGGTTTAATGAATAATGGAATGAGTTAGCAGGTTCGATTAATTTATATTCATGTCTAATAATAATTTTTTGCAGACCAGAAGTGAAATTTGATGATTCCTACTTTTTCCTACAGCATTGACCAAAGAGTAATATGAATTTGAACATACCTCTATCTATTTTGAAAGTTACATAATAGAATTACATAAAAAGTACATAGAAATAGATGGTTTAAAAATAATAATAATAAAAAATGAAAGAACGTTTATTGATTTATTTCTACAAAAGTAAAGTGCTGTAATTGATATATTGTACCTTGTAATTTAAGAGTTTACACTACACTTTGGAAAGTTTTAATTAACACAACGAAAACGTAATAACATACTTCTTCACGGTTGATCGTGAAAATGTAGAACATTAATACAAGGGTAAAATTTTAAACGTGATCTCCATGACTTCCTTTAATGTCAGTTTATAAATTAGAAGGCCTATCTTCTCTTGTAAATCGTTTAATTAAAAACACCTTCGTATTATTTTTATCCTAATAAATTTTAGATAAGTATCTTTCCTATTATATAAAAATATTTCAGACACTCTTTTATTGTACAGCTTAGAAACTCGGTTAACAAAATGAAGGATAACAGTTTTTATGAGATTTAAGATTATAAGTGGGTTTTTTCAACTTTTTTGAAAAAAATGTATTTTTATATTCAACTCGTCTATAAATGTGAAATGAGAAGGTAAGCTCGTTTACGGGTTGCAGAAGAAAATGTTCCGACATTTAACTGTAGGAACTTAAGAAAAACTTGACAGAACTTCTTTATTTACGATTTTCTCTGAATTTTTTTAAACATTCAGCAAAATAAAGGCTTTGGTAAACATAGCTTTTCTTTTGGAAGAAATACGTTTTGTAGTCTTAATTTTAAATTGGTAGGTATATTTTTGTTGCAATAAAAAAATGTACATATATTACAAATATACGAATTTTATTTAAATCAGAGTATTTTTTTATTATTAGTCTATTCAGTTTTATTTTACACTGTCATTACAATCGATAACTGCTCGTAATGGTTATTTTGTGATGTCCATTAAGTTTACAGGCAAATAAATAAAATAAAATATGTATAAACATAATTCACATGTCTGTGAAATACTATACGACGATTAACAATGAAAGCACTTACAATATAATGTGCAATTTACATTTTGATGAAAAGATTAGGTAAAAGTATGATACATTTACAGTAAACAAGCTTTGTAGATCAATGCGTTATTAACCAGACATTTTATAAATTTTATTCCTCATAATTCTCTGAGAATGACAAACTAAAAGTGCAACCGTGGAAAAAATTTAATAGTATTTTTTTATTGTAATCTTACCAGAAAAATTATTTCGTGTCTTCATTTTTAGTACATGTATTGCCAAAATATTGTTAAATTAGTCTTGCATTGATAAAATTTGAAATTTTGTGATGAATATTGTTTTCGTGAAAACAGTTCCCTCCTGGTACAGAAATGCGTTGTTTAAATCATCAGCCGAAATGTTGGTTTGAACCTCTAGAGGCTTTACTAAGTAAAACGAGGAGTGAATTGGTTTACCATTGCCTTTTTCATTGAGTGAAAATGTATGCATATCAGCAAGCCAGCCCCCCGAAAAGCATCTTCTTCCCACCCTGAAAATGACACCTTCATGTCATTCACCACTGGGTTTGGGTGTGGTGATGAAATTAATTAATCTCAGAGGAGATAACCCTGACTAGTGTATTTTGTAACTTTACCTTTTCCGCACTTAAATAGTTCAGTTGTGTAATTGGCTGATCATGTGGTTAGAAACCGAATTGTTTTTTGTTAGCCCTGGAACTAGCAGATCGAGTGCAAATAATTTAACACTCCTTCTGTCTTATGGGGAGATAGAAATATAGTGTTACCATTTTTAAGAGCAGAATAATTATTTCTTAATATTAGCCTATATTTAAATTTTTTATTGATCCATTACATTTTTATTAACTTAATTAAGATGAAACAATATTACTAATTTTATATTAAGTTAATTGTTCATTGTGTCAGTAGGCTACTCGGTTCGGACAAACATAAATAAAAATTATCTGATCAATTAAAAAAAATCTGGTGTGAAACACTCACACAACTTTCTCTTGCTAATGCAAATAGTTAACAATAAACCTAACAATAGTAATAAAACATTAGAAATAAACAAAAAACTAACCTCAATAAACATAACCTAATTTTAATCATAATGTAAGACGCAAAATGAAAATCAACCCCAGTTTGGCTTAAAAATACGGAAAATCGCTCTTTCACGCTAAACTAGGCACTGTACAAAAAATGCTTTAACTAAAAGTTGTAGAACTTTTAATTTCCTATAAATTTTAATATATAAACTTTTGTCGTAAAATGCATTCTAAGGCCGAAATCTTAAAAAAATTGATTTTTCACACGTTTTCGTGAGAAAAAAAAACAGAAAATCGCTAATTACCGCTAAACTAAGCGTTATACAAAAAAATGTTTGAAATTAAAGTTGTAGGATTTAAAATTCTCTACAACTTTTGCCATAATACTATTTTGCGCTAAAATGCATATTAACGTTGCAATCTTAAAAAAACAATTTTTTTACGTGAAAACAGCCTTACCAAACATTTCAGCAGACATTGCGCCTACCTTATCTTGTAGAGCATAAAAAATGTAGTAAATAAGGCGTTTTAAAAAAAATCGTATGACCAGTTTTTAAGAAAATCGCAAAAAAGTGAAAAATTACACGAATAACTACTACTTCCGGTTGACCGATTTTGATGAAAATGTTCGTGTCGGGTCTGGTAGTGGTATGTAACTTTAAGTTTCAAATTTCAAGTTTATATGATGTTCTGTTCTTGAGATATTCTGTTCACACACACACACACACACACACACACACACACACACACACACACACACACACACACACACACACACACACACACACACACACACACACACACACACACACACACACACACACACACACACACACACACACACACACACACACACACACACACACACACACACACACACACACACACACACACACACACACACACACACACACACACACACACACACACACACACACACACACACACACACACACACACACACACACACCAATCGCTAAAAACATGGTTTTTGGGTTCAGGGGGTCTGAAAACGTGTAGATCCGGTGAAAACTCGATTTTGAAAAATCGACATGAAAACGATACTTTCCTTCCTATATATTCTAATAGGCAAGAGAATGTAAATATCAAAAAAAAAGAAATCAGATATAAATTATTTTAAAAGGGAGTAAATTTTTAAATTTTACTCTTTATGTAACTAGCTAGCGAGCGAAATTGTTTCTAGACTCTGTGGTGTTGTGTTTATAAAAACCAGTGAGTGAATAAAAATTACTAATATTATTAGAATGGAAGACTTTATTTACAATACCTCGAAACGGCTACACGACGCTGGGAAAACTGACGGACCCCAGATCATTCAGGACTTGTACCGACGCCCACACCCACCTGAAGTCTCTATCCCATTACCATTCCACGACTTTATCTAAATTTTAGTTTGACCCACTTAACAAAATTTAGAGTTGCCACATTTTTATTCTGCCCTGTATTCCTCTTATTTGCCCATGCCCCTCCTACTTGTATGACTCACTCCCCCCAGTTGGTAGTTGTCCCCATGTTCCTATGCATAATCACTCCACTACGGTGAAAAGAGCCGCCATTTTAAATTAATAAACACTCAGAAGATAAAAAGGCCGGTGATTATGCCAAACTCTACCCTTTCCGTCTCCCCTGAAATCATAAACTAACCCCTACCTTAAATTATACCTTTAGTCCACGTTCAGTAAAATGCATGCCTTCCCCTCACCAAGATAATAGGCCTCCCACAAAACTGAAAAAAGGCCACTGAAAAATAAAATAAAATAAAAGAGCCGCTCTTAAACCCACTTGTCCCTTAATTTAAATTTTCCACAAATAACTTCTAAAAATAAATTACCTCCTTTCAAGTCCCAGTTCCAATGTCCCACGAACCAGAATCCTATTTCCTATTTAAACTATAAAATTCCCCCTAAATTTCTTGAGGTTGCAATTATTCTGTTATATTGTTCCCCGAGCGACCAGGTGTTCCTTAACACGATGTCGCCATCATAGGGCTTCTTAGCCCTCTCAACCAGGATTCAGGATTCAATGTAGGATACATTTTAAGTTGTAGAAATGTATCTCTTTCAGCATAAATAAAAGAATATAATATATATTTTTGTAGGATAGTTACTCCTTACGAATAAGTGGTCGTAATTTATATGTTAGTTTGTATTTCTTATGTTTCACTTACAGAATAAATATGTTGATTTTTAGAACAGTAGCTCGTAAAAGTAACAGTAGTTCGGGAAGTTAAAGGAAGAGCATGTGTGGGTGGCTTTAGGGTTGTCAACCCTTTTTTATGCCCATAACAGACAGGTGGAGTGTTAAATTATTTACAGTCAATCTGTTAGTTGCAGGGCTAAAATAAATACTTCTGTTTCTTGTCACATGGTCAGCCAATTAAATGACTGAATTATTTAAGAACAGAAGAGGTAGAGGTGTAAAAGACACTAGTCAGAGTTATCTCCTCTGAAAGTAATGAATTTCATTATACAGCCAGACCCTGTGGTGAATAAAGTGAAGGTGTCATTTGCAGAGTGGAAAATATAACTAATTTTAGAGTGCTTTTCAGAGGGCCCGGCATGCTGATTAGTGTACTTTTCTATTCAGTGAGGAAGGCAATGGTAAATCACCTCACTCCTTGTTTTACTTAGTAAAATCTCTATAGGTTCAAACCAACCTATCGGCTGATGATCTAAACAACAACACCCCTGTTTTGCTCATTGGGCGCAAGTGATCTAAATACAAATACCGGAGTACTTTATCCAATCGCTGAGGAACCAATTATACTGAATTTTAGCTCTCTAGGTTACCAGGATGTTAAAGAACTTGTGATACTTGTGACGAGTGAACCAACAAGTCTGTGAGGTCTTTCGAATTTTAGGTGTAATATAGATTGTACTATTTTTAAGCTATTGTGATTGATGAAAAGAATTGAAGTATTTTTTTAGATCATAGTTTTTAAAACCAACGACCTTCAAATTCCTTATGTTATTAATAACTAAAGAACTCTATACACGACTCCATAGAAGAACTGACAAACATAAAAATGAATTAATAAAATAAATTCATACACTACACTTACCTGGCGTTTCACAGATAGATTAAAGAGAAAATAGTGCAGATAAATTATTTCGGGATTGACATAAAATACATAAATTTTTTTTGTAATCCCTAATTTGTGTACGTTACAATCTGTCCAATTCAGAACAATAAGCAACCCCATGACCCAATGAGATGAGGATGATGTGTATGACGTGTAAATGAGGTGTAGCCTTGTACAGACCCAGGCCGACCATTCCTGAGAGAGTATGGTTAATTGAACCCCAACCATCAAAGTACACCGGTAGCCACTGTCTAGTATTCAAATCCGTATAAAAGTAACTACCTTTACTAGGATTTGAACCAGGAACCTTTATCTCCAAAAATCAGCTGTTAAACAGCTGATTTTCACAGTTTGATTTTGGCGACGACTTTACCTCTAGACCAACCCGGTGGGTTTACAACAAAGTAACGTAATTATTGTGCTCAATTTAATGTTAGAGGTAAAGTCGTCGCCAAAATCAGCTGTTTGATTTTGGCCTCAAAGTTAAATCTGGTAAAATCACTATTAATTATCCCAGGAACTACAGTACTGAAATCTGCACCAATTAATAAGCAATATTAAATGAACATGTTGTAAAATTTATATTTCAATTGTAGATCGTACAAAAATTGATGAATTTTATATAAATTTATTTGTTAAAAAAAAGTTTAATATATGAAAATTCTTCTGATAATTTTTGTGCCTCATGTTTTATTTTAACTACTTAAAACTATTGCCAAAAATTCAGTTCAATAATTTCAGTGGTTACTGAAGGGTTTGGGAGGTCTTTTGTATTGAAAAATAATTTACAGAAAGAGAGGTGATACATTTATTTAACCTTATAATCTATAATACTGATTCCAGCTAGTTTAAAAAAATAAAAAAGTATGATTTCTGGTATTTTTATTCATACCAAAATTAAATTGTCAATGCTAGTGAAAAAAAAAGAAAATTTAAAAGACAAATATTTGACTGATCAACTCCCGTTAATAAGTAGTAATTTTTAAATGATAATAATGATATATCGTGAAGTATTTTTGAACATCTTTTCTCATTAAAAAGTAGCCCTACGTGTTGGAGCCTGGACAGTACGAGTCCAGGCCTATCACCCTATAATATACAGGGTGATTCACGAAGATATTCATAAACTTTAGGAGCTCATTGTACATGTAAAAATAATGAAAAAAGTTTATATAAACATGGGTCCGGAAATGCTTCGTTACCGAGTTACGGCTAGCGAAAGATTTTGCTCTGATTTCAGCTCACCAAGTGAAATGAGGTCTTCTTGAAATTCTGGTAAGGTAGATTAAGGGGCGAATTCAATCGTTTCTTATGGTTTTTGACCTGATAAATTGAATAAAACAGGTCCCAGAACTGTAAGTTAAATAGTTTTTGAGAAAACCAATCTCAATTGCAAAAAATGGAGTGAAAAAACACATTTTTTCATCTTTGTTTTTCCGGTTAATTTTACTTTGTATTGTTATGAAAAAAAATTCATTTAATCAAACATCTATTCGCTTTCTGTGTACTTTATTTACATCGGTTTGTTCAGAATAAAATTTTCTACATGTTTTATTCGAAAATTTTAGCTGTTTTTTCTCGGTGAAATAATAAAGTTATTCATGCCCAAAGATGAACAATTTTGTTTTTCACTCCATTTTTTGCATTTGAGACTGGTTTTCTAAAAAACTATTTAACTTACAGTTCTGGGACCTATTTTATTCAATTTATCAGATCAAAAACCATAAGAAACGATTGAATTCGCCCCTTAATCTACCTTACCAGAATTTCAGGAAGACCTCATTTCACCTGGTGAGCTGAAATCCGGGCGAAACTTTCGCTAGCCGTAACTCGGAAACGAAGCATTTCCGGACCCATGTTTATTATAAACTTTTTTCATTATTTTTACATGTTAAATGAGCTCCTAAAGTTTCTGCATATCTTCGTGAATCACTCTGTATTAAAAATAACCTTCTATGTAACACATAAATACAAAAGCCTTTAATTTTTTTCTCTCTTTTGTATGCGTCTTCCGTAGCCTGACGTTTAATTTATGAATGTCAAAGAGATCTGGTGAAAAGAAAAATTAGTTATACATACAAATTTATGTAATATTGTTTTATTTAGTACTACATGGGTTCTATTGTTGGTAAACATAACGTATATACTGTGTAGGTCAGCAGTGATGAAATTAGTACGCTAGAGAGTTCGGCGAGCAATGCCGAGTTGCGCAACTATTATTATGGGAACTGGTGAAGAACAACCTTAACATGTTGAATATCGTAGGCTTATGCATAGTTTAAATAACTAACTGGAATAATGTAAAACATTTCTGTATGTTACAGTATTACATATCTTTTTTAATAAGTAGAAAAAACTTCATTGATAATTTCCGTAATTGATACAAAGATTTTCATTTCATTTTCATGTAGCATAACTGTGTACTGAACGAAATGCTTGTTATCATTAAAGTTTATTAAAATAAATTCTTAAATTTCCATGAATGTGTATTTCATTTATTTAAAATTTAGTTGGGCAATGCTACCCAGTTGTGTACCATTTTAAGATCAGATTTCCTTACAGCAATATTAAATTTCGATTATCTACGGGTGAACCACGAAGAGGTTGCTATTTTTGAATTAATATGCTGGACGTATCGCACACTCAAATAGATATGTAAAAAAGTACCCTCGAGTTTCATTTGCTTATGAGTAATCAAAACAAAATGGCGGAATAAGAAAGTAATATCAAAAATGAACAATATTCTTGTGGATAAAACCACTTATGTTTACAATAGGATTCATATAGAAAAAAACAGCTGTTTTTGCCATTCCATTTTATTTAATCACATAGTTTCTCATCTTTCTCAGGCGGAGATGCAGGACGTTTTTCCAGCATATTGGAGCTCCTCCACATTATGCTAACGTGGCTAAAGCTGTTTTAAATCAAAATCTTCCTAACTGTTGGATAGGTCGTGGCAGCGGCCCCATGGACTTGCCTCCACGATCGCCAGACTTGTCTGATTGCGATTTTTTCCTATGGGGCTTTTTGAAAGAAAAAGTTTATTCTTCTCCATTCCAACAGACGATGAATTAATGAGACTTGTTGAAGAGGAACTGCTGTTGATACCTCGGCAATTTTACAAAAACGCTTATGACTTATTTTTGTTTCATTGCTATCAGTGCTATTGATGGACATCAGTTCGATTAAAGGTTAATGAAACAAATTGTGTTCATTAATAATTTATCACTTTCATATTTCTTTAATTTCTTTCATTTTATTACTTAAGTAACATTGTAACAAATCACCAATTTGAAATGGTTATGCAAATAAAATTACTTTTCTCCATTTTGTTTTGATTAGTCATAGGCAAATAAAACTAGAGGGTACTTTTTTACATATCTATTTATTATAACTGTAAAGTTTCCAGTCTGTAGAGTGTGCGATACGTCCGGCTTATTAATTCAAAAAGAGCAACCTTTTCGTGGGACACTCGGTATAATAAAGCAGATATTTTTTTTTACGGAGATGTTACCTGAAATAACGTATGCGAGCGAAACACTACTTAACCTCCGGAAAATAAACTCAGAACACAGAATTTCCAAACTGGAGCGACGGGTCATTGGAAGGTGTATAAATAAGAGGCGTTTATCAGATGGAATTTGGAAACAGATGCACAAAGAAGAAATCTATAGGACACGGAACCGTTTGCGAATCAAATAAGAAAAAAGAGAATTTTCTTTTTCGGACACACAATGCGGACGAATCCCTCTAGAATGTCCAGACATATTGAATACTTTTTAAGTAAAAAGTCCCAACCGCACGGGTTTTGCAAAATTCAAAAACTACCTAGGTTTTTTTTTCTAGAAGAACTTAGTTCTAGAAGAACCTCAAATTTCACTTGACGAGTTAAATACCAAGACAAAAAATTATCATAAACTGAAAAACACGAGACTCCAGCAAAAGAAACCAACCAAACGTCTAAAAGCGGTGTATTCTGAGGAAGACAGGAAAAGCAGATCTAACGCAATGAAGAATTATTGGGAGAAAATCAAGAATAAGAACATCAAGAAAATGGATAAGATCCATTAAACGAAATTAAAGATTTTCCAAACTTGAAGAACTTATGAGTCTTATGAGTCTTGAGTCTTATGAGGCTTTAAAAAACAGAAGTTTTTATATTTCAATGCCAGGCGCCCCGGTTTCCATTCCCGGTCAAGTCTGGCATTTTTTCATCTATTAGCTCCTATTATTACGGTGTATGAACACAAGGGCTTTTGTGGCATCTTCGCTTTCACTGTTGACGACGCGCATGAAGCGTGCTGGCTGTATAACTGAATAATAGTTTATAAATTGTAGTATAGGCCTACATATCTGCTATATTTAAACAGTGTTGACCACGCACCTAGTGCGTGTTAGAAGTTTTCTACTTTTACAATACAAAAAAAAAATTAGCCCACGGATTAAACTTAATTTCATCTGTTCAGCAATGAAAAAGATAATTTTAGGTACGTTTTCTTTAGTTCGTATTTGGATATCAACTGCTATCGTCATTAGAAAAAAGAATTGTATTTGTCTAAAAATTACTTTCTTCCGTTTTTTTAACGAAAACTGGCAAAAAGTGTATAGGATATTTCATTATTAGGAGACTCCCACTTAGTAATTTTTAAATAATAACATAAGCTTAAAAAAATCCATACAAGTTAGCACTTTATGAGCCCATTATATTTTGTGTTATTTTGGTTCCATATTTTTTATTTGTATTTAATTCGAATGATTGGGTTGTTGAACTAGGTATATTATTTACAATTATAAAAATTAGATGTATTACTCAAATGCTCAAGTAAATTGTTTAAACTTGTTAATTTAAATTGTCTAATTTACAAACCGATAAATTAAATATAATTTGTTGAACTACTGGCAATATTTGTAGATCCGTTTCTATCTAATTTAGATAATGGTATTTCTAAATGACAATGGGGCTATAACATCAGTCGTGTATTTTGTTCCTCCCTGCGTAACGGAAAGTGTGGCTACACCCATTGAACCTTTTATTATAGTCTACATGTTTCGATTAGGACATCGGTTGTCATTCGAATTAATGTTTGTTTATGTGTTCGATTTTTATTTATGGTTATAATAAAAATAATAATATCTCTTCCGTGTTATAATTTAAATAATTTCAAAGAAAATTGTATAATAACATAAAATGACTGACACATGTATAGTACAATAATGATAACAGTAATAAAACTTTATCGTAAATTATTTTTAATGTTTTATCAGATTTTTCTATATAAATAGATTACTATTACACATTCGCATGTCGACTGTTAAGTAGAATGTTGCGGTCATATTAAAGGGTAGTGTAGGAGGGTCAGCGACCCTCTTAACCGCGCTCTAGCTGACCTATGACCTCCCGCCAAAACTTTAACTACCCCTATATAAGTTTTGTTCACCCACTCAAGTTCCAATTTCTTCAACCCTTAATCAGTATGTAATTGGAACACAACGTTATCGTTAACACGGAAGAAAATAAGATTTATTTTGTTTTTGCTTGATTCAACTGAAATTTAAGTAACAAAAATCGACCAAGCGCTGTATTATATAACCTATTTTCTAGTAGTCACTATCATAATCTGTTGTATAATACCAATAATTTTATTTTCATTTATTTTTTACTTTCTCCGTTTAATAAATCTATGTGAGAGTATGCAGAATCTTTTCTTATAGATTGCTATTTCAGTTTCTGCAAAATTAATCTCTCGTTTATCATAAGGGTGTTTTTATTTATCAACTTTTAATTATTAACGAAACACCACACAAAAATTTCAGTACTTTCCTCAAAGTGAAACAGGGTTTAATTTTTAGGTTTTGAATTTTTGAAAATGTTCATTCATTTTTTCAATTTTTCTTCTAATTTCGTTTTGTAGCCGAGAGCGCTAACCACTACGCTATAAATGGTGGCCACTAATTTTTAATTAAAAAATACACACACACAAAGTATAGTATTTTCCTTAAAGTAGAATAACCTTTAATTCTGATGTTTGGAATTGTCAAAAAATCGTGATTTTTAGGTTGGAATACATGATACTTTTGATTTTATTTTATGTGTAGGCCTATAACCCTACAAATTACGTATATTATACTAATTTTTGGTGATTTACAAATTTTATTTACTTTATTTAATGTCGCATTAACAGTCATCAATGACTACTGTGGGTTTGAAACTTGATTGATGGGTTTATATTGGTAATAATTTCCAGGAAATTATTACGGGAATTGAACCCTAGACCTTCCGCTATGTAGGCGAGCGTGCTAACCACTACTTTGCATCACTAGCGACTACTTTGGGTTTGGATTAAGGAACGGTGGGTTTGAACATGTACATACTCCAGACACAAGCCGGAAATCGAACAAGGAACCTTCCACTTTGCCATGTAGCACGCTACACGTAGGCGGCTCCTTATAAAATTTATTTGGTGATTGTAACTAGTAGGAATTTTAGATGATTTTGGTTTTCCATCTACCTCCATAGTTTTTATTTAAAAAATTATTTAAAATTTTTTAATTAATATAATATTTTCAATATTTTTTGTGTTGCTTTAGTTTTCTGTTAATTTTTTCCCAATTCACTTAACTGGCCGGCCCGTGGGAGTAGTGGTTAGCACAACTGGGTTCTACGCCGGGGTCCCGGGTTCGATTCCCGGTCAGGTCTGGCATGTTTTCATCACTCATCTTCATCTATTTTCCTTCTCACCGTCTTCGTTAGCAGCAATTTCAAAACAGTCAGACGTAAAACAAAAACAAAACAAAAAATCACTTAACTACATTTCTCCTTTTTTTTGTACAATTCATTGTGTCGGGCGCAAAAACATAAGCACTGAAACTTAACACCAACTCCAAATTCTGCGCTTAATCATTTGTTGCAAAATCGTTTGCTAAATATTTTTGATATAATACGGAAATAATCCAATATGACATTTAAGTGTCAATCAAGGAAAATAAACCACAAAATCTTCTGCTTATTATTTTTTTTAAAATTAATAATGACTTTTTAGGCATATTTACTTTCTTGGTAGGTTAAGTTCAGGAAATAACAAATCTAATGACTGTCCGATTATGTCGCGCATTGTTTAACGACAAACTATACAATACTTAAAAGCGGAAGGTCTTGGATTTGATACCTGAGTAAAATTGTAAAACTTTCACAATCTACCACAATACAGATTCTCTGTAGTCACTAATAGCCAAATATTCGATCCAAGCACTTTATGTAATCTAAAAACATCTCTAACGATTAAAGTTGCTTAATGTTGAGAAGTATTACGCATTTTATTATTTTTTACATATTAACCCTTTATAGGTCTTTGGTAAGTATACTTACCACTGGCAATAAGGTCGATTTTATTTAAGAATGAGCTATGCAGTTGAACCTTATTAGCATTTTATGGCGTTATAGGTATTCTCTGGTAAGTAGGCTATCTACATTTTGAAATAGCGCGCAGCGACCATTTGCTTCGTGAGTTGCACGAACGTGGTAAGGATTCATACCAATGTACGCTACCGTGTTGTTTTGTTTTTACTTTTGTACAGTCCTTAAAAAATTCGAGTTTTTTACGGAAAAGCAAGCATTCATGCTAATTTAAAGTTAAGATAAGTTATTCTGTACACTTTTTGTTATACAGTACTACAAGTTGTTTTAATAAGCATTCTTACCACTAAACATTATGTGATTCCCATTTCAATAAACGTTCCTTGGTAAGTATACTTTACCAGGGCTTAACATAAAAAAATAAATATCTTATTGTTCCGGCACAAGAAATACATTATTCAAGTCCCTGTAAAGCAAAATTTAACATTTACAACAAATAAATATATTTTTCCCCATAGTAGGAACAACCAAATAAACTTAAACTAATAAAAAAATAATTATAGTACACAATAAAAGAATACAAAAATTTAAGACAACGAATTAAACCATACCCTCCTAATTTTAATATAACTCCTAGGCTACTGCCCTATAAAGGGTTAAACTTAGACGTTATTAAAAAATGTGAATCATTAGTCGTAAAATCAGATTAAATCATTAAATCGGTTAATAGTTATTAAGTTGATTAATACATTCACATAAGCCTAAACTGTGCCTGTATCTCTAATACAGGCTAGTAGGCCTAATGGTATTATCTTGCCTTAACATTAAGCAGTCGGCATTTGCTTTAAGTATTTCGTACTTGAACAAAGAAACTTTTTCCTTTTAATATTCAAGGTACATTTTATAAACTACTCTATTATTACGGGCTAACTCTGAATCAGATTACGAATTATATTATAATTTATAACCGCTTATCAAATAGATAATTAGATTATTGTTTATATCAAACGATTGTACTTGCACGTTGCTCTGAAAATCGTTGCCGACGTTAGTAAGGTCTTTGAGTGTACCTGGAGACAAAGTTCTCTCAAGGCAAGCTCTCACAATTCGATTTTGATTGATTAACTTGTGTATGTGGGAAAGTATAGTGAGAACGATTATTCTATCAAGTTGAATTGATCTGATTTAATCACGCACCGGGTTGGTCTAGACGTAAAGTTGTCGCCGCGAGTCAACTGTTTTACAGCTGATATTCGGAGACGAAGGTTCCTGGTTCAAATCCTAGTAAAGGTAGTTGTTACTTTTTTACGAATTTGAATACTAGACGGTGGTTACCGGTGTACTTTGATGGTTGGGGTTCAATTAACCATACTCTCTCAGGAATGGTCGGCCTGGGTCTGTACAAGGCTACACCTCATTTACACGTCATACACATCATCCTTATCTCATTGGGTCATGGGGTTGCTTATTGTTCTCAATTAAACAGATTGCAACGTACACACATTAGGGACAAAAAAACCAGTTCGAGTACCTGGAAATAGCATAAATGAGTCAAATTTAAAAAAAATTTAACGAATATAATTACTTTTATTACAGATATTTATTTTTAACCTCCTTCGTTCTTCTTATTTATCATTGAAATTCAATAATTTAAGTAAAAGTAGAATTGGGAAAAAGTAAAAGTACTAATCAGACACGTTTTGAAAATCCTTAGTATATTTTCCTGAAGGAACTAAGGAAATATACTCAAAATTTTGGTCAGAACATAATAGTAAACAATGCATTTGCTGAGTGAAATAAAAAAAAACAGTAGAAGTATAAAACTAACGAACAGAAAAATTGTAAATATAGTTGGAAAACCACAGTTCGATTGGTCTTTTAACAGTTTGAAAACTTTACAGAAGTTAAGCGTAATATTTTCGGGACAAATGGATTTTGATGATTCGTTTAAGATAATAGATGATTCTAATATAAAATACTACGTAAATATTAGCCATTTGAGGTAGTGTAATGAAAAATTTAATGAACGAGTTTAACTATTCTTTTTTTAATCCCTAATATATGTGTACGCGGTAATCTGTTCAGTTTAAGAACAATAAGCAACTCCACAATCTAATGAGGTGATTTGTATGACGTGTAAATTAGGTGTAGCCTTTTACAAACTCAGGCCAACCATTCCTTAAAAGTATGGTTAATTGAACCTATTATTAAAGAATTTTTATTTAGCGATACTTTTACAACCTATTACTTTATTAGGATTTATTTAAATTAATTAAATTATAACATATTTCTATCAATGTGAAGTTGTTGGTGGTTGGTAATTTTTCGACTGTACATTTAGGCTACTAAAAGCTAGAACAATATTTTTCTATAAACATTATTGTCGTTAAAATAACTTACATTTAAGTATGATATAATAACTTGTCGTACTAGATAGTTAGATACCTGAGTTGTGGGCTATACGTAATAATAAGTTATTAAGTGCATACGTGTTCACCTGTCTGTACTGCCGGTAGAAGAATAGAAAGCAAAAAAAGTGGAAGGTCCAAAGACCAGAGCACAGCATTCAACCTTGTGTTCAGATGGAGGCCTACAGAACTGCCTTGGCCTACATCTCCCAGACGGTTTATATAAATTAATTTTTTAACATCTTTGGTTTATTATGCTTAATGTTTGTACTATACTTTCTTACTCATGTACTTTTCTACTTTTCGGTTTTACATTCTATCTCATTAATTTAAATTTAATTACATTTTTATTTATGGAAAGGAAATACTTAACACGCTTCGTAACTACTATATCTTAATAATATTTTCGTAATAATAACTTACAGTACTTTATAGTGGTGGCTGACCAACCGGTTAAAAATATGAAGAATGTTCTTGCCAATTAATAGCTGTTGAAAGTAGATACATAAAAATCGTAGTAGATTTTTATCGATTCCCTTCTTCATTGAGTACTTACTGAGTTTATTTAAATAACAGATTAATATATTAGAATATTCCTTCGATAATTTATCTAAATGTAACACGTAAATATGTAAGCCAATTTTTATTATTTCTTGACCTCAGTTTAGTGCCCTCCTTACTTAAGCCTCTTAAGGGTTTTATGATGTATTCAAGGCGCTCTTGTTCACGAGTTTAAATGAATACTATCGTATCTTTTGACAGATTGTTTTGATTTTGTGAAATATTGAAGAAAAAACTTAACAATACGTTTTTTTGTTTTTCTTTTGTATCAAGTGTTTGAAAGCATATTTACGCATTACAGAACGCACAAATTTTGTTAAATTACACGTTACATTGATCATCAAAATATATAAAAATAATCATATTCTATTCGAAAGAAAGATTTTAAGGCGGATTTTTTGACTGGTAAGAAAAAAAGATGAAAACAGATTACGTAAACATGAGAAACTGAATACCCTCATTGAAAACAGAGACAGCTTGTAAGACAGTCACAGTTATTGAGAAACTGACTAATTTTTGTGTTCATAATGAATATTTTGTTATGATATACCTGCGATGAAAATATGTAGCTATCGATAAAATCGAATGATTGACGATAATTTTTTCATGGCCAATATCCTTCTTACGAGAACTACAGTGTTCGTTAGATTGATATTAAAACTTTGTCGGTTCCACTACAAAATATAGACAAACTCCACTTGTAAATATTGTGAATATGATTGCAAAAAAACCGTTCAATTTTATCAATTCCAGTGTGAAATTAAAGATATTTTAACGAACGATTAATAATCAAATATTTTAATTGGGTTTATACAAACCAGTTTTTGTAGCACCTGATAGATATAAATAAATACATACAGAAATGTTACAGACTCTATTTGAAATAAACGAACTCGGATAATAAAATTGAATAACAACCATTGTCTAAATACTTTGACAACTTTCTTAGACATCCTACACTCCATATTATTTTAAGTGCCAATTAATTATCAATAATAATTCGAATTGATTAAAAAAACAAAATGACAGTTGTAATGACAGATGACCAAAAAATAATGTTTACGTTCAGGACAGCCCACTTGAATTTGTGATATATTTATTACCATTCTCCTAATAAATTTTTGTACTCAATAATAAGTTCTGTGTTTTTTATGTAAATCTTTATGCGAATTTTAAAGCAAATTAAAAGGTAATTGGCCGCCTACGTAGCGTCGTGGTAGCGCGCTAGCCTACTACGCGGAGGACCCGGGTTCGATTCCCGGCCAGGGTCTGGAAATTATAACAAGTCACAACCCAACGTTCCACAGCCCACTGTAGTCGCTAATGACCAAATTGTTGATGCGACTTTTAATAAACTAAAAAAGGAGTAATTATTGTTTTTATACTTTCCCGAAAAAACAGTTAGGAACTGCCTACTTATAAATGTACGGAATATGATCCCGAAAAGACAGAGAAATTATGTCACGTTCAAAACAAGATCCTAATTGAATTCAAAACAAAGGTAAATTTAATAAAATTAACTTATGAATACAAAATTTTATAAAAATACAAAAAAATCATTAATTCATATTACTGAATTGATGTTTTCCTGTTAAGAACACAACTAAAATAAAATATTATTGTTGTTTTCTTAGAAACCAATCCGTGTTAATTAATATTAATTCAAATTACTCGTTTGTTTTAATTTAATCGGTCCTTTCAGTTTTTGTCAATGCATTTATGTCTGATCACATATAAGCAGTTACGTTATTTATATAAAAAGTTTCTGTACTAGGTTTTGTTTATTCATTGGTCTGTAGGCCTACCCTGTTAATCCAAACAATCTATTTCGCTTGTGAGCCCACTATTCCTATAGTCGTTTGCGCGTTCAGTTGACACAACAGAGCAGTACAGGACACTGTATTTCTTATGGGGCTCTGACTGCACTAGCACAAACATGTAGCTTTGTAGTTCAATCAATGCCATCATAACCAATAATATTTCCCTCCTCCTCACCCCATCGATAACAAACCTTTGTAATGTAGTCTTATCGCTATTAATTAATAATTAACACCATAAGTTTATGCTCAAATTCATACGCGGATTCCAAATGTGAAATATTTTTTTAGATATTTGTAATAACCGATTGCGTCTTTTGTGTAGATTTATCAAGCAGTGTTTAGAAAGTTTAGCGAGGAAATGTGGAGGAGCCATTAGTAGTCTAGGTCTACAGTAAAATAGATAAGATATTCATTTTAACCCCCTCCCCTAATAGAAGAAAATGTTTTTACAGTTTTTTTATTTTTTACAATTCATTAAACATTTTACATAATACATGATGCCCAAAACGGGCAGGTGGAGTGTTATTTTAATTGCACTCTATCTGTTTGGTCCAGGGCTAAAAAAAATAGTTCTGTTTCTTATAATATAGTCAGCCACTTATATGACTGAACTATTTAAGAACAGAAGAGGTAGAGGTGTAAAAGACACTAGTCAGAGTTATCTCCTCTGAGAGTAATGAATTTCACTATGCAGCCAGACACTGTGGTGAATGAAGTGAAGGTGTCATTTGCAGGGTGGAAAGTGAGTGCTTTTCGGAGGGCCTGGCATGCTGATAAGCATACTCTTTCAACTCAGTGAGGAAGGCACTGGTAAACCACCTTACTCCTCGTTTTTACTTAGTAAAAGCTCTAGAGGTTCAAACCAGCCTATTTTGGCTGTTGATCTAAACAACAACATAATACATACCGTATTTTCCGGACGATAAGACGCACTTTTTCCGTAGGAAAATGACCTAAAAATTACCATGCGTCTTATGGTCCGAACGCTAGCTATAATTCAGGGTAGATGCTTTCTAAAATAATATTTATTACTACCCTACTCTACTTAAACACGTTCAATAACTAGGGATTTCAAAACAAAACATACAATGATATAGGATGTACCGTAGTTTTTAAACTGTATCGTCTTGAAGATTCTAAGCATACACAGTAGTTTCTGTATCGATATTACTTACGGTAAATATCATAGCATTTTAAATATGAAGCAAGTTTCGTATACTCTTTCGCTTTTAAATTAAAAGTGGTTCAATACGCAAAAGATAATGGCATTCGGGAAGTAGAAAGGCATTTTTTACCTCCTCCAACAGAAAAAATGATTCGGGAATGGCGGAAACAAGAAGATTTATTACTCAAGGCAGATAATAAGAAACATACCAGTAAATATCGAACTCATGCTGTCAAATGGCCACAACTTGAAGCACAATTGAAAAATTGGATTATCAATTACTATTAGACCAACCATGTTGCCTGAATCTGATTGTCTACCTGATTTGACAATGCAGTATGTCAGTTCAGGTAGACAGTCCGACACGATGTCACGTACACAAACTAGCAACATGGATAGTAACACCCACCCCCTGCATTACCAAGTCTATTTTTCAAAATTCTAAAAATTCTACCGCAATATTGGCCAATCGATATTTCATGTTATTAACATGCCTGTACTAAGTTTTTTACGCTGGATAAAACAATAGTTTGCCCGAGCCGAACGATCGTGTGGTTACCGAGATAGTAAGGGTTCAGAATATTGTTAATAAATCAAAATTTAAATAACGTATGAATTTGAAATTTCGTACACGCTGTAATAATATAATTCTCTATGTCGTGTTAAAATTTCAAACTTTTGGTCAAATATTTATCGAGTTACACGCCTCTAAACGCATGAAATTTGTTGCGGTATCAAAAAAACCGGGTCTTTTTGTCTTCCAACTTCGATATGGCAACTTTTAAACAACATTAAAAATATATGACTATTATAAGTCAAAGCAGAAAAAATGAGCTAAATTTTGATGTAAAGTATGTTGAAATCTGACTCAAAGTTATGGAGATGCAAGGATTCAAACTCGGGTGTCTATGATTATGAAACCGATTGTAGTAATTTACGTACTTACAGTTTCTATATCCATGTTTTTTTGTAAATTTATGACTATAAAATAATTATATATATTGTATCTTCTGTACTTGCTGTTTTTCAAATAAAGAAAACACATTTACCTGTATTAAAAAACTAATTAAAATCAGTCAAAATAATTTTTAGATAATTTATGCCTTGAAAAACAAGGGTGCGTCTTATCGTCCGATGCGTCTTATCGTCCGAAAAATACGGTAATTGTTTTTCTGATAAGTATAACTTGAATTGTTGGTCTATCTTAAAAAAATGTATTTATATAGCCTACGCATCCAGATGCCTTTAAATTGATGTTTTTAGTTGCGCTCATAGCAGTGACGATTTCCATGAAATCCATTGTGACAACTGAACGTGCAAACGACTATAGGAAATAAACCCATTCGTAGCGCGCGTGGGGGTAGTCACTCTTTAACTAACGTGTGCGACATATCATGGTGAACATCACTGACAGCCTAACCTCACCAATCATCTTCCAGCGTTGCCGCATGTGTAGATAAATTAAAGTAATATAAGGCTTTGCCCATAACAGCAGGTGGAGTGTTACATTATTTGCACTCGATCTGCTAGTTCCAGGGCTACAAAAAATAGTCCTATTTCTTATTATATGATCAGCCAATTATATGACTGAAACATTTAAGAACTGAAAGGGTAGAGATGCAAAAGACACTGATCAGAGTTATCTTCTCTGAGAGTAATGAATTTCATTATACAGCCAGAACCTTTAGTGAATAAAGTGAAGGTTTCATTTCCAGGGTAGAAAGTAGATGGTTTTCAGAGGGCCTGGCATGCTGATAAGCATACCTTTCCACTCAGTGAGGAAGGCAATTGTAAACCACCTTACTCCTCGTTTTACTTAGTAAAGCATTGAGAGGTTCAAACCAGCTTTTTGGCTGATGACCTAAACAACAACAAATGTAAGGATATGTCATATTACAGACAAAAATAAACTATATAACGAACTGAAAAACAATACAATTTATAACACATAAGTAACGCATGGTAAATACGTTATTCATGGAAAATGCTACCGGGCATTGCTGTGGCAAACTCCATCAGTTTTAAAGCTCACCATAATATGACAAATATTATACAACACAACACATTATTATACAACAATATTATAGTACAACACAACGCGTAGACATAACAAAAACACTTCTAGTATAATTAAGTTGACAAAAATTATTTGACTAAATTTTTAATGATAGTTTTGATAAGATCTGTTGAAATTTAATATTGTTTATATGTTTGTCATTCGTGTTGATCATACCTTCGTAATTGAAATAATTACAATAGAATTTATGAAATTTACCAGTAATTACAGTTTAAAATAATAATAATTATTATTATAATAATGGGTACAAGGTGGCCACAAAATCTGATAAGAAGAACGAAATCTATATTAGAGCGAAAGGTCTCTATTGGCTGTTAGATGGACTAAACCGCTTAGCACTAATAGTCTTACTTTCCGATTATACAGAATGCTATAATTCGGCGTATTTGTTCGTTCAATTATGAATAAGAAAAACTAAAGAATTTTCATTTCGATCACTTGCACCAAAGAGGTGAAAATCGGGTATTTACTAAAGTAGTAATATTACTTTTATACTCTCCTGAAGAGTTACCACAAATTTGCTTGCGTATTTTTTGAGTTTTAAGCAGTTTGCATAGAGGATGAAGACAGTTTACTCTTTCGGTCTAGATAGAAATACGATTTTCTTCAATCATGGTCATTTCCTTCTTTCAGATCTGTTGCGCTTACCATCAACTTTGCCGTCGGAACCCAAGTTTGAGAAGTTTGTTCTTATTAATCCTGTATTAAGTAACTAAGATAGGTAGTGTTTCTTCTTTAATTATGCCTATTGACTCACGGTTAACACCCATGTATCTTAAAAACCTCAACATTTGTATAATGATCAGTCCACGAATTCTGAGCATTCTCATGAATACCTACATCTCAAAAACTTCTAAACGATTCATGAACTACATACTTAAAGAGGAAAACTACTCGAAAGTAATAAATATTATTTCTATCCTTAAATTCAACATGCGTATTCTAAAACTATACCTAGAAAAGCATGAAGTAAAACCGTGAACCTAAGAGCCAGTTTATCTAATGAATTTATCTTTCTGAGGAAATTATTATTACAAATGTATTACTGATGCAAAGAATTATTACTAATACAGAGCAAGATTTGTTGAGACGCTTGTATGTTAGCTCAGTGTACGTTAGACTTGACAGATCGATAAAACGCGGTGGTTTAAATAAATTTCAACGTTCCTCAACAGTTTTTTGTTTATAAGACGATAAAAAACGCATTGAATCTTCTATTTATAATTTTTTTTTGTTTTTTCCCTAAAAGAAACGGTATAATGAAAATAATGAAGAGGAAATGTTGTCCGTATTTAATATTCCAACGCAAGTACTATAGATACAGTTCAACCGTTCTTATATAGTTTGCTCCTATTGTCAACAAACCAAAGCCAGCTACTACAGGGTGCACGCTAGAGTCCACCACTTTATGGGTGTCGTATTCCTATTCAGTTAATTATGTTTTAAATTATAAGTACTTAAAACATCAGTCATGACATGATGTAGGCCTAAAAATTTCATTTATAAAAATCATTTAAAAGTATTTTGTATTTAAATACTTCTGAAAGTATTTTGTTGTAACTTTTTCATCAGCGTGTACTCATTTTTATATAATGCGCATGCTCAGTGACGTCATTATTTGTTTACATTAGAAGCAAACTAAGAGAGGCTGGACTTTAGATCTTATCGGATTTAGCTTTGTTTTATGGAACAGCTTTATTTTAAACTAACACAAATTTTGATCGCTGTATTAAAAATTATTTTTTGGCTCGAGTAGACATGGAATTATACAGGATATGTAGTGGTGTTTCTCTTTTATCATGTATGGCTTTCTGCTACCTAGTTCTCAAACAAAGCTGAAGTGGTATAATTTAATAGAAAGCGACATTTTTGCTAAGAGTACTTGAGCTGACTTGGGGGGTGACAATAAATATAATTAAACTAAAAAATTTAAAAGGAGCAAATAATTTATTAAAAGGGAGGTGGTGACTTTCTATATAATTCATTGTTGCCCTGCCCGTTGGTATAATGGTCAGCGCAACTGGGTTCATACACCAGGGGTCTCGGGTTCCGTTCCCGATCAGATCTGCCATTTGTTTTATCTTTTTGTCACCTCATATCATAACCTACACACAAGACAAGGCTTATGTAGGCATCAACATTATTAAAAAAAAAAACAAAAATGTTAACTTTCTGCCACATTTCTCAAGAGCGTACAATAAATAACTTTTGTAGATGTTTCTTTTTTTAGTTTCTTACAAGAACATTATTATTAATTGGAATGAAACCAGATTTTTAAATATCCTCAAATTTTTAAATTCCGTTAAAAGCCAATCACAAAAACATCTTTAAAAAGTAATATATTTACTTAAAGTTTTAGACTGGGTAAAGAACTAGAATTTAACAGATTGAACAAATTCTGAAAATGTGGTTACAATGTAATTCTGATCAATTCTGAAAAATCTGCCATAAAAAGTTCAAAATGGTATTATTCAGGAAACGAACAAATACTAAAAATGGAATTGTACACAAAAACAGCAGAATTTTTTCGATAAAAAATATTCCTAGTTGTCATAGAAGCACGATTTTGGTACAAATGGAAATCACGCACTATATATACACTCAAATCGTATTCAAGGTGAAAATGTGAAAATTGATTTTTTTCATTTCCTAATAGCCTATTCCCTCGATACTAGTATCCTAGCTGTTACTTCTAGCAGGAGCTACTAGCGCGTAGGTGACGGTTCTCACGGACCTAGTTAATTAATGCCAGTGGTCTGAAGACATAAGTGAGTTGTGTGGTGGATTACTGAACAATGTACAGCTTACTAGCAACTAGAACATTTCCAAACGCCACCTTTCTAGTGACATTTTCTCCCCTACTAGCGCTAGTAAAATTAAATGTGTTCAAAGTCACTAGTGCTTTAACTAAATTAGCTGCTAGTTGTTCGTTCCCATTACGCTATTGTGCTAGTTGCTAGTCAACTAGCAGCTAGTGCCACTAGTGTAGTGCCTTAGGTGAGACCATTAACAAACGAATGTACTGGAAAATTTTCGTATATGTCAAGAAGACTTAAAGACACCTTATACATAGCTGCAATAACCATTTTAACGATCATCACAACAGACATGATCTGTTCTGTTTCTAGCCATTATGATCACAATAAATAAAATTAATGTGAATCGGGTTTCATCTTTATAATATTATTGATACTCATTCTCATCGCGTACATACTCCTGATATTTTCGACCTTGATCACCGGCAGTTGGTTCCGTTTCATACCTTGTGGGAGAATACGTCGCTCTGTTTCACTTAATCATTTTATTATTTTTTTTATAGAACAGCAAAATCACTGTCCGGATGTTTTGTTTCCACCCCGTATTGATTTCAATTTGCGTGTCCCATTGTTATTCTGTAATTTGTTTCAATACAATAAAATGTAACTAAAACGTTGGTGGCATACTTGTTACAAATGATACAGGGCATCACAGATGATATCTAAATTTCCATTGGTTACCTACATGGTCTCCTTAAAGTTTTGATCCTGAGCATTTTGAGTTTTTTTTAAAAATAAAGCCCAAATCAACGAAAAATTGCTATATCTCTGGAAACAAAACATCCGGACAGTGATTTTGCTGTTCTATAAAATAAGTAATAAAATGATTAAGTGAAACAGAGCGGCGTATTCTCTGCCCATAACAGACAGGTGGAGTGTCAAATTATTTACACTCAATCTGTCCGTTGCAGGGCTAAAATAAAAATTTCTGTTTCTTATCACATGGTCAGCCAATTCAAAAAATCATTTAAACAACAATCATTTAACAACAGAAGAGGTACAGGTATAAAAGACACTAATCAGAGTTATCTCCTCTGAAAGTAATGAATTTCATTATACAGCCAGATCCTGTGGTGAATGAAGTGGAAGTGTCATTTGCAGAGTGAAAAATTTGTGCTTTTCAGAGGGCCCGGCAAACTCATAAGCGTACTTTTCCATTCAGTGAGGATGGCAATGGTAAACCACCTCATTCCTCGTTTTATTTAGTAAAACCTCTACAGGTTTAAACCAGCCTTTTGGCTGATGATCTAAACAACAGCATACTCTAGTAAGCACAGAAAAGACTTGTAGTTATTTACGAATTCTTAACGTTATTCTCTTATAGACTTCTCAGTTAACAGATATAAGGATTAATAAATGTTTTGTTTGGATAGAATATTTTTATGAAATACTATACTTTTCTTAGAGTGGCGACTCCTTCAATAAAGATTGGCCATAACTCTGGTAAATCGCTCTCTATCGTGAACTGTACTCAGTTTACGTACTCATGTTCGTCCAGTATGTAATACTTTTAAACTATGAGCATTTTCTTCGTCAAGGTTTGCGCCTACTCTCAATTTAGTTCTCGAGAATAAGTTTGATAAGATCATACTTATCCCTAAATACCAAGGTAGGCTAAGTAGGTGACCAAGGTAGGCCAGTCTTCCTTCTTTAAGTTATGATTATTAACTTACGGTTTACACCCATACCGTAGTCCGTAAACGCCAAAGCCGCTAATTTTGTTAGCTAATACGTTACTACTTTGATTTTAAAACTTCATAAGTAAACTTTCTGACGTTTTTCTTGAGTTATTCAAACAAATACATTGGGTACATGAGGTGCAGTTTGGGTGATCCTCTACAAATGTGTGGGTTACCTCAACTGCATGTCTTCCCAACATGCAGAAACATAACTTTATTTTTGTAGTTTAAGATGCGTTGCATTTAAATTATTTACTCAAATTAGACTATTTAAAAATGGCGGTTCCATCTGGTCTCTTCCGAGACACGATAAAGTTTAGAAAAATACAACTGTTCAAAATTGTTATACTAACATAAAATTGCAATTGTATAAACTATAAACTTAAAAAAATGCAATATAAATATTGTAATTAATTATTATTATGTAATAAAAATATAAACCAATTTTATGGTTTTTGTATTTTATTCGGCGACGGATGATGGCTTGTTCGTAGGTGATGATATAAGGTGATAAGAAAAGAAAAAAATTAACCCGATCGGGAATCGAACCCAGGGCTTCGATTCCCACAACCTACTGCTTACTATACCAACTATCAACTGTCTCAAAAATTACGCTATACAAGACAATTTTGAAGTCTGTCTGGAAGTACGGGGTACAACTCTGGGGGACAACAAAAAATTTCAATATTGAGATTATAGAATTTTCAGACAAAACTTTTACGAACAGCTCTTGGGATACCATGGTACATGAGAAAAAGGTACATCTACAACGACTTAGGACTTAGCTCAATAAGGTAAAACTACACGTTTTAGCAGGACATACGGACAAAAACGTTCAAATTATTTCACGTTAAACTTATTGGACAACATGGACTATCTCTTTACAAAATTAAACAGTTAGGCCTACCCTCCGTTATGTTTGACTTAAGTAGCAGGTTTGATAATATGATTAACCTTTAAATTTTATTGCAGAAATCTTATTTTATTTCAGATTCTTTCAAATTTTTTAATTTCATTTTATCTGTTACATTTATTAATGGATGACAATGTCTTATTTTGTTTTTTCTGCATTAACTGTACTACTTACTGTATTGTTCTTGTTTTTGAATGTAGAACAGATTGTAAGTTTGATATATAAATAATAAAAATGATATTTTCATAAATTTCTCTGAAAGCGCTCTCTACATTTTGGATAAACCACTCAGTCAAATGAATTAGACTAGCGAGAGAGTTATAAAATAAAACTTTTATTACGATGCGTGACCTCGTCGTTCAAGAACAGTCCAATAAAATTTATTGAAACTTGATGATTCCCAAGATTTATTAGTTGTGAAGAGGACAGAACCACTTCTAGTTATGTATTTTTTTATTGATCTTGATATTTTTAAGTAGATTAGTTTTTTGTTATTTTATTTGTGTGAGTACAAGTGAATGGTTCTTTTGATAGGTTTAGCTGAAATTGAATTACCACAGGATAATCGGTATAGTAATAGGCTAAATTATTTAATTATTTTTGATAAAATAATCTCATTAAATTGGAATTAAGATAAGGACGGTTCTGTATACAATAAGCAAAACTGTAAGCCATAAATATTTAGATGTTCCTATCCTAAATATCTTGCTATTACTATATAAGTCCTTCTAAAATCAAAAGACGGTAATCGTATGATTAACTGATGTGGATTACCTTTGTTTGGCGAACTATCTAATTGTTTTGAGCCTTTTTGGAGTACTTTTGTGTCTTGTAACACAAACATGCTTTCACTAATTACATTTTACTTTCGTTTATAGATTTATATAGCTGACTATTTGTACTGAATTGTAGTGTATTTGATAACTTAGCTTCTAACAAAATTGGCGGTATAAATTAGTATAAATGGTATTAAGAAGACAGCAGTGAATCTGCTTGTATTAGTCTTACTGATTTGACTGACATGCTGATAATTACGAATTCTATTCTAAAGTGGATTCCGGATAATTGGACCACTACGGGACCGGCATGATTTGGTCCGATTAAACGGATAGTCCCATTAAAGGAAATTTCAAAATACGTAGAAACAAGGTACAGCAAATCAAGAAAACGTAATTTAGTTATAAAATACGTTTATTAAAACAAAAATTCTTTAAGTTAAGCTTATATAATACAATAGTTCATTTACATCATATACAGGTATATTGAATACAACACAAATAAAAAACACTTACTTGTATTTGTGAAAAAGGTTTTTTAGTTCTTCATAAAAAAATCGTCCAATTTGCTCTGCCGTTTTCTTTTGATTACTTGCCCTTCAACAAAATGGGCACACACTTGTAATTCCCCTATCGGGCTACCTTCACTACCTTCTTGCATAAAAAATCGCTGCAGTCCAACAATAAATTTTTTGGCGTCTGTTGTAGTAACAAGTTCAACCTTCGGGTCACCTTCGTCATCATCATCATCGTTATTGGTACGGTACCGCCCGTATTTGCGGCATATTTCTCTATTATTGCATCATCTATATTTTCGTTGCTATCGAAACATTTAATAGTTTCATCAACCTGGACAAACTCTTCAAAATTTTCCACTTATTTGAGAAAAGTGCAGGGATCATCTTCAGCTTCCATTTCTTCTAGCTCGTTTTTTACGACTTATTGTTAAACCCGCAGCGGGCAAAACAATTTCTAATTGTGGTTGCACTCACTTCTCTCCAACTATCAGCTACTAACTGAATTGCGTGCAAAAGGTTTAACTTTCGCGCTTACTTCTTTAGCCGTGGAAATCGAGGTCAGACGATTTTTTTCAATTTCTTCAAGAAGGTGACACACTAATTTACTTCGATAAATTGATTTCAGGTTCTTTATTATCCCCATGTCCAATGGCTGTACCAAAGCAGTCGTATTGGGTGAAGGGAATTCAATAGTAATTCTGTTTGGTTATCGAATTCGAACAAAAATGTAGCTTATTTTTAAACAAATACGAATAAAAAGATAATAACTACTGGACCAATTAAGCGGCTTTTTGGACCAATTAACCGACGTAATTTTACGTGTGTAACATCTATTTGATTTTGTTTTGTAAGTATTGGTCCTAATAAACGGCTGGTCCAATTAACCAGTGGTCCAAATAACCGGAATCCACTGTATTATCAAAAATCTGTGAAATTCGAAGGGCGTTCTTCTTTCCTCATGAATTTTGTTTCATCCTTAATAGTAGGAATACAAATTGCAGTATGTTTCGATTGTAGACAATATATACATTAATGTAGTCTATCTACGACAAATTAGTGGTTAACAATAATAATTATTGTTTAATAAATTAATTAAAATATTTCTAATTAAAAAATTTTTGTCATCTTAATTTCTTATTGAGTGGAACGGGTTTTATTAAATTTCACAATGATTGAAATTGTAGCCAATGGACGTTTCGGTCTTTTGTTAGGTACCCCTAAAAAAATCATTGTGAATTTATGATAATCAATTTTTTCAAATCAATCAGTGTTTTCGAACATTTTTTTTATGACTCTGTCTTGAAACTGTCAATTATTATTTTATTTGGATAAATATTTTCAATATTCTTGTTTTGTGTTTCAGATCGTTAAGAGCAGTTAAACAAATATGGGGTTCGGTTCGGAGATGGACGGGTGTGGCCAATTTGTTAAGTATAGCATGTTTTTTGCTAACTTCATAATTTTTGTGAGTATTTCTGGTACTTTTTATGTTTTATAAGTAATAAATTTGATTTTTTGTGTTCTTTTTCTGTAGGTTGATGATTCTTCTGACGTAAAATAAAGTAAAATTATATTATTTGGTAAAGTTCTATAAACAGTATATTTGGTAATAAATATGTTTTGTTTATGTTGGACTTTAATGCACTTGCTTCACAAATTTTCATTTTACTGTCGATGGAAAAAATACCAGATTTGACGAGTAGTCGAACTGGGGACTCTTAGTGTAGAAGCTAGTTGCAATGACCACTTTATCAACCGGCTTGGTTGTATGTATTCATTAAATGAATATGTACGTGTGTATATTAATTTAAAAATTGCGTACCCTGTAAGGTGAAATCTGCATTATATGTGACAAGATTTGAGTCTGTGGAAGCTGTAAAAGAGAAAGCGGCACGTGTCCTGAAGAAGCTGACAGAAGATGACTTCCAGCACTGTTTCCAACTATGGAAAATTCGCATGGAGTGTTTTAGGGATAGAAAAGGAGTGTATATTGAAGGTGACAATAAGTGATTATGTATAAAATAAAAATAAATTATTTTACGTCAGTCTCGTTATTTAATAGCCACACCTCGTATTAATAATATATTGATATTTTGTATTTGTATCATACAATTTAGTGTTCAATATAATATTCTTAGTGTAAAATTTTCTATTAAGTTTTGTCATAAATATTTTCAGGTTGGTGGTATCACAGTGTTTGGGATCGGAATATGGACGCTAATGGATAAAGCATTTATAAATGAATTATTGGGCACAAATTTGTTTATGGGAGCAGTTTATATAATTATCATCACTGGTGCACTAGTCACTCTCATAGCTTTCTTTGGATGTCTAGGAGCTATCAAAGAAATTAAGTGTATGCTGCTTACGGTAAGAATTTACTTCACAAAATGATATTTTAAAATTTGTAATGTTAAAGTGGTAAATAGTTTTGTAAACGGCACGCACTAAAAACACCTATGAGAATTTTTAGTATCATTTATTTTGTGTCTTGTGACAATCTTATAGTTTTTAAAATAATTAATTCTTTTAAGAAAATTTACTTATTTTCTTAAATGTTTATTTTGAATGAGTCAAGAGAGCATGATATTCTGTAATAATATCATATAATTTATTATGTGAAAATGATTTTACTTTTTTGAAATTCAGTTTTCTTATAAACAATATGGTTTATAATGCATACATAATTGATTAAACTTATCACACTTCCTTTGAACATTTGAACTCTTATTTGAAATTTATGACTCATTATCATGCATTCGTAATGAAACCGAGCTCACTATCAAGAGATTATTTGGTTTAAATGGGTATTCATTTTTGTAAGGTTATTACAAACACTTTGATAGTAATAAATCAAGTTTTATATGTTACATATTATGTAGCAATGTACAAACACAAATTTCTAGGGTGTTTGAAAATAAAAGGGGTTTTAAAAACTTTTTAGGTGGATTTTTCTGTAAACAACCACTCAGTTTTAATTCTCTGGATGAAAGAAGAAGGAAATAGAAAAAGTTCTTAGGGATATACATCTGAAGTACCTACATATTGTAACACTTAAGCCTTAAAAAGCTTGAAATTAGTTTGATTGCCCTATTAATAACTATCTGTTTATTAGAACTCTAATTTTATTGATTAAAAAAATAATTAAAGTGACATCTAACCTACCGGGTTGGTCTAGAGGTAAAGTCGTCGCCAAAATCACCTGTTTAACAGCTGATTTTTGGAGACGAAGGTTCCTGGTTCAAATCCTAGTAAAGGTAGTTACTTTTATACGGATTTGAATGCTAGACAGTGGTTACCGGTGTACTTTGATGGTTGGGGTTCAATTAACCATACTCTCTCAGGAATGGTCGGCCTGAGTCTGTACAAGACTACACCTCATTTACACGTGATATATATCATCGTCATCTCATTGGGTCATGGGGTTGCTTATTGTTCTGAATTGAACAGATTGCAACATACGTACACATACTAGGAATTAAAAAAAAAAAAAAAATTGACATGTGGTGTTACATTTACTTTTTAATGCATTCACTTGTATTTACTTGTATTTTTACTGCATAAATCTTAAAAAAACAGTTTTCTTTTCTTTTTCAGTACTTCTTAGTGCTTCTGTTGGTATTTGTAGTCATGCTTGTTGGTGGAATATTAGGATACATCTTCAGAGAAAAAGTAAGGTATACAATGGAACAGGAAATGTACACATCAATAAAATTTTATAATGAAAAGAGAAATATCAGAAGAGCTTGGGATGATACACAGGAGAACGTAAGTTCTAATTATTTTACTTCATGGAAAAAATCTGGTTTGAAACACACACTACTTTCTTTTGTTAATAATGAAGAATTTAACTTTTTTTAATCATTAGTAAACAATGTAAATTGTAAAACATAACCTAATTTTAATCATAAGTGAATGATGCAAAATGAAAATTAACTTCTTTAGAACTTAAGATAACGGAGAATCACTAATTGACTGAAAACTAGGCTCTGAAGAAAAAAATACGTGAAATAAAAGTTAGACTTTTTTGTTTCCTGTAAATTTGATTATAAATACTTTTGTTGTAAAATGCATACTAAGGCTGCAATCTTAAAAAGATCTCATTTTTTTACCCAATTTGGAATGTACAGAAAATCTCTAAGCATTATTGTTAAAAACATTATCAGTATTGAATCACATTATCAGTATTATCAGTATTTTACTCATTAAACATAATAACATGTTTCAGTTGATCCATTTTTAACTAAGTATACAAATTTAAAAAAAAAATTGAAACAAAATCTATTAACATTTTTGAAAGCTGTTGTATCTTCAGTCATTTGTGAAAAATAGTTTTATACAAATGGCTGAAGGTATAACATCCAATAATTTTAATAGATTTAGTTTAATTTTTTTTTATATCTGTGAACTCTGTTGATGGTGGATCCACTGAAAAACATTAATAAAAGATAAAATCATGTAAAAAGTTAAAAACAAATAAAATAGAAGCTATAAGAGGTTAGTAAAAATATTAAAATATTTTTACAATATAATTATTTTGCAGGCTGTAGGATGCATTATACAGATTCATTTATATTAAATAGTGAAGTACAGAAGAACATTTGATTCTAGTATGTTTAAAGTCACATCAACAGGTTCATTATTAGTGGCTTACTATGGGTTTTGCCATGTAATAATTTCCAGACCCTAGTCAGGAATCAAACCTGGCACCTTCTGCTTTGTTGGCTAATATGGTAACCAATATGCCACAAAGGGAGCCAACAAACTTTTTCTCTAACATTATTATAGGATTATTTATTTAGATATATGAGTAGCTTTAAACATTCATTGCTTTGAACTGTTCTATTTTTAAAAGTAAAAACACAAACTATAAATAATTTCTTGTATTACCAGTCAATTGTTTCAATTCTATCAAATAAAATTTGGCCACGCTGTTTAACATTTATGTATAGTTTCCATTGTCTTCATATCGTAGTGTCTTCTTTTTTGCTTTCTGGCAAAAGCAAACCATCCCACTCTTTACCCAAAATTTGACTTGTTCTTTATATAATAAATAAATAATTTAATGAAATAATCAAAGTTTTTAAAATTTTATTATCTATTTTTGCAGCTCCAATGTTGTGGTGTGGTAAATTACATCGATTGGAAGGGTAACATTCCTGACAGTTGCTGTCGTGAAATTGATGGAAAGGTAAAATTACTTTATTAAATATTACTGCGTAGGATAGGTTTCATTAAAATAATACTTATTATTCATTAGCTGTAATGTAAAGTAGGAAGTGGAATTTTTACACTGTCTATTATTGGTAAATGAACAACTAATTTTTAGGTTTGTGTGCCCTAGTGGTGCTATTTCCTGGTACTCACACTACATGTAAGTTACTTAACATGAGTTATAGTTCTATTCTGCCTGTTTGAAGTCTGTTTAAGACAATATTGTCAAAATTAACCTCAAATTTGTTAAATCATTTTCCTAGTATATATGATTGTCAAAATACCGGACAACAGAAAAAACAGTATAATGGTTTGGTCATATCAATAGGAATGTAGGCTGATTGATTACCTAAAAGTTTGATGCACTTGGGAATGGAGGGGAAAAGACCAAGGGGTAAACCAAAGATGTACGTAGATGGGTTCAGTTATGGATGGATTGGAAAAAAGATGTGATGCCAAGAGAGCAATGGAGAAGAGCTGGTTCAATGGGGGATAGAGAGGGGAGAAAGAGAGAGAAGAGAGAGTTCTATGGTTGAGGGGTGGGATGAAAGAGGGAGGGAGGAGAAGAGTTTGAAAAAGGGGAAAGGGAGAGAAAGGGAAGGGGCACGGAGGAAGAGATGGGAGGGGATAGAAGAGTGAGTGGTGGTGGGGAAGGGAAGAGAGAGGTGAAGAAGAATATGTTGGACCGAACCCAAGGAAACTTGGACGAGAATGATGATTATCACTATCAAATTTTTAAAAGGAATGTACATAATAAAAGGAATGTAGTAATAGTTGGAAGCTGCACTTCGAAAATACAATAGTTAAAAAAAATTGATGAAAAATATTTTCAAATCAAATTTTTTCCTTTTATTTTCAGAAAATTCCTTGTAAAAACTTCCAGACACAACTAAATATTTATACTGAAGGATGCTTAAATGCAACAGAAGTGTTTGTGAAAGATCACGCATACATAATTGCTACTTCTGCTGTCACTGTCTCATTCTTAATGGTAATTATTCAATTTATTTATGTATTTAGCATGTATACATCATCTTTGTTAAAAAAAATATTTTCTGTGGAGTGAATAATATTCCTAAACACTAATTGAACTGTAAAATGTAGCTGAAAACTTTGAAACATTAATGGATGTGTAACTATGTTTTAAGTATAGTGGCCTCTTTCTTAACTGACTTGGATTGAACAATTTTATAGTTTGAAAACCAAATAGGCCTCTATGTTTAAAAAAACTGTAGCTCATTTAGAACCATTTTTTTTGTCATCAGTCTCTCGACTGGTTTGATGCAGTTCTCCAACCTGTTCTACCTTGTGCAAGTCGTTTCATATCTACATACCTGTAACACCCTACATCTTTTGTAATTTTTAGAACCATACTGTACGGAACTAAAAATATATTTTTATGTATAACTCAATTTATGCCCCAAATTAATCACATATTGTAAGGTTAGATATAAAATTATACTTTACAACAATATATGAATGACTTAAATACCTTTTTTTGTCTTATTAACCCTAGAGCCGGCAATTGTCGATTTTGAGCCAAATGTTTCCACTTCTTGAACCAATTGCATTGCAAAATCGGATTTGCTTCATAGCATTGCAATGTTGTCGTTTTAGTTTTAATTTCATCTACAGACAGCAATGCTGTTTTGTACAGTAGTTTAGTAATGTACAAAGTCAATTTTTACAAATAATACAATAGTTTTAATTGCATATTCTGGCTGTGTTTCTCTGTTGAAACTATGCTATCCTAGAGCAGAATTTCATTATTTCTTGGTTTACATGATGTGTTTTTGTATATATTTTCTTCAGTTTTGAACATAGAATCGTTATTTTTTGGTTTTTTTTTATAAAAAATAAACATTATAATTAACGATTCGTTTGTAATGAATTTTGAAAGTAGAGCATAAGAAAGTTTTAAACAGTAGTGTCATCTGAAATTTTAGAAAAATATTTGTCTAAAAATTATTTTCAAATAGCTTCAGCATCCCTAACTGTCAGATGAAAATTTCAATAATGTATTTATTCTATTTTCTAAGTTTTCTTGTTCTTTTGATATGTCACGTGATAAGGTTTGTGATTTAAAGCAAATTTTTAATGATTTCTTTACGGTTCGCTGACCCGTATGCTAGAAATTCTCTGCCGGTCTAGAAAAATTTTATTACCGGCTATAGGGTTAAATAACATTAACTGTGTATTTATACAACTAGCAGTATTTCTGATGTACCGGTTTATTGTCTTGTTTTCATCTTGATTGAGGAAATCACCCAGTCGTAAACCCTCTTCACAGTTTTATATAAGATCCCTATTCCAGCATCTTTTAACCTCCTTTGTTGGCTGACCATGTGATAAAAAACAGAACTACTTTTTGTTGTCCTGGAACTAGCAGATTGAGTGCAAATAATTTAACGCTTCACCTGCATGTTATGGGCATGTACACACATTAGGGATTTAAAAAGAAATATTTTGCTATTTACTTTGCAAAATCTGGTTATGACGTACCTATTTTTCATTTTCAGATTTTTTACAGAATCCCGAAGCGTTCTCTTTACAGCCATGTAAAAAAAATTTAAATCTGTGTAGTAGAACTCCGTATTTAAGGACAAAGAGAATACATTGACCAGATTTTGCATTTTAATTAATATGATTATTAATAACGATTTCACCATATTATCTAACAAATTCTACACTACTTGCACTCTGATTTACAAATCCCATACATCATTTTTCACGAAATGTACAAACGTTTCAAAGACAAACTGCGAAATAATCCCAAAGCTCTAATTGCCAACCTTGACTCTCCGTATTTACCTAATAATACTCTACAAACACTGAAACCACGCTGGAGTGGTGATACCATTATGAAAATTTAACTAAGCCCACACAACCATTGGAATTACTGTTACTGGACAGCGATCTCCTCAAATTTTTTAAACCCATATTTTGTAATATTACTTTGTATCGTTTTCACTTGTTTGGTTAAGCTTTGTACATTGTGAATTTAATAAGTGAAATGTCAAAAAAATAAAAAATAAATAATTTATTTGTTTTTGTTTGTTTGTTTCAGCTGTTTGGCCTGGTCTTTGCATTTGTGTTGTTCAAAATAATAGAATAATATAATGTAGTTAATTAGAGAACTTGTACAGTACAATAGTAATAATTTTAATTATTTCCCACAATTCATAATCAATGTTTACAAGCCAATATAAAAAAGTGCTAATTATTTTGTACTATTTTATAATGTATTTAAAAAAACTTAAATTTTTAATCAAATGTATGTATGAAAACTGGAATGAATGGACACAGATGTTTAAATTGTGTAAATGAATGAATTATGTAATTTTTGTAAAAAAAATAATTGATAGGTTTCATCTTTTTGTGTAAATTGTTTAGATTACTCATTGAAAATAGAATTCTTTAGTGTCATAATTATGTAATTATTATAAAAAAAATGATACAAGTTTGACTGAAAATGTTATAACTGAAATACGGTAGATTCACCATAATCTGGCTTGTAAGGAACAGCCCTTAAGATGGATTATCAAAAACAACGGATTTGTAAAAATGAAATAAAAAATAAGAATTAATACTATACAATGAGGTCTATTTTAAAAATAAAGACAGAAATTGTACATTCCTGGTGTTTTATTTCACGTTTAATGAGTAAAATTACTGTAAAATTAAAATAATATTGTCCGCCTCTGTAGCATAGTGATAGCTCGCTAGCTTACAACACTGAGGTCCTGGGTTCGATTCTCGGCTTGGGTCTGGAAATTATGACATATCAAAACCCACCGTAACAGTTACATATCTCACCGTAGTCGCTAACAACCATGCTGTTGATGCAACTTTAAATAAACTAAAAAAAAATATTTTACAAATATGTAATTTAAAGTTTCAAACTAATTAAAACTTCTAAAATCACACCAATGAAAATAACTACCAATGATTTTCTGTTTTTTAGCAAAATGAACGTTTCAACTATTTTAATTACCAGAACGTCATCTGATGATACACTGTTCTGTTCTGCCTATTTTATAGAATTGTTAAACCCACTTAAAGCCTCTTCATATTTTTTTCACCTGTATCCAATATTAAATTGTTATTTCCTGTAAAGTGGCTTTCTTCGTGTATATTATTAATCGTTTCATCAGCAGTTATTAAGTGGAAATTTTTCTCATAAATTTTAGTTAGCTCATTGTCAACGTCGTCAACAATAAGACCTTGAAACTTAGCTAAGTTGCTGCTGATTTTTTAAGATTCAAATCCAGGTCATTACTTTCGAAAATCTGTGATATAGCTGATGAGTTGCCTGTAGTGTTGTTCTTAGGATGTCAAGGATTTGAAGCCAATAATTGTTTTCATGAAGAAATTATTTTATTTTTTGTTATGCCATTCCAAATTTATGCTAGAATGACCACCTGTCGGTTTTTCCCTACTTATCCTGCCTATTATTGTACAATTGCAAATACCAATGGATTACACTGGTCTGCATCAAAAATTCCCCTTGAACTTTAATAGGTGATCTTAATGTATTTTGACCCCCTAAATCCACATCTGACCTCCGTTTTGGTCCATTACCCACCATTTTTAGGGGGTGGGCCACTCCCCCTTATTTGCGAAATTTCAACTTTTTATCAGTCTGGTGTAACTATGAAATGAAATTCTGCAGTTGTATCATGTTTTTATGGTTATTCAAGGCCTACCTAACACTGAAAGAGTACAATAAGAGAGTATTGATGTATTGATACATTTTGTGCATTTTTACTTATACAATTTTTCTGGTTCAAGATATTTGTCATCGAATACATGAACTAAAAGAGAGTGGTTTTACTTGGAGGTAACTTTTCTCTTGTACTGATCTCTGGGAGTTTCACGCAAGAGTGACCAGCAATAGTCTGCTAACATACTTGAGTTCCACTTCCCAGAGAACAGTTTTTCGAAGAGTGCAATGGGTCGATGAAACCTTCTCTGTGTGCATCGTAAACTGCTCCCAAGTTTTCTGGGAAAAAGTCCAATTGCGCGTATAAAAGGTGAAATTTTAATAACATGTTGCAACCCATCGACTCGTATGCAGATATTAATTCTTCGACGAGTTCAACATAATTTTCACTAAGCTAAGCTTATCACTTGGTCCGGCTTCCCACCCTGCCACACCTCTGAACTAACGGTTATATCACCCCTCCCCCTTCGGTCTTCATGCATAAATGTGCATGCACTGAGATAACATTTTCTATGGAGGAGAGGATGGGGTACTTACAACCTCCCCCCACCCCTCACTTTATTAGGAATAACCGCTTTTAGGTGTTTTTTTTTGAGAATTTCGGGGTGGGCCCTCAAAAACGGTGGGTGATTGAGAGAAACGGAGGTCAGATTTGGATTCAGGGGGTCAAGATACCTAACGATCACCCATCAAAGTCCAAGGGGAAAAAACTTTATTTATTTTTGCAGACCAGTGTTGGAGATGCTGGATTAATAACAACAGATTACCATGAGTCTACTGTATTCACAGTTTTAACATATTGACAGCCAATTTAGATACCATGATGTTATCATGTGTACGTTCTTGAATGAATAATGTTTGTACAAGAGAATTCTCTAAGTGTGTATTATTTAAACTTAAGTATTTTCTACATTTTGTAAAAAGATTTAGTTTAATTTATTTAAGTAATTATTTATTTTCATTTTTATAATTTTATTTAATGTATGTAGTTATTTTGTTTTATAATAATATCATGATATTGTTGCAATTGATGTTAATAATAGTGTAAATAGATTAAGCAGTCATTTTCTGTATATATTTTATGAAATTCAAATATTTATGTATCTTTTTCAATAATTTTGATTTTTTTAATGGAATTTTATATGTAAGCTTAGTAATGATGTAGCTAATAAAATTTTAATATGTTGCATTAACTTTTATTGTAGTAGGTCTATATCAGCTTCCAGTTTATTCTTTCCCTCCATATTACTTATCTTGTGTGTAAATCATGAATTATTTCTTTATCTGTATAAAAATTTTTATTTAAAATAAGTCAGTAGAGATATTAAAATTGTTAATCAAATCATAAATAAAATATCTTGTAAAATTATTAATTCTTTGGTAAAATATAATTGCATTCTTAAATATTATGTCAAGTGCCAGTACTTAGGTTGTTTTACGAGTTTAAATGCTGTGAAATTATTATTGTTTTTGAGTTAGGAGGTTAAATTAAGCCCAATGTATGTCTATTAGCAACTTAAGGTCATATTCATTGACTGTTTGCATAGGAGAGAATCTCATTTTTGTGGTTAAAAAAGTTTTTGAAACCTAAAAATGCCTACCTACAGATATCAGAAATGAATTAATGTCCTATAGCCGAGCGAGTGAGAGGGAGATATGTGGCATAACTATGCATGCTCCCAAAGGTCTTTACCGTTATAATCCAGATCTGAAAACATACTACAGTCGTTATCTTGTTTGTTAGCTTACTGCATGCATAAACGCTTCCTCACAACAATGAAAAAAATTATACAATGTTATTGGAATGGCGCGTAAGGCTTGTGCGAGTGAAAGCGTTATGCATTCTCTCACTCCCACGGCTAGGGGACTTTAGTTCATCTGAATACTGTACCTTTGCAGTATTTGATTGTAACAACATTGGAGATGACAGGACTCTTGTTGAATGATGTAGTTGTGAGGATTGGACCAAATTAAGCAACGGGAAAAACACAGTTATGTAATTTTTACACCATGATGTTAGTTCATGTATGTAACTATATACCTTATTAGTATTTATGTTATTGGGAACTACACATTTTTGATAACTACCCTATTTGTCCTTTACTTTTCAGTGTTGTTGCAATGTTTTTGACTTGTATTTGAATAGGTACATCTACTAGAGTGTGTCAATGGCTTATTGTCAATTAGTCATCTTATAAAGTTACACAACCAGTGTTACTCAACTTCTTGTAGCCACTGCCAACCATTTGACTGACTGGGCTGACACAGGAGGCAATTACAAATATTAAAAATAAAATAATAATTTCTGATAAATACTTTGGATTATTACTTAAGCTAAATATTTGAGAATTTAATTGAATCTATGTTTAAAAATACTCATAGATAACTTTATTTCTGTACTTTCTTATTTATTAAATCTATTCATAAAATTTCTTCAAGAAATAGTTTGAAGAAAATGTAGATTGACATTTTTTTGTTTGTTTTATGTTGACTGTTATTCACAATAAAGGCGCATTTACACGTGCAATGATTTGCTGGTGCCAGTATTGATGCCAGTTTAATTTGGATGCCAGAAGAGGTTTACACATGAAACACTTTTTGTCGCGCCTGTTTCATTTTGTTATGTAGTGCTGTTTTGCAGTGTCAAGTTCGTGAAAGCTTGCGGAACAGTTGATTTGTTACATTGGTATTGATAGTTTGGAGGTCTGTTTTTATAAGACGAACAGTGCACTTCCCACAACAAGGAAGTTGTTCATATTTTCCCAAAAATTTCATGGTTTCATCACTACTCCATCTCTTATTTTTCAAAATTTTGCTCATTTTAGTTACCGTTTAAAGATACAGTAAAATAAAAAACTATCTATATGAAAATAATGGGTGTTTTATTAAGGACGCAACCCTGATTATAAGAAGATAGAAGTATTACATTGATAAATTTTCTGTCCCCCAATCGGTATGTTGGCAACAGTGTACTCAAGGCCAACTAAAACAGTTGAAATTGGACAGTTAAAATGTTCCAGTCAAGCATTAGTGTGGTGACAGCAGTCGTTTCGTTATATTGAGTCAGCAATGGTTTTTTCCAAGGAAGAACCAGGTATTTTATTAAGAACGCAACCTTATGTTAAAAGCCACAATCTACGGCATATTTTTATTTTCCGTACTTTACAAATTATTAATAATTCTAAATTATTATTTTACAAATGAATAGCAAATTGCAATGAAAACATTGTATTACTTCTATCTTCTTTTAATTAGGGTTGCGTCCTTAATAAAACACCCGTTATATAATAATAGATAATGGATGATAGTGAAAAATCAATTCGAAATTAAACCACCTTCTACATGCCATTATCTTCTCTTATATTCATTTTATGAATGATCCTTGTAAGTAATAAGTTATAAAATAATTAAATTTATTTCTCCTATAATTAATTTATAGGTAATTTTAAATAAAATAAAATTAACAATTTATGCAATATTTGAAAGTTTTCACTTGCATTAATAAATTATATGCGAAATTCATGTTATTAATATGAAAATATTGCAATATTCGTAATAAAAAGTTTTTTCTTATTTTTATTGTTTATTTTATTTAAAATTCCATTTTTTATCCCTAATGTTTTTACGTTAAAATCTGTTAGTAAGTAACTCCATGACCCAATGAGTTAAGGATGATGTGTATGACGTGTAAATGAGAAGTAGTCTTGTACCCATCCAGGCCAACCATTCTTGAGAGAGTTTGGTTAATTGAACCCCAACCGCATTGGTTTAGTTGGTAACGTGCTCGCCTCTCATCATGCAGTCTTGGGTTCGAATCCCATTCAGGCACAGTATATTTTCATACGTTATAAAAAATCATTTCATCCTTCACCGTCTGCATTAGCATTAATATTGCAGAACAGTCGGACGTTAAACCAAAAAAAAGAAAGAACCTTAACCATCAAGGTGTACACTGGTAACCACTGTCTAATATTCAAATCTGTATAAAAGTAACTACCTCAGCTAGGATTTGAACCAAGAACCTTTGTCTCCAAAAATCAGCTGTGAACAGCTGACTTGCAATGATGACTTTACCTCTAGACCAACCCAGTGGGTTACCATTCCATTAGAATCATTTTTTAACTGCAAAGAAACTTTTTTTAGGGTGGTAAGTATTTGATTTTCATAATTAACAAATGTTATTTATAAAGAATCGTTAAACTCTGTACATTTTGATAGATTTTAGAAATCAGGTTTGTTAAATTAATCTTGGTTTTGTGGTAATTTGATAATTGAACTTTATAAGATAATGTTAGGTCTTATATGGTAGGAACATTAGAAATTCCTTCTTTAAACTGTTTAAGCTGGTTTTTATGGGTAACCTAGCAGCTTATTCAAAAATAAATCTTTATAATGCATCCTGCAGTTTGAAATTATTTCTATTTCATATAATGAATTTATATAATAATTTCACCAACCTTCTTTTTAAACTGCCGGCCGCATTGGCAAAGTTGGTAATGTGCTCGCCTCTCATCATGCAGTCTTGGGTTCGAATCCCATTCAGGCAAGGCATTTTTTCATACGTTACAAAAAATCATTTCATCATTCACCGTCTGCATTAGCAGCAATTGTAGAACAGTCGGCCGTTAAAAAAAAAAAAAAAAAAAAAAAAAATTTAAACTGCGTCACCTTTATTTTTATTTTTGCTTACACATGTTTCGGTGGATCCACCCTCATCGGAGTAAATTAAAAAATTGAAACTAAAAAATTTTTATCTTACTTATTTAAAATTTACAGAAGATGATAGATCTTCAGTCATTTGTATAAAACTGATTTAAAATTAATTTATTTTAATTTATCCCTTCTCATGTTTACTGTAGATAGCAGCAGCAGTCGATATCACTTCATCATTCCTAAATTTGACCTGTTTATTCAAAATGTCCTGCTTTTGCTCTTTTAAATATTTATAAATATGGAACATCTCATATTTTTCAATTTTATTTTTATTTTCTAATATTAAATCTGATAATATTGCATTACAATATAATAAAATTATTAATAATAAGTTATACAAAACATTAAATAAATTTTATAAAATCGCATACACATGTAATAAAAAAAAACTACTGTCCACAAATATAATTAAAAATAATATAAATGACACACTAAGCAATAAGAAAGGTGCGTATAAAGTAGGTTGTGGTAATGAGGATTGTAAGAAATTTTACATTGGTATGAATAGTCGCAAATTTTTCAAGTGAGGTATAATGAACATAAAAAAGCTCTGAAATGTGACTACATTATACCAATCATATAAAAGAAGAAAAACATAAATTTGGCAAAATAGATGAACATTTTAATATGATAGAACAATGTAATATAGAAAATAAAAATAAAATTGAAAAATATGAGATGTTCCATATTTATAAATATTTAAAAGAGCAAAAGCAGGACATTTTGAATGAACAGGTCAAATTTAGGAATGATGAAGTGATATTGACTGCTGCTGCTATCTACAGTAAATATGAGAAGGGATAAATTGAAATAAATTAATTTTAAATCAGTTTTATACAAATGACTGAAGATATAAATATCATCTGTAAATTTGAAATAAGTGAGATAAACATTTTTTAGTTTCAATTTTTTTATTTACTCTGATGATGGTGGATCCACCAAAACACTAATAGCTTATTTTATTTAATAAATAAATAAATAAACTTAATTGTCACATAAAATAATTTACAATGTATATTACAAGTGAAAAATTTTTTGGAGTAGGAAATGGAAAGGTTGTATTACTGGACATAAGACCAGTCACTCAGTTTGAGTGACCAAGGAAAACTGTGTGAAATCCTTGACCAGGACAGCCAAACATGACAATAAAATTAATTCTCAATAGTTTAGTGTTTATATTTCCAAGCAAACATGTAGCTTTTTAGCACTAAATTTTGGTGGGATGAGAGGGTGCTGAATCTGGAGATTTTGTTGTTTTATTTAGTACTGTGGTGAAAATGAGTGAAGTAAACTGCTAGGATGTAATCGTGAATTGAACCAGGGACCCACGACATATTAGTTTGGTATGAAATTTAAATTTTCTGTTCAGGGGGGGGGCTGATGCCCCAAACCCCCTGGGTATGTGCCTTTTCCCAAGTCAACTTATTAAGTGTCCATTAAACAGTTTATGCTTTCAGTAACAAAAAAACAAAATAGGGATAGATAAAAAATAATTATAATATGGTAGACAATACAAAGTATTTTGAAATAAACAACAAATCTATTAAAATTCTAACATAAACTGATACTCATCTTTGTACATAAATTGTAAGACTTCTGACATTAAATTAAAAAATCTGGTGTGAAACACTCACACAACTTTCTCTTGCCAATACAAATAATTAACATATAATGTAACATTAGCAATAAAACATTAGAAATAAACAAAAAAACTCTCCTTAATAAACATAACCTAATTTTAATCATGAGTAAAAGACGCAATATGAAAATCAACCTTAGTTTGGCTTAAAAATACGGAAAATCACTGTTTCACGCTAAACTAGGCTCTATAGAGAAAAATGCTGTTCATAAAAGTTGTAGATCTTTTAATTTCCTATAAATTTGGTTATATACTTTTGTCGTTAAATGCATACTAAGGCTGAAATCTTTTAAAAAATCGATTTTTCACACGTTTTCGTGAGAAAAAACAGAAAATCGTTAATTACTGCTAAACTAAGTGTTATACAAAAAGAATATTTAATTTAAAAGTTGTAGGATTTTAAATTCTCTACAACTTTTAATATATAAATTTTTGCGCTAAAATGCATATTAAAGCCACAATCTTAAAAAAAAACAATTTTTTTACGTGAAAACAGCCTCACCAAGAATTTCAGCAAACATGGCGCCTACCCTATCTTGTAGAGCATCAAAAATTAGGTTGATATGATAATGAGTTATGAAGAAATTGAACCTGGGACTGCTGGCATAGAAGCCAAGTTGCAATTTCTATGTTGTTTTAAAGATACATAAGAGAACACAATCATCCTATTAATGTTTGATATTGATATAACTAAAAACTAATAATAACCTTCATCATGTTTCGTAAAATATACCACAGTGTAATTTCCAAAGAAGTAAACCCCTAATGTTAGTTATTGTTTTTACTGATCAGGCATATTAGCTTTCTGAGCAGAAAGAAAATATTATAGATACCATGTGATATTAAACTGTGTAAAACATATATCTGAGCAACTCAGAAAATAAATTTCATTACGATAAGTAAATACTATTTGTCTGTAGTAACATAAACAAAAATAACATTAAATGAACAAAAGTTTCTTTTTATTTCTGTGCATTATAAATGACTATAAATTATAATTGTAAATTTTGTATGTAAGGCCAAATGGATATAGCCTAATGGTTTTAGTGCGCATGACCTTCTGGACATACAAGTAATCAGTCTGTTTTCTGATGACTAACAATAACAGATTTTTAAAAAACTTAAATAGTATTTTTCACTCATAGAAAAAGCAGAAAATTATGAATCCTGTTGAATCAAAAACTATTTTTTTGAACCATCGTTCACAAGTATAAATATATCATTTAACTTCTTTTGGGTCTTTGCCCATTGGAAAGTATCATACCATGACTGTATTAGGACCATGTTCGGCGTGAAAAGAACCACTCTGATCACTACTATGTTCACTGCAACGGATAGACAGCATTCTATACCCGTATACAATGCGTATGATACTTACCATACCCGTTTGGTAGTCATTCAGTCCTCTTCTGTCTGTTGCTGTATACGAGGTGTGGCTATTAAATAACAAGACTGATGTAAAAACTTTAATTTTAATTTTATATATAATCATTTATTGTCACCTTTAATATACACTCCTTTTCTATCCCTACAACGCTCCATGCGAATTTTCCATTGTTGGAAACAGTGCTGGAAGACATCTTCTGTCAGCTCCTTCAGGACATATGCCGCTTTCTCTTTTACAGCTTCCACAGACTCAAATCTTGTCCCTTATAATGCAGATTTCACCTTAGGGAACATGTAAAAGTCACATGGTGCAAGATCTGGTGAATAAGGTGGATGTTCTAACACTGAGATGCTGTACTTGGCTAGGAACCTCTTGACAGATAATGCGGAATGAGCTGGCGCATTGTCTTGGTGGAGAACCGATGATTTGTCCTTCCACATTTCAGGGTGTTTTTTCCTTACTCTTTGACGTAGTTTAGAAAGTACTTCAAAATTGTAATATTGATTAATTGTTTGACCTTCAGGAATTCAGTGAAGGTACCCAATCCCATGGACATAAAAAAAACAATCATCGTCATGGCTTTAAATTTTAACTTGCTCATTCGAGCTTTTTTGGCTCTCGGTGAAGTTTGGCTCTTCCAGTGCGATTGGGGCTTCGTTTCCGGATCATAAGTAAAAAACCACGTATCATCACATGTTATTATCTTCTACCTGTTCCCTAAGGTGAAATCTGCATTAAAAGGGACAAGATTTAAGTCTGTGGAAGCTGTTAAAGAGAAAGCGGCACGTGTCCTGATGGAGCTGACAGAAGATGACTTCCAGCACTGTTTCCAACAATGGAAAATTCGCATGAAGCGTTGTAGGGATAGAGAAGGAGTGTATATTGAAGGTGACTATAAGTGATTATGTATAAAATAAAAATAAATTTTTTTATGTTAGTCTTTTTTTTAATAGCCACACCTCGTATTTGTTGCGGACGCGCGCGGTAACAACGCGCATCATGCATGGACCGTGCCGTCACGTACAAAATATTGCGGCCGGAAAATTGTTGATTGAACGGCCATGGCACGCTACGTTGTTGGCTGGTGATGGGACGGTCTATGGGCGTTTTCCGATACTAATCTAGACAAAAAATATTTATTTTCACTTGTCGGTACGGTTACGGTCCTAATATGATACGTTATAGTGGTCAAAGACTTTTGATTTGAAATTACGTATGGATTACATTAGAATTTACACACACAGATGGAGCATACTTTCGGTTTATCGCTAAGCGACACTGTTTGACAGGGGCCAACCAATATCCTTTATGTACTGTAACTAGAATTGAAAGAGACTTTATGTTTGTTTCTGATGGAGCATTGCTATTTAATTCACTGTGACAAACTACGAATATGTGGTACAAGAATGAATATGTAATTTTAACTCAATCAGATGATTTTTTGATTAACTGGTTCTAACGCACGTCGAAGTCAACAAAAACAAAAATACCATATAATTTATAAAACAGGTTTGTGTATTGTAAATAATATATAGTTTCATATCATTTTATCATAGTTTCTCATGCCGCCAACATATGTTACTGCGCTATCTTTCGGCAAATACCGTAATCTTGAAAAATTGTTTTTATTAACCTTTCATGACCCGAGTTTTTAACGATAATTAAAAAAATAAACATGTTTGAATAGATTTGAAGAATATACTGTCGATATTGTTTTACCAGTAGTAGGTTTTTATGATTAAAATTAAACATTATATTATCCTGATAATTTTTTGTTATTGTGTTTGCCCCCCTGAAGCATATTTTATGCCCGAATATCGTGAATTTGTGATGTATGTGTTCACTTCATGATGGAATTTATTATTCAATCTCTGAAAGACGAAGGATGGTAAATAAATTTATTTTAAATATTCTGTAATTAAATATTGTTATTCCAGTGGAATAGTTTGTGTTTTCGTTGTTTGGTAATTAAAAAGATAACCTAGTTCATAGCCCCCATAACCAAACTTCTACTTTCCCGTATACAAATAAACCGTACCTCCTGAAGTAAGATCAATTGTCATCTTTTCTTCAAAATTTTGATCTTTAACAATAACTTGATTGAGTAAAACACTTATTTTCCCTGCACGGTCCCGTTTCTGTTTGTAGAATTTGAAAGAAAATAATGTAGTTTAAATCGTGGTTTTTTACGTCAGGTGCATCCAGCTTTACTGATTCAATAGTCGTATAAAAAACCTAACTTTTTCTCTTGCTAAAATAATTTTTCAGTCGTGTAACTATCTTTCATGTTTACCTGTTATCTGAAATTGTAAACAAAATCAAGTCTATTGCGTTGTCTTTATTAAATAACGTCTAATCAATGTAGGCCCTGTGTTCCAGGTCATTAGCTCTTCGTGTAGTAGGTGGTGATGTGAATTATCGTGCGTAAAAGTGTCACGTTTTGAATCTAACCCATTCTAGTGGTTGGAATTGTACTTATTTTTTAAGTAATTGATGGATTTTTTCTAAGACCCCGCTGTTCAATTACATTTGGTTGTAAACTATAAGCAACTTACACTTGTTGGGTAGGTTTACTACCCATGAGGAACTCATAAGTGAAGAATGTCCTCTCAATATATTTTCCACATAGAATTAATCTCATGTAATTATCCTTCTAATAGAAAATGTTTGAAAATGTTTTTAGAAAAAATATTTATGACAAATGAATTGTTGTGTATTATAAATAATTAAATGTCAACTTCTTGTCTACAGTTGTTAAAATACATAAAATTAAAAGGTTTTAATTCTGTAACATTGGGCATTATAGTACAACTTTTAAATGTGTACCTAATTATTGTAATTTTGGTTAAACATTGGAAATATAACTTTATAATTGCCATTTTTTGTTTGTTTAACTGTAGATTTCCTTGTTTCACAGTAGTACCTACTAGTTTATATCTTCAAAACTTTCCACTTCTTCTTACGAACAATAAAATTTTGAAAAAGCCATAATTAATTTTAAATTAATCATATACTCAAAATGTTGTTGGTTGAGAAACTTGGACCAAAAATTATGTACTGGGGAAGTATTTTACTTTTCTGTGGAACATGTTTAATGTCTATGACAAAATGGATCTGCTTTTTGATTTCCTGGCCTTGGTGAAAATAACCTGCTTACTTCCCCTGTGATAGTCTTATCAGTTTTGTCTAAGTTAAGTGTGCTAATTATTGGAGTACTGTTTTCAAACATTTTTTCAATCCTAGTGTTTAGAGTATTCGACTAAGTTAAGGTAACTTTTCGTAATCCCCTTCCCAAACATTTTTCTCAACGTAAATTTTTACTGATATGTTAATTTTGGTTAGTGTCTTACATTAGTAAATAGTATCGCTAGTAATATTTCTTAACCGATAAGTCTAACAATTTATTTAATTTCTGTTTGATTTTATATATTTTTTTACATTTGGCTATTGTAATGTAAAGTTTTGTGGTTAGCTAGTGTTCATATAGTTTTATACAGTTGTTGGTGACTAACTGGTACCATGCTTTGTATTGTGAAGTGGTGCAGTCAACTTGTTTGGAGGGAGCTGCTTACCTGCATTAGAAGAAATGATTATACATAGCAAATGTATTTGTATGTCTAGGCTATATATACAAAATTCAACTCATTTTTCATGCAAAACTGGGAACCATTAGATAGATTTTGATGTAATTCTCACCATTTTGAACAGCATTTAAATTTAATGAGGAAGGTTAAGATGTAAAAAGTGTTGAAAAGCTGGAAAATCTTGAGATGTATTATCGTTGATGTCAAATTGAAACGAGTTTTATATTAGTACTGTGACTGAAAAAGTAGACTATATCAGTTTAATTTACTGAAAGTATTGTATTAAAAAAACACTATACAGTAGAAGTAATACTTAACAAAATTGGGTCACAGCCATTTATAATAGTATTTATAGAACACAAAATGAATCTGTTAACTGTTACTGGTAACAGTGTATAATTTTTGGAAATAACGCTATTTTTTACATGTTTTTTGTGTGAAACTTCCTTTTTTTGAGAAAGTAAGCAGATGTGATCAAATCAAAATTTATAAATTAATATCTTAGTGACTTTAGAATACATTGTAATTACTTAATTTTCTGTTTTAGGTATTTGTCAAATGAGGCTGTAAATAAATTCAGTGAAAGTGGCAGTAATACAAATATTAAGAGTATTATATCAAAAGCACTTGATGTAAGTACAATTTTTCTGTTGTACTGTATTTGTAGCTATGTGATCTTATATAATGGGTTGACCCTTCAGGTTTGGTAGCCTGAAAATTGAGCATCGTAGATTGGACTGGCAGTTTCATTGATGTTGTAGTGGTCTGTCCAACTGTTTTCTATGGCTTGGCTTCGGAATTTAATTTACAGTCAAGTCTGGCATTCTTTTGTCACACATTTCCATCTATTTTCTTTCACTGTCTGCATTTGTCTTTATGTGCATAACAATGGACCATAGAACATAGACGCAAATATTAAGACTGGGTTAGTACGTATAGTTGGATGTGAAGATTATCTGGAAGACATTATCTTCTCCCTCATCATCTAGGAAATACCTAATAACCAGTACCTGTTGAAGAATTTTAACAAATGACAAAACAATCATGAGACGTACACAGTTGTTGTAGGCAAAGTTATACAGGGTTTGTATAAAAAGTAACCGGACTGAGCTTGTGACGCCCAGGTAAAACGTTTGTAAACCGGTTGTTGGTGCTCTAGTGGTGGTGGGGGATCGAGGGAAGGGGAGCGGGCCCGAGTCAGTTGCTTCTAGATGCTTGGAGGGTTAGCATCGTGTGAGAGCGCAGTGCGTGTTCAGTGATCTCGTCGGAGTGAAAATGGAGCGTACCATCGAGCAACGTGTTAACATCAAATTTTGTGTCAAACTCAAAAAAACGCCTACGGAAACTCTTAAAATGATTAATGAGGTTTACAGTGAGGAAGCTATATCCAGAACTCACGTCTTCCAGTGGCACAAGAATTTCCGAGAGGGCTGCGATGACGTCCACGAAGAACAGCGCGCCGGACGTCCATCAACCAGTCACACGGACCCAAATGTGCCAAAAGTGTGTGATGTGTTGAACACTGACCGTCGTCTGAGCATCCGAGCAATCGCAGAAGAGGTCGGGATCGATAAGACTGACTGCCCGGGTTCGCCGAGTCTGTCCGGAGATTGCCGAATCCTGGATCCTCCACCACGACAATGCGCCGTCGCACACCTGTCTGCTTGTTACCGACGAATTGGCCAAACACTCGAGGGCGACGTTGCCACAGCCTCCCTACAGTCCGGATACGGCACCACCGGACTTCTTCCTATTCCCCAAGATCAAGAGAGTACTAAAGGGGATGTGGTTCGAGACTAGAAGCTGTTCAACTCGCTACGACGAGGACTCTAGAAGCTTTATGGGTTGCTGACTTCCAGGGGGCGTTCAGGGACTGGAAAATCCGATACCAAAGGGTTATCGACTTCAATGGGGACTACTTCGAAGATTTCTAGAAAAAAAGTGTAGAAATTTTGCCAATAAATATGTTTTCTAAGTTCAGTCCGGTTACTTTTTATACAAACCCTGTAAATAGCTGTAAGCTATCGTAACAAATATTTCTTTATTGTATGTCTCTAATTAATAGAAAAATAAGTTTAGACAACTTGCTAAATAAATATGATGTGACATTTTTGTTAGTTGATCTGGTATAAGTAGGTATGCTTGGTTTTATTTTACAGTCGGATTTGAGAGAAATTGGTGGTCCAAGTTTTCCTGAGGATATTGTTAAAGGAAAATTAGAATCTGTAAGTAAATTGTATATTTATTTGTATTAATACTTGAGCAACATTTATTAGTGATAATCTCTTATAGCCTTGCATTAAAATTTCTTGCGCATTTATGTCATAAATTCAATGTACTTCATCTATAGACATATTTACAGAGGTTAATGAATGAAACTTAAAAAAAATACATCAAAATTGCATGATGTAGGCTAAGAAAGAATTAATATTATTCCGTAATACATCATGACAACTAAAATTATTAATACAGATGTAACTGAAAAACGATTATATTAAGCGAAGGTAATTTACATTGACATTTAAAATACCTAATAGTGCAAGATAAAATATCCAAACCTGATATTCTCTAATGCTTGCTATACTCTGAATTGTATTAATTGGCTACGTATACTTAATTAAAAATCGTGCACAGTTTGTAAATTCTTTATTGTAAATGGCTCAAAAAGTGTTTTCATGTGATTAAGGTGCCCATGAAACTCGAAATTCTTCGAATGTACGTGGTAATCAGTTTCAAATTTAGGAGGATTTTTTAAAGTGAATATTCAATTTAGGGAGTGTTTTAAATAATGGAGATTTGAATTGCTTAGTTTTAACTCTTATACATCTAATAGCTAATATATTGTTGTTAGTGAAAACAGTTCCATGTTTTTTTTTAAAAACATCACTCGAAGTTTTCTTAATGTCTCATAACAATTTCCAATTTTTTGGATAAAAAAAGCCAAGTCTATTGGCGAGATCTCAGGGTTAGTGGTAGAAGAGTTATTGTTCTCAAACCTATCAATCGCACTAGGGCTAAAGTGCTTAAAACTTTGTTTCATATCAGACTTAATTGATTATAGATTTATGTATTGCATGTATATTTACAATACAACTTTGGTGATAATTTTTATTGAATTTTTTTTGTTTTAGATTCCAGGTAATATTGTTGTACAGATTCAAAAAGTAAGAAATGTCTCTGCTCCAAAAGCAAATGAGGAATCTAAGGCTGCTCCAAGAATGTTAAAGGTCACTCTAACTGATGGTCATACTGTGTGTCATGCGGTTGAATTAGAACCTATTTCTTCTCTCAGGTAAATAACAAAAACATCATTGAAATTCAAGAAAAAAATGGTTTTATTAATAAGTTTTCAATTTTTGTGTTTTTTTAACACCTCTTCAGGATCTTTGCGATATTGCTATATAGTTAAATATTAAAACTTCCTTTCTTCACCATAATAGATGAGGAATCTTACCAGCCATGTCAGTAATGTACATAATTAATGATTACATAAAAAACTAATATAAAACAAATAATAATTATTGTATTAAAAAAGTTGTTTCTTTAAGTTAAAAATTCTCTGTTGTCTCATCTTGACAGTGCTCTTCTTTAAATGCTACGCATAATAATGGTTTAACCCTTACGACACGGACTGTTTCTTGTAAAACAGAAGAATTGTGAAGATCAAAACACGCTCTCAAAAGAACTGTTTTTCTAACGTTATTACTGATGAAAAGTTCTGCAAAAAATACTGCTGATTCATTTAGTACGTACACCTCATTTGAATATGATAACATGAAAATCGCGTCATAATTCTTTGCATTAGGGATGGGAAATTTTCATCCGTGAAAATTTTTGTTTACTTTAGATTTTTTACTATCACGGGCTTAAATTTCAGTTCAGCAAAAAAATTTATAAAACTTTTTTTGTAGAAAAGAGTTTACTGAATAATGTATATTTTTCATTTAAATTCCCGTAAATATTTGACAAAGTTACAGAATGTTCAAAATGAGTCCATTTTGGAAGGTGAAGGAATGAATGGTAATTTACATTCTTTACAGTGACCATGGAGAGCAGCTGCCAACCAGCCTTATGGCTGTTAACTAGAGAGAGAGAGAGAGACAGTGACCTCACAGACCCATTATTACATTTCGGTTACAGCTGTAAGAAAATCAATGTAGGAAATATTTTTCTGTACAACGACGTTTTTTGAACAATTCTGTACGTGCCTTAAGAGGGAAGCCGTTACAAATCCCGTGCAACCTTGTAATGTGTTGAATTTTTGACTTTGTGTTGGTAAACCCCCTCCTGAACAGTAAAATAAACTCTTCTAACACCATCAAGGGCAAATTCCTTAACATAATCGTCATAGCTTCAACACAAACTAAAGTACATGCATGTACGTTGACTTACACACGAGCTGCATGGACTTTCAAAACAAACAATTCTCAAACAATCAATGCTACCTACAAACTATAGAGAGAATAAAAAATTTCCCCTTTATGATGTTCTATTTCTGAAAACACTATCAGATGTGTTGAAGAATTCCCTACAAGAAAAGTGCAATATATACTGGTCTCCGATTTATGCTGACCTTGCAGAAGCATGTTTTATCGCCCCTCCCACAATCCATTCAGCATCACCTAAAATTAGATCAACAGTGTGAACAGGGTTAATATTGATTGAGGGTAATTTAAAGAAATTAGTTAAGAAGTTTAAACATGTTTATAATTTAACAGTATTGTTTTGTTTCAGTTTAAACACTCCACCAGGAACGAAGTTGCTGTTAAAAGGAGATGTTTTATCTTTGTCACATGGAATGTTGCTGTTGCAGTCTTCAACAACCCAAGTTCTTAGAGGTGTTGTACCACAGCTGATTGAGAAGTGGGACTTACATAGGGTTTGTATTTAAGAATTTTGGAAAATAAATTATTTTTATAGAATATAAGTTGTCTTTGATTCTGTTATTACACTAAAGAGATCTAAATTTTGCTTTAAAAACTGTAACTGGAGGAGAAATAACCATGGCAATCGATGCCCCATAAACCTAACAAATAAACGAACGATAACTATTATTATAATAGCTTGTCGCCTATTTTTCATACTTTTCATCATGAAGAACGTGTATAATTTTTAGTGTTTCTTAGAAAGTAACATTTCCAGTATTTCTGTTAGGGAATATTTTTGTCTTAAAAACATTTTTGACGTTGAATGTTTTTGTGATTATTTGATGTACTTTGTTACAGTAAATAGATTGATTATTTTAATATAAAACCCACTGGGTTGTTCTAGTGGTAAAGTCGTTGCTACAAGTCAGCTGATGTAGAGACGAAGGTTCCGTGGTTCAAATCCTGGTAAAGGTAGTTACTTTTATTTGGATTTGAATACTAAACAGTGGTTACCGGTGTACTTTGATGGTTCAGGTTCAATTAACTATACTTTCTTAGGAATGGTCAGCCTGATTCTGTACAATAATAGACCTAATTTGTATGTCATATGTATCCTCATGTTTTTGAGTTATGGGGCTGCTTATTGTTACAAATAGAACAAATTGCAATGTACACACATTAGGGTTTAAATCAAATTTTAAATATAAAGTGATTTTAAGTTCTTGTAATCATTTTAATTTTCCAGAGCCTGGCCAAGCATACGAGAGGTCGAGTTGGAGAAGAAGGTGGACCTCCACCATGGATAGCATTTGGACAAAAAATTGTCCGTCCTAATATTCAAGATAGAAATTTCAAGGTATCTGTGATTGTCAAACAGTTAGTGTTAGATCACTTGAATATTTATTATGGAGTCTGTACTATGTACAAAATTATTAAAAAGTAGTGGTTTGATGGTAAAGCCTCATGGTTGTTTTATAAGGAGAGGCACCATACTGATTTTGCAGAATTTCATTGGTTATCTCTGTGTACAAAAATCATCATGATATATGTTAAATCAAAATTGATGTCTCTTCTTGCACAAAGATTGTTTATGATTGATTGTGAGAAAAGATTTAAAATGGAGTTTAAGTCTTATCTATGTAAAAATGGTATACTATATAGTGCAAGAATCTTTGAACAGTGGGATTTGATCTATCTGAACTGTGATTGGTATTGTGTAATTATTTTCAGTTCTTTAAACATTTTGTTGAGAGGTGTAATGTTGATACTGATTTTTGACTTATACTGTACTTATTACAAGTTTTTTATAGATTAAAATTTTATTAAAAAAATTGATTCAGTTCTTGATAAATAAATTCAATAAGCACATTGTTACAAAAAAAGTTTTTGGTCATTCAGAGTAAATATTTAAGACAACTCGATATTCCTACCAGTTCTTATATATCACTAATGTCTGAAATTCAATAATGAACCAAGGAATGTGAGAATAATAGGTGTTGGAACTTTAATCTGACTGTGATGAACACTACGCATGTACATTTACATTTTGGTACAAGTACATTATTTATTTACATTTTGGTACAAGTACATTATTTATTTACATTTTGGTACAAGTACCAACATTTGTATCAATTCTCTGCGGAAAAATTAAGATAATACAGCCTTGTTTTGTGACTGTGACGTGTTATCTTGATTGGAATATCTTGGTCTTAGACATCCACTTTTTCATGTTATTGGAGGAGAAATGTCACTGTAAGTTTAACTTAATATAAATGCTACAATTTAATAGTGCCCTGGTAGGAGTGGAGAAAAGTATATGTCTTTAGCATTCTCCGTATCAGAAGTTTCACCTGGTTAATTAAAAAAACACGATAAATCTGAGTTTAAGATGTGATTTACTTTTTGTGTAACACACAAGGTATAAAAGCACTTTGGTATGTTTCCAAAAATCTCAGCGTGTTTTACTCTGTCTTACAAATGTTGTGGCCAAAGTGGTAGCTAGACATTTTTTAACATCCTAGCCTAATCAAATTTTTGTGAATTTATTATTTGTGACAAATTTTGTGCATGATAAAACTTAATGGCTTTTTTCTACAATTAATTGTTTAATTTTGAAAAATTTTGCTTTTTAGTCGTTGGATGATGGCAGAGATAATAAAGAAAACGCTGAATTTGAGGCTCAGAGAAAAGATGCGATTGCTGAAGCAGCAAGAGGTGGTGCTAAAAAAATATTTGGCGGTGGTAATGCAAGAAGTTTAATAGATAAAAATGTGAAACAGATAGTAGAATTGGGATTTTCATTAGATCAAGCAGAACAGGCTCTTCAACAATCTAGAAATAATGTAAACAGAGCTCTTCGCATTTTACAGGTAAAATTTAATTGTGTTTAAGTCTGTTACCACGTAAACAATTAATTTGTTATTATTTAAATTTTTAGTTTATTATAATTTTAGATATTAAAAATTTTTAGTTTCAAACGGTAAAATATACTCTGATGATAGTGGATCGATCATATAAGTGAATACGTATAAGTGATTAATAAAAAATAAAGGTAGCTTAAAAAAAGGGTTAGTGAAATTTATTATATAAAGTAGTAAACTATAATTCGTTCACTATCTTTCCACATAGCTCTCACCATTTTGGAGGCACTTGTCATAGTGTGTCACAAGTTTTTGTACTCTTCATTGAACATTTCCGACTGTGTTGTCAAATATGTGGTAGCATTTCTTTCGAGTTCATCATTGTTGTGAAATTTTTGACCTCAAGGAACGTTTTGAGGTTCAAAAAGAGATGAAAGTTGCTAGAGGTAAGGTTAGGCCTGTACAGTTTGTGGCCAAATTGGCTCAAGCCGAAGTCATGTAAGAGTTGTCATGTTTGCAGTGTGAGGTCAAACAATTTGGTTGTGAGCTTTCCTTGGCACTTATTCAGTATTGTAGTTTACTAAGCGTATTACAGTTAACATTTGCATTGATTGTTTCACCCCATGTAAAAAAAAACCAGCAACCAATCCATGTCAATCCTCGAAGACTATGCACATTATTTTGATGTGTCAAGATTTGCTTCGCTTTAGTCTTCTTTGGTGATAAAGTGTGCCTCCATTCTATCAATTGACGTTTCAATTCAAGGGTTTCAAATGCCACTCATGTCTTATTCCCAGTTACTGTTTTGCATAAAAATCATCATCTTCATTATAAAGTATCAAAAATTCAATTGCACTGGCCTAACACTTGTTTTTGTTACTCTGTAACAATTTTTGACACCCAATGTGAACACAGTTTTTGAAGTTTAGTTTTGTAGAAACAATTTCATGGAGTGGTTTTGAAATTTGCGAAAAATGCTTTGTGAAAGATTAGATGGTGTAAACTTGCAGTTTTCCTTGATGCGTTCTTTAACTGCATGAACCAACATTTCATTAACCAACGATGGACGCATACTTCGTTCATCATCATGCCCTTTATTATGTCCTTCATTGAACTGTCGGACCCATCTCTGTATCATTAAATCACTCATCACATTTTCTGCTTACATCTCGGAACTCTGTCAATGAATGTTGACTGGTTTAGTGTTCTTTACATTCATAAAACAAATGACAGATCTAATTTCACACACAGTGGGATTTACCGTCAACTTCGCCATTTTAACCAAGCACTTTAAGCGTAAACAATAGACAATGAATTAAAAATGGCATTTTCTCCTTCTCATTGTCTTAGAGCGACTACAGCACTTGCACTATACAGCAATGGCACTGTTGCCAGGTCAGTGAATAAAAACAGAACTTACTTTATGGATATGCTCCGTATTAAAAATGGTTAGTACCAGGAAATGACTCATTGTCCAATTTTCAACAGTTTGTCAGTGATTAAACTGGGGTTTGAACCCTAGCTTAATATTTTTAATTTTTTAGGGAATTGGTGAAAAAAATATTTATGAAATAACACCATTCAGTTTTGAGTTTCTTATTTGTCATTAGGACAATAATGAATATTAATTGTTGCAGTGACATTGATTTCTAATAAAAACATGTTTGTATTTCAGAAAAAAGAAGTTTCAAGTGGTGGAGGCAACAGTGGTGGGGGCGGCGGCCCAGGTCCTGGTAGTGGAGGTGGGCGAGGTGGTCGTAGAAGAGGTGGAGGTGGTGACCGTGAAGATGATGGTGGAGGAACATCTGGGGGTGGACCTAAACCTTCTGGGAAAGTTTCCCTCTTTGATTACTTAGAAGATAAACTACCTGCTCCTAATGGTAAGTAGTTTGTGAGAGGTGTTGTGTGTTTATTTATTTACTTACAATTTATGTCTGGTATCTTCATCAGATAAACCTACAGTCCTGAGTGGATTTCAGTTCATGATGGGGTGAATCAGAGGAAACTGATTTTTTTGATCAGGTATTGGTGGATTCTAGGAATAGGTATTGAGTACGCAGAACATATAGTCCAGCCTCTCTTAGTTTGGTCCTAATGTAAACAAATAATGATGTCACTGAGCATGTGCATTGTATCAAAATGTGTACACGCTGATTAAAAAGTAACGGCAAAATACTTTCAAAAGTATTTAAGTACAAAATACTTTTAAAAGTATTTTTCTAAATGAAATTGTTAGGCCTACATCATATCATGACTGATGTTTTTAGTACTTATAATTTAAAAAATAGTTAACTTAATAGGAATACGACATCCATTAAGTGGTGGACTCTAGCGTGCACCCTGTAGTAGGTGGCTTTTGTTTGTTAACAGTAGGAGCAAACTAACAACGGCTGAACTGTATGTGGTGCATTCTTTACTAATAAAAGTTAGCTATGTTAAACGAGGACTTTTGCAGTCCACAGTGAAGAGTTAACTAGAATAATAATAATTTTTGTGATTTGTTGTTAAATTTTATCAAAGCATTGAATGACAAGGGCAAAAAATATATTTATTTTGGTAGGAATTACTTGCAAAAATAAAAATAAAAATGCTGTCTGCTCTTGTGGCAAAAAAAGGTTTTTTTTAAGGTTGTGGTCTTAATATGCAATTTAAGGTTCAAGTGCATATAATTAAATTAGTAGGTATTGAGACCTACAACTTTCATTTCAAGCGGTTTTTTTTCTACGACTATTAAGCATCAATTTATTAATTAAGTATCAATTAGTAATTTTCTGTGTTTTGCTCATCAAAATTGATAAAATAATGGGATCTTTTTTAAGATTGCAGTCTTAGTATGTGTTTTACGACAAAAGTGTATATCGACCCTGTTTTGTAAGAATGGTCTAACCCACATTTATATAATTGTTCAGGAGAAGCAAAAGAAGTAACCACTGCACATAATGTATGTAACTTATAACCTAAATAGTTCTTCAGGTAGAAAGCTAATTTTAACACATATTACTCATTTTATTATAGTCAATTAGATCTAACGTATTCCTTTTATTTTTGATCCATTCTAACATATTTCATGTGACTGTTCTAGAAACTGTGAACAGGAGCTAACTGGTAGTTAATTCCTTTTTACAGATCAGAATTTAAAAATTTTCATTAAAAACCGACATCTAACTGTGTAACTACCTATTCCTTATACAGTTCTCTTTCTTACACATAAAAGTATACGTCTTTAGGACCTTCATATTGCAGTTAACCCATTTTCGCCAAAAATCAGTTAGCTCCTTCTCACAAAACAGGGTCGATATAATCAAAGTTACAGAAAATAAAAATATCTACAGCTTTTGTTTCAAGCATTTTTTCTGCAGATTAGTATAGCGTTAATTAGTGATTTTTCATATTTTTAAGTTCTACAGAGGTTAATTCTCATTTTGTGTCATTCAGCCATGATTAAAACTAGGTTATAATTTTCATATTACATTGTTTAATCAAGATTAAACGTAGGTTATATTTTTCGTTACCTGTATTGGCAAGAGAAAGTCATGTGAGTGTTTTATGCTAATGTTTTTGGTATTTCTAACAGTATTTTTGAATCATAATTTAGTTAATATTTTTAAAAGTTAAATACTGTGAATCAATACTTTTCAGTCCTGGTACTTAGTTGTCCTGTGAACAGAAAAATTGTTTCAACGTAAGACATTTCAATGCTGTTTTAATAGCAATATAACTATATTATTGTCCTAGATTTGTATGTGTAAAATTTTATTTTTTGTTGCAGAAAAAGAGACTGATTCCCATGACACCCATACTGTTCATAATCACAACCAGTATTCAAGTAATTCTCAATCGAATCAGAGAAGTAATTTTAACTCGTCTTATCATGGTCACAGAGGTGGATCTCGTCAAGATGGCGGTGGCAACAAATCTCGTGGGCCGCATAATTCGGGATCCGATTCAAGACAGTCCCGCGATGACCGTACCCAAAATCAAAAACCTCCTAGATTTCAGAATCAACAAAGATATCAAGATTCTAATTCGTATCAAAATTGGTCGTATAGTAATAATAGTAATAGTAATGTCAGTAGTAGTAATAACAATAATAGTAGTAGTAATAATTTTGTGGGATACGATACTTCTTCAATGTCTGTACCAAATAGAGGGAATTATTCCAACTCAAGAGTCGGTCGTTCTGGTCATGATGACAGTTATAATGAAAATTATAATCGCTCAAGACATCAGTCGAATCACTCATCATCTTATTCAACAAATGACTACAATCGCAGCAATCGACGATACGACAATTCAGGTATACATTTTAAATATTTTTTACTATTAGTTTTTTCAAACGTTAAGATTTACGTGTGAATCATTGTTAGTAGACAATGCTCTAAAATACTGGGTGGGTGTTTATAAATGAATAGCGGGGTTTTAACGCTCTGTAATATTTAATACATTATACTTACAGCTATAAATGGTACATCAAATGAAAGAGCAACTCAAACAGTTTTACATAAATTCCTACAAGTGTTCAATGTGCGCACCATTCGCCACACGACACGTCAAGACGATATGCAAGTTCTTCCTAAACAATGATTAGTGTCTCTTGAGTAATTGTTGCAACAGCTGCTTCAATCCTGATTCTTAATTCGGGAAGGTCGGCTGGTAGTAGCGGCACATACACACGATCCTTTATGAACCCCCAAAGATAGAAATCACACGGCGTCAGATCGGGTGACTGTGGAGGCCATGGAAAACGAGCCCTGTCATTGCAGCCCTTGCGGCTAATCCAGCGATTGGGTAAAGTGATGTTCAGCCAATCGCATACTTCTTTATGCCAGTGAGGCAGCGCACCATCGTGCTGGAATGAAGTTCTCTGGCTCTTCATCTTCCAACTGAGGGAAGAGCCATAGCTGTAGAGTATCAAGGTAAGAAGCACCAGTTACAGTTGCTTCAACAAAAAAGAAAAGCCCATAAACTTTCTGCTGGGTCATGGCACAAAAAACATTCAATTTAGGGGAGTCTCGTTGCACTTGTACCATCGCGTGAGGAGTTTCTGTGCCCCAGATTAGCACATTATGAGTGTTCACTTGTCCACTAAAGTGAAAGGTTGACTCATCACTGAAGACGACATGATGTAGAAAATCTTCATGCAACGATATTTCATTAGCGAAGTTGGCACGTAAACCATAGTCTGCAGGATTTAGAGCCTGTACCAATTGCAAACGATAAGGACGTAGTTGTAAGCGTCTCCGTAAAACTTTCGAAACAGTCGTTACAGGAATTGCTAATTCATGATTAGCCTTCTGAACAGATTTCTGTACGCTACCCGTGAACGACTCTCGCACTCGCTCAACGCTCTCCACACTAACACTTGGTCGTCCCGTACTCTTCCCTTTGCATAGGCAGCTGGTATCTTCAAACTAATGATACCATCTACGGTTGTTATTATCACCTGGAGGTTCACAACCGAACTTAATACAGAACGCACGTTGCACAGTAACTACCAATTCGGTCTTTACGAACTGTAAAACACAAAACACTTTTTGTTATTTAGTCGCCATCTGTGCTACTAGTGCTTTCTAACGGCTGGCGGTGGAAACATTGCGCACTGCTGGCAACAAACAAAACTGCTTGAGTTGCACTTTCGTTTGATTCATCATTTATAACTGTAAATATAATGTATTAAATATTATAGAGTGTTAAAACCCGCTATTCGTTTATAAACACCCGGTAGCATGGAGTCTCTGATAAGATAGTGTTAATGTAAGGAACATTTTCTCAGTCATAGCTAAAGATACAAGTTTAAGATCTTTACTACACATTTCTGGGACCTTTTAACCTTTTTTATATCTGGTAGATACACTTTTAATTTAGTAGAATGATAGATTTCACAATTTTTAAAAAAATTATTTTGTTTTCCCCTCACTATCATGCAAGTATTTTACGTTGAAAAAGATTGCGTTGAAAAGGTACGTTAGCATTGAGTTAGATAGGGATTACGACTTTCCTTAATTAAATAAACGTGTAAATTATCCATTTAGCTGAACAGTTTTAAAAACGTAAATTTTAAATGGTAGTTTTACATATAGTCTATAATCTATCTTTCATGAAATGTTATTTTCAATTTTGAATTTACATAGTGAGTGTATATTCTGCAAGCGGATGAGGTTTTTAGTTATGTTTGTAGACTGGTAACAGCTAGGCTCGGCCGCGCAAGAGACATTGTTTAACCTCACGGATTGTACTTCTGTCTGAAAAACAGTTACATATCTCCCTAGAGAAGAAGAAGTGCTGTGCCTAGTGAACGCCATGTATTCAATCACCCATCTGAGAACTGTCTGTTTACTAGACTTTGCTGCTCTTCCAGCATGTCCTTTTTTAAGACCACTCATCCCAATTTAAAATCATAGTATTTTATGTTGTGGCATTGTTTTTTTGAAGGTAATGCATTTGAATCATACTGATTGTTTGTAGGTGGTGGAGGAGGTGGCGGAGGAGGAGGAGGTGGTGGTGGTGGCGGAGGAGGAAGTAGCAACAGTGGTGGAGGAGGAAACGCTAGCATGTATAGGTCGAGTAATGTAAATAATGAAAATTTTTCACGTCAGTTAATAGAAGCTAGAATGCCTGAGATACCGGAGTTCCCATTTAAAGATGCTTCAACGATACCATCACTAATGAGTACAGGTACTCCAGCATTCATAATTATTAACAAAATTCATTACTTCTCAATTATAATTATTTTGTATTTTAACATTTACTCTTAAAACATGAGATTAATTTGAAAAAAATATTAACCCTTTGGAAACGGACTGTTACTTGTTAAACAGAAGAACTGCAATAATAAAAAAACGCACTCTCAAAACAACTGTTTTATCTAACGTTCTTACCTCGACGAAAAATTACAGTTGATTCATATAATACGCACCTTTTGAATATAATTACAAGAAAATCGCTTCATAATTCTTTGCATTTAGGTGAGCAAAATTTTCATCCGCGAACATTTTTGTGTTTACTTTATATTTTTTACTATAACGGGCTTAAATTTCAGTTTAGCAAAAAAATTTATAAAACATGTTTTGTAGATAAGAGTTTACTGGAATAAATGTTATTTTTTTTTTAAATTTCCATTAATATTTGACAAAGTTACAAAATGTTCAACATGAGTCCATTTTCACATCACTGGGAAGCATGAAGGAATGGTATTTTACATTCTTTACGGTGATGTCACAGAGCCACTATTATATTTAGGTTACAGCTGTAAACAAAGCAATGTAGAAAATTCTTTTCCCTACAACCACGTGTTTTGAAAAATTCTTTAGGTGGGGTTAGTAGAAGGAAGCCGTTACACGTCCTTTGCAACCCGGCAAAGTGTCAAATTTTTTGCCTCTGTGATGGTTAAACCCCCTCCTGAAAAGTAAAATGGACTCTTCTTTCCTTTTCAAGGGCAGACACCGTAACAGAATTGTCATAGCTTCAACACAAACTAAAGAACATGCATGTATGTTGACTTACACATGAGCTACACGGATTTCCATTCAAAACAAACAATTCCCAAACCATCAATGTACACACTGTAGTGGGAATATATTTTTTAAAAACATTTAAAATTTTCACTATTTTTTAGTTGTTGATAATAATTATATTTAGATTTAAATTTAATTTGTGAAATTCAAAATGAATGAAATATTGTGTTTATAAAATTGAGTGTGCTTTAGTTTATAAAATTAATCAGTGGTTTTTTCTATAGGAAATACGAGGGCTGTTCAGAAAGTAAGTTTCTTTGGTTAATAAAAAAATGCAGAATATACTTACAGATTTTTTATTACACACATTTTAAAGAGCAACTCTTACACTATTTTTCAACATAATTACCAAAATTATTTAAACACTTATGATATCTGGTTACGAGCTTTGCAATACCCGCCGCGTAGAAGTCTGCCGCCTGTGCACGTAACCAGCCGCTAACGGAGTTTTTCAGTTCTTCGTCGTCTGTAAAGCGCTGAGATCCCAGCCATTTCTTCATATTGGGAAAAAGGTGAAAATCGCTGGGCGCCAAATCTGGACTGTAGGGGGGATGTTCAAAGATGTCCCAGCCAAAACTGTTCAAAAGGTCCTGAGTTCGGGCAGCTGTATGCGGCCGCGCATTGTCATGCAGGAGAACAATGCCCGAAGTCAACATTCCCCGCCTACGATTCTGTACAGCCCTTCTCAGTTTTTTGAGAGTGTCAGAATAGACTGGAGCGTTTATGGTTGTCCCTCTTTCCATGAATTCCACTAGAATAATCCCTTTTTTGTCCCAAAACACTGTTGCCATAAGTTTTCTTGTCGAAAATGTTTGGCGACATTTCACGGGTTTTCTTGGCGATGACGTGTGACCCCATTCCATCGATTGTCTCTTTTGTTCAGTATTCACATAGGAGACCCATGTCTCGTCACCTGTCACAATCTGACTAAGGAATTCTTCACCTTCTTCATGGTAGCGCGAAAGAAAGGTTAAAGCGGATCCCATTCTCTTCTTTTTGTGCTCATCAGTCAAAAGTTTAGGGACCCAACGAGCACAAAATTTGTGAAAACCAAGTCTCTGTGTCACTATCTCATACACTAGAGTTCTTGAGATGTTAGGAAAAAACTCAGAAAGTTCTGTAATCGTGAATCTGCGATTTTCCTTAATCTTGTGGTCAATGCTCGCAACAAGGTCGTCAGTAATTACAGATGGTCAGCCAGATCGCTTTTCATCGTGGACATTTGTGCGTCCATCATTAAACAATTGGCACCATTTTCTCACGGCAGTGTAACTCATTATGTTTTCTCCATATACCGAACACAACTCACGATGAATTTCCACTGGTGGCATTTGTTTTGCCCACATGAATCGGATAACCGAACGTACTTCACAGTCGGCGGGAGACTCGATAATGGCGGCCATTTTGAAAGCAAGGTTGCAGCACAACAAATAACGTCACGACCTTCACAGCGGCACTGCCAGACGCGCACTAAACGGAGCCACACAGCGCTACTCGGATCATGCCGCTACCCCCACCCGTTCGCCAACTAGCCGACAAAGAAACTTACTTTCTGAACCGCCCTCATATATTTATCCTATGTTTCTTTTTAAAATTTATTAGTTTATTTAATTGTCATAAATAAATAAATTTTATTGAAGAAATTTCTGGGAAACTTTCTGGATTTCTTTGGAAACCATTGAAACTACTCCCTCGAGTTATATTTATTGTAAGGCAAGTTTTTAGGTTTTGGTACAGATTTTTAAAAGAAATACCAGTTATTTTAAATAAAATTTCATCATACTCTTGTCTCTCCTTGCTCAACAAGCGAAAGGAGACTCCTCTTTATTCCTTAGTAACAAAGGTTTGTCAAAATTTCATGAAAAATTTGTATTATTTAAAACTTAGTTCAATTCAAATTGGTAAACAATTTTAACACTAGAAAATTATAAACATATGCATGGTATACAAATTATTATGTAGTACCTAAGAATTGATTAATATTTTATCAGTTGTTTTTTGTTAAATTTTATTGATTTACCTGATGTTTGTATGTTTAGTTCCAGGTTATTATCCTCCTGCAGGTTTTGGTAGTAACAGCCAACCTCAACACACAACTCACCAACACAATCCTACTGTTCCTCCACATATTCCTCCATCATCGGCACAATATAGCGGCGGAGTTGGAGGAGGAAAGAATGTACAAAATGTTGAACAGAGTTCAACATGGCAGTGGAAAGTAGGTGACAAATGTATGGCAAAGTACTGGGAAGATAACATGGTAAATAATTATTTGACTATACTGATTGAATACATATTGTTTAGGTCTTCAGCTGAAAGGCTGGTTTCAACCTCTAGAAGCTTTACTAAGTAAAACAAGGAGTGAGATGGTTTACCATGCCTTCCTCAGTGAGTGGAAAAGTATGCTTATCAGCATGCCAGGCCCTCTAAAAAGCATCTGCTTTTCTTCCTGCAAATTACACCTTAATTTCTTTCATCACAGGGTCTGGCTGTATAATGAAATTCATTACTCTTAGAGGAGATAACTTTGACTAGTGTCTTTTACTCCTCTATCTCTTTTCTGTTCTTAAATGCTTCAGTCATGTAATAAGCTGACCATGTGATAAGAAACAGATCTATTTTTTGTAACCCTGGAACAAATTGAGTTCAAATAATTTAACAATTCACCTCCCTGTTATGGGCAAGATAGAATACATAATATTACATATGGTGTGCATACATATATACATATTGGTGTGCAACTCAAGCTGGTCTTACATTTAAGGAACCCTGCATGTTTCTGCTGCATAAACTGTTAACCCATTTGTCATAAAACAGAAGTGACTACAACTAGTGGACAAATATTGTTCTACTAAATTTTTAAATTGTTAAACTACAAAACTACTAATTTTTCTATTGGTGGACAAAATATTATGAACACCAGGTCTCCTTTCATTTTATTCTTTACATGTGTAACAAAAGTGCAAGAAAGAAGATAAAGATGTCTTGCTACTAAGTTTGATTAAAAAAAGTTCATTGGAACATTAGACGCTATGATTTTGACAGTTGATTTTGTGTCAAGATGTGTTTACAGTATAAAGTTTTGTATTTGCTTTCTGAAAAATCATTATTTTTATTCAAAACGGTTCTGGTTTTTCGCCCTATCCAGTTAGTTTACTTGTGGAAAGTCATTTCATTTATTGAATTACACTAGTTTTGTGAGCAGCTTTGGTGACAACCTGACATGAACAAATGGTGTCTGGGTTTGTGTTCAAAGTCACAATAAAAAGCCTGCAAAAAGCGTTGATTAACTTAGGTGGTTGTTTGAAAGTGAAATGGTTCCTGATAAAACAAAAGCTGAGAAAATACCACCTGGTATTTTGAACTAAATTTCTTCTAAGGAGTATGAGAAACTGTACATGTACTAATTTTAGCAGTACAGTTTAGCACTATTTGTTTTTTGTAAACTGTTGGTTTAAATTACTAATATTAATTTGGGTTAATTTTATGATTACAGTACTACAATGCTGAAGTAACTGGCTTGTCAAAAAAGACTTGCGTGGTTAGATTCCTTGAGTACGGAAATTTTGAAGAAGTCTTACAAGATCATTGTATTCCTATTGCTGAGGTATCATACTTTTAAATGTATTTAAAATATATATAAATTTAATCATATTTTTGTTAAATTATTTTAGGTTAAAATTACAACTCGCACATTAGGGTATATAAAAAAATTTAAAACTTCAATTCAAGTGACATTTAAAAATTATAAAACTTCATCACTGTTGGTTTTAAATTGGAGTAAAAAAAGCAAAATAGAACTAATAATTGAATTTTCGTTAAACTTATGTTTTTGCAGCACAGTTTAAATAAACAGATCGTGTAAAACTTTTGCTGTATTTGTTGTCTCTATTTGACATTGACCAGCTGTACTTAAACTTATTTAACCCTTCATTGTGACTATACACACTGGCATATGAACCTTCCCGCATGACTTCAGATAATCTAACATTTAGTATGCTCTACATTCAGGCAAAGTAATCATAATTCCTTTTTAAATGAAACCTTTATTTTTTAATATATTAAAAAAATTTCTGTATTGTTTTATGCATATGCTAATAGTTTTTAGTTTATTTTACAGTACAGTTTGTTATAATTTATTTAAAAACTTTTTTTTTAAATTAAATATTTTTTAAAAAGTGGTACAATACAGGAGTGATGTGTGGATACTTTCAAAACGGGAATGAAATAGGTTACAGGGGGTGGATATGTGATTTCTGAGAGTGGTGAAGGGCTGTACGAAGGAGGATACTAAGGAATGTGCCTACATATGTGATGAGATGAAGCCTATATCAGAGAATGAAAATTCATAAGAAGTACTGGTGCAGCCATTTGGAATTGATGATGGAGGACGACTTACCCTGTTTAGGCCAGAAGTACCAACCCAGTGTTAAGGGGAGTGTTGGACATCCGAGAGGAGTTGGTTTCCGAAACAGGCATCGAATGATGTCGGATTATAATGGATGGTGTCGGATTGATGTCCGATGATATTGGATGGTTTCGGATGATGTCGGGTGGTATCGAATAGTGTCGGATGATATCAGATGGTGTCGGATGGTGTCTGATGGTGTTGGTTGATGTCGGATGATCGCACCGCATCGCATGGTATTGTATTGCATTGCATTGCATCGTATCGTACCACATCACATTGCACCGCACCGAGTCCATGAAGTGAAAAAGACGATTTTTAAAAATTGGTTTTATTGTAATACGACAAACACACATGTACAGACTTTTATTCTCTAATTTTCATTAAATCTATGAATAAACTACAAATATACTATAATTTAATCAAAAACCAAAATTAAACAATATTATAATTTCAGTTATAATAACACCGTACAAAGTATCGATAAACAGACTCATGCCAAATTCAGAATGCTGTGACTATGGTAAACAACAGTTATTTAAAAATAAACCGACCTTTGGATTTACAACAAGTAACCAGTCAAAAATTTGTTATTTAATTCTCTATGTATCGATGTACAGAAGTTGTGTATGTGGAGCTCACTAGACTGCTTCATATGAGAACATGTCGTAGTCTGTATGGTGTTTGGACTAACGGAATTACGAAAGTCTACTATAGTGAAAATATTCTGTAAAAGGAAAAAGTGACGTCACAGTGTCTTGGGCCAGTCTAAGATGGTGGGAGTAGTCTGTATGGAAAAGTCTATTTTAATAAGGAGAGGGTGTGCGTGAGTAGTGCAACTTGACAATTTTGTAGTTGAGTTCTAACCTTAGTGTATTAAAGTGATTAATTAGTTATAATTAATTAGTTAGTTATTGAAGTGAAGTGTTATTCCTCACAAATGTTATAACCTATCTTTGTCGTTCTATCTCATGTATTTATTTTTATCGTTTACTATATTGCTATTTATCGGATTTTAATTTCTAATTTAGTGTCTTATATTATTCAAAACTGCCCATAACAGACAGGTGGAGTGTCAAATTATTTACACTCAATCTGTTCGTTGCAGGGCTAAAATAAATAGTTCTGTTTCTTATTACATGGTCAGCCAATTAAATGACTGAATCGTTTAAGAACAGAAGAGGTAGAGGTGTAAAAGACACTAGTCAGAGTTATCTTCTCTGAAAGTAATGAATTTCACTTTACAGCCAGACCCTGTGGTGAATGAAGTGAAGTTGTCATTTACAGAGTGGAAAATATGTGCTTTTCAGAGGGCTCGGCATGCTGATAAGCGTACTTTTCCACTCAGTGAGGAAGGCGATGGTAAACCACCTCACTCCTCGTTTTACTTAGTAAAACCTCTACAGGTTCAAACCAGCCTTTCGGCTGTTGACCTAAACAACATTATTCAAAACTGTTTACTTTTTCGTTGACTCGGTTCAGTTCTGAATTCATATAAAATGAGTGAAAATAGGGGAAAAATAAAGGCGGTATAAAAAGTTCAAGTTTTGCATAGTCAAAGTCGTGAAATTATTAATAGTGTGATAACGTTTTTTGAGCAGGAAGTGAAAGAAGGACCTTGGTGTATCATTGGTTTTCATTTCTTATAATAGTATCAGGCAGAGTAGTAGCATTCAAGCTGCCATTGTTATGCGGTTCAGCTAGTATTACATGTGATGTGGAGTGGAAGGTGAATTCCTTTCTTACTTTCTCATGACTGTAGCTTGGTACAGTGTATGAACTAACACCTTGAAGGGTTAAATATCAAGATTTGTGTAGTGAAATCCTCGTAGTAGTAATTTCTATGAGCTAGATAGTATGTATAACAAATTGAAAAGTATGGAAAAGTAGAATTTCTCCATAAAAGAATTTTTTTCTCCTGGGTTAAGAATTATTTATGTTAAATTATATTTTAGTTAATTTGTTTGATGTACAGCTTGTACAGCAATATTTGATAATTTTATGTTGATTTGTGTTTGTCAAAATAATTTTATTTTCAGGATTGTCCTACAGGAGGTCCACCAGACCAGTCATTTGTGAATTCAGTTCATCACAATCAAGTTTCCGGTGGAAACCGTTTTTCAGGTATTAAATAAAGAGATATTATTTGAGTATTACTTTTACTCAGTTTCTGTGCTAATATTATAAAGAAATAGTTGATTTGGCTGTTATGTGATGTAATCTGATAAACTTTTGAAATTCTTTCATCCATGGAAACCGTGGATTTTCCCAAGTAAAAGAGGCTATTATTATGGCATTATGTAATTTTTAATTTTGATAAATGTGAATGGTAAAATGAAATAATCTTTTATTTTATTGGTTTAACATTTGGTCTTTTGGGAGGTTAGTTCTTTTATCCAATCAGTATGTGTTGTGTATACAATCTATTGTGTACAATGTATTGTATTATGCAGTCAGATATCAGATATGGTACAGTACTACCCTTACAATTTACTCTTTTTTTTTTTTAAATTATTGACAGATCGGATATCCGAAAATTTTACAACTGATTTCAGACCTTCTAAAATTCAGAGACCTACTGTTTTTTAAGCAATAGTTTTTATCTACATTATTTTTTTTAATTAATTAATTTTTTTGGTTTAATGTTCGACTGTTATGCAATTACTGTTAATGCAGACGATGAAGGATGAAATGATATTTTGTAACGTATGAAAATATGCCGTACCTGAATGGGATTTGAACCCAAGACGGCATGATGAGAGGCGAGCACGTTACCAACTTTTTATTCACTTATTCTGAGATTATATTTCTTCCCTTCCACTAAAGATTTATACTTATGTGAACAAAATTTAGTGCTCGAAAATTCCTGTTTTTATACTCTATTCATTGTAAGAAAGATGTGTCGAGTAAACACAGTGCATTTGTAGTAGTGCGTTTAGATACGACACACTAATGACCAAGCAGGTCGTCCTCAACTAACGGAAGGTTGCCAATCAGATGCACTAAATAGTGCCCAACGACTCATTTGTTTTTCTCTGTAATAACACGATCACATTAGTTTATTTTCAGTTGTTCGTTAATATTGCTCGAACATTGACCTTAGTTTGTTGCATATTTAGTAATCTATTGTTAATCTTTTATGGAGTACAAATGCGTGTGTGCTTTTATTTTACTTAAGTCTTATAAAATCCTTTTTATGTGGAATTGTAATGGCTGACGTATCAGAATCTTCTGTTAACAAGCATAGAAAAAGAAAAGTATTTAAGAAGTGGCAAAGGCAGTCGTGTTAAATTTGTTTAATAAGTTGTTAGAAAAAATCCAACACTTGTCGTAGCGGAAGTGATAAAACTTACTTATGAACTAAGTGGGGTATCAGTAAGTAGTATAAATAAAATGAGAACTGACAAGAAAAGAACTGGAAAAGTACAAATGTCTATTTAAAAGTTTGTATTAAAACATCTGATGTATAATGCTATATGTGGTTAAACACGTATAAGTTACATTGTGATGTTTTCATTAAAAGTGTCATATATTTTTCTGAATCACCTGGTGTAGCAGCTGATTCGATAACCAAGCTGTTCTATCTTGCGTAAGTCGTTTTCATATCATCATACCTGTAACACCCTACATCATTTGTGATTTTCTTTAATATTATAACCTTTGCCTCCCCCTACAATTCACTCCCTCAATATTACCCTCCATTATTGAGAGCTCAATACCTGGATGTCTTCAGATATGCCCCACTAGCCTATCCCTTCTTCTGGTAAGATGCTTCCATATACTTCTTTTTTCATCCACTCGCCTAACAACCTCTAAATTACTTATCTTGTCCACCCACCTAATCTTTAACATTTTCCGATAACACCACATTTCAAAAGCTTTTATTCTCTTCCTTTCTACAGCCCCTATCACCCATGTTTCACTCCCGTATAATGCTACACTCCAAATATAGTATTTTAAGAAATTTTTCCTAATCTGTAAATCAATGTTTGTAGTCAGTAAGCTGTTATTCATTTCAAAGGCAAAGTAGCAATTCTACTTTTGATATCACTTGTGCTTCTACCATCCTGTGTTATTTTGCTCCCTAGATAGCAGAATTCCTTTACTTCCTGTACGTTTTCATTGCCTACTTTTAAATTTCCCATCTCTTTTAAACCGCTCTTACTGCTGCACAACACTTTAATTTTTTTATATTTTGAAGTTCTTGTTGTTCTCTAAGCTCTTGAAGACCTGCATATACTAAGTAAGCCTAACCAGAATTGTACATGAATGAAGGAGTTTCCTCACAATAATTCTAGTCAGACAGAAAAAGCTGTAGTTTACTGTTACTTTCAGCTTTTTGATTGGCAGACTTGAGTGTCCCAAGCCACCGTCTGCCAGGGTGGAATGGGCAGCCCTTCCAGCTCCGTTCACCATGAGACGGTCATCGTGCTGATGAGCAGTCACACAGTTACTAACAGCCCACACAACGTGAATGCATGGATAGGACACTAGCCTTCTATCCCGGCCGGTTCCCTTAAGCCTTTTGTAAAAGGAATTAAGGAATTATCGTCCTTCCAGTTGACGATAGAAGCCCTTTATAGCTCAAAAATGTGGAACACTTCACGATTTTGCGTGTCATCCTTGCACGGGAGCCATGCGCAAGAATTTCTTTTTACATTTATTTTTAAATAGAAAGAAAAATTTATTCTATGGTGAATTAAGTTGGAATCAATCAAAAGTTCTTCATCTGTATTAGTACTCTTTTTAAATTATCGTTTTATTCTTTCATAGAGTGCATTCAGTCTTTTCCTGTGCAATTTTACAAATGTACTCATACTGCGTTGTTCTAGGCTGTCCTCTCATTTACTGAATAACTTGATTAAACTCTCCTAAATCATTACAAACGTTCTCAATACTTATTGTAAAATTATTGAACTTTGATTTTTAATTTTTCTGTGGTCTAATAATTTTTTAAATTAAATAATTTGTTATAATTTTGTAGGTATACTGGAGTTCCGAAGGGGTGGATCTCGACCGTACATTAAATCGTCAGATAACATGGACCGAAATCATCGTAAAAATCAACCTCGCAGCTCTCAACCTATGTATATACCGCCAGCACAACGTAAAGAACCTTCTTCGCCCGCTGCATATAAGTAGAATCTAGTATAGTATTAGTTCTTCGTACATGTTGGAAGGAATTATAATATTTTTTTTTACTTGCAGAGAGAACTGTGCAAGACAGTTTGGTCTCAATTATCTAAAGTTATTAATGCATGGGGTGTTTAATGGAGGGAAAAATTTTGGGGGTCATATGAAAATTTTAGAGGGGGTCTAAAACTTCTAATAAAATTTAATATTTTTGTTTAGCCTATAGTTTTTTAATTTTCTGTTAGTTAAAAATTTTTTGGTTTAGTTCTGGATACATTTTAAAAATTTGGTCCTGAATGTGTTTTGCAAAATAGTTTCAAAGGTTAGTATTAAATACATTTATGAAATTATATAAAAAATTATAAAACATTATATTATGTTATATTATTATTTAAATTATATTATATTTCGATTTATGAAATTTCATATTTTTAATGAAACTTCAAAATGATTTTATGATAGATTTAAGATAAAAATTAAATGTTTTTTGCATAGTAGTGTTAGAGATTGGTATTAAATACATTTATGAAGTTCATATTTTTAATAAAACTTCAAAATGATTTTATGATAGATTTAAAAAAATTTAAGGAAAGTATGTGGAAGTTAATCTAGATGATTTTCTGATAAAAACAATAAATTTTTAAAAGCATGAAAATTGTGTCAGTGTTGTGTTTGTTAGGGAAAATTAAACAATTTGATTTTGTCAAATTTATAAAAACGATAAATATTTAAATTATTATTACTAATTTTAATGTCCTCTTGTGTTTGTTATTGTAATTTTTTCGTGTAGAAAGGTACAATAAGTTTTTAATTTGGGGTGTAAAAGAAAAACTGGTTAATAGATAAATAAGGTTTTTTATTTTATATGTCATTATTGTATGTGAATATAAAAGAAGTATTGTCAATTAATTTTCTCTTAAAATAGTTTCAGGTAAAAGTTTATGTAGTTTTTTAAGGTTTAGATAATTGAGACCTTACTGTTTAGAATTATTATATTAATTAATTAAAACTGACTGTAAGTGCGATTGCTGTTCAATAAATAAGGTAAAAGTGCCAAATCAGTAACCTTACGTTAAAGTTTAATAACCTTACATTTTATAATTACATATTTATCAGAATACTATTAGTGTACCCTTCATTTAAAACATTTATATTATTACTTCTGTGATTTGTACATAAAAGATGGATAGTACATTTTAATATATTTTTATTTACAGAATGCATAATTAATTTTTTATTGTAATTTAATTATTTATTTAATTTTTATTATTTATTTTATTTTCCATATTTAATGTAATGTATCATAGTTCAGAATAAATTTTTTGATAAATATTGAAAAACTTGTGTAATAATATTTTAATACAGAAATAAATTGAAATAAAATATTTTTGGTTTTATATATATATAATATTTTTCCATTGCAGTTTTTAGTTTCTTTTGCTCTCTATGTAGAATTATTTTAATAACTTATTTTTTTTTATTTATAAACATTTTACTTTAAATATTTTATTATGTTGGAAACATTTCTTTTCTGCATGACAGTTATTGTGAACAACAAATGCTTTAATATTTTATGTATTTTAGTGAAATACAATTTTTTTATTAAATTTATCAAAGTCTTTAGTTCACAATTTTTTAAAGTACAGATTGTTTTATTGAGTACATTTAGTGTTTATTTTGAATTTGTCAAATTTAATGGTAAGGAAAACTAAGTAGTATTAACTTTTTACATAAATAATGATAAAATGAAAATGGTGTTTTGTTTATAACTTAATCAGATTTCAACTAGAAGTTTAAATCTATAACAAAAATCACAGGAATACAAACTATTCTGTGGTTGCGGAGATATCAGATTTGTCACTTTACTTGATTTCATAAATTAGTCGACGTTGTTTACCTGGGCCTATCGCAACTGTGGTTGATCATTGATGACTATTGTCTCTATTATCAATCACGTACATGAAGTCCAGTTTCATATATTCCCTTTTAAGCTAATGGAAAGCATTTGAATGGTGTTACATACCATGATAAACATTAAAATCACAATGTAACTGCACCATTTATCAGTTAAAATTAGAAAACAATTGATACACAAGAATTTAAAATGTTGTACAACAAAGGAGAAAAACAATGTCAGTGAGGTAACCTTAGTACAATAGTAGTAAACACTGCTATTGTTAAGTGTTGCAACATCTGTTGTTTCATGCAAGTTTACGTTTGTGATTTTTGTTGTAGTAAATTTTAGCTCCGTCCAGAAACAAAACAAAGATGTTTCATTTTTAGTGATCTAACTTCAAATACATTTTACATTTTAATAGAAGCGCATTTAGTTCATTGAATATTATTTGGTGTTGAGATTGCCCATAATTATGAAATTAAATTTCAACGTTTGATAAATATTTTTTTTATGTTGTACTGAAATTTATTACATTTATATTTTGTAATAGGAATTTATTTTAATTTTAAACTTGGCATTATAATTTAAGCTGGATCAGTGTTGGTAAATTAATCTATATTTATGTTTGTAAAAATGGTTCTGCCTTATTTATTGATTAGCTATTAGTGTTGTAACTTATAAATAAGGAAACATTGTTAAGCGTATTTCAATGTGTGTGCTTACATTTACATATACACAAAGCGCATACAAAGAAAACGACATTACTTACATACGTATATAAACACAAAATCAAATGGCACATTAATTTATTAAGCCCGGTGGTTATTGTATTGAATAAATATTAATTTATTAACTCACTAACCAAATTTTGTTATTTATCCTACCCTTTAATCACAGAATTTTTTTTTTTGTATCACGTGGAAGAGCTGATAAAAAATATCTGTTCTGTTCATACAGAACAAACGTCTATTCTCTGTGAATTACAGTAGAATCTCAGTAGTCTGGTCTGTGCGGGACCAAGAGGGTGCCGGATTACTGAAAATTCCGGATTACTGGATGTGTTGGAATTTTGGAACTATCAATTATAAATTTAAACAAAAAACGAATATGCATTGATTTCTATGTGATTTTAAATTAAATTAACTAATTAAAAAAGGTTTGCTGAGTACTTCTGTAGTCATTGTACTAAACATAATTATCAGCTATTGACATCGCCTAGTGCGGTGTAGGGGTGCTCGTGTTCTGAGAATTACTTTTCGTTGTGAATTCAGCATGAAGTATAGAGAATGACCCAGTTCTGGGTTTTTGATAAAAGGCCAAAAATTATTCCATTTAACCATAATTAAGGTCTGCTAATTCCATTTCTTTAATCAAATCCTAAACATACGTATTAGTATATTAAATCCGCCGTAATTGGGTCAATTTGATTTTCCTCATTCAATTTAAATCTTTTACCAAAATCTGTCCTGGGTGAGGTTTCATACTTTTAGGCCTAATATTTTAAGGGCCGGATTACTGGAGGTGCCGGACTACTGCACGGCCGGACTACCGAGATTCTACTGTATTGAACATCTGTATACATTGAATGATAAGAAAGTGCGTACATAAATTTTTATAAATCATTTTGTTGCAATGTAGCGGTTAAGTTACATGCAATTACATCATTCTAAAAAGCATTCAAAAAGAAAACTCGTTGATAATATGATGTTTTTGTAACATTTGCTAAACCAAACATAGCCATCAACTGCATGCTGGAATAGCAGCAGTGAGGACCCATCAAGGATAGGAATTGCTATGAATCACAGTTGTAAGAGAGCAGAAGCTGTAGCTGACTGCAGTCATAAAAAGTACTATTACAACAAAGTGGGTCTAAGAATTAAATAGGTTTGGATTTTTTGTGTGGATCATCAGAATTGTATGACTTTCGGTAGCTGACTGCAGTCATAAAAAGTACTATTACGACAAAGTGCGTCTAAGGTAGGGTGACCAGGCGTCCCATAAAAATGGGAAAGTCCCGTTTTTTCACGTTGTGTCCCGTTGTCCCAAAAAACGTTGTCGGGACGTCAAAATGTCCTGTTTTTTCACTTTTATAATTACATAATAGAGATAAAAGACATTATTAAGTTGGCTGGAGCAAATGAAAAGTATACCAAAACTTAAAAATGTATTGCATTTTGTTAAATTCTGTTACCAGTTGTGTATTTTATTGGTATATCCTTGTTCATTTATACTTGAGAAATAACTTTAGTAATAAAGTAATATGAACCTCAACATTTTATTTATTTTTATTCCTTGAAAAACTAGCAAATTGTGTGCTTTGATGGGCTGTAAAGAAAAGAAAATTTACGTTTCAAGTTTTAAAAACAAGTTTAGACACTTGATTTTTTTTATTTTATAATATTTTTAACAAACGAACATTAAACCAGGATTCTGTAGGCGCTATTCCATACCCCCACCCCTAGACCACAGCCCCGGTAGTGCGTGTTATATTAGTGTCCTGTTTTTGCATGGTAACAATCTGGTCACCCTAATCTAAGGATTAAATAGGTTTGGATTTTTTGTGTGGATCATTAGAACTGTATGACTTTTTTTAATATTGGGAGCCTCTTGTTGAACTTCTAGTAAAGATACTTTTCTTCTGATCTGAGTACCCTTTTGACATTTGTTACTTTCATGAGTAAGAATAGTCTTGTGTGTTGACAATAGTCCAGAATATTGGTTTCTATGGCTGAAATTGTATTAGCTGGTATGTATTAAACCTGAGTTTGTTTTGTCATCTTTAAGAAGCAACAACCCTGTTGATAAACTTCAAAAACTGTTAGCTGTGGTAAATTGAACCAGTGAGTTCTATTTCAAACAAAGTACGTTGGTTTTATTTGACACCTGGTAAGCTGTGTGGAACCAAGTGGATTTACCGAGTATTGTGTTGTTAACATATAAAATCTGATTAAGCCCCGCAGCCATTTCACATATTTGCCTGGGCATTATGTGAAAAAGTTTGATAATTATGATAATCTGAAATTATACAGAAATGAAGTGACTGGTACAAAATAAAAAGTTCAAACTAGTCACTGGACTGATGTTCAGAAGTAGTGTAGGTACACCAAATAAATCATAATACACTGAGTTACATTTCTGCAGTTTTTGAGTTGAATTTTACATAATTTCTTTTAGTTCGTTTCCATTATTTTTTCTTCATTTCAACATGAATGAGTTATCATTAATGTGGATTGACCAAAATTTTTCCTGTATGTCCCAATAAAAGTCAGTTTTATTTAAGGCAATTTTAAATATATTCCTGGCTTTCGTGCCAGCCCAGTCAGCCAGCTGGTAATAAGTCACTATTATTTGTTAAGTAACACAGGTTGTGCAAGCGATTTTGTATGGTGACCAGCTGACAGCCATCCATGAACTAACTCTACTGGGGGTCCCTGTTCAAATTCACATCAAATAATACAGCAAAGCAGTGATCCAATTGGGTAGTTGTCAATAATGTACAGTTTCCGATAACAAATAAAAGCTAAAAAAACAGAAAAACAAAAATATATTCCTACATTAGTGAGACACAATGACACATTTCTTTCCTACTTGAAAAGGTAAGTCAGATGTTTACAGATGACTTGTTATTTGAGTAAACACTATCTGATTATGGTCGATGCTATTTGATTATGATTATGTATTGCCACGTATTACTGCATTAATTTTCTATAAAAATTAATAAGTTTTACAAGTGTTATAAAAAATAATTTTTGTAGACACGTTTTACTAGAGTTCATCAACAAATATTTTGAATTTCCCTCCGTCGTAGCCTTCACTACAGGCTGATGTTGCTACATTGGATCTGGGAGGTGCTGCCATCTGTGGTGTATTCCATAGAGTAATAAAGAATTCTTTATTACTCTATGGTGTATTCTTAATAACTGCGCTTGCGCATCTGCATCAAAACTTTTCTGAGTTGTGAATTGAATCTAAAAGTTCGAGCAACAGTTTGTTGAAGTTTTGTTTGTTAAATATGTAAAAAAAAGAACAGTGAATCGATGTCATTAACCTGGAGTTTTTATCGTGATTATTTTATTAGCAAAGTGTTTTTAGTTAGTAATGATGTAATTAGTTGATAAATTTGTTTTTCCTTGATGAAAGGGGCGTAAATAACCTACAATAAACGTTTTGCACTGTGTAGTAAATTAAGCTCTGTTAAGTGTACTAAGAGCTTTCATTGCTGAAATACGAAATGTCATTCTTTATGGAGCTACTGCTATCTTGAAATTGCTAACTTAAATCAGTTGAATGTAACCGTAGTTAACGAGTATCAAAAAAACTGATAGTTTTGAAAGTCCGTTTACATTACTGATTCAGTTTTGTTTACGTTAATTGTGACTACATATTTTATCGAATGGGTAAGTAGTAAATTTCAGAAGTCTACTTCAGGATTTAGTATCTGCCTAATTTTATGTTAAAAATTTTACTTGTATTGTTTGTAGGGTACTTTCCATTTATGAAAATGTAGGCCTACTGTGAAGGCAAGCGACGATTTTATCTCCTCAGGTTTCACTTAGAAAACGAAATAGTAAGAATTCACGAATTGAGGAAATAATGTTTAAAGGATACATGTTCCATTGTTTAAGGAATGATGTGTTACTTTTCAGCAAACTAAGCTCAGTGTCAGTACTAGAAATTTGGTTTATTAAACTTGAAGTCCACTTGTCTTGTTTCACACAGTGTATATTTTGGTAATTTTTTGTGGCAGGAGCTCAACATTAATAAAATATGAAGGCCATCCAGATGAATGGTGGCCAAATGCTTTGAAGAAAGAAAATATGTATTTGGATTTATAGACTTTTAACTCATGATTATATGGCTGCAGTTTGAAAATTATCTGAGTTTTATTTTCAACTGTAGTTAATGACTATAAACTCAATGACTGCTTTGTGAACAAAATCGTACAGTTGTTAACAACCATTTTATTGTAGGTTTTGAATTCTTAATTGTGTATCAAGGGTAGTTAGCCTGCCATCAAGTGCTTCAGTTGGATGTAGTTAAAGTTTAGAATTGTGGTGTACAGTTCCATTATATGCTGTTGCTGTATTAAAATATTTTTGTTGTTGCTTTTAGAAAGAAATTTTTAGTACACACATTTTGTTAAGAGTTGATTGTAGTGCTTTATCTGATTTCCAAGTGTAATCTAATATCTACTAAAATTCCAGGTGATGACACAGTTATTTTTAAAATGGAGACAGTTATTGTAATTGGAGTGTTGGCATTGATATTTGTGAGTGCATTTATTAGTCTGATCTTAGTTTGTAGACACAAGAGTGTTCGAAATCGAACATCACGTTATGTCAAGAAAATATCAAATCAACAAAAATTGTAAGTCATTTTGAAATTTATTAGTTGTTCTTTAGTATTAAATAATTAAGTATGAGTGTAGTTTTTCCCACCACTTACGAGGGGGTATCCAAAAGAAATTGGAATTATTTTTCAAAAGCTATTTATTTTCAATTTTTTTACAAAACAACTCTATCCCCTTCAAAATACTCTCCATTATAACTAATACATTTATCCCGTCGGTGCTTCCACTGTTCGAAACATTTTTTGTAGTCATCTTTAGAAATGACTGACAGCTTCTCCCTCGTTTTTTTTTTCTTGATTGCTTCGATGTTGTCAAATTGGTGTCCTATAATGTCCCTTTTAATGCGTGGCAATAAGAAAAAGTTCCCCAGAGCCAGGTCAGGCGAGTAAGGTGTGTGGGGCGAGGAACCATGCCATTTTTAGTCAAAAAATCTTTCATCGAGATGGCTATATGTGCAGGTGCATTGTCGTGGTGGAAGAACCAGTCTCCTGATTGCCAGAAATCAGATCATTTTGACGAACACTGTTGCACAATCTTCTTAAAACTTCCACATTGTCAGTCGATGGACGAGGTTTGTCATTAATCGATATGTCGCCATTTTTAAACTGAGAAAACCACTCGTATACTTGAGATTTCCCATAACATCATCTTTGTAAGCTGTTTTCAACATTAAAACAGTTTCAGCAGCACTTTTACCGAGTAGAAAACAAAATTTCACAGCTACACGTTGTTCACTTAAACTTGCCATCATAAAAAACGAATCAAGAACAAAAACAATCACTGCAGATAAATATTGAACTGGCAATGAGTTGCACTATACACGTATGTGCGGCAGAAATGCGTACTACACAAGCACCACCCATGGCAATTCTGTTCTGGTTACTTTTTGGTACCCCCTAGTATAATGGTTTAGTGTGCTAAACTACAAAGGAGAAGGCCTTGAGTTTGATTCCCTGGTTAAGGCCTAATCCCACGATGCTAGTTTACTAGCTGCTAATACTAGCAGCTTATTAGTAACTAGCAATATTTCCAAATGTTTGCACCGAGCTAGTTTACTTGTGCTAGTCAGTCACATGACCTTTTCTCCCCTACCAGTGCTAGTAAAATCAAACATGATCAAAGTAACTAGCGCGCTAGTGCATATTAGCACTTAAACTAAACTAACTGCTAGTTGTTCATTTCCACGACACTAATACTAGCAGCTAGTAAATTAGTGTCATGGGTATAGGCCTTTAGAGTCTGAAAATGATAATAACTTGCATTGTGGATTTCAAAAATCCACAGTAGTCACTAATCGCCAAGCTGTTGACATGACTAAATAAATTAAAGAAGAAAAAATTCAGGATTCTTTAAACAAATGATGTGTTGTGCTAATCTTATATGTATTCTGTATGTATGGTGTAAAGCTCTTCTGTTTCTTCTTATTTATGTTTTCCAAAGATTTTTTAGTTCAGAACTTAAGTTTTCATACATGTACTGATATGTAATGACGAGATGAACCCGGGACTCAGTGTGGGCAATGCGCTGCTGCTAGCGTCGTACGTACATTTCTAAAAACATGCAACTGTGTAGTATATATAGTTTATTTTTTGCTTCTTATTTACAACACTTGATAACATTTTTGTTTTTTTTTAATTCCTAATATTTGTGTACGTTGCAATCTGTTCAATTCAGAACAATAAGCAACCCCATGACCCAATGAGATGAGGATGATATGTATGACGTGTAAATGAGGTGTTGTCTTGTACTGACTCAGGCCGACCATTCCTGAGTGAGTATGGTTAATTGAACCCCAACCATCAAAGTACACCGGTAACCACTGTCTAGCATTCAAATCCGTATAAAAGTAACTACCTTTACTAGGATTTGAACCAGGAACCTTTGTTCTCGAAAATCAGCTGTTAATCAGCTGATTTTGGCGATGACTTTACCTTTAGATAACTTTACCTCTAATAACATTTAAAGTAACATTCCGTTCCGCACTTCGAATTGTTTTACCCCTTTCAAACGGTTGACATGATAAACTTATAATACATGGATATATAACTAATTTATAACAACACTACAGAATAATGAATGAAATGTGAAGAATTAAAAAGGAAAGAAACTGAATGAGTTTTAACGAATTAAAATACTTTTATTTTTATAAATGTAGCCTAAAATGTAAAACCAGAATAGCCAAATCAAAATAATATTTCCGTTACCACTCGTCGCGTTAAAATAAGGACTGTGTATTCTAATGAACTATGAATGTCAGTATGTTTTTAGGATTGTAATAGAGAAACTGGGCATGCACAGTAGATTGTTCCCCTCTTACACTTCGTCTCAAACGAAGTTCATTTCGTGACTAACCATCAGTATTGTAGCTTGGAGTATCTTTACAATACTTTTATTCAGATGTTGTGTGATGAGCACAACGACCATTCATGTTTTGTATTGAAATATATTTTTTAACACGACCTGTTGCTATGAATTCGTTTCTGATGTTTGTTTCCTGGTCTTGTAACGGTCTTAGTAGACAGATAATGAACATATTTATGATGAGTTTACTTGTGTGAAGATAGATTATAAGAAATCCATGAGAATGAAATGAATTTTATTGTTCTCTTTGTAATTAATTATTTTTATAGAAATTTGTTTAGTTTAATTATAGTTAATTTTCTATTTTCAGACGCCACGATAATTCGACATTATTGGTGTCTGATTTAGAATTGGGTGAAGTTTGCCTGCATCCAAAAATTGAACAGATTTTAGAACAGTGGACTACTGATGCTTCAGGTAAATGTTCCTGATTGTTATACTCATAGAATTAAAACAGTTTATTTTCTAAAACAATAAAGTAATTTATAAAGAAATCCTTATAATACATCCTGAAGCTTATATTCAATCCTATTGTAAAACTATTTAATTTTTTACTGATCTGTTACAGCTGCTTTATCTTTTTTTTGTTTACAATTTTATAAGAATAACTGAAGATACAACATCTGAAAATTTTAATGTATTAAAAATATTTAGTTTAGATTTTATTAATATTAATATTTATAATACCGTGCGTTCGGAAAGTCGCTGTGCACTGGAATTGTGACTATGGATTTATGAAAATATGTATAAAGAAATGACTAAGCATTTTGGAAAAAAATTTATTCAATACCTTAATTACATTGTTAAACCGTGATTACATTGTTTATAGAAGGTGTTCGAAATGACCTCCATTGGCATCAATACAGCATTGCACTCGTTTCATTTTGTTTGCAAACACCTTTCGCAACTGTATAAAACGTGTTTGGTGAACGAATAATTTCAAAGAATTTGTGGCCTGCAAGATCTCCTGATCTGACTCCCCCCGATTTCTTTTTATGGGGTGCGGCGAAACAAACTGTGTATCGGAACAGACCACACACGATTGACGAACTTAAAGCCGCAATAACGGCATACATTCAAGGAATCACTGTTCTTCAGTTGCGAAAGGTGTTTGCAAACAAAATGAAACGAGTGCAATGCTGTATTGATGCCAATGGAGGTCATTTCGAACACCTTCTATAAACAATGTAATCACGGTTTAACAATGTAATTAAAGTATTGAATAAATTTTTTTCCAAAATGCTTAGTCATTTCTTTATACATATTTTCATAAATCCATAGTCACAATTCCAGTGCACAGCGACTTTCCGAACGCACGGTATATTAATATTTAGTCTGATGATGATCGTGGCCAAAACATGTCAGTAAAAAGTAGGATTGTAATATAAAAAGGTAAGAAACAAGTGATATTGTAGCTGTAACAGGTCAGTGAAAAATAAATATTTTACTTTCTCTTGCCTATATGAATATATAGGAAGGAAAGTATTGTTTTGATGTCAATTTTTCGAAATTGAGTTTTCACTGGATCTACACATTTTCAGACCCTCTGAACCCAAAAAACATGTTTTGATTGGTCTGTGTGTGTGTGAACAGAGTATCTCAATAACGGAACATCATACAAAGTTGAAACTTAAAACTTAAGTTAGATACCACTAGAGGACCTGACACGAACACTTTCATCAAAATCAGTCAACTGGAAGTAGTAGTTTATTCGTGTCATTTTTCAGTTTTTTGTGGTTTTATCAAAAACGGCTCGTACGATTTTTTAAAAAATCACCTCATTTACTACATTTTTAATGCTCTACAAGATAGGGTAGGCGCCACGTCTGCTAAAATTCTTGGAGAGGGTGTTTTTTCGTAAAATCATTGGTTTTTTTAAGATTGCGACTTTAATATGCATTTTAGCACAAAAATGTACATAACTTTTATTTAGAGCATTTTTCTCTACAGAGCCTAGTTCAGCGTGAAAGAGTAATTTTCCGTATTTTTAAGCCAAACTGAGGTTGATTTTCATTTTTCACTCATGATTAAAATTAGGCTGTGTTTATTGAGGTTAGTTTTTTTGTTTATTTTTAATGTTTATTACTAATGTTAGATTATATTGTTCATTATTTGCATTGGCAAGAGAAAGTTGTGTGAGTGTTTCACACCAGATTTTTTACAATAGGAATGAGGTAAGCCTAATTATTTTGGTGCATGAATTTTAATTGATGTGTAGATAGATATCATTTTACAGCTAGACCCTGTGGTGAATGAAGTGGAGGTGCCATTTGCAAGATGGAAATTGGATGCTTTTCAATAAGCATACTTTTCCTTTTGGTAAGGAAGGCAATGTTATACCTCCTCACTCCTCGTTTTACTTACTAAAGCCTCTAGAGGTTCAAACCAGTCTTTTGGCTAATGACCTAAACAACAATATAGGTAATTGTAGGTTACATATCTTGTTTAATACGTTGGAAAACTTTTTTGTGCCAAGTGTGCAGTTGATAATAAATTGTTAAGTAAAGGAATTACTAACAGTTGAAAGAAACAAGTTATGAAAATGTTGTGTATAACCTGTTTTGTTTTTAACTGATTTAATTGTGTAAAAATTTCAGTGTTTTAATATAGTTTTAGTTCACTGAAAATAAGCAAAAAAGTGCATCAAAGATGGTGTAGTTCTTTAAGGTGGGTTTGACATCTGTAAAAATACAACAAATGTTGTAAAGATATAACATTCACAAATTGCATTTGTGAATGTTATTTTAATATTTTTTGTTTTTGTTGTCTGAGACATGTCTCATTAATTTTACAAGAAATGTCTGCTTTTTGTGTTTAGGTCTTATCACTCACTGTCTTGAAATCTTAAAATTATGCCATCGTGTGACCAATAGAGTTGCAGCTTTAATGGTTGGTCATCAAAATGCCAAGACTTTAAATGAAATAATTCAGGTAAATTATTAATGATTTTTCTTTTGCTTTTTGTATGAAAGAACATTAATAACATTAATGTAGTGTACAAATTTATTATATATTTATTGCTTTGTCTTGTTTTGTCTTGCCAATTTATGACAGACTAAATAACATAAAACTTGCAGTATCTTGTAAGGCCAATATTGTTGTTATTATAGGAGGAAGTTCTGGGACTTCTTCTGTTCGTCAATAAATTTGTTGAATTCACTTAATCTGTTCAATATTTTACAGGGTGTTCTTGTAACCATCTGTTTAATATTTTACAGGAATAACATCTTGTTCGGCTGCTTAAAAAGAAGGGAAACATAGTTTGTTATTTTTATGCACAATTAATTTAACATTATTTGATCTGACATGAAATTTTGAACTGTTAAACAATAACAGAAAATGTTATTCAATAAAAGCTAGTGAGTTTGAATTTTTGAAAATTAAGTTTTTACGTAAAAGTGTTTGTAGCAGATTTGATTATGTTGCATAAGTGTAACATTTGTGTAATCTCTTATTGGTCTTTGTTTTTGTTAACGGAAACTGTGTATTATTGTAACCACCCAAGTTGTCCACTACTTTTTTCTGGTAATCTTGTTTTGGGATTGCGTTTGAAAACGGTTTTACTCCCCCCCCCTTAATGGTTTTTGCTCATATGAGGTTTTTGTTTAAATCAGCTAGTCACCATACAAAGTTGCTCGCCTAACTGTTGTTACTTAACATTAGTTAACACCTTTCTACCAGCTGACTAACTAGACAGGCCTGAAGTCCATTGTAATAATTAAATTACTCTAGTTGTTTTGCCAGCCACATTGGCGTAGTTGGTAACGTGCTCGCCTCTCATCATGCGGTCTTGGGTTCGAATCCCATTCAAGCTCGGCATATTTTCATACGTTACAAAAAAAAAATCATTTCATCCTTCACCATCTGCATTAGCAGTAATTGCAGAACAGTTGGACTTTACAAAAAAAAATAGTTGTTTTAAAGCAAAATAGTGTTTTTGAAATTTGAAAATTACTTGTTCTTATTGTATTTAGAGTATTTCTTCTGGTCTACTTGCTTCTTTCCAGAAAGATGCATTCTTTTAACAAAAAAAAATTAATTCTATATTACCTGTGCTTTTTATCATTCGGCTTGTGGTGTAGAGATCAGCACAAGTAGCTTCTGCGCCAGGAGATCCTGATTGACTCATGGTGCTTTTCAATCACTTATTTTCATCTATCACTCTTCATCAACTGCATTAACATTAATGTGCAAAACAGTCGTAAATGGTAGACCTGTGTGTCTACCATTTGGAAATATGGTTAGAGGTGATGGGTTGAATAGGATTTATTGAAATAGTTTATTACAGGTTGAAAAAAAGAAGATTGTGAGAACTGTTTGTTTAATGTCATTTCAGGTTGCCAGGCGAATATCTGTTAGAGTAGATGATATGGTTCGTACTATGTACCCACCATTAGATAGTTGTTTACTTGAAGCAAGATCTGTTGCATTAGTACTCGCTGTCACACATCTTACATTAGTTGCAAAAAATGGAATCCGTGAAGCATCTTCACATTTAGAATGGGCTGAGAAGGCTTTAGCTGACATGGATGTTCATTTAATGGTAAATAAAATTTTTTCAGAATTTAGGAATCAGTAATTCAGTCTAAATGATAATAGTTGTTTTAGTATAATACCAATTGTTTTAGAAATATTCTTTCTGTTAAACATTTGAAAATTTTTTTTTTTTTTGTAACCCTAATGTGTACGTTGCAATCTGTTCAATTCAGAACAATAAGCAACCCCATGACCCAATGAGATGAGGATGATGTGTGTGACGTGTAAATGAGGTGAAGTCTTGTACAGACTCAGGTCGACCATTCCTGAGAGAGTATGGTTAATTGAACCCCAACCATCAAAGTACACCGGTAGCCACTGTCTAGCATTCAAATCCGTATAAAAGTAACTACCTTTACTAAGATTTGAAAATGACAAGTTTTTTATTGGTTTATTTATATATTGCTGTTCTTGATTTTAAAGAGCCTAAAACATTTCCTGGCTTATATGTGGCTTATTATTGTATTTGTTGATCAGATATTGGACCTGGGGTTCATGTAAGTTGTTAAAATCATGTATTGATCGAATCTTTGGTTTCGATGTACAGTAGGCGCCTGCTATAATCGACCCCTACGAACAAAAAGTTGCCATTGATATAAGTAAAAATCGATTATAATGACGTTAAAGGGACCGGGTGAATTCGGTCGCTATAGCGGATAGTCGGTTAAGACCATATATATTGCCCCTAATCGTATATTTGTAGCTATTGTATACATACAGTAGTTTCCATTACTGCACTGAATATGTACAGTACTAGGATTAAATTAGCTTTTATTTTCCTGTGATGTTCGTGGGTTTTTTTATTTAAAAATACGATATAATTGATTACATATTTAAAAATATATGTGTCGAAAAATATGTGCTGGGTACTCTGTATTTCTAAGTTTTCTGATTGAAAGGATTACTTTTTTTGATTGAGTCTTCAATTTTATCCCGATTTTTCCAAATTGTTGAAATAGTTGAGTGATTCATTGATAATTCTTTACAGATATTGGTGTTTTTCTCTCCCGACTGTAACCTCTAAATTATGTGTGCTTTTTCTTCTATAGACAGTGGGTTTTCTTTTAGATATTTAAAAAAAACGAAATCAAAGTAAAATGTACAACCCTTGCCGCATAAATATAGTATGCAGGTGTACGTGATAAGTTTACTACAACTGCTGACTGCGTAATGGTAACAGTTTTGTTATGGTAAACTTATGGAATAAGCTGATAGATGCAGTACAAAATTCAGGGAATCAGACCATGTATACAGTAGATGGTGCCAGATTGTCGGGAAGATATGGCACCTTTTATCACGAACATTTTATGTTGTCATAAACATCTGCTTCATTTTCTGAAAATTTCACCGTCGCTATAGTTGACTAAAAATTACTCAATTTGAGCTAGAAATGGCAGTTATTGCCGGTTTCGTTGTTACAACCAGTGCCGTTATAGCGAGTATAGTTTGCTGTAAATGGTTTAAAATTTATTGGAAACCAAAAGGAAGCCAAAAAAAAATAATTGTCGTTACAACTGATTTGTTGTAAGCAATGTTATAAAAAGTTTTTACTGTATCTATTTATCTGCAGATCAAGCTGTAGAGCCATACCAAAAATTTTAAACAGTTTAAAGAAGTGGTTTTAAAGAAATAAATTCTGTGAAGTGAAGAATTAAAAACAGATATTTTTTCTCTGGTTCCGTTAACTTTAAATCTGTAAAATTATACATTGAACTGTACATATTCTTTTGATAACTAACACTTTTTCAGTTTTTTACTTTAGGCTAGTTAACATTTTAGAACTGTTATTTTTGTGCAGTCGAAATATTTAACTTTGACTTACGTGCAGTTGTGTACACCAAAGTTAGTTTCTATGTTGAAGTTTCAATTTCGTTTATTCACCTGTTTTTCAAAATTGGTCTACGTTATAGTATAAAAGTTCTTAAAGAAAAATAATTTGTATTCTGTAATTTTCTTAAAAGTATTAATCTAAGGTATTACATAATCTAACGTTCATATATGCACTATGTACAGTACAGGCGTACGGTCGTACATGATGCACAAACAGTTCTGTCATGATTCGATGTAACAAGCTTTAACAACAATAGACATGGATATCCCCTCGATAGTTCGTTATCTGCCCATAACTGTCAGGTGGAGTGTCAAATTATTTACACTCAATCTGTTAGTTGCAGGTCTAAAATAAATAGTTCTGTTTCTTATCACATGGTCAGCTAACTAAATGACTGAATCATTTAAGAGCAGAAGAGGCAGAGGTGTAAAAGACACTAATCAGAGTTATCTACTCTGAAAGTAATGAATTTCATTAAGCAGCCAGACCCTGTGGTGAATGAAGTGAAGGTGTCATTTGCAGAGTGTAAAATATGTGCTTTTCAGAGGGCCTGGCATGCTGATAAGTGTACTTTCCACTCAGTGAGGAAGGCAATGGTAAATCACTTCACTCCTCGTTTTACTTAGTAAAACCTCTACAGGCTCAAACCAGCCTTTCGGCTGATGACCTAAACAACAGTTCGTTATAATAGTGGGTGCGTACTGTAGTTCTTATGAAAGCAGTTATTTCCGATCAGAAACCTGATGAACTTGTGCAGATGAAGGGTCTGTTTAGGCCAACATGATCACCATTCCTTGTGGATCCTTCCTTTACCCTTATATTTTCATTTCTTGTGAATCCGAAGACATAGATCATTGGTTTGAATTAATGCTACTATTTCACTTACTTAAATTTATATTAATCTTAGTTATTACTAGCTAAAATTCCCGTTCTTCAAACGATTTTCTTGGTGCTGTGTACAGTCTGTTGGTGTACTGAGTTTGATCCCTGTCAGGTCTGATATTCTTTAATCATTCATCGTTATCTATTCATACCACCTTTCAGCATCAGCATTATTATTAATTATTTTAATTCCGAATATGTGTACGTTGCAATCTGTTCAATTTAGAACAATAAGCAACCCCATGACCCAATGAGATGAGGATGATGTGTATGACGTATAAATGAGGTGTAGTCTTGTACAGACCCAGGTCGACCACTCCTGAGAGAGTATGGTTAATTGAACCCTAACCATCAAAGTACACCGTCAATCACTGTCTAGTATTCAAATCCGTAAAAAAGTAACTACCTTTACTAGGATTTGAACCAGGAACCTTCGTCTCCGAAAATCAGCTGTTAAACAGCTGATTTTGGCGACGACTTTACCTCTAGACCAACCCGGTGGGTTTATTATTAATGACAAAATAAAATTGTTGGACATAAAATAAAAGCGAGATCTAGGTGTTTTTAAAACAAGATACCCAGCGCTTTATTATTTTCAGAAGCGTAGTTAATTATTTTACATAAATAAATAAATTTACTATTTATATAGAGCAATGAAAATTGATGTTTTGAAGTTTAACTCACACAAATCTGTGTGTAATGTAACTATTGGTAATTTAATTATTTGCTTCAGAGCATTAAAAACTGAAATGAACGGTAAATCACATTTTGAACACTCCACGATGGATAACTACTAAGGTGACTTGTCTTTTGTTTTTGACAATGTGACCGAGAACAGGTGCGTTGAATAAGGTTGGTGGAAGGGGTAGGGTACAGAGCTTCGAAATGAATACCAGCGGCACGTAGGCCTATGTTTATTGTTCTGTTTATTTTGTTTTCTGAAATATTGCTATGTTTATTTTTATAAAATTGGTAATATCTCCGTTATTATTCATAAAAATGAAAATTTTTTCATATTCAAATTTATTTGTCTTTAAACGTTTTGTAATTTTGATTATATAACATTTTTTGATAGATTGGTTTTTAACGGAGATATTCCCAGTTTTTTGTTTGCCCCTCCCTCTAAACTCCCCCATCCAATTGTGATATTAAAAAAATTTAAAGCCTATTTTCATTTCGATAATGTCCAAAACCTAAATACTGAAATTTATTGAATTTGGCTCAGCGGTTCTTGCGTGATGCTGTAACATACAAACAGAAGAAAATTCAGCTTAACTTATTTTCGGTGATTGCTTAGTAGATTTGGCGTAAAAACAAAATTTGGGCATTTTGAAAAATTGTACGGACAAAATCACAATTTTATTTATATAGATTGGTGTTAATTCTTGACTCATTTAAAAAAGGAATCATATTTCAACTGAAATTGTTTTGTGTTTAGGTTTTGAGAGAATCAGCTTTAGCTCAAGAGGCAGCAACGTGTATTCAAACCTCTACTGGAACAAAATATGAACAGTATTTATAATGTTTTTATTAAGAAACTTGTGTGTATATTATTGTTTTTTTTTATAAATCATTGCTTGAAACATTATATGTTTTGTTTATCCTGGATTTTTTTATTAACCTAACCATTCCTTATTACACCTAAAAATAATTTGAATACGGAAATTGAATTATATGCGACTAAGTTTTGAAATTTGTTTCCGTTTCAAAAAAATATTAAAAAACCTTTTTAAAAAGAAAATATTACACATTATGTATATTCAGTAAGTAAGTGAACTATAATTTTGTACGGAAGAAGTACTATATTAATTTGATGACTCTGTTTAAATTCATTGGGAACAACGTTTTATGAAGAGTGTATTAGAAAGCTTGTTCACAGGTACAACAAACGCTTCAATTGGGAAGATGATTATGTTGAAAAGTAGTCATAAGTATACATAATTTTTAGTATTAAAACATTTTTTCTATATTCACTTGTCTTTTATTAATGGCCTATCGAAGGTTGAAAAAAACGACCTTCGTGCATATTGGATTTTTTTTATTGTAGGTGCGTGCTACAAAGGAAAACTTGAGGGATGCGAGTGTCTGTATTTTTTTTTTTGTTTAACGTCCGACTGTTCTGCAATTACTGCTAATGCAGACGGTGAAGAATGAAATTCTGTAACGTATTATAAATTAGAACTTATATTACAGAATGTAGGCCCACTTTGGAAGACAGGCAAAAATATGTATTGTGTGTAAAGTTGATGGAACTAGGGGAAATAAATAACCATTTTCAATTGCTTACTTGTTACAATTGTATCTTTAAACTGTCTAAAATTTTTATAAAAATGTGGTCTACACATCTTGAACTTTAAGCCGTATTTACACGGTTCATCTTGGGTGATCACTTTGGATGAATCATCATGGATGACAGAAAAATGAACGTGTAAACAGCACATTCATCAAAGAGGATCATCCTTGATACTGGATGATTAAAGTTGAAGCAGGTTCAAATTTTTCTTTACCTTTGTTGAATTCAATACGGATGATCGTTCAAAGTGAACCATGTAAACAGTGGTTCACTGAGAGTGAATCCCATGTTTTTCTAATTTTATAAACATAATCTTTTTTACATTGTTCTTAATGTGAAAGTGACAGTGAAACATACAAAATTTGTATAATTTTCTCTCAAAATGTTGTTCAAGTGGAAAGATGACCATTCCATGTTAATTTTAAATTTCATGAAAGATTGTCCCACATACACCTTTTCTTTTTACTTGCCTTTTTCATTAGAACTCTACCAATTTCTTGTGATATAATATATCACAATATATATTATATTAATATATTATATACCTGTGCTTATTATTTCTCTTGTAGACATGATGGAAAGTAAATCTTAACCTAAAAATTTCCGTACTATAAATAATTATTATAAATTTTAGATTCACTTTGGATGAAACATACTACGCTGTGTAAATACAAACTGTTCCTCCTGAGTGAATACCCCAAAGTGATCATCCAAGATAAACCGTGTAAATGCGGCTTTGGATAAATTGATATAAGAAATAATTATATCAACAGCATCACTTTATCAACGTATCAAACCAAATGTAGGAGTGGGACGAGCACACCCATATTTTTCTGCCATAAATTGTGTTTTTCTGGTGACACATGGTTAGTGTAATTATCAGCATGACAGCATAATGATCAGAGCTACTGCTAAAAAAGATTACAACGTTGTGAAACTAAGAGTCATGTAATAGGTTTTATCAAAAGTTCATTGTAGCGGGCGGATACTGTATTGAATAAATTTTAAGATGGATATATAGTCATTGGAAAGTAAACAATATTAAATTTCTATAAAAAAATTTATTCCAGCACCTAAATAACAGCGTCTATAATATATACTGAACTACAATTTATTATTTGTCATATGCATTTCACAATTCATTCCTAAGAAATAATACTCTGCTTAGAATTCAAAATATAACATTTTATGTTTTTTAATGTTCATAAATTATATTTCTAATGTTAATTAAATGTAAACTGTATTATGTTTTTAATTATTATATTATGCATTTGAGATAGGAACAAATGTGGCTTTTCCACTAACTTATTGACTATTGTATTAAAACTTTTGCCAACTAAATTATTTAACAATTATTATTTTAGTATGTATAAAATTTTACTTGAAGAAGAGTTTCATTTTTATGTTTTTTCAGTAGAAATGTTTTTGGTGGTCATTGACAGTATCGTAGAAGTGTTCTTCCTTTCCCAGTATACTCAATATGGAACCTTAATTTGTATTGGTGTTAGTGAACTTCCCACCCATAGAATAAAAGTTACAATCTCTCAAAAGTCATCTTCAAAAAAGTTTTTTTGAAGAACTACCAAATAAACTATGAACATTATAACAAATGGGTTTTTAACATGATATTTTAAGGTTAAAAATATGGATTTTTATTTAAAATTCTATTGTAAAAATATTTAACTTTTCACTGGCTTGTTATTACAGTTACTATATCACTTGTGTTTTCCTTTTTTAATATTATACTACTTTCTACCGATATGTTTCGGTGGATCCAATATCAGAGTACATAAAATTGAAACTAAACTTTTTAAAATTTATTAAATATTTTAATAAATTTTAAAAAGTTTAGTTTCAATTTGATGTATTTTGATGATAGTGGATCCATCAAAACATGTCAGTAGAAAGTAGGATTATATTTATTAAAAAATGGAAAAAGTAAGTGATATAGTTGTAGTAACAGGTCTGTGAAAAATTTAATACAGTAAACCTTTGATTTTTCGACACTATACTTTGACATAGCTCATGGTGAGGCAACATGACGGGCAGGTCAGCCCCTTCCACGTTCTCCTCATCCCCCTACCCTTTCATTGTCCTTGAGTACAGTATTGTACTAACGAGCAAATCAGTTTGTATTCATTAAAATGATGCAATTTTCATACTAAAATTGTGTTTTTTATGCTTCCTATGTACAATTTGCATGCCACGTGTTCTTGATAGTTTGACATTTCAATACTTCGACAACCTGTAAGTCCACAAAATGTCAAACTATCAAAGTTCTGCTGTATTTTACAATAGGATTGAATACATGCTGCAGGATGCATTATAAAGATTTTTTTAAATTATTTAATACCATTCTTCATTCACCAATAAATTGCATATTTTAAGAAATTTTTTGTTTGATATTCAGAAACTTTACTGCCTTGTCGTACTTAAGTAGCTGTTGGTATAGTCACTTGAGTTACGAGTTTGCCCTTGTTTGCAACGAGGGGTAAAGGGGGAAAGCATCAGTGTGCATGCCCGACTGCTTTAATTTCAGTATGACAAACATAACAGTTTGTACCTTTTGTAGGTTAACTGTTTGTTACAGAAATGCCGGTTTCTTGAAAACGTAATCGAACTATTCACAGAGCTGAACGAAATCTAATATGCAATGTAATAAAATATTATGAAGTTGAAGCTAAACAAAAATGCCTATCCGTGCCTCTTAACAAAAGCCTTGAGCGAGCGGCTAACTACTGTGATTTTTCTCTTTCCACAATTCAAAAAATAAAGAAGGAAATTAAGGACAGAAAAAGCTATTCTTTAACAGTTTTGTTAACACCTGGTAAAAAAAGGAAACGGTTAGGTAGATACTAAAGAAACTGAAAAGAAAACGCCAATGACAGCAATAGTAAAGAAGGCGATTCATTCGTAATTACAGTAAATCTAACATTTCTAGTCATGTAATTAAGCTGTAGGCAATATAACAGGTAATACAGTATTTATTTCTTATTAGGGTTATGAAGAAAACATTTTCTCTGAATAAACCACAGCTTACAAAACGTATGTAGAAATTGCACGGTAGTGAAATGTACGAGTAGTGTCTCACTGTTGAGATTGGCAGCACTGCAAATATTTCACTTCCCTTCCTCACAGCCCATACATACGCAAAAGGCAATATCGTGACTTCAGTATCTATATTTACAAATATTCTTTGCAGTTTGTGGTTCATGAATTAATTTTCTTTGCTCATTCTAAAGCTTCTTTCGTTAAAAAATATTGACAGATTGGTAGCAGGTTTTTTTAATGTTGTTAAAATGAATTAATGGCTGTTGATATTTAGATATACATTTTAGACCTTTGCTTATATCTTTAAGCTCTATAACTTATGAAGTAATATAATTATATTCTACATTAAATTTTAATGTTTTATTTTACCACAGTTATTATAATCAACTTAGTCTATATATCACTTTTCATTAAACTCGATCAAATAATTTGTATCCACTTTTTTAATATATCAGGGCATTAACTTTTTAGATCTGAAATACTGCATATGAATAGCCCTGTTTATAATGCATGCACAAATTGGTAATGTATGGTCCCAGCATTCTTACTAACATTTCTCGCAAATGTTTACATTTAAAAAAATATTTAAAACAGTATATTTATATATCTCACTGATAAACATTTATATAAAATTTATATTGTCCTCGATAACAGTGATAAAAATGTTTATTCAATAAATGTATATTTAAAAACTTAACGTTACAATTATTTAGGTCCCTTGCAATTTCCAATGCTGTTTAATCCGTTCACTTCTTTGAAGATACCCATACCAATAGAATGCATTTATAACTAAGAAACATATAGGGAATACAATACGTGATGCTCTATCAATTTTTGATACTGAGTTAAAACGAGGAGTCCTCTTTTTCCGCTTTCGATGACAGTTTCCTTGGAAACTAGCTCTGGTAGATGTTCTGCGCCCAGTTTGTGGTGGTGTAGGTAATGTGTAGACTGGATCAGAAACTGCTGATGGTGGTACTGGTGATGGTGGACAACCTGTAATGTTTTTATGAAATTAATGTCAAACCAATTAATTACCTTGAGTATCTTTAGTATTAACAATAATATGTTTTAACCCTATAGCCGGCAATAACTTTTTCTAGACCGGCAGAGAATTTCCAGAATATGTGTCACCGAACTGTAAAGAAATTATTAAAAATTTGCTATAAATCACAAACCTTATCATATTGTGTATCAAAATAACAAAACTTAAGGAAATAGAAAAAATAAATTACAGTAGAATCTCAGTAGTCCGGCCTGTTCGGGACAGAGAGGGTGCCAGATTACTGGATGTGTTGGAATTTTGGAACCATAAATTATAAATTTAAACAAAAAATGAATATGCATTGATTTCTATGTGATTTTAAATTAAATAAACTAATTAAAAAAGGTTTGCTGAGTACTTCTGTAGTCATTGTGCTAAACTTAATTATCGGCTATTGACATCGCCTAGTGCGGTGTAGGGGTGCTCGTGTTCTGAGAATTACTTTTCGTTGTCAATTCAGCATGAAGTATAGAGAATGACGTAGTTCTGGGTTTTGGATAAAAGGCCAAAAATTATTCTATTTAACAATAATTAAGGTCTGCTTATTCATTTCTTTAATCAAATTCTAAACATACGTGTTATATTAAATCCGCCGTAATTAGGTCGAGTTGATTAATCTAATCTAATCCTTAATTCAATTTAAATCTTTTACCAAAATCTGTCCTGGGTGAGGTTCATACTTTTTGGCCTAATATTTTAAGGACCGGATTACTGGAGGTGCCGGACTACCGAGATTCTACTGTATTGAAATTTTAATCTGGCAATTAGGGATGATAAAAAAAATAATAAATAATAATATAAATATTATTACTTATTTAAAATAACTTTTAGACAAACACTTTTCTAAAATTTCAGATGACACTACTGTGTTAAACTTTCTTATGCTCTAATTTTAAAATTCATTACATACGAATCGTTACTTATAATATTTATTTTGAAATAAAACAAAAAAAGATTCTATGTCAAAACTGAAGAAAATATATACAAAAACACATCATGTAAACCAAGAAATAACCGAATTCAGCTCTAGGATCGTGTTATTTCAACAGAGAAACACAGGCAGAATATACAAATGAAACTATTGTATTATATGTAAAAATTTACTTAGTCCATTACTAAACTATTTTACAAAACAGTAACACTGTCTGTAGATGAATTTAAAACTAAAACGACTACATTGCAAAAAGCTATGAAGCAAATCTGATTTAGCAACGCGACCGGTTCAAGAAGCGGGAACATTGTCTCAAAATCGATGATCGCCGGCTCTAGGGTTAATATTATAAGCTTTACACACTACAGTCATCATCAGTTGACTAACCCTTTTAAAAATTAGATTTAAAAAGTTGTGCTTATGTGTACTTGTTTAAAAAATTGAAGAAATCCTTTATTGATTAATAATTTTACAATACAATGATACAAGCGTTACTTTCTGCATATTTTTTTAGTTGTGAAAATAAATTTCTAAGTAAACACTTAGATAAATTTTGTGGGTAAAAAATTACCAGACGTGCTTATTGAAGAAAATAGTGATAGAAATGTAATAAAAGAATTAGAAAGTAATGAATTGAAAATAGTGTTAATATTCAGAAATATCATTGTTTATTTTGACATGCCTATGCTCCCTTTTCAGAATCTCGTAAGTTTAGTTTATAAAAAAATATTATGTCTGATAACTCATTGTTTACAAAGTATTGTACAGAATGTATATTTTTGTTTAAAAAGTTTTGTGTTCTGTTGCTGCTTCTGAACCCCTTTTGGTATACTAGGAACACATTTTTATCTGAATTTGATGGGACTTAATCCTTTTCATATAAACACAATTTTGAATAAGCTGGAACTTATTTAAATATGAGTGTGACACATGGGTTACCTTGAAGATTTTATAGGCAGCTCCATTCCTGATTTCATACAACCGTGAGACTGTTTACATGCTTCATTCAACCTGGCAATTTATTAAAATAACTGCCTCTGCAGTATGATACAATAGTATCACGTTTACATTCACTAATGTATAATATTGTTGTTTAGGTAATCAGCTGAAAGGCTGGATTGAACCTCCAGAGGCTTAACTAAGTACAAGAGGAGTGAGGTGGTTTACTACAGCCTTCCTCACTGAGTGGAAAAGTATGCTTATCAGCATGCCAGGCTCTCCGAAAAGCATCTACATTCCACCAGGGTCTGGCTGTATAAGAAATTCATTACTCTCAGAGGAGAGTAACTCCTCTGAGTGTCTTTTACCCCTCTACCTCTTCTGTTCTTAAATGCTTCAGTCGTATACTTGGCTGACCAAGTGATAAGAAACAGAACTATTTTTTTTTAGCTCTGGAACTAGCAGATCAAGTGGAAATAATTTAATACTCCACCTGCCTGTTAAATGTATAGTGTTATCCTATTTGTTTTAAAATAAAACAACATTATTCTGTACAAAGAACCAAATACAAAATTATTTAATTGTGTAAATAACATATTTTTGCAGTGCCCACTTGACACCAAACTCTTGGTACATATAACGGACAATACTGTATATACTCGTACATTATTGAAAGAAATTTAAGAATTACTTGGTGGTGAGGAAGTTCTGGGGAATGAAGTCTGAAATAATAGGTAATATTTTTGTTTCTGTTTGATTAAAACATTTGCAAGAGAGTTTATTTGCATGAGAGTTTAAAATGAGTTGAAATTTTTCTTGTATAAGATCAACTTATTAGAAATTTGGAGGTATAACTTACCAAGGCATGATGGCAGGCCACTTGTCCATGAATCACGGTGACATTTTGGCCCAAATGCTACCGAGTATGCAGATAATGGAATTACCTGTTTAAACAATGTAATTAGTTACTGTATAACACCAGATTATGAAAACTTAAATAGTACAAACTGACAGAGACTTATGGTAATATTCAAATGGATAATTTTTCAGAAATATACGGTTTCTTCATTAAAAAAAAATAAACACATTCGTAAAATGAATTGATAAACATTTCTAAGGAGGAACAAGATTTTTTACATATTTTATTAAAACATGTACTGCAGTGTTGAGATTTCTAGAGTATCGTTCAATAAGGTTTGCGTCACAAGGTTAATAGTATTCTTGTTACTTGTTAATTAAAACGTAAAAGGAAGCCTGCATAATGCATCGTCACTATCACAAAGCTTTTGTTTGTAAACATATTATAAAATAAAAAAAAAACGACTATGGGCAAATAAATAACTTATGGCAGTAAAACCATAATACCTACCACACCATTACTTTATAATAAACGAATTAGATGAAATCCAAACTTTTTCATTCATTATAATCATGGGGAGGTAAACTACCCTGAAGCAGGTTCATTGCACCATGTTGTCTCCAATCGTTCTGTTTTCCTCCAACATTTTAATATCTTGAGAGGTCATAACCTTCTTCAAATCATATAGAACCTTTATTCTTCAACATGATTTTTTTCTTCTTTTATTGATCCTTCTAAGACCGTTTTAATTAACCTTCCCCTCTCATGTGTCCTAGCTAATAAGCTTTCCTCCGTCAAAAAGTTTCCATCAAATTTTTCTCCTCTTCCTCCCTTCAAAAACCTGCTTCATTTCTCACTCCATTTGTTCACTTCAATGGTATTCATAACATGGATGGAAGAAAATATCATTCTCCTATTTAAGTTAATTTAGGATTTTTTCGTAATCTTCGCAGGAGAAAGGAGAATTGAATAGAACTACGTACAAAAATACTTCAGTAGATAATTTAAGAATTAGGACACCATACTTGAAGAATATGAAAACGACAGAAATTCATTTTCACTTTCTTCATGTCTATCGGCAACTTTCATGACTAAATGGCAGAATGGAGTAATGATTAGTATAACTGGCTTCTATGCTAGGGTTTCTTAGATTCAATCCCTAATCAGGTCTAGGATTTTTCCATCACATGTTCTCATTTATCTTTTCTATTGTATAAGAAAAAAATTATGGCTATTACTTTTAGAAAAATCTTCATTTATTTGATTTGGTTTGTGCAGAAGGGGATAGTCTTTTCAGTTCCTTATTACTGTAGCTCTGAAGAGCCTATTGTATTATTCCATCCTTATAAATTTTAGAAAAACATTTATTGGACTGATAGTTAAGGAAATTATCACCTTAATGGCTGAGGTAGACTAAATCATTAAATTGACTTGATGAAAGTTTATTGAAAATAATGTATTGTATAAACTGCTAGGTTATTATAACAGATTATTAGATCTATTAATATCTGTATTTGCGTAATATTTTATTTTTAGGATAAAACCTGGACAGAAAGTATATTTTACATAATACGAGCTATAAAGTAATAGCATGCAATTTTTCAAACTATTTATATTGTTAGAGAAAAAGTTGCTTAATTTCACAGAAGATTAAACTCAGATATGTGATTGATTGTTATTTGAGCCACTAGAAAACTTTGAATCAATTTAGTTTTAATTTCATTATGTTATTATTTCAAATCTTACCTCAATAATTCTGGTGTCTCCATTTGCTGAGTAATTACCTCGTCTAGAAAATGAGCTTTCATTCTTTCTGGTTCCGTGATCACGATCCTAAAAATGTACACCATTATTATATTGTTGTTTAGGTCATCAGCCGAAAGGCTAGTTTGAACCTGCAGAGGTTTTACTAAGTAAAACAAGGAGTGAGGTGGTTTACCATTGCCTTCGTCACTGAGTGGGAAAGTACGCTTATCAGCATGCCTGGCTCACTGAAAAGCACATATTTTCCACACTGCAAATGACACCTTTACTTCATTCACCACAAGGCTGTATAATGAAATTCATTACTTTCAGAGGAGATAACTCTGATTAGTGTCTTTTACACCTCTACCTCTTCTGTTCTTAAATGATTCAGTCATTTAATTGGCTGACCATGTTATAAGAAACAGAACTATTTATTTTAGCCCTGCAATGAATAGATTGAATGTAAATAATTTGACACTCCACATGTCTATTACGGGCAGAACTATTATATTATATTCTAGTAAAAAATTATGTCTGCACACATTCTAGTCCTGCACATTAAAATTGGTGAATAAAATACTTAAATTATTTAAGTGACAGTCAAAATCTATGCTCTTACATCTTGTTCTGTAAGAAATACTGTATCGGTTTCTGTGAGGTATTGTTTAAACAATGTATTGCTGCTTCTCCAGAATCTTCAAAGTTAATCACTACATTAATCAAAAGTTCACTTTTGTTTAGTTTTCAAAGATGAAATGACATTCTTTATAAAAAAAAATTAAAGAGAGTTCTATACACCGGATATTTAATTTTTTACTTTTCTTTATACACCATGTGTTAAATTTGGTAAAACCAAGACCCAGTGTCTGAAGGACTACTTCAACTACAGTACTGAAATTTTTACCTGTTAATAAGCAATTATAATTGTGAGGTGAGTAAATTTATATTTAGATTGAGGGGTCTTACAACAATTTTATGCATTTTTAAAATTGAACTAATTTATAAATTTTTTTAAACCAAAGTCGTTGTAAAAACTGCTAATTAAGCTATTCTGATAATTTTTGTACCACACTTATTTTAACTAGTATACTTAAAATAGTTGCCAAAAATAAGTTAAATAACTTTAGAGGTTGAGGCTTTGTGGTTTTGAGTCTTTTTTATTTAAAGGTGATGATTTCTGGAAAACAGAATAAAAGGAAATACATGTTTTTCACTCTCTTACAAATATAATCTATAATCATGGTGCAAGCAAATTTTTAATGTTAAAAACCTATGATAGAAACAATCAAAAAAGTATTGTAAGTAAAGAAAGTATTGAGATCAAAATGTTCTGAAAAATAGTGAGCAAAACAATAAGAAATAAAAATTATATTTTTTAATCAATCAACTCTGCTTAGTACAATGTAGGGTTGCTAAAAAATTTGTTCAAATGGTTTTCCAGTCACTTCAAAATTCTACAAGTATTGTACAAAAATATTGTCACTACTTGTTTTTATTCACGTAGAAAGAGATCTAAGATGGGACAAATTTAAAGTATTCTTTTGGTAAACATTATTATTTTTTGAAAGCTGAGTGAATTTTTAGATTAACATTGGAAAAGGGCTGCCTAATTGGTGATATATGGCTTACTAATTTAAATCTCCAGGCTAGACCATATTATTGTATTCAAAAATATTTTAGCAATTTTCTACAATCAAGTTGATTTCTATTTCAGTTTTTATAATATTATTAATTTCAGAATGTTTTTATCTATAGTGGAAAATAAAGAATCTTACTTGTACTTAATATTTTTAGTTAAGACTGGTCGTTTTATAATAATACTTTTTTGTATTAGAATTTTAAAATAAACTGATAAAAACTTACCACAGTTTCTACTGGTTTTGGGTTATTCCAGTCTTCTTCATCTGAACTTGATTCAGAACTTAATTCAAAACTGAAGTAACATTCACCAGATCCATATTTTGTGAAATAGTGAACTAGGGCAAACTGAACAGTAAACACAATTTAAAGAATTTTAGAAAATAAACATGCTATTTTTTTCTAACCCTAATATATTGCGTAATCTAATCTAATGTATTGTGTAATGTATTATGTTACAGTCTGTTCGGTTTAGAACAATAAGCAACTTATGAACCTCTGAGACGAGGATGATCATGTATGCTGTATAAATGAGATGTAGTCTTGTACACACTCAGGCTGACATTTCCTGAGAGAGTATGGTTAATTGAACCTCAATCTTTAAAGTGCACTGGTAACCACTGTCTAGTATTAAAATCCATATAAAAGTAACTATGTTTACTAGGATTTGAACCACAGACCTTTCCTCTTTACATCAGCTGTTAAACAGCTGACTTGCGGCATTGACTTCACCAAAAGACCAACCCGGTGCGTTAAAAATATCATTACAATAATAAATTTAAGAGTCTAATTGATGAATAATTGATTTTAAAAATAAATAATAAGGGAATCATAATACATAATTCTCATGTCAGTAGGTCTACAGATGATAAATATATAAATACAAGAAAATACTTCTTCACTTCAGATTATGTAAGCATTTATATGGAGTGCTTGCCGGCAACCACACAAAACTCTTCTCCAAATTGGCCAAAACAACAGTTTATGTTTATAAACAATATGTCTATTTTTATGTTATTTAAAAGTTTTTTTATTAATTATTTATACACTGTGAAATAGTATGGAGTATTTTTATGTTTTACAAAGCCTCTGTTCTGATTTAATTAAAACACAGCATAGCACAGCATTGATGATGTTTATGTAATATTTAGCTAGTAAATCTCTGTTAACACCTCTTTTTTGACAATTTTTCCAAACTAATTCTTTCTTATAAGTGTTGAAGTGTTGTTGTTTGTTGTTTAGGTCATCAGCCGAAAGGCTAGTTTAAACCTTTAGACTAGAAGTTTTACTAAGTAAAACGAGGAGTGAGGTGGTTTACCATTTCCTTCCTAACTGAGTGGAAAAGTATGCTTATCAGCATGCCAGGCCCTCTGAAAAGCATCTACTTTCCCCCCTGCAAATGACACCTTCACTTCATTCATCACAGGGTCTGGGTGTATAATGAAATTTATTACTCTCAGAGGAGATAATTTTGACTAGTGTTTTTTACACCTCTACCTTTCCTGTTATTAAATGCTCCAGTCATATAATTGGCTGACCTTGATTGATAAGAAAACTGATTTTTTTTGTAGCCTTGGAACTAGCAGATTAAGTGCAAATAGTTTAACACTCCACCTGCCTGTTGTGGGCAATTCTTATTAATATCTACCTTTATTTCATGATTTTTCACCTCAGTTGGGGTTTTTCATTGACAAAGAGACATAGAATTCATTTAGTTAATATTATTTACATTAAATTGCGTTTTTGATTAACAAACAGAAATCCTGATGTAGGTTCTATATTCTTGGAGTAATTACTGTCTCAAATATATTATTTTCATTGAAATCAGATAACAGTAAGAAAAAAGCGTGAGGTAAGAAAACTTACTGTATTGTAATCCATTATTTTCTCAAAGGTTTCATTTCATGAACCAAATATTATTTTACTAAATGTGTCAAAAATTACCTGAATTATCGTAGCGAATATAAATCCAAATGATAAGAAAACAAAGAAGTCGAGAGCTGTTGGATATGGTACTTTTGGCAGGTCGGTCCTTGCTTCCAGGCCAAGGAAAGTCATTGTAAGGACAGTTGTTATTCCTGTGAAATATACACAAATATTATTCAACAATTGTTTTAGTTAAGGCATTGTTGTAAATTTCTTTATATTGATATATTAATATCATTAACTGATCTTTATTAAATTAAGTTTAAAGTTCAGTCAATTGAAAATAGAGTTATGAAAAATATAAAAAAGTCTTTTATGACATGCAGGCTTGTGCTGTCATGACAAAAAAATGGTGCCACAATAAAATATTCATGGGTGTTTATTTTTTAAATTGCACTATGACATTTCTTCTTGATAAAGATCAGGATTGACTAGAGCTCCCTGTTCTAAAAATATCAATATGAATGAGGTCTTCATGGTTCCAGAAACTTCTTCTAGTATTTATTAAGTTGAAAAAGGAGCAGTCATTATGATGAACTATCTCTGTGGCTCAATAATTCTACTGAGTTCTATGATGGCTCTTTCAATTCAGAAAAAACAGATTTTCTCCCACCCCTTGATGAATAAGAACAGAGAACGCTACTAGTGCAGTGGGAGACGGAAAATGGATACTCTTGTATTTTAACTACGTACCCTCATATGTACGTAAAATATAAAATTAGGCCCCACACAATCACTGCAGATTTGGAGGTGCTGTTATTTTCATAATACTGAAGACATGTCATTTATTTAAGGTATGCTGAATTGTCATCACGGGTAGCGGAAAATTGTGCAGTATTCTATTGCAATCATTCTTAACAACAGGTAACATTACTTTTACTGTGTGTTTATTATAAATTTAGATTATAAATAAAAAACATTTATTGGCCGCCTCCATGGCTCAGTGGTTAGCATGCTACTCTGGAAAGTGGAGGTCCCAGGTTCGATTCCCAGCTACAGTGTGAAAAATTATTACATGTACCCAACTGTACCCACCATTCCATAACCCAAAGAACTCGCAAAAATATCCTAGATGTTGGAGTGACTTTAAATAAACTTTGTATTAATAAAAAATATATTGTAATTGTAGGCCTAATAAGTTAAAACGTTAAGAGAAAAAACTCTTAAGATTGAGTTGATGTCATTAAAAATTAAGGGTCTTATCAGTTAGATGCCCCACACTTGGTTAGCATGCCTACAATTACTACAAATGCTACGTGTTCGAAAAAGATCGATAAAGGACTGAGTTGAGAAGAGTGTATTGTAACACATCCAATTCAGACACACACACACACACACACGTACACACACGCACGCACGTACATACACACACACACACACACACACACACACGCGCGCGCGCACACACACACAATTATGAGTGGTACGCGTTTTCAGTATTTAACTGTGAACCACGGTCAACACTTAGTAGTCCGGTAACGGGAATAAACATGCAAATAGCAGAGTCGTTATGGCATTGATCAAATGGGAAGCAGTGTGGCACAAATTGAGATTTGTGCGAATTTTTGTGTCATCGGCGTTACAAAGATATTGGACCTGGAACAAATATTTGATGAACTCTGCTTAAATGGAACTTTATCAGTGGAGCTTAAGTGTTAAGTGTTAACATTAATATTAGTGTTAAAACAGTTAAGTGTTAATATTTTTAGTGGAACTTCATCAGCATTCTGGCCTCCTGCTTAAGTGAAACTTCATCAGTTACAAACAAGATACGTACAATCATGTATCATCATCAATGCATGCAAAGTATATGTATAAATATCCCTGTACATCCTGCAACCCGCAATGGTATGTTGTATTGCATATTGCATATGCAGGTTTGTAGGCGCCCTGTCTGTGTACGGGGCGTCTAACAGAATCCCAAAATTAATATTGGTCAAAGTTTATAAAATAACTAAACATGTCAGTGTTAGTTTGAATAATATTGACATCTTAAAATAATTAACTATTAAGTAACTTCAATTAATTAATAAGTAATTTATTAATTATTAAGTTACTGTTAAGTAACCTACTTTTATTTCGAATGGGGATTAAAAATAAGCCGGATAAGAATTCTGGAGATTAGTTTTTGTTTTACCTTTAAATGTTTTGCACACTTATTCCAATGAAAACGATGAGAGTGATAGATGAAAATGAGTGATAGAAAATGCCAGATCTATCCGAGAATCAAACTCGGGACTCCTAGCACAGAAGCTATTTGCATTGACAACAGTCACACCAACAGTGGCGAAAGTTACGGAGAGAGTTTTTTTTATTTTCGACTGTGTTACAATTTCTACTAAAGCAGACGATGAAAAGAAGGGTGATACATGAAAATGAGTGATGACCGGGAATTGAACCCGGGACCCCTGGCGTAGAAGCCAGTTGCGCTGATCACTATACCACGAGCCGTGCTGGAGAAAGAAAGGGATATATAACCAGTGTCAACTATGTAAATAACTTGGAGATGTCTTGGAAAGAGATTGTAAACCAGATTCAAAATTCGCAAGTGTGCAAAAAATCAAAGGGTTTCAAATGATAAACAACTAATATAAATAATACATAAAAAAATTTGGTGTGAAACACTCACACGACTTTCTATTTTCAATACAAATAATGAACAATATACCTACATTAGTAATAAAACATTAGAATTAAACAAAAAAACTAACCTCAAAAAACGAAACTTAATTTTAATCATGAGTGAAAGACGCAAAATGAAAATCAACCTTAGTTCGACTTTATAACAGGGAAAATACTCTTTCACACTAAAGTAGGCTCTGTAGAGAAAAATGCTTGAAAAATTTCCAAAAAAAAATTATATAAATTTCCTATAAATTTTATTATATATACACTTCTGTCGTAAAATGCATACTAAGGCTGAAATATTAAAAAAACATTTTTTTACAGATTTTCATAAAAAAAAAACAGCAGAAAAGTACTAATTACCGCTAAACTAAGCGTTATACAAAAAATTTCAATTAAAAGTTGTAGGTTTTTAAATTGTCTACAACTTTTAATACATTTTTGCGCTAAAATCCATATTAAGGCCGCAGTCTTAAAAAAAAGGCGTTTTAGAGAAAATCACAAAAACGTGAAAAATGACACAAATAAACTACTACTTCCGGTTGACCGATTTTGATGAAAATGTTCGTGTGGGGTCCTCTATTGGTATCTAACTTAAATTTTAAGTTTCAACTTCGTACAGTGTTCCGTTCTTGAAATATTTTGTTCACACACTCACACAGAACAATCACTAAAAACATGTTGTTTTGGGTTCAGGGATTTGAAAACGTGAAGGATATATCCGGTGAAAAATCGATTTTGGAAAATCGATATGAAGACAATACTTTACTTCCCTATATATTCATATTGGGCAAGAGAAAGTTAAAAATTACATAAGTAGTTCTTACAATGATATAATTTCTAAATTTTGTAATTTGTTAACATTTTGCATTACTGTTATTAGATTCTTACCTAACGATACTCTGTCTGCAGTTGCTTCTCTGTTCAACCAAAATGAAACCCATGAAAGTACGACTAAAAGAACACAAGGTCCGTAGACTTGAATCATAAAATTTCCCATGTGTCGTTGAAGATGAAAACTTACTATCAGCATCGAATATTCACCTGAAATCAATACTACCTTTTTTAATATTAATGAAACAAAGAAAATTCTGCATGATTTTTTGATCATTAAAATATAGTAGGATGACTGAACTGATTTGTTTAAATATTTTTATTTGTACGAGTACATGGCTCTTTCTCTCTTTCTATTTCCTACTATTTGGAAACAAATAAAACAATGAATGGGTGCCTTCGTAGCGTAGTAGTAGCACGCTACTCTACAACGCGGAGGTCCCGGGATCGATTTCCGGCTAAGGTCTGGAAATTTTAACAAGGTAAAACCCACTGTTTCATAACTTACCGTAGTCGCTTAAATAAACTAAAAAAAAACAAAATAATGAGTACTTACAAAAAAACTTTTTTTTATCTCTAATGTGTGAACGTTACAATCTGTTCAATTCAGAAAATTACCCCATGATCCAATGAGATGAGGATGATGTATATGACGTGTGAATGAGGTGTAGTTTTGCACAGACCCAGGCCGACCATTCCTAAGAGGTACGGTTAATGAAATAAACATTAAAATTCAAAAACTACTGGCTGACCCGGGCGAATAAATTTGCTCAATAATTTTATTTGATGTACATTATTTATTCTTAAATAGCACTTTCACAATTGTTAAATATGATATAAATATTCATATTGTGTAATATAATCTAAATGTTATAGCAAATTATAATTATAAATGTTAACATATGTGTTAATATAAAATATTAACACGTATTATGGTTTTATCAAAATATTCTAATATAACTTAAGTATTGGGTTTATAATATTTATTCCACAATAACAATCTCACGCTACCATAATGAACCTTTAACACAAACTGTGTTGTTGATTCAAACTTTGCAACATCGCCGCCAGAATAGTAACACCACTAATGATACTTTAACTTAATTATTTTATTTACTTTGTAAAATCTCGTTACGGCTTTTACTAATTTTATATTCGGTTTTTTTGGAGAATCCTGCAAATATCCTCTTTACAACCATGATTTCTTTTTTTAAATTCGTTTGGTAAATTTCCGTATTTTAGGACAAATAGAATCTCCATTTTAAACATATTTGACTAGATTTTGCGTTTTAAATATTTAAGATGGGTAATGTGTTGTTGCATACATCGCCGAATTCGATGTAGACCTTTTTGGGATCATCCTCTTTCTCTGTTTCTAGGGTTTACATTTTGCAGATTTATTTCTAAAAATACTTTTTGCTTCCTTGATCTGCAGCCTACCTATCAAAATTTATAAGTGCCCGAACCGTTTTTATTTCGGATTGATGCCCAAAATTTTTAAAACTTGGATCCTTCTTTTGTTTTCATAATTAAATACACAACACTGTATAATACACACCATATTTTAACTTTTTTTAAACCCAATAGAATATTTTTGGTATAATAATTTAAATTTGAATAATTTTGTTGAACGATTTGATAGGGTAATACTCTTCAAACAACCATGAGAATATTTACTCAGAATTTCAGGTTTTATTAGTTCTGCAATATTGCAGATATAGTAGGTTCTTTACGTAAGTTTTTGATGTAGAGTTTTGTGCATTATTTTACTTGAACCAGCTATTTTTAGGGATATAATTTAATCATAGAAAATTCAATTTTTGCAGCACATTAAACAAATTATTTTGTCTAACATAAAATTATTTTTAAGCTAACTTTTTTCTGCAAGTTTAGGAAGAAATGTTTAAGTAACAAAAAAGTAGACCTACAAATTTAAATATCGATTTTTTTCCCAAGAACATCGTGGTACTGATTTCCTTTAAAAATCTATATAATAATTAAGCTAGAAAAGAAGATAATGTTTACATAGCAAGCAATATATTTCGTGATTTACGTTATTAATGTGAAGTTGAATTCCTCGAGGGTTGTTTAATTTTAGCGCTGTGTAGACAAAAGAGAAGGTTCCGATAATGTTCAAGATGATATTCCCGCCGAACTGAATGAAGTAGACACTTCAGCCTCACATGTTGGCGGCTGCCTTGCGGCGTTTCATATTGTGTCTGAGCATACAGTAGCCGTGAAGCGGCGGCGGAAATAGTAAACTTGCAATATATTCTCTTTCTCCATTCAGCTAAACGCAATCTCATTCCTACATTTTACAAGCGCCTGACAAACTCACACCTATAAGAAGACCTAACTCAACATGTTTGCTATTTCCTAAGCAATCACCGCGAAGCGAAATAATCAAATTAGTGATAACATTTTCTGGTAATTTACTGCTTACCCTTGTAATATGTTTTTATGTAAATTTTAATCACATAAAGTTACGTTACCTTTTGGAATAACTCAAAGGCCTCTGATAAACGCAACAAAATCTAGTTTCAGTCTCTGGTCTGCCTTTAATTATACGGTCATTAAAGGTTTAACTGCATATTTATTTTTGGTACATAATTGTTCAATTAATTTTTTATTAGACTTGTATACTACATTGCAGCGTTAAATGAGTATTTTATGATAATGATTAAATTGGGTTTTATTTATAGTCGATGAGAATACATATAATTATAAAGTGGGATGTCCACATACATCGTATAAGAGGCATACTCATAAATTCAGCGCCGTTTAGTAAAAAAAAACTGTTAGAAAAATTTTATATTAACGGTTTTAGTTTCCTACAAACTACTATTTCATTTTTCTACATTGTCGGCTGTCCACTTCTAAACACTTATCGTAATGCTGTACCAGTTTCTTTAACAGGGAATTGAACAAATTTACAACAGAAGCCTTGAGTTCCTCTAACTGTTTCCCCACATTGTTATATATGACAAGACATGGATATCCTACACCAGTGGTAATCAACTAAATTTTATTAAGATCCGTTAAAAATTTTGTTGAGACTGGCATGGTTCGGCTAACTTCTTACTTAGGCCTAACTTGCCGACTGTAAAAATTTAGATATGGCAATCATTCTAAATTTAATAATCGTTAATTTCGTAAAGGTTTGAACAGTAAAATGTAACAACAGTTTCAAACTAATGTAGACCCGTGTACAAAAGTTGTAGGTTTTTGTATTTTGTAGCGTGACGCTATCACGAGTTGCTTTCAGCCTGATCGTGGCCGTAAACTTGTCCAGCGAGCGTCAACTCTCTTCGGAAAAACATGGGTATAGCCTGATTTTCGTAAGGAGAGCGCTGGGCAAAACGTGCGTCTGCCTTAGTATAGTCCTGTATGTACTGCAATAGTGCAGCGTATGTAATCAACAATATAACAACATGCCTATAAAATGCAATGGGTGTTGTCAATTTTCAACAACACTCTCTGACTGTACATCTTACTGTGGGTCGGAGGGATATGCGGGGTCGAAGTCAAGTATGTACTAAAGGGTGATTCAAAAAGAGCGCCGGTTTTTAAACGGCTGGTAAATTTTTGTTTATGGGTTGGCAACATTGTTTGACCTCATTTCTATTTTGGAGAACATTCCGATTGACGATTCAGTTGTAGTTTCTCTTGTTCGCAGTGTAGTACTCTCGCAGTCTGTGTCTAACCATGGAGAAGTTTACTATTGCGCAACGAGTGTTAATCGTCAAAACATTTTACCAGAGTGGAGAGAGTTATGCGGCTACTGTCAGGCGACTTCGCGGTACTCTAGGACGTAATGAAGCACCGAATGAATCAACAGTTTGCAGGCTCATGAAAAAGCTTTTTGAGACGGGTTCAACAGTCGACCTTAAAAGTTCTGGACGTCTTCGTTCTGGCCAAACTGAGCAGAACGTTGCGTTGGTTCGTGACAGTGTGGCTGTTAGCCCAGCAAAATCAATACGTCGCCGTTCTCAACAATTGGGTTTAAGATGTTCTTCTGTACGGAGAATTCTTCGGTACGATCTCCAATATCACCCGTATAAAATTCAGTTGACGCAACATTTGAAAGTGGCAGACCACCAGAAGAGACGACAGTTTGTTGACTGGGTATTGATAAAACGGCAGGATGATGACACCTTCGCAAACAAAATCATTTTCAGTGATGAGGCGCACTTCCACTTAAACGGTTTTGTTAATAAACAGAACTGCCGTATGTGGGATTTAGAAAACCCTCGCGTGGTTAATGAAAGGGAAATGTATGCACAGCGAGTGACAGTTTGGTGCGGCTTTTGGTCGGGCGGTGTCATCGGCCCTTACTTTTTTGAAAATTAAGAAGGACAAGCCGTGACAGTAAATGGAGACCGATACCGTACGATGATTAGGGAGTTTTTGTGGCGTCATTTGGATGGAATGGACATTGACGAGTTGTGGTTTCAGCAGGATGGTGCCACCTGTCACGCTGCACGAGAAACAATGTTGTTGCTCCGTGAACGGTTCCAGGATCGCATCATTTCTCGTAATTCCGACCATCAATGGCTACCAAGGTCGTGTGACTTGACGCCTTGTGACTTTCCTCTTTGGGGTCATCTGAAGTCATTGGTGTATGCCAATAAACCCCGAAACATCAATGACTTGAAGGAGGATATTCGACGGGTTATCGGGCAAATGGAAGTCGAAACTTGTCGTGCAGTAATATCCAATTTCATGGACAGAGTTGATGCGTGCCAGCGCAGTAGAGGAGGACTTATGTATGACATCATTTTTCATACATAAAATCGGAAGGAAAGATGGACTTTTTGATGTATTTATTTTCAGTTTTTCAATAAAATAAATCTCTTAATTTGATATATCAAAACCGGCGCTCTTTTTGAATCACCCTATACATGCGTAGTCCAGCACTCACAGCAATTGGCTTGGCCTTTATAAGTTATGTCGTGATGACATCACCAGTTGCTCTTAGCACGTACACTGCCTAAAGGTAAAAATTCACATCACACACAAAAATAAGATCTGAATAAAAAAAAATTATCTAGAGCTTGCGGTCGGCAAAAAATGAGTCTGCGGTCTGGACGCGGACGGTGGTCCGCTAGTTAGTGACAATTGTCCTGCACCAATGGAAAACCAAAACATCAGTCAGTGCAATGGCGCTATTCAAAACAAAACAAAAAAAAACATCAAGCGATCTCTCAAGTCGGAAAATTATGGCTGCCGGCGAATAGGGCGTAGGCTACTTTTGATTGATTCCATGGAATGTAAAACAACAATTACAGGTGACGTGTGCTGCAAAATACTCACCAAACTGCGATGTGAAATCCAAAATCGACAGTGATTGAAACTATCATACGGAATAGTCCTTCCCCATGACAACCACGTCCTCACACCGCTGCTTGAACCAAGAAGAGGATTCAAGATTTTGGATAGGAACTTTTTGATCCCTCTCCCTACAGTTCCAACATTGCACCTAAAGAGTATCTATTCTTCTTACAATTGAAACAGTGGCGTCGTGGACAACGGTTTAAATACGATGAGGAACTAAAGGCTATCGTTATCAGATGGCTCAATTCCCAGGCAGTGAACGTATTTGCAGAGGGGTTAAAAGGAAGCTGTGCAGTGTTACGCAAAGTGCTTAAATGTAAAGGATGAATATGTAGACAAGTGAAGTAGGGTTGTAGGAAACTAAAGCCGTCAACGGAAAAAGTTTTCCAACAAATAATTTTTATGACTAAACGGCCCCTTACTTTACCAATAGGCCTCGTATAGTATTATACAAAATTAAAATATTTGATCCAAAAATTTTATCAAATCAATAAAATAACTTGAGCACTATCAAAAGTATTTATTTTGCAGACACACACTTCCTCTTCCAATATGGTATAGAAATATGGAATGGTGCTTTGCACATTCATTTTAACAGACTCTTTAAGCTTAAGAAACACAAATTATAAGAGCTGCTCTAAGCAGACCCAGATTCTTACAAGTAAATTAATTTTCCAAAAATTCACTGTACTCATCTTGAGAAAAACATACGCCAAAAGAACTACTTTGCACCTAAATAAGAATAAGAAATTTTCTTAAATCACGAACTATACTGTGGTTTAGTTGACTGTGGTATAACGCAGGTTGTTTAGGTTCTAAAAAGTTGAAGTCAATTTTACTGAAATGTATGTATGTATGTAGGCCTATACATACAACTGTTTGTATGTATGTGAACTGTATGAAATGTATGTAGACGGTAATTTTCTTATACATGTAAGGCACTTGTTAATAAAATACCACCATATTGTTGATAACAGTATAACAAACTAAGAAACAGATAAAACCAAATTGCGGTCAGGATTAAAAATACAATTTATTTTAAATTAAATGTAGGGTATCATAGTTTTAAGTTAAATAGCAAATTAAAACTATTAAAATTAATTGTAATTATAATTAAAATGAGTAAAAATAAAAAATAAAAAACTTAGGTATAGGTATAAATAGTAATTAGTAAACATGAATGATTGTTATTCATGTGTGTAGTTAATTACGTTAGAATTATTTAATATATTTGATTCAGATCTGTTTCAAAACTACAGTAGTTCAATTTAATGTGACAGTATTGTTTACATAGGGAACGTATGAAGTGGTTAAAAAAATAAATTTTTGTTATTATTATACCGCATTCGTTACCGCTAGAGGTAATTTTTTTCATAATTATTTTTACCATATCAGCTAATATCAGCTAATTACTGTAGGATTTACAGTAGGAGAGACCGTAGTTCGTATATCAGCTGTTATATCATATGATATTCTTACGGTTAAAGTTTTAAATTTATAACCAAATAAATTGATTTATTTATACCGTGTAGGCCTATTACAAGAATTTTAGTAGTTACCATCAGGGCCGTTGAATAAGAGATCTCTATTCAACGGCCCTGAGTTACCTTTGTAAAATGTAGTTTAAATCGTTCTAAAAACTTTATTATTGAATAAATATTTATTAATATACTTTATAATGACCGACAAGTTAACAATACAACATGAATGGTAAATAATACACAATTTAAAATTGTAATAACAATAATGAAAATAATTGTAGAGGGAAATTTCTAATTTCAAACAAGGAAATTTAAAAAAAAAAAATCTAAAATATCCCTCAAAGAAAAAAGTTACTATCTGCATAATTTGAAACAACTGTATAGCCCTAGATATTGTAAAGTATGCGTCATATCACTGTGAGTTTGAAGGTCGACGGAGATAGTGACAACATTGCCGGATCGAATTTTCATGTACTACTTGTACGATTATTTACAATTACACAACCATATTAAAACGAAAGTATATATCTGGTTTTGTTTGATTTTCAGTTTGTTATGTTGTTTACTTTATTTGTTTATTTTGTGAAGTAATCTACATACTTTTACTACTTATCTGTTTACGTGGCAACACTGGAAGATAAGGGACGAAGTGGAGCTGTTAGTAATGGTAGACATTGAAGCTTAGGAATGATATAACGCACACTCTAGTATTTTAAAAATTGTTAATAAGAATCTAGTTCGTAGATTATTGATTTAATTAAGGCAGTTTTAATTTATAGGTTATGATTGGCACCAGCGTACAAGCTTGCTTGTTGTTAAGGTTAACAGCCGAAAGACTGGTTTGAACCTCTAGAGGTTTTACTGAGTAAAAACGAGGGGTGACGGGTTTACTATTGCCTTCCTCACCGAGTTGAAAGAATATGCTTATCAGCATGCCAGGCCCTCCGAAAAGCATCTACTTTCCACTCTGTAAATGACACCTCCACTTCATTCACCACAGGGTCTGGCTGTATAGTAAATCATTACTCTCAGAGGAGATAACTCTGACTAGTGTCTTTTACGCCCCTACCTCGTCTGTTCTATAAAAGTTCAGTCCTATAATTGGCTGACTATTTGATAAGAAACAAAACTATTTTTGTAGCTCTGGAACCAACAGATTGAGTGCAAATAATTTAATACTCCACCCGTTATGGGCGTACAAGCTTACTTATGCTGATGTTAACCGTAACTAACATTGTTAAACACGTGTTAACCGTATATTTATGTAGTAGGCCTACTTATGTGAATAATGTATTTTTACTTATTTAAAAAAATTTCTTTGTAAAAGTTGGGGGAATAAAAATTATTATTAGACGTTATTTAATACAAATAATAGAGTAAATTAAGTTATAAGTGGAGTAAAAAGTAAAGCAAAGAGAAATATTTCTATATGGACTGAAATCACGTACATTTTAATATAATATTGATTTTATTTTATAGGATCACCCGAAGAAATATCTGATAATAAGTCACGTGTCCCAACGACAATATTAACTAAAAATTGGGGCAGACAAATCTTTTGAAATAGAGAAAAATAAATAAAATTATACTTCTTATCACGTACTCATATAAAATAGAATAGAATAAGAATACATTTTATGTTCAACATTAAAAATAAATGTAATAGAAAAATATAATTAAAATCATTCCCATGAATGAATAAAAATTCGAAAATAAAAATAAATGTTTAATATTTTTTAAAGAATTATATAAATAACAGGTATGTAATTCATTTATTCCTAGATAAAATGCTTTTACTTAAAATATTATTAAAATTTCTTTTATAAGTTTATTCAGGTACTGTAATTTCGCTCAGTAATAAATTTCAGTACATCTCATTTAGTTACGGTAACTACCTTATTACTAGCGTTATAATTTTTATTTTATCGCCGTTTTGGAGATTCCCTTTTTTATTTTTGTATACCTTATTTATTCAACGTAAAAATATAAAAGTTTTATTGGTTACAATAAAATTGGTTGAAAATTTTTATTTCAGTCACGGATAAAAACAAAATTACCTGGAAAGTGTATGACTTTTTCATTTAGCTAAGAAAAACGTCGCTAGATAAATCGGAACGTTTATTCATATTTAATGTAATTATGATTCATTGAAATATAGTGTACCGCGTAGCGGTCAGCTCCGTGTTTTTGTCGAAGGGCAAGAGGAATGTTTCATGTCTGATAACATCCAGTAGTGTCATTCATCATGGTGATGATGCGGTTTCAGAAAATAAGTTTTTCTTGTTACTACTTCTAATAAAGTGGTCTGCCTATGACTGCTGTTTAAATGGTAAACCTTACAGTACGTGATTCGTTCCGACTAGTTTTAATTTTTGTGTTACATTCAACGTTAATAAGTGTTTAATTAAATTAGCAGTATATTTAACTAGCCTTAGATGGAGTGTGTTATTGCAGTGCACTATTGTCAATTGTTTGTACAATACAACCTCGTTTATCCGGACTAACTAAGCCTAAAGGCAATCCGAAAAATAAAAATTCGGTTAATTTGGGCAAAGAATATCCTTAAATAAGCAGACTTATTGTTTATTACGATGTTTTGAAATAAAATTACATAGAATTGTTTAAAAGATTTTTTTTTTACGTTTTGGCCTTCTTTGGACCGCGTTGATTTTTTACATGATGTTAGCGAAAAGTTCCTTTCGCCCTAGAACCTCTTCATCCTTTCACTCATCATCTTCTTTCTTTCGTCTGACCACTTATATGCAGAATTCTCAAAATCAGTGTTTCTGCTTTTAAAAACTTTGAAGTCGTCTACGGCCTTTCCAAATGTGTCTCTGTCTCTGTTCTGGATAGCGTTTTTCTGTATTCCCATTTTCTCGAGGTCTCTCTCCACTTCTTAAAACCATCCAGTTGTTGTCTTAATCCCATTTAAATACGTGCATATTCTTTTAGTCAGCCTACTGTCATCCATTCTATTGAGATGTCCGTAAAATTTTGCCCTTATTTTCCTAACTGTGGTTGTAAACGTCTCCATTAGCCTGTACAGGCTTTTATTAGACCTCAGTCTCCATATTCCATAGCCTGACTTCATGGGTCCCAAGATTTTACTTAGGATTCTTCTTTCCCTCTTTTCTATCTCCAGCATTCCTTCTCTTGTACTGAGAGTTAGGCATTCAGAGGCATAGAACCCTTCAGGTTTGATTACCGCGTTGTAATGCTGTAATTTCCCTCTGTGGGAAATGTTACATTTGTTATAGATGTTTTGTGTGATCCTGTAAGCTCTTTATAGTTTTTTAACTCTTTCCTTGTTGGCAACCTTATCCAGTCCATTCGGCTGAATCCATTCTCCGGAGTACTTAAATTAGTCAGCTCTTTTGATGTTTCCGTATTTAGATTTCATTTACTTTTCCTTCAGGTGCTTATTTTTCATGTATTCTGTCTTCTCATAAGAGATCTGTAATCCGGCCTTTATTGCTCTTTTATGGAGCTTTTTAGACATTTTCCGAGCATCTTCTACCCTATCTGACAGTATGGCGATGTCATCTGCGAATGCCAGACAGTAAACTACTAAGTTGTCTCTTTTCTTCCCGATCTGGATTCCTTTGAAAGATCTTAAAAAAATTTAAAAGATATTAAAAAATATAAAAATAAATTTTCACATCATTTCTTAACAAAGAGTTGGTCCATTGTCTTCTGTTTCACACATGTGTGACATTTGAATGAAGTACGGTCACGCAAACGCTTTATCATTAATAGTTTAGCTGAGTGACACTAGTAAAGATTTCTTAAACTCAACAAAAAGCATTTTATTACCATAATTTATTGTACAATCCATGCAGAAATGTTCATTTAATCAAAATAAAGCGAATGTTTGGCGAACTTATAGTTAAGTTCTTGCTATCATAGTTAAAAATTATTATCTATGTGAATGTATATAAAAAAATGTACAACTATGATCCGGATTATCAGGAAATCCGGATCAACGAGGACCGGTTAAACGAGATTTTACTGTATTTTGGTGTGGTATTTTTACAGGTACAATGTCTGAGTTTTACCAAAGTGTTTCAACAAGAAAAACTAATATTGTTCATACTGAAGCTTGAAAGATAAATTTCAGTCATTCAAAATTGTAACAACGAATTTAAATCTAAAGCACTATTAAAAATTTGAGCATAAAAATTTAGATAAATGCTTCTCGTAGGTTAATAATTATTAAGTAAAAGTTAATGTGTGTCGCATGGGTTCAGTAACTTTTAGCGAAAAAATACTGTTGACGTTTCTACGTACATATTCTTTACACCAAATTCCTCTCAGAAACATAGAGCTGGTGGCCGTAGAGTAAATAATAATTTATGAAATAATGATTATGTATTAAGTTATGGTATCATTTTTACTCAGAAAAATTTATCTTTGATCTCTAATAGAACCGATTCATTCTTATTAAATCATCAATTTTTCAATAAAACAAAAGCTGCTTTTCGAACCAGCAAAAAAAAAATTAACACAATATTTCCAGCTTAGCGACCCCTACAAAAGGAATCACTGTTATTTATGTTAATTTTTTGTTTTATTTACTGAAAATTTATTTTTATAATATAATTTTTACTGTGAAAGTTAAATAAAAAAGATTTTCCAGTTGTGTTTGTTATAAGTTCATTTAAATATTGCATATTAACCAATAATTTCGATTATTTAATTTTATTATTTGGTAACAAAAAGATTTTTGTTTACTGTTAGTTGATAAACCTTATATATCAATAACAACTGAACTTAAAAAAAAAGATATAACTTATTTGTACTTTTATTTACACTGCAGCGTCACAAAACCAGCGCGCTGGTTTTGTGACACTATCCTACAATAGAATATTGTGATAACGAAAGGCAGAAAAATGACAAAGAGTTTATCAAAGTTAAATATCTAGTAAAAAGCAAACAATGATGGAAAACTAAATCAAACTGAGTAACAGACTATCTCTAATTCTCTAGGATATCAGTTACCAGTTACTGTGCACTTTACAACAATGCAGTATTGACATGATGAACTCTTTCATAAACGTTCATTTTTTGTATGAGTAATCGTATATTACTTCAATTCCTTCAATATTCCTTCATTCAATACTTTTTATTCGATATACCTTCAATTTACTTTAGTGTAATTTTGGTACGGAATTACTACATCTACTTGCTTACCATGACACAATGGTTCGTTCACAATGTTTAGGAGTTTGGGGAACGTTTCTCCGCATAAATAAATTACAGCACTACCTCGTTTATTCGGTTCTTGTTGATCCGATGCCCGGATTATCTGGTCAGGTCTGGATCGGATTTTTTTTCTGTGGTTAAAATCGTGATATCCCACTTAACAGTATTTGAACAACACTTAAATTTAGATATATTGTATAAATATATCTTTATTATTGTCAGCGACCAAAAAAGGAATAGACATTGTATAAGGAATAGACATTTAAATAAATAAAAAAATATATACATTAAAACAATAGTCTAACGAACTATTTAAATATTCTTTTGTTTACAATCTAATATATTCACTAAAAAAGTGTACATTAAATTACTAACTAAATTTTAATAGGACTGTCCTTCGGAATTCACGGTTTTTTAAAATTTACATTGTTTTTAGGTCAACAGCCGAAAGGCTGGTTTAAACCTCTAGAGGTTTTACTAAGTAAGAACGAGGAGTGAGGTGGTTTACTATTGCCTTCCTCACCAAGTTGAAAGAGTATGCTTATCAGCATGCCAAGCCCTCCGAAAAACACCCACTTTCCACCCTGCAAATGACACCTTCATTTCATTCATGACAGGGTCTGGCTGTATAATGTAATTCATTATTTTCAGACGAGATAACTCTGACTAGTGTCTTTTACACCTCTATCTCTTCTGTTCTTAAAAAGTTCGATCATATAATTGGCTATGTGATAAGAAACGAAACTATTTTTTGTAGCTCTGGAACCAACAGATCGAGTGCAATTAATTTAACACTCCACCTGCTCGTTATGGGCATTTGATTACATTATACAATGTTAAATAAGTCTAAATTTTACACAGATTACATTTAAAGCGTATTCTTTATAAGATAATTTAAGAACTAATGATCAGAAAAAAATGCATGTTTTGTTAAAAAACGTTTTACTTCCATAAAAGTTTTTTAAATTACAAAGTCGTATGTTAGATTGTAATTTGTTAAAAAACTGAAGGGAATAAATTTTAGTGAATTAATTTTGAAAAATTTGTAGTTCTATGTTAGTTTTTGTCGAAAGTTAAAAAAAAAAAAATTTTCAATTTTGTAAAGGCGAGTTTCATAATATTATGGTTGTACTTTTTTTTTTTGTAAATAACCTGTGTTCCTTTTCGCGAACTCATATACTCGTAGTATTGTTTACTTTACCAAGGTTTCAATATTTAAAGTTTACAGTTACAATATGTACTGTACTGTATTTGTAAATTTACAGTACTTTGTTAATCCGAAAAATCTAATTTAAAGACTGAATACAGAGAGTATTAGAATAAGATCGTCATCCGCAGAAACTGAAATGTCCACCGTACGGTAACTCAAGGATATGTGCGTATTGTAAATCATAAATGGTGCCATGTCAATCTATTCCCACCGTGTGCGTCAACTGAGTTTTCTACACTTTAATGAGTTATACTAATCTATGTTCGCTGAATGCTGTCAGTGAGTAGTTTTCGTGAACAACTCTTCCAGCCAATGACTGCAGCACTGTTCACGTGATGGATTGACTGCCATACTAGTTCACATGCAGATATTAAGTATAGATTGTTTCTTAAACACGGCCACCTTTGAACAGGCACTCCTTTTCTAAAGCCACGCCCATTACTACCATCTTAGGATGAATCTTTGGGTGTAACATATCAAAAATTGCGAAAAATATTTTGTTTATTTTTGTAAAATTGTGTACTTAATTTATTAATATTTTTTTAAGATTTTATTTAAGGTTGGATTAACAGCTTGGTTATTTGCGAATACTATGGCTAATGGAACTGGTTTTAACGTGAAATAATTTTCAGACTCTAACCAGGAATAAAAACAGGGATCTTCCGCTTTGTAGGTTGATGCGCTTACAATCATGCGCTACTACTACTTAATTTTGTTCTCAGAGAAATGAATTACGTTACACTACGGTTGTAAGCCTAACTAACAGTTTTGCCTAGACTATTAGAAAAATATTTCTTTCACAAACTAATGATATTAATAATACTAGACAAAGAATATTTATGATGTAGAGCTTTATTGAGTCGCTTAATTCGATATTTTTTTAGGTAATTGACTATCATCAGCGAACAATGTTGTTCACTTAATACCTTCATCTACACCAGTTAAATGTATTATAAATTTTGCTAGAACCAGGTAGGTCCTTTTAGTTCATTAAAATACACATACAGGCCCTATACATTATTTTATTGATTCTAAGGTTATCTCATATGAGTTTTGATAGAACTGTATTTTAAATATGGCTACATGGTATTTAACGAATGATTAAGCCTGTAAAACACTTAACAAAGTTTGATGCATCTTACTTTGTAAAAGTATGAGTAATTAAGTTATATATTCGTAGACAAGCTAGTTAATTGGACTCATTACAGGGTAAAAGGTACAATAGGTATTTAAAGGACCTTTTTTAGGATTATACAATTCAACGTGAAATTAAGACATAAATTGAAAGGGTTTTTGTGACAAAGGCATTCGACATATCTTTCTGAATATCGTGCTTGAATTTCAAATTATTACAGATTATAGAGAACATTTTGTGGAGATTACTGTAAATTATTATTTTCAAAGGTTTCAGAACATATGCTAAACGAATAACGTGGATAAGAATGTATCTTGTTTCTTTGAGTAATGGCTGTTCATTTACTAGTAGGTTATAACTTATTACATAAATGAATGTTAAATAACTATAATTATAGTTTGCAATTTTTATAATTATAACAGAAAAGTAATGAATTTATGGTGAGGTTGGTTACTGCAGAAAAAAATAGAGAAAAATTAATAAACTCTGGGGTAAAACTCTCACACGGCTTTCTCTTACCAATATAAATAATGAAAAACCTAACCTAACTTTAAACATAAGTGAATGACGCAAAATAAAAATCAACCTCTGTAGAACTTAAAAATACGTTAAATCACTAATTGACGCTAAATTAAGCTCTGTGAAAAGTTCTTGCCATAAAAGTTGTAGGTTTTTTAATTTTCTATGGCTTTGATCTTATACTGTTTGTCGTTAAATACAAACTGAGGTTCCATTTGTAAACCGTTTTTTACCGAAGAAAATAAAGTAAATCACCAATTGTTGCTAAACTAAGCGTTGCATAAAAAATGTTTCAAATAAAAATTGTAGGTTTCTTAATTTTCTACAAAATTGACTATATGCGCTTTTGCCCCAAAAAGGCCGCAATCTTAAAAGAAATAAATTTTTACGGCAAGAGAACAACCTCTCCAAGAATTTCAACAGACATGGCGCTCACCCTATCTTGCAAAGATTAAAAAATGTAGTAGCCTAAATGAAATAAAAATAGAAATAAAATAAAAAATAAAAATAAATAAAATAAAATAAAAAATAAAATAAATTTTATAAAAATAAAAATATAAAAATAAAAATAAATAAAAATAAAAAAATAAAAAATATTAATTCCGATTGACCGATTTTGATGAAAATGTTTGTGTTGGGTCCTTTAGTGGTACGTAACTTAAGTTAGAATTTTCAACTTTCCAATTTTCCGCTCTTGAAATATTTTGTTTACTCTCAAACTAATTGCTGAAAACATAATATGTTTTTAAGTGCGGGGGCATGAAAATGTGTATTTCCGGTGAAAAGTTAATTTCAAAAAATTGACATGAAAATAATAGGTAATTTACTTCTATATATATCCCTGTATAGAGCGAATTAATTTTCATACAAATCTTGTAAATGGATAGGGGTTAAAAATAAGGATACTTAAGTTTTCGGGTTGTAAATGAACAAATTTGAACGTTACACAACGAGGAATGCCAGGGTATATTCGTAAACGCTTGGAGTCCTTTTTGTGCACACTTATCAAAATTAAAATGTTTGTGTGGCTGGTGCTGCACTCTACTTGAAAAGTGTCCTTATATGAAGACAGTATCCATTTCGGTGATTGTAAATGGTTTTTTTTGCAAATTTCAGTAATAAACATTCTAGTCTATTTTTATTATTTTATTGTTATTATTCGATTTACGAGGGGGTACCCAAAAGAAACCGGAATTATTTTTTAAAACTATTTATTTTCAATATTTTTACAAAAGAACCTTATCCCCTTCAAAATACTCTCCATTACAACTAATACATTTGTCCCACCGGTGCTTCCACTGTTCAAAACATTTTTTGTACTCCTCTTCAGTGATGGCTGCCAGCTCATCCGTCGTTTTTTTCTTGACATCATCAACGTTGTTAAATCGGAGACCTTTCATGCCCCTTTTCATGCGTGGGAACAAGAAAAAATCACACGGAGCCAGATCGGGTGAGTACGGTGCGTGTGGTAGCAAAACCATGCCGTTTTTCGCCAAAAACTGGGTAACCGAGATTGCCGTGTGTGCAGGCGCGTTGTCGTGGTGGAAAAACCAGTCCCCTGTCTGCCACAAATTAGGTCTTTTACGACTAATGCTGTTTCGTAGTCTTCTTAACACTTCAAGATAAAAAGCTTGATTTACCGTCTGGCCTGGTGGAACGAACTCTGAATGGACAATTCCCCTCACATCAAAAAAACAAATCAGCATTGTTTTGATGTTCGATCTGACTTGACGACTTTTTTTTGGTCGGGGTGATAATGAAGTCTTCCATTGACTGGATTGTTGTTTGGTTTCTGGGTTGTACCCATAGCACCAAGACTCGTCACCCGTAATGATCTTTGACATGAAATGTGGATCAGTTTCAAGCTGTTGATTCAAATCACTACACGTTTCAATTCGACGTTCCTTTTGAGTGTCTGTCAGAACCCGAGGCACAAACTTGGCAGCGACTCTTTTCATTGTCAAGTCTTCTGTTAAAATGCGTTGGACTGAGCTCCAAGATAACCCACTAACCTGTGATATTTGGTCAATGGTCTGTCGTCGGTCTGTTCGTACAATTTCTTTCACTTTCACAACATTTTCGTCTGTTCGGGAAGTCGACGGTCGTCCAGAACGAGGTTTGTTCTCAATCGACATGTCGCCATTTTTAAAGCGCAAAAACCACTCGTACACTTGGGTTTTTCCAATAGCGTCGTCTTTGTAAGCTGTGTTCAACATTACAACTGTTTCCGCGGCGTTTTTACCGAGCAAGAAGCAAAATTTCACAGCCGCACGTTGTTCATTAAAACTTGCCATCATGAAAAACGACACGAGCACAAAACAGCACTAGCGAGAACAATCACTGCACGAGAACAGAACAAGCTAGATCAACGAACAAAATGGCATTGAACTGGCAATGAGTAGCGCTACAAGCAGCCTAGTGGCGGGAATTTGTACTGCACAAGCTCCGCCCACAGCAGAGCTATTCCGGATACTTTTGGGTACCCCTCGTATATGATATTAATGACACTAGCATTAGTGAATGAATTGTAATACACAAATCACTTTGCAACCGTCAACTGCAGAGAAGTTTGGTGGCTAAATAAAAGGACACCCGTTTCCAACACAAAAAATACTCAAAATTGTTTTTAAATGTATCAAAGTGCATAATTAAATAACATAAATATCATAAAAGTTAAAAACAAAAATAAAAAATTTTCCCATTCAGGTACTTTGTACGGTGGTCTGATATTAGCACACTAACCTATAAAGGGATATTCCTATAGGAATTTATATCAACCTGGCCCACCCTCGCTCTTCAAATTTAGTTTTAAGTTTTATTATAATTACTTTCGTCTGTGACAGTCGCCAGTCACGAGATATTATATAAGAGTTCGGCGGAACAGCCTCCGGGTCTATGCTTTCGGGCGACCAATCGGAGGGTAAGTGGCGGGAAAATGCCAGAAAACCAACTACCAATTCCTATAGGGTAATAGAAAGTCAAAATATTGTAAAACTTGTAAAATTTTAAAAATACCCACTGATTTTAAAATAATTCTGACGTTAAAAAAATCGACACATTTTACAAACATATGGCATAAATATTTAAAAAGTGGTATTGCAGTAAACATTTTCTAAGTTCACTAAAGCATCAAGAAGAAAACAAAGTAATAAAGATGTGCGATTTCAAACCTTATGAGCAATGTTTCTGTCACTGATAAGTTTTCTGTCAGGAGTAAGTTCTGATCTTAAAATAGTCTCTCCCGGAGTAAATATTGCTACTGGCACGTGTCTTAAGTAAATTTACTTCAGCGGTCTTATATTTCGTTTCATGAATAATATTTACTCACGTCAACGTTTTATATTTATTTTTATTGAAACCTTAGGACTTACTTTGTGATACTTATATCCAACTTGATGAAAAAATAGTTTCTGTTTTATTTGAAATGTCATGAACTGTAAATGTCATATCTAAACTTACAGTATTATCATATTTTAAATTGAGTGCGATTTCCTGTCTGTTGATATTCTTGAGTCTGATACTTCCTGTCTGTAACTTGATGGCCTCCAGCAGAGGGGAGCAATATGCGGATTGTAAAACTATTTCAGAAAACATATATCTCATTTTTTTAAGTAACTGAAACTTGTCGGAAATGACGTATTTTTTACAAAACAAAATATATCGCATATTTTTGTTCCATAAAATTATTTCGAAAAACACACGCTTAATGAGATAATGTATAACGCAGTAAAAGTTTTGTTTGTGAAGAAAAAACCGCATTTTTCAAATACTTCGTCATTGTTCAACAGCTATTTCACGGATTAACATAATATTTGGCAGGTTTGTTCTGTAATAATTATGGAAAACGATGATGGAATCAAATTTAACAGAAAATCATTACTTTTTAAGTAACAAGAACAGTTCTTTCTTCAAAACAAAACTTTTACTACATTATACATTATCTCATTAAACGTGATTTCGAAATAGTTTTGTAGCACAAAACATGCGAAATACTTTGTTTTACAAAAATACGTCATTTCCGGTAAGTTTTAGTTACTTAAAAAATTAAAAATGTGTTCTGAAATGATTTTATAACCCGAATATTGCTTCTCTCTGCCGGAGGCTATCAAGTTATAGACAGACAGTACATACATACTCGTACATACATGGAGTACCTGTTCCAGCTATCGCCGGGTTTGGGTGTTTACCAACCTCTCCATTTTCTTCTGTCCGTCCACCATTTATCTTCCTCTATACGTTGCCAGTTATATCCCCGTCCATCCAAACTCCTCTTAACTTCATCCTTCCATCTTTTTCTTGGTCGTCCTCTTGATCTTGTTCCTTTCACCCTTCCTTCTTCCACAAAACTTTTCCTTCCCCATTCTCTTCACATGACAATACCATCTTATTCTCATTTTGTTCACCCTCGCCCTCAAAACATTCCACATTTAGCTCCGCTCTAATCTCGGAATTCTTTATTCTATTTCTCCTTGAGTTACTTCTCTCTTAATATGTACTCTCTTTCCTGTATACTCTCTCCTAATTATGGGTTACTTGAGTAAATATATATACATATAATCAGTAATTTTATTATACCAGTTATTTTTTCCAATATCTACAAATGTTACATTAATCTAATTATGTACCATATATTGTTATTTTTTGCTGAATTTAACAGGTATTAATAAATATGTATCATTTTATTAGAGTAAGGCTCTCTGACTAAAATATCTGCTTACTCGGAATCTTGGGTTTGATCATAATCTTTTTCTAGTATTTTCTATCTGGAACTGTACACTATTGACAACTATTCAATTAGATCGCTAATTTTCATTTAGTTTGAATTTGGAGTATGTAGTTAATGGATTTGATTGGGAACCTCTAGAAGAGTTTGTTCATGCGTGACTGTCAACTGATCACCGTACAGAGTCACTTGCTCAATCTGTGTTACTTATGAATGCAACGTAATACTAGCTAATGGAATGAGCTGAACCGAGAGCTCGATTATAATTTGTTAAATTTCATTTTTAAGTAAGCCTACTTGTCTTTGAAAGTTTATTAATGGTGCAACGATGATTAGGTAATTAGCGACCATATTAGATGATTACAGATAAAACTACAACAAAAACAAAAAGTACATTGAAGTGTACAGTGATAACACTAGGTGTTCATAATTTTTTTGATACTATAAAATCTGGAATTTCTTGAAATTACAAAATTGTTATGATGGTTTTAACTTCTTCTTTCCCTTCCAAATTTTTCTTCTACGGTAGAGTTCCCGGGTTTGATTTCCAGTCAGGCCTGGCATTTTTTCACTTAGTTTCGTCTATCACTCCTCATAATTCGCATTAGTATTAATGAGGAAACTGTCGTACCTACATAAAACTAAAAAGAAAAAAATTTCCCTAAATCTTTGTCAATCTTGAATAATATTCCAGGGTGAGGTGTATTTTTTGATGACGTGTGTGATAGTAAACGATGAGGATGATCCTTTGTCATAATTCGTTTATGTGTAAATGATGAATGTTCAAGAGTAACCGGGTAAGTAAGACTTGGTATCATGGGAGCTCCACGTGTTGTTATAGGGTTTCAAATATGTTTCTTATGTTTTGAGTAGCAGGCCTAACTGGGTTTGCTTTCGAGTTCAATACCTTTTAGTACTAACCTTGAGTTTTGTATTTTTCCTCGAGTTATTATTCTTTAAAACTGTTTTATGACAATAAATTTAGTAGAATTTTTTGTTAAATTTTTAAGACAATTTTTTACTAAAAAAGTTAAATTACGATGTTAGATTAAAGGATAATTAAGGGAAAAACATCATTAGACTACAATAACTCACATTATTGTTTCAATTTGATCTATTAGTATAACTTCTTCAAATTCCGGATCTCGTAAATAACGGAACACGTCCTCAAAAATTACAAGTTAAATTAAAATAAATTAATATCTATTAAAATATTTATGATCTAAATTTAAGAAGAGCGCTGGCACTGAATTACTGTTAATTTAATAAATTATTCTACTTGGGTCATTTCAATGTCCAGTTATGTTGAGCTGTATTAAATGTGTCCATTATGACTGGACTTTACTACTTCAAAAAAAGAGGAGGGTTATTCCTTACGCCAGACTGAATAGAGAATGGTTACTCTCTTGAAGCGTAAAAGAGGTCTTTCGAGCATCTCGATCAGTAAATAGGATTATAGGGTGCGTAGGTCCAGGATTATAGATTAGGCTCATTCTATAATCCTGATATAATTCTGTCGTTGCATTACCTAAAATAGTCTGGGTTTGGATATTATGTTCTTAATACACAAAATCCTTCAATTTATCATTATAATGTTTAGATCATCAGTAAATTTTTTTAATCATCAAATGTTTGTACAGCAATATCTCTCATCCCGAAACAAGGGAGCTCAGAATATTACGGGTAACGGAAATTTCCGACGTGAGAAAATATCTTTGTTAGGCCCACAAGGTTTAATAAATCGTATAATTCTGTTTATATGCTCGTTTATACCGGAAGTCCCACGAGGAGGTTGCTACTTTTGAATTAATATGCCGGACGTATCGCACAACCTATAGACTGGAAACTTTACAGTTATAATAATTAGATATGTAAAAAATTACCCTCGAGTTTCATTTGCTTATAATCCTTTTTTCGTTTCTGCAAAACAAAATTGCGGAAAGTGTTTTTATTTGCGTAACCATTTCACATTGGTGATTTGTTACAATGTTACTTAAGTAATAAAATGAAAGAAATATTATGAAAGTCATAAATTAATAATAAACACAATTTGTTTCATTAACCTTTATTCGAACTGATGTCCATCAATAGCTATGCACTGATAGCAACGAAACAAAAATGAGTTATAAGCGTTTTTGAAAAATTGCCGAGATATCAACAGTAGTTCCTCTTCAGTCAGCTTCATTAATTCATCGTTTGTTGCAATGGTGTGAGAATAAACTTTTTCCTTCAAAACGCCCCAAAGGAAAAAGTCGCCAACAGACAAGTCTGGCGATCTTGGAGGCAAGTTCATGAGGCCGCTGCCACGACCTATCTAACGGTTAGGAAGATTTTGGTTTAAAACCGCTTTGGCCACATTAGCATAAAGTGGAGGATCTCTATCATGCTGGAAAATTCCTGCATCTCCGCCTGAGAAAGATGAGGAACTGCGATTAGTTGAAATTGATGCGTATCTGTCTCCAGTCTGATGGGATATCTCATACGATAAAACTCCATCCTTGCTGACAGCAACCCACACTGTTATACCCTTTGATTTCAAATCTTCGTGTAAGATATGTGGATTTTGCGTGTTATAGTAATGCAAATTGTGTCTGCTTAGAGATCCTGTTGCAAATGAAACTCGAGGGTACTTTTTTACATATCTATTTATTATAACAGTAAAGTTTACAGTCTGTAGATTGTGCGATACTTCCGGCATACTAATTCAAAAATAGCAACCTCTTCGTGGTACAACTGGTATATAAAGTATTTTATTGCAGTGGAAATAATTTTTGTAAAATAAAGGTAGAAATATGAATGTGTGATCTTTTCAAAAATATTTTAACAATTTTTACGGCTTTCATTTCGAATATTTTTCTTGCAGTAATGCGTTGTAATCTATCCAGAACTTTCTTCAGCAAATTGAAGCGTAGGCTGAAACCGGGATCATTTAATTAGGGTACTATCCAGTATTTTCCCTGTAAAACACGACTTTGGGCTACCAAAAGTTATTTTATATTTATTCAATCAGTACATAAATGTAGCAATGGATAAAGTACTAGTTCAGTACATAAATGACAATTAGAGACACAGAGGTATGTCTAATCCTTATTCGGCTGTAACACGCTTGTCATCTGATGCCAGTTTTGTCCCTTTCAGTGGTAGAGCCGTATCACCACCATATCACATATCAATTATGTTGTCATCCGTATACTTGAGTCAAAAACATCCAAATTTACCCACTCGGTGATATCATTTTGGTCAACGCTTTATCAACCTAGTATTTCTGTAAGAAGATCCAGTAGGTTTTCTTCTGATTCTTATGCAACGAAGGAAATCTAATTTAGAGGGAAAACTGGAGTAACGTGGTCAGTATACACAGCTCAGCATGTATGGTATATTTGCGTATTTGCTTAACGAATCCTTTGTTTCGGATATGGGAGATCTTACTGTACTTAATATCTGGATTTTCATCAACTACTCTGAATACTACGTGGAATAAAACAAACTGTTTATAAAACACATCAGCAGCCGAAAAGGGTTAAATATGTTTACAAACTTGAATATTTTTTTTGGGACTGTAAGTTTCCTTCCGATTATTCCTATTATTTAACCGAATTAAAGACAGATGGTACAATAAATTATTTACCCGAGATACATTTTCAACGCTAGAAAATACTCAAGTTGAAAAAAACTTTATTTGAATTCCTAGGCGACGATAAAATAAATGTTTCATTTCTTTTTTTGAGGTTAAAAGAAAGAAAGTCTTAAGAAAAAGTTTTGAAACATTGTAAAGTATTATAGGGAACTTTTATCGAATGTTTGCTTATAATCTCAATCTAACCTTTGAAGTAACGAACTCTCTTGATTTTTTCTTTCTTTCTCTTTTACTTTACTTTATTTTATTTCTATCTTTCTTTCATTCAAGTATGAATAATTCCGACGTCTCTTTTCCATCGAAAGTAATTTAAACTCTTGTCACACTGTTATGAACAGCTATCAGAGTTTCTTCTTCTTTAAACAAACTAAATGATTATCTTAATAGCTTAAAGAAAATGTTAACAAAACTCAAACGATTATTGCGTATTGTTTAAATAATATCAATTTATTAAAAATATTTAACGGTGTTTACAGCAATCAGTTAAGATTTATCTACTCTTTCTTGACGCCTTTCTGCTAGTGGGTGTCATGAAGTCTATTCATTTTGATACTTTTGATTCCATAGTATATGTTAAGTTCCAAAAAACGTTAGCTAATAATTAATATTTTGAAAAAGCTTCAGAAGATTTATTACTTATTATGAGTGTACTGAATGAGGCAATAAATTTTGTAAGATTCATTTTAATAACAACACTATTGTGTAGCCTAGATAATTTCTAAATTATGTACACGATCGTGTAGTTGTAGATGTTGGACGTGTTATTATTTTACATTGGTGATGAATGAAATGTCTTGAATAGGAATTCTCGGAAATTGAAACTAGTAGAAACGTTTGTTTTTATTTTGATTCCTTCTACCATATTCCAAAAGTGTTAGAAGGGTCTATTGTTTTAGAAGCTATTATACCGCAGGTATAAAAACAGTTAACGCCTTTGTAGTGAGTTAGTATTTGGATTGTGAATGGAATTAGAGTTTCTGGGCCGTTTCGAAATAGTGTCGTTACGGAACCGGTTTCGAATTGCGTTAATGGTGAGTATGTTTAGGGGTGGTAGTATGTGGTTGCGGACAGGTAAATCATTGTTTTGATACAGTCAGTAGGTTTTGATATAACTATACAGGAATTTTTAAAAATGTAAACAAAAAATATTTTCTGGTAGTAAGTACTAAGGGTAATTTAAAGCTCTTAGCAAGAAAAATAAAGGCAATACTGATAAGAAATAGTAGGTTACCTTACCAATCGCTTATCCAACTTGTGTTATGAAACTTTCAGTATGGGTTTCCACCAGCTCACAGATTTAGCTAAAAATCTTTATGCAATGAAATTGAAGAGCAATTTTTCATTGAGAGAGGTCGGAGTACGTTTGGAATCTTGAGAAAAATATTATACGCATTTATTTTCTTCTAAAACCAATCTGTTTACTGGTAAAAATTATTGAAATAATCTTAATGGCTGTTTCATTAAAAGGTAACTGGAAGTTTGTTATAGAAGGCTTGTAGGCTCAATTGCAGTTTTAATTTTAATTTTATTGAGATGTTCTATTGAGACAAGTTGTATCACTACGAAGATCAGTCTAAACTAAAGTTCCAGAATACATTTTCTGCTATTCACGTAATATTTGATAATATGAGAGAATTTATTGTATGTTCTTGTCAAGAATTTCTTCAGTTTTCATTTTGTTATTTTGTTTTTCTGGCATAAATAATATAAATTGTTGGAGTTTCGTAGTTTTTGTTGATTTGAAATATGACAAGTGTTTTACTCTTTCCTAAGGGAAGTTTTTTCTCAAAAAGTCGAGAGAATTGTACCCGTGAGAGGTACACTACTGCCTACATTCTAAACTTGTTTGTAAGATTTGAGACAATGGATTTTGTATTGTTCATTCGTCGTGATACGAAAGGAGTTATAGTTATGAGTAGTAGGTCCATTAAATTTTATAATTTTTATTAAAACTAAAAAATAATATTCGTCAGGTTTTTATGTTGTTTAATTCTTTGTGAGTGCTTGTTGTACGTTATTTCGGAACCACTAGACGAGTCCTTTCACTAAAGTAGCTAACTTTGAATTTAATTTTAAGTAGTTTTAGAAGAACTAACGCTAAAAATTTATTTCATGATGACAAATAACTTCTCTTCCGTGTATACTCTAATTACAGTTTAAATGATATTTTTTTGAAATAAAATAAAAAAAATTTGCGTAGAAATGTACTAAACCGCTAACTATCTATAATTAAATTTAAAAGAATTAAGTTTTTCTAAGTAATTGGGTAGATCCATCTTTTTAAATTTGAACAAAATGCTGTTATGATAAATAAAATAAAGTTAAAAAATAAAAATTCTTACCATTAGTAACAAGAAATGAAAAAAATAATGTAAAATAAAAATTTAATGATAGATGAATATAACTGATGAAAAAATTTCAGACCTGACTGGGAATCAAACCCGGAACCCCAGTGTAGAAGACAGTTGCGCTGACAAAAGTATAAAATAAATAATGGAAGTTTTCATTTGATATTTTTATTATAATGAATAATTTTTACTGACATTATTTTGCTTGATATAGGTATCAAAAACAGATTTAATGAAAAAATATTATTATGAAAAAATATTAGATTTGTATTTAATTTTAATAAATTTTAATTATATCTGGGAAATGTTATATTAAAGTGACCACTTTATTATAAATGATCACTTCTATGTTGAAATAGTAAAATAAACAATTACTCGTTTTTAAATTATATTATTGCAAATGTTCAGTGAATATTATATTACAAAGGATAAAAGTATTTCAATAAAATTACTGAGTAATTCAAATGAAATTTTAAAATGGAATTACTATATTACTATTTTGTATTAAACAATACTCACTACTTATATTTAATATTTTATTACTTTCAGCCAATTCATATCACTTAATCTGTTTTATTATTTCCTTTGTTAAAATTTATTTTAGCTGATAAATAAATACATTATGAAAACCTCTGGTACAGAACAATTATACTATTTTTCAGGGCTGATGAGCTCTGAACGTACGCATTGCCCCCTACCCACTTCATAGCTAGCCAATAACTTGCCAACAACGTTACAGTATTCAGATGACCTAAAGTCCTCTAGCCGTGGAAGTGAGAGAATGCATAACGCTCTCACTCGCACAAGCCATATGCGCCATTCCAATAACATTGTATAATTTTACTCATTGTTGCAAGCAAGCGTTTATGCACGCAGTAAACTAACAAGCAAGATAACGACTGAAGTATGTTTTCAGATTTGGATTAAAACGGTAAAGACCTTTGGGCGCATGCGTAGTTATGCCACATATCTCCCACTCACTCGCTCGGCTATGGGACATCAATTCATCTGATATCTGTACCAATACTTGATCGTAGCTCTTTTACATATTTCTTCTGGTCTTTCAATAACAATAACCTATGGACATACAATCAGCTGATTATATTATAAAGTAATGCATGTTAACGCGCTCTATAATCGATGTGTTCAGTACGAGATGCAAAACACGAGTGAACTATTGCAGCTCTTATACGCATGCGCGCGTAATGTTTGTTAGGCTGAAACATTCGTATAATTTGACAACGCTGGCAAACGTTCTGATTGGTCAAAACATGTGAAACTTCAGAGCTCATTAACCGTGAAAAGCATTATAGTAGGCCTAATCAGTGGAAAATTTGTATGATTATTTAATAAAATATCTGTAATGTGAAATTGTTTACTATTTAGAAACATTTTCAACGATTGGTTTAATAGAAAATATGCTCATCGTGAACTATTAATCAATTTAACAGAAGTGTTCAACTGAAGATCAAAGCATTTTCACAATATTGTAATATTAAAAACAAATATTGGTAGAAATTATTTTAAATTTATTTAATATGTTGTTTGAATAACAATTTTAAGGTAACTGCTAAACAAATTGGCTAGAATTACTAAGCATAATCACTTTAGGCCTATCCAGTGAAACAGATTGGAATAAATCTAAGATCTGTCTTGTTTAACTTGGAGGTTATTTTAGTGAAACACCGTATATATAAAGTTATCTGTGTGACCAAAACTTTCTAATCTAATGATAACACTATAAGTTGGTTTTAAAGGAGTTTACACATCTCTTTTTCTTAAACTGTCTCTTCTTTACCGTTTTTGGTGCTCAATGTTATGTCGTGTATAAGGATTACCTTCTGTAGATAGCAAGTACTTTACAAAGTGTTAAAAACTTTACAAGTCTCAGTATTATTGTTATTCATTTATTGGTTTTATTAGCAGGTGTGCTTTTTGTTGTTTGTTTTATGTTTGAATGTTTGCACACTATAATGCTTTTCACGGTTAATTACCTCTGCTGTTCCACGTGTTTAGACCAATAAGAACGTTTGCCAGCGTTGCCAAAAAGTACGAATGTTTCAGCCTGACAAACATTACGCGCGCATGCGTATAAGAGCCGCAGTAGTTCACTCGTGTTTTACATCTCGTACTGAACACATCGATTATAGAGCGCGTTAACATGCAATAATTTATAATTTAATCAGCTGGTTGTGTGTTCATAAGTTATAATCGTTATTAAAAGACCAAAAAATTGCTGACGAAATATATAACAGAGTTACGAGAGCAAGTACTGACAACGTTGCTGGTAAGTCATTGGCTAGTTGTCAAGTGGGTAGGGGGCAATGCGTACATTCAGAGCTCATCAACACTGAAAAATAGTATAATGGTAATGCACACAATAAAAATGAGTGACGAAAATATGCCAGACAATTTTGTGAATCAAACCCTGGCCAGGCAGCCATTTTTGCTTTTAATGATTACCTTTTTCGTATTACATACATGAAACCTGGTAAAACATGTTCGTATATCTGATATTCGGCATACCTGAATTATTTATCTCTTTCAAGAGCCGTGTTTTAGGTCTTAACACCAAAAAGTAGTTAGTATTAGGATTGGAATATCCACTTGCATAATGAAAGACATAGTACTATATGAAAAATTCATAATATAAATTTATCTTTAGTGCTATTAATAATTTTTTCACTTTTCTTATTTTATCGTCAGCTGCTTTAACTAAAGACTATTGTTACTAAGGATGGTTGTAGATACCTGAAGAAATGATTAGAAAAAAATGGCGTAACAGTATTTGGTAGATAAAATAATTAAAACCACTTTTCTTTTAAACAATACTATCCTGCTAAGTGGTACTATAAGAACTCAGTTCAAATCAGTATTGAAACCTATTTGAACTCTCGGAATTCAAATTTCTGGTATTTTTAATAATATAATCACAAAAATTTTATTACGATTCCAATCGAAACAGTTATGAACTTGTTAAACTGACCTTCGTATAAAAGACACATTTTTTAGTAGATTACACTAAAAAAGTGTAAAACAAGAAATTTCAGATTACAGTGTCAAATATTTGGATAAAATTTATAATGACATCAAAATTTGTTAGAAGTTAATAATTTATTGGACAACCGTTCAAAAGTACGTAATTAATTAAAACTTTTTTTTGAAATTCAAGGATGAAAAGATTTGATTTGTTTTTTGACTTGTCTTATACATAACTCTATGAAATAGCCACAATAGGTTGGACTATAAATATCGCAACATTTAAAGATCAAAGATTTTTTGAGTTCTGTTAGAGAATTTTCACTTTTTTCCATTTTTACTTTCTATTGCCTATATGAATATATAGGAAGGAAAGTATTGTTTTCATGTCGATTTTTCGAAATCGAGTTTTCACCGGATCTATACGTTTTCAGACCCCCTGAACCCAAAAAACATGTTTTTAGCGATTGGTCTGTGTGTGTGTCTGTGTGTGTGTCTGTGTGTGTCTGTGTGTGTGCCTGTGTGTGTGTGTGTGTGTGTGTGTGTGTCTGTGTGTCTGTGTGTGAACAGAATATCTCAAGAACGGAACATCGTACGAACTTGAAACTTGAAACTTAAGTTACATACCACTACCGGACGCGACACGAACATTTTCATCAAAATCGGTCAACCGGAAGTAGTAGTTTATTCGTATAATTTTTCAGTTTTTTGCGATTTTCTCAAAAACTGGTCCTACGATTTTTTTTAAAATCGCCTGTTTTACTCAATTTTTTATTCTCTACAAGATAGGGTAGGCGCCATGTTTGCTGAAATTCTCGGTGAGGCTGTTTTCACGTAAAAACGTTGTTTTTTTAAGATTACGGCTTTAATATAAATTTTAGCGCAAAAACTTCTATAATAAAAGTTGTAGAGAATTTAAAAACCTACAACTTCTGTTTCAAACATTTTTTTGTATAACGCTTAGTTTAGCGGTAATTTGCGATTTTCTGTTTTTTTCTCACGAAAACGTGAGAAAAATCGATTTTTTTAACATTTCGGTTTTAGTATGCATTTTACGACAAAAGTGTATAAAATAAAAGTTATAGAAAATTAAAAGATCTACAACTTTTGTTTAGAGCATTTTTCTCTACAGAGCCTAGTTTAGCGTGAAAGCGTGATTTTCCGTATTTTTAAGCCAAACTGAGTTCGATTGTCATTTAGCGTCATTCACTCATGATTAAAATAAGGTTATGTTTTTGAGGTTAGTTTTTGTTTATTTCTAATATTTTGTTAATAATGTTAGGTTTATTATTAATCATTTGCATTGGCAAGAGAAAGTTGTGTGAGTGTTTCACACCAGATTTTAATTATTATTTTTGCGTTGTAGCAGTGTTAAAATAGTAATAATTTGCCACTCTATGTTAACAAGTGCAGTATAGAAATAGGTTAAGAAAGATTTGTTAAATTTTTCACTTTTTTACAAAAAGAATTAAAATTTAACATAAATATAACTAGAATGAACACAAGAAATTTTGTGGGTGATTGTTCACTATCTTTCATTAATAATTAAACTAATGCAAGCTGCTTGTGTGGATTCCAAGTTCCGTCATTTACGTTGCATTGTAGCTTTGTTTTGAGTGTGTGAAGTAGAACAACCTAATCAATGGACTAGAACTTGCTCCGCTGTTTCATGGAATGAATATTATGCAATGGATGGACCCATCCCATAACGCAGATTTCAAATCAATTCCCAGTCGAGAGATCTGTTGTTTTTCTACTACTATACTGTGTTATACCAATCCATTAATTATGTAGATAGAAATAAGAAAATGAAATACACTATAAAGCTTCAAGGTGGAAGCCCTACAATAGAAATAGTTGCGAGGAGTTATGTTAAATGAACATTTCCATTAAAAGTCTCGTATGAAACACTCACAACAATGCAAAAACTTTTTTCTTGCCAAAAAATCTGATGAGAAGCCCTTACATGAGTTTCTCTTGCTTCTCTATGCTTGACATGTCCTATACTCTCTTCTGGACAGTCTCTTGGATGGAGTTATAAAAAGAAAGTTTAATCATGAGTACATAGTGCAAAATTAAAAACATGACCTAATTTTAATCATGAGCGAATGTTGTTGAATAAAATTCAACCTCTGTAGAACTTAAAAATACGGAAAATCACTAATTGACTTTAAACTAGGTTCTGTAGAAAAAATGCTTGAAATAAAAGTTTTAAATTTTTATATTTTCTGTAACTTTAATAATAGACACTTTTGTCATAAAATGCATACTAAGGTCGCAATATTAAAAAAAATACAATTTTTTTTACTAATTTTGATGGGCAAAATGTAAAAGATCGCTAATTAACGCTAAACTTTGCATTGTAGAAATGAAACACTTTTAACAAAAGTTACAGGTTTCTAATTTTCTAAGACTTTATTTATACACTTTTACTCTAAAATGGACATTAAGGCCACAATCGTGAAAATACCGCTAAAATACTGGTACTTCTGGTTGAAGGATTTTGATAAAAATGTTCGTGTTTTGATGGTACCTAACTTAAGTTCAAAGTTTCAACTACGTACAATTTTCCTTTTTTGAGTTATATTGTTCACAAATATACAGAGAAACAGATCAATCGTTAAATAATGGTTTTTTTGAGATCAGGTAACTTGACAATGTGTATTTCCAATGAAAATTCGATTTTAAAAATTTATTGCGAAAAAACTTTAAAAACGTTACCTAGGCAAGATAAAGTAAAAAATATTTGTATAGATTTTATACTTTTATACCACCTTTTATAAAGGTCGATATTATCAAATATCTCAGCATTACTTTCGCTATTAGATTTACTTTAACACGTACGAAAAAACAAAAACGTTTATAGCTAAATTTAAGACGAAGTTTTTATATGCCCAAATAAAAAACGCTCAAAATTAAAAGTGGCTCAGAAATTGTGCATAAAATTTTCTCTTTTAAAACCAATATGGATTTACCGCTTCCATATTTTTAGTTAAACATCCTAATTTACAACTCATTCAGGCATTTCATTCAAGAACATTACACCTCAAGTACAAACACTTTTATACATTAATAACAAAGCTAAAGCACAAATTTGCTAATACAAATTTTTCAAAATCCTACCGAACGCCTGTATAAATATTTGTATAGGTCACAAAACCACAATAACCCTCTTTTATTTTCACTTTCCATTTTATAACCACCTAGCAATCCCGTATTATGCACAAAACGACGTTAGAGTAGAGAACTTATAATGAATGGATTAAAGATTATTTCTAACCGGCCATAAAAACGACACCAATTGGAGCTCTTCTCTCTAATGAATAAGATGTTATTTTCTTTACAATTTTAAATTTTTACAGTCGTAAATAAGTAATCAAAGAAAGAAGAAAAGTTTACCTTCTCATTGTCTGATAAGAAGCTTTTGAAACTGCTACCAATTTTCTCAACTTTTATAATACCTGATTTTTTTCATAAATTGTGTTCAGATAGATCTTCAATTTGTCAAGCAATACTTTTCTTTAATTTTTAATGTTCCGCGTGGGGCTAGCTAATTTATTTGTGGTTCCCTGTCTTTTTTATTTGGGAACATCAAGGCATTTTTTTAACTAATATTTTTCTTGGCATATGTGGTTCAAAACATCCTCTTTATTTTAGTCATTTTTTGACATATTAGTTCTTATTCTAATTGAGTTTATTTCTGTTAACTTTGAGACTTCGTATGAAAACTTCATGTATTTAATAGTCAGAGTACGATTGATTGAGAATTGAAGTAGGTCGTCCTTTTAAAACCTCCTATGACCCAGTACTTTTCCTTCTTGCTCGTCATTCGTTTATTGATTTCCAACCATTCAACCTTACTAAAAAGAAAGAAATCAACAGCAATCTGACAAAATGTTTTAGACGAAGCACTGAATAGTTAAACAAAAATGTTGTCTTGAACTTACCGTTATTTATTTGAGTACAAAAATAAAAACCAAACCATTTGAAACAAAATACTGGTAGATTATTTTTTTTATAAAATATTGTTTATGTGAACATTTATTAAGATTTTAAATTTAATTTGCGTAAGTTTTTTTTATCCATTTTGGAACAACAACAAAATGGGGATAAAAGTTAATACAGACGAGGCGTTTCACGTGACTTTAACATTTCGTCGACAAACGTGTCCCCCAGTATTTCTTTATAATACACATCTTTCACAGAGTGATGTTATCCGATATCTTTGGTTATAATAAAAAATGAGTTATTTATTTTTTTATCAACAAAAAATATACAAAATAAAGCCGGTAATCCCCTCAGACGTTTACACAAACGATGAAGCCTAGATATTATAAGCTAAACGTACATACCTTGGCATAATTTTAAAAAATAAATAAATTTTATAAACAAAATAGTTACCCCTAACGGCAGGTGGAGCGTTAAATTATTTTTACTCGATCTGCTAGTTCCCGGGCTACAAAAAATAGTTCTGTTTCTTATCATAATATGATTATGATAAGGCCGACCATATTATGGTCAGCCAATTATATAACTAAAGCACTTAAAAACAGAAGAGGTAGAGGTGTAAAAGACACCAGAGTTATCTCCTCTGAGAGTAATGAATTTCGTTATACAGCCAGACCCTGTGGTGAATGATGTGAAAGTGTCATTTGCAGGGTGGAAAGTAGATGCTTTTCGGGGGGTCTGGCGTGCTGATAAGCATAGGCTACTTTTCTATTCAGTTAGGAAGACAACTGTAAACCACCTCACTCATTGTTTTACTTAGTAAAGTCTCTAGAGCAGTGAATCTCAACCTGGGGGTTGTGGTGATATCATAGGAAGGGGGGGTGTCGCAAAACATTAATGGAATCATTTTATCATTTTATGAGAAAAAATAATTTATTATAAACTTACTGATAAAATTTTTACATGCAATAAGTAGCCTACTACACTTACTAGTAAAGAAAAGAAATTAATCTTTAATTAATTATTAATGTGATGGTTGCATGTGGATGTCATACATACATGTTCATACACGTCACTACTATAAAAGTATAAACCCAGCAATATAATATAATAACAATAGTTGTATTCCATTTTGTACTGTTTCTATTTTCTTTAAAGACATAAAATTAGCGCAGTTTGATTATATAATTTAAAAAAAAAATTATATTTATAATTACTGTCAAAATTCAATTGTAAACGGTAAGGCTTACTATTATTTATCGGGGGGGGGGGGGGGGTCGCGACGTTACACATGCATGTTCATACACGTCGCTACTATAAAAGTATAAACGCAGCAATATAATATAATAGCAATAGTTGTATTCCATTTTTTTTTACTGTTTATATTTTCTTTAAAGACATAAAATTAGTGCAGTTTGATTATTTAATTAAAAAAAAAAACATTTTACATTTATAATTACAGGCAAAATTTAATTAAAAATAGTAACGCTTACTATTATTATCGGGGGGAGGGGGGTCGCGAAATATTAATTTTATTTATTTTTATTATTTGGGCGTTGCGGAGCAAAAAAGGTTGAGAATCACTACTCTAGAGTTTCAAACCAGCCTTTCGGCTGATGATCTAAACAACAAACGAAAAATGTGTAAAGTTGGGGTCCTGTTGCTGGGTGGTATTCTCCTAAGAATACTTATAACGCAATAATAATACTGTATTCATTATTTTCAGTATTTTTTCAATAATAGTCGTGAAATTTCAATAAATATTGTTCAAAGTTACTATTTTATTTATTTAACTTCTATACTTCAAATTATTTACACTCAAATTATTTGTCAAATTATTTACACTCAATCTGTTCGTTGCAGGGCTAAAATAAATAGCTCTGTTTCTTATCATATGGTCAGCCAATTAAATGACTGAATCATTTAAGAACAGAAGAGGTAGAGGTGCAAAAGTCACTAATCAGAGTTATCTCCTCTGAAAGTAATGAATTTCATTATACAGCCAGACCCTGTGGTGAATGAAGTGAAGGTGTCGTTTGCAGAGTGGAAAATATGTGCTTTTCAGAGGGCCCGGCATGCTGATAAGCGTACTTTTCCACTCAGTGAGGAAGGCAACGGTAAACCACCTCACTCCTCGTTTTACTTAGTAAAACCTCTACAGGTTCAAACCAGCCTTTTGGCTGATGACCTAAACAACAACACTTCAAATTAATGAAATAAAATTTGAACATTTTTTATAATTTTTGAAATGAACTTTGTTATGTGTAAAGAATTGATATTTGTAGTAAAGTATTTTATTTTTAAATCGATACATTTATATCATGTTGATGTTTTTGTTTGGGATATAATAATTTAGAGGATGATGTTGAATGCCTAAGGGGGTCATAAGTTGGGAGAGAACCAATAACGTTTTTGTTGAGGATATTAATCACGACTGAGCAGTAGCTTTAAGCTAGTGAAAATAAAGTTGATTGATTTCTCAGAGTGGTGGTAACCTTGAGTCATTATCCCTAGATTATCATTTCCTCCTCTAACCCTTTCCTTTTAACACTCCTTATTCGCTCAACCACTTCATTTTATAAAAACAAGATTTTCCTTATGGATTACATCTACTTGTATTTACCTTCACGAAAAATTAAACAATATAAAATATATTTAATATTTGGATGAAATCCGTGATTCAGATTCATCGAAATAATTTATTTATTTATTTTCCCATATCTTACAAGAAAATATCATTACAATATGAATGTTAATTTCCTTAATTATACTTCGAAAATCTAAAAACTATTCATTTTAATTCGTGGTGGGAAAATTAATCCACCCAACTATGGTTTCCAATGTTCAAGCGTAGATCAATTCAGTGCTTCTTTGTTTATTAACTACTGCAACAACTACTATAATCTATTAGCGTGTTATTAATTACAACTACATGTTAGTTACTTAAATACTAATAAAACTACTAAGATATTTCTATTAAAAAAATATGCTATTATATAATTACATGTATAACGTAAAAGTCATCAGAGGAACAGACGTGGATTCAGACCATTACATTTCAAAGATTAAAATTAAATTAACACCAAAAGGACAAGATAAAAAGACAGTAAGAAGTGAAAGAAGAAACTATGATGCACAGGGAATAATTGGCAATGGTAGGTACAAAGAATCCACACAGGAAATAAGTTCCATGGATGGACTGGTCAAGATTACAGACAAACTCAAAAAAGCTGCAGAACAGATTTGTCCACCCAATAAAAGGAAGAAACATTTTTGGTGGAATGAGGACTGCGAAAAATTGATTGAACAGCGGCACCAAGCCTGGCTCTACCACCAAACCAGAAAGGATGATGCTTCCTATAAACAACTGTTGGAAGCCAGAAAGGCAACAGCAAAGGGAATTAGAAGGATCAAGAGGGGGGCACAGGACGCCAGGCTGGAAGCAATAGAAGAAAATTTTAGAAAAAATAACTCGCGGGAATACTACAGGACCTTCAAGTCTCACATAAGGAAATACTCGCCACCAACATTAATGCTAAGGAATACAGAGGGAAGAGTGGCCCACAGCAACGTAGAAAATGCAGAGATCCTTGCAAAATATTTTGACCGACTTCTGAATTGTGAAGAACCAACAGACCAGCTGGAATTCCAAATACCTGACAGAGACAAAACTCTTCCTGAAAACATAAACCCTCCAACTCTAGAAGAAGTGAAGGCGGCAATCAAAAGTTTGAAAAACTACAAGGCTTCGGGAGAGAATCAGCTAACAGGTGAACTGTGGAAGAATGCGGGAGAAAACGCCATCAAATCTCTGCATGAGACGTTAGTAGAAGTGTGGGAAACAGAAGAACTTCCAGAAATTTGGACTACAGCAATAATCCACCCATTACATAAGAAGGGTGATAGAACGGATCCAAATAATTATAGGGGAATTGCCTTGCTGGATGTAACGTACAAGATTTTCTCAAAAATCCTACTCTGGAGAATCCAAGACCAATTAGATCAGGAACTAGGGGAATATCAAGCAGGGTTCCGACCAGGAAGAAGCTGCCCCGAACAAATCCACAACTTGAAGTCAATAATAGGATACCACAAAAAACGTGGGAAAGAGCTAATAATCACATTTGTTGATTTCAAGAAAGCCTATGATTGCATCCACAGGGAGTCTCTACTAAAAACACTAAAAGAGTTTGGACTTGCACAAAAATTAATAAACTTAATTGAAAAGACAATTTCGAACACAAAATCCAAAGTGAAATTCCGAGGAGAGACTTCACGGCCATTTGAGGTGATTACTGGACTAAGGCAGGGAGATGGCCTCTCGCCATTACTATTTAACTGCATCTTGGAAAAAATTGTTCGAGAATGGAAGAAGACCTGCAAATGCGTGAAAATTGGGACGAAAATCAAAGTGGGCTGCCTAGCCTTTGCCGACGACCTGGCAATTTTCTCCAATGACTGGGAAAACGCAAAAGAACAGATAGAATCACTGCAGGAAATTGCAGCAGGAGTCGGTATGCGAATCTCCTTTGAGAAGACGGAAATAATGTCCACAAATACAGAAACACCAAGATATCTGGAGGCAGCCAATCACAAAATTAGGATAGTTCAAAAATTTAAGTATTTGGGAGAGGTGATCACATATAATCTAAACGAAAAAATAAACATGGAATCAAGAGTTAACAAACTCAAGGGAGCTCAAAGACTGACATGGTCCACCTATAAGAGGAAGTCAATGTCCATAAAATCCAAATTGAGGCACTACAATACGGTCACGAAGTCTGTGGTAATGTATGCGTGTGAGACTTTGGGCAGGTTGAGGCACTGTGGGAAGATGGAGGACCTTAGAAGGACAGAGAGAAGAATCCTCAGAACAATAATAAACAAAAAGCACAGAGTAGACAATGAGTATAGGTTGTTGCCAAATTCGGTTCTATACAGGGAAAATGAGGAAATTTCCGAGATAATGAGGAAGAGAAGAGTTGGGTTCTTTGGACATCTTAGGAGACTGCCAGAATCCAGATTTACCAGACAGGTACTGGATTTCTTTTTGAAAACCAAAGTCAAGTACGCCTGGTTTGAGGAAGTTCAACAGGATCTGCAGGACCTGGATATCTCAGAGACACAGATTTTGAACAGAGAAGAAGGATATAAGATCAAAAATCCAAACACGAAATTTCCAGAAGTACCTAAAAGGCAGACAAACAGACATTGGACTGTGGAGGATAGGGCGAGAGTGTCGCAAAGGATGAAGAACTACTGGGCAAATAAGAGGAATAACTAGGGATCTTCTATAAATCGATTAATTTTGCTCCAATGAGGGCCTAAAAAAAAAAAAAAAAAAAAAAAAAAAAAAATTACATGTATAAATGAAAATCAAAACAAACAATAAAATAGCCGGCCGCATTGGCGCAGTTGGTAACGTGCTCGCCTCTCATCATGCGGTCCTGGGTTCGAATCCCACTCAGGCATGGCATATTTTCATACGTTACAAAAAATCATTTCATCCTCCATTGTATATAGTTACACCCCAACGTCGTCGCTAATGACCGTATAGTTGATGCGACGTTAAATAAATGGAAAAAAAACAATAAAATATGCAAAACAAAAGAATTTATTTAAAAATAGAAAACTAAAATCGAAACCAGTAGACGAGCTCACAAAACTATACATTTCCAGGAGTAACCATGTTTTTTTATAGCTTCTCTCCCTACTTTTAATAGCCAAATGGTTACTGCTTTTTTATATCTTATGATGTCCGGCATATTTTAAATTCTATTGATGTTTTTTTAGTTTAAGTCCCGTCAACATCTTGGTCAATAACGACTACTGTGAGCTATGGAACAGAGGTTTTTGGTTTTAACTTGTTGTAGTTTTCCAGATCCTTGTCGGGAATCAAACTCTTGACCACTTTGTAGGCTGGAGCGGTAATTACTACACCGCGGAGGCGGTTACTTAATTTCTTTGATACATTTTACACAATGACTAAGATATTTAAATTATTTAAATGTGGCCTGGCAATTTTTTTATCTTAATATCTCCTAAAATCATTACCTACGCACCAGCCTAGGCTTGTGAAGGCATCATCACCAAATCCAGAAATAAAAAAGTAATAACAAAGAACATTCCATGTTTTTACATTTAGGTATGTGATACGTCTAAAAATAAACAGCGTCTTCATTTTCTTTTCGATAATTTATTTGTTTATTTGGGTTTTAAGATAATTTTAACTCCACGTACAAAAGTAGACAAGTAGCCTATTATGTTCATATCGGTTTTATTTTTAAGTTTTACTGCAATTTTTTAGCTATTAAAAGTCAAAAACCCAAATAAAATAAATTATACAAATAAATAGAATCTTTATTAATAGAAAGTTCATATCGGAACTATAACAAATGTTTTCTACACTTTCGATTTTCCATCTTTTCCGGTTATCCGACGCTTAACCCGTCGGATAACCGGATGATGGATAATCAGAGTTTTACTGTACTCGGAGTCAAAAGTTAGATACTTATGGTAATCTTACTTATCCTACTTATCAATCGACGATAGTGAAGAAGATCAAAGACTTAAAAGGAGCAGAGTATTAGATGATTACACTTAGATGGTTACCATAGATAGGTTCACGTACCTCCAAGATGTATGAGATTAGAAATTTTAAACATATTTACTAAAAGTTTTCGTTAAACTGTTTGTAAATCATCATATATGTATTTAAAACGCAAAATATGCTTACATTTATTTAAATGAAAATTCTCTTTTTTATTATATACAGACTTCTGACGACGGATTAAAACAATTTTAAAATTCTTAAAAAATAATCGAAAATAAAATTTAGTAAAAGCCGTAACAAGATTTTGAGAAATATATAAAAAATAATTTAATTAAAGTATTGTTGGTGCTACTATTCTGGAGGCGACGTTGCAAAGTTTGAATCAACAACATAGTTTGTTTTAAAGTGTCCTTATGCTAGCTTGTTGTTTTGTGATATAAATATGTAAAAACTTAAACCATTGTAAGTACCTAAGTGTTAAATAATTGTGAAATTTGTTATTAAGAATCAATTCAGTACATCAGTTAAAATTTTTGTGTGAATTTATTCGCACGGGCCAGCTAGTAGTTCTTAATAATTAATAGACTACAATAAATTAACAAATTATTGGGATTAAAATTTTCAAACAATTTTATTTATAAATTTAGATTTAAAACATTAAAAAATTACTTCAATTTATATTCATGGGAATTTATAAAACGATTGGCATTTCCATGTAGGTGCTGATAAATATAACTTTCTGTTAGCATTATTCTCTCAAAGGAATTTTATTCTGTACTTTCAATATTGTTCTGTATTTTAAAGGAAGTTACTGAATATCTAATTTAGAACAGGAAAGTTACCCAGTGTAACATTTTAAAGTACAGATTAAAATTTATTTCACTGCGGATCTGTGAGATATTTTAAAGTTGCTTTCCGCTTGTTCTATTAATGCCTAGCATTTATAGTATTCTATTGAAAATGCATGTTAGCTACGTACTAGGGATAGTGACAAATGCTTTCAGCAAGTACAATTTCGTTTTAAATATTTTCACATTTACCGTTCCTCACATCAATCCTTTTACTGCAATATCTCAATAACATTGCTACACTTCAATTCCATTTTATCATTGTCAATAATACTTTTTACTTTATTTCCAAAAAAGTGAAACTAAATATAATATTAAGAGAAAGGTTTACTGCAACATTGCTATATTACCCATATGTAAAAATTTTTTTTAACTGATCGTTTTTTCGGATTCATACCAGAAAATTTAAACAATTTTCAGTTTCTTACGGTAAAACAAACTCATCCATTTTTATAGTAATTTTTATATCTGTTCAGGAAATCTGATTAGGTTTTTATAAATGTGAATTATTTACAAAAAGTTTAATAACTATTTTGTAGTTTATTTAAGTCGCATTTGTTATTAGTGACTACTTTGGGTTGAGGAACGGTGGGTATGAACTTGCAATAATTTTCTAGACCCTAACCGGGAATCGAGTCCGGGACCTACGATTTGCAGCGTAGCACACTAACCACTAGGCTACGGAGACGGCCAAAAACAGTTTGTAAATATTTATTGAAATTTTATAATCTCTGTAGGAGATATAAGCACTAAACAGCTGTACTATTTTCTGCTTAATGTATATCATAATAGGTTTGTCTTGGGTTTTGGCGGTGTCCACATTTTTCTTAAAATGAAAAATGCTGCAATTTTCCGTTTGATAATGAGTAGTTGAAATGGAAAAGTGATACGTAGTTTAACACATAGTAGAACAATTGTTTTTAGATTCGTGAATATTTTAAATATTATTTTGATTGAATAATAAAATTGATTTTATAATAATTTATAATTGTGAACTGAAATTTATTTATTTATAATAAATTTTTTTCAATATTAAAACGAAGACTGAAAATTAAAAAGGAAATACGATACAGAACTTAACAAAACCTCATCTAATGAATTTTATGAGACTAATTTATTGCAATTTTGATGGTGAATAAGATGGTTTAATTAGTAGAACCTCTGGAAAAATCAATGGGAAGATTTTGTTGTCATAGAAAAAATAGGTATTTTAAAAAAATTACATCAGCTGTTTTGTTTCTACTAAAGTTTTTAAATATCTTCTGATTTGACTGTTCATTTGACAAAATTAGTCCAACTACTTTGGCGGTACGAGGAAACAACGTACGTATGCCTAAATTTATAGCCCTAACACGTCCCGTTTTATGTAACATATGTATGAGAGGAATTTTGTACACTGTCAATAACTTGACATTATTTAATTTATTTTTGATGTACGTTAAGTAGATATTCCTTGACCTTTTTTGTGTTCTGACCACTGGGGATCACGTTTACATATTGCATAGTTTAAATTTCTTTTTTCAAAAACTCCTTCATTCTTTTACTCCACTGTTCCTTCCTTTGTTCTGTCCAATTTTGCAATTCAGTTTTATTTTATTTCCCTCTGAAAATCTAGACTCATCCTCTTTTTAAGTATTCAATGTTTTTATCCTTTTCTTTTTACGTCTTACCGATCCGTTTTCTTTAAATTTTATTTTCGAAAATTAAGTATTTTCTTTATTTATCTTTGGCATTAATTAGTTTCGGAACTGAAAATAACTTCTGAAAACTTAACATATAACTTTAATTTTTGGTTCGAGCCTAAATCGGGATACTAAGTTGAACTTTCTCTGCGGCTAACACCTATGATTGTAACTCAGAGGCACTCAAGGCAAACTACCTTCGAAAGTAAAAAATGGAAGGGTCTTTTAGGAAAGAAATTCCACCGTCCTGCGCGACAAGAGAGAAGGAGAATGTTACATCAGATTCGGTAGGTAACTATCTAAAAGGCAACAACGTACCGGAACGTTTGAAATCACCCAGACTCACACAAACACACAAGAACAAGATCAAACATAAGCAAATCAAAGAACAAGACAGGCAGAATTAAGAGACTCAAGGATAAATAAAAATAGGAACAACAAACAGAAAATAGGAAGGGAAATTCCAGACGAAGAAAGAAAGTAAAGATTCGAGAGAATGAAGAAGTACTGGTCTAAAAGAAAACCGAAGATCCCTACGTTTAAAACTGACTAAAGTGGTCCAATGGAGGTCATAAAATGATAAAAAAATTCTGTCTTAATGCCCTTTATTAGACATATAAATGTCCTTAAAATTGTAATTTTCTTTTCCTGATTTTGTTTTCTTATTTTCACAATCTTTATAAATCTATTCTGATTTTCGTAATGTACCATCAATTCTCACTATATCTGTGAATTTTTCTTAAAAAATTCTATTCTACCTATTTTACTTACTCATTTTTTCTGAAAATATTTGTGAACATTCCGAGCCATTTATCTTCTTTGTCGAGAACTACTGTTTTGTAATGTGTTAATTAAAATGGGTTTAGACATAGTGTAAATTTTTAATTATAAAATATATGCTCTTTTTTGTGAGTACGCTTTATATTTTTGGAAGTTTTTTTGTAAATATACTCATATTCTGATAATAATATGAAATTTTCTTATTTGTATTTTATTTTTTATGTAGATATTTCTGGCACATATAATACTTGGATTTTATTTAAACAATAATTATAAAAAAATTGCTTGTGGTGTACGTGTTCAATCGCTGGATTTATAATATAAAAATTCATAAATTACGATAGGTTTTAGGAAAAGTTTCGTGTTTGACAAAATATAAGCCACTGAAATTAAAGTTCTAGAAAATTTTGGTGAAGTAACTCTTCCTTTTCGTTTCTTTTCGTCTATGGATAATAACCCTTGGCTTTTGAACAAAGTAACCCCTAAGCACTTCACTTCAATATCCAATATTTCAGTGTGTTGCGCACAATGCGTTCTACACAAAGCCCGCGTGAGTGTACAGGGTGGCCGTAAATTCCGTCAAGAAATATACAACAACCGTTAAATAAATTATACGCCTTATAATATCGGGTACATTATGCAAGAATTATTAGATGACATGTAGCGTAGTTAAACTGTCAAAATTTTATAACTATATCTTTAAATCATATAAGTAGATTAATAAAATAGATTAAATATTTAACACGACTCGTAAAAAATTTCACTTCAGTGTAAAATGTTATACGACCTAATTTCTCAGTAACGGGAGTATTTTACTTTGAAAAGTTTAAGTATTCCGAAAAAAGGTTAACGAATACCTTTTTTCGGAATACCTTTTAACCTTTTAACTCTTCTAGCCATGTTTAAACGAATATAATATATTATTTTTTTTATTTGTTTACAATCTATAAGGGATGTTTCTAGAAAACGACAATTTCATTAAAACAAGAAATTTACATTTTAAAATGGTAATAGGTGTGTAATAATAACATTTTATTAAATAGTTATGTTTATTTTTACAAAAACATTTTTTTGTAGACTGTTGACGTGGAGGAAAGACATATGAATCAAAGGGGAACAACTTGAACTTAAATTATTGTTCCAGCAATATTGGCTTGTTTAAAAGTGGTCACAGTTTTCATTGGAGAATAAGTTATATTCTCTAAGGAGTTAATAAAATCAGTTCTTAGCTACGGCATCAAACTATGGGCACGGTCGTTAAATATAAAGAAAAAATATTACACAGGTTTCTTTCGAAATATTTTCGATTAATATACTGTGCATCTTGGTACTTGCCTAATGAAGTACTCCATTATGACTTAGTTATACCTAAGGTGAAAGAAAAAAATAGGATTTGAATAGTATAAAGTTCTGAAACAAATTAGATTTTCATCAGAGTCATTTGGCTATAAATCTTCTTATATATAGTGTAGGAGATAAAAGAGTCAAAAAGTCCAGAATACTAGATGACTAATTAACCTAAATTATAATTTTAACCTTTCTTTAAAAATTGAAACAAAAAAATTTTCAATTTACTATTAAAATAATGATTAAATTAACTGTTATTCTTTGATTAAAGTAATCTTAATAATTATAAACTGATCTAAAACCAAATATTCAGTTTTAAGTTAAACTATATGTTATTTTTTTAATCCCTCTACTCATAGGCAAACATAAAATTTCGTTTTCTCCTTCTAAACTGAAAATTGTACATCGCTAGAACCCAAGTAGAAACTATTTATCATCAGCTGTAACCAAAAGATCATACGAAATCTGTAGATTTCGGGCTATCGAGTACTGTCTTTGTCTAGATACTATATTATAAATTTAAACATATGAACTTAAAGTATTTATAAAACTGTTCGTAAATTCTTAACGGTTAAAACAAATATAACAAATTTGTTTTAATTACGTAATAAAAATGTGTGTCAATAGGTAAATGAAAATTGTTGTCGTTGCCGAATTAACAAAGTTAGTTACTTGGCTTTCTTTTTTGAAATAAAAATCCATCTAAACAAAATTATTTTAAGGAATTAATTTAATAAAAAATGAACCTGCTCTAAATTCCGTTACAGAAAATGGAATACATAGTCTAAGAAATACTGTAGATTCACCACTTACCGGATCTGAGAATATCGGTTTGGTTTGCCGACGGGGTGTCGATTAGATCAAATTGAGAAAGTTTCATATCATTAGCCGTTACCACTTTTCTTCTCCAGACATATGTTACATCTTTAGCTGTGTAGCCGACTGGAAAAGATAAAAATAAAATATATTAAAACAAATTTTTAATGTAATTTTATGGTAAATTTTGTTCGATTTTGATTTCGTATTTTAGAGAAGATAATATTGCTTACGTTGCATAGAGATGAAGGATAGAAAATTAAAGAATAGTTAAACTATCGTGCCCGACAGTTGTGTATTTTCTAAGTTTTCCTCAAATTTTATTTTTGTGTGATTCTTGATGAATAAATAATTACAACTTTTTATATTACAGATGTATGCATGATTTATTTCTTTAATTGGCAATATTGATATGCTGATAGAAAGAGTAAGAAATTAAAATACAATAGAGAGAGAAAACATACTAAGAAGTTCTAAGCGGAATCTTTTAGTCAATTTGGCTTAAAAATTATATCGTTTGTGTATAAGCCAACTGAAGAATGGTAGTGGGCTTTTGTGTGAGTTTTTTCAGTAAAATTTATTGCTTTCCGGACTAGTGGCTAGTGTACCATCACATGTTTTCTTAGTATAAAATAGAAGGTTTCAAAAATTCCATTAGGTTCTATTGTTATTTATTTCTTTAAATTACTGCATTGTGTATTTATTTATCTGAAATTTTCTTTGTGTTTTTTATACTTCGAGAAAATTCTATGGTATTTTATTATAAATAGTTCCCACACTTTTCTTAGGCTAGTTCTGAACAGTGCGAAGAGTGTTTGGTAAAACCAAGCTGGTGCGTTGCGTATTGAAGATTTTTGTCCGTGACCAACAGATAGTGTACAATATAGTAATCGGTTTGTAATTAAGAATTAATTAATTATTATTTATACACGTAAATGACCATACTTCTTTTTAGTTAAATTTAGTTTAATTCTTGGTTAAGTATTAGATCATATTGTGTTACATTAAGTAGTTTATGGTAATTTAATGATTGTTATAACTGTAATATTTAATGTAATTAATTCGTAAATAAATATTTATTATAAATTTAAAAGGAAGTTATTGTTTTAAATCAACCAGATCCTGAAAGAACTCGTAAAAATGTAAAAATATTAATAGTACCTACATTTACAGTTATTTGTAATTTTTTTACTCTAATTTAATGATTTTAAATTGATTTCTACTTATTTATTTATTTTTAATTTATTTTTTTGTATTTATTTCAGGGGTTGCAGTTATGTTTTAAAAAATATTCTAGATAAAAAATAAAACTAAGTTTATGCAGATTATGGCATGAATGAAAACTTTTTATAAAGAATTATAATTCTAAATATTTCTGATTTGACTAACCTCTCAAATAAAATACAGATTACAATTTAAGTAGGGAGATTAAATCATTTAACAGACAATTCAAAATAACTTATCTACTAAATGTTCCAGGTTTAAGTACATATAATAGATTCTCTGAATAAATGAAAAAATAAACTGAAACATTAACAGTTTTTTCTTTGATGTAGAAACATTTTTTTTATATAATAATTTTTTCTATTCAGTTTGAAAGAATTTTTCAGCCGTAGGCGTTTAGAAGAACACCTATGATACTTTTCACGGCTGGCAGTATGCCATTTATTCATATTAAGCGATTTGTCAAAAACGGATAAAAATAGCATATTCCACGAATATTTATAAATATTTTTCGATATATCCTTTTGAAATAATTTTGTAATGTTACTTTACATTTTTCGTTTCAAGTTACATACTGGTTCAAGCAGAAGTAATTACTGGATTAATCTAACTCAAATCCAAAGTAAATCGTAATAAAGAGATAAAACTGAATAGTTTAACAATAAAACACATAAAATTCCAAGCAAACTGTATGCAAATAAAATTCTAAACAAATAAAAAAGTTAAACAAGTTAGGAAATTTTATATTACATCTCCCCGATATATCAATCGTATTTGAAATATCATGCAATACTAGAGCAGGAAAGCTTCTTATATTTCTGATCTTTTGATTGGTGAACATTCTGTGACAACAAACACACTTGCGAGTGTAGTCGTTGTACACTCACCCACGTAAGTCTATATCAAACACACCCCACTTTGTGAAGACTATAGAATAATATTGTACGCATTGAATATATTTGTTACCCTTAAGCTATGTAATATTTTCCATTCCAATCACGTTTTATCCGTGTTTGAAATTATACAGTTTCACAAAACACCTCGTATAATAGTTTAAATAAATTTTTCTTTCTCCGGTGTTCTTTTCACCTTATTTTTCACTAAAATTATACTCCAAGTAATTGTTACGGGGTTTTAAAAAGTCAAATATTTTCGTCATGATTGTTTTACTATTAAAAACAATTTTTATCTGTAAAGAATTAGGCCTTAAGAAGACTGGTGTGCTTTATTTGTATTGCTGTTTATTTGTAATAATATTAATAATAGTAATTTAATATTATATTATTAATAATATTAATATTAATTTAGGTCCACATATCTTTGTGACTACAGTACTATTGCGTTTATTTGAATTATCCAAACCATCTAGATCGAAAAAAATGTATTCATTAAATCGCAAACAACACTCCAATCTAGACTCTGTACATTATACACGAAATATCTCGTATTGCACATCTATCAAAGTGTAAAGTTACAGTGTGTATTGCATTATACGAGTTGTGGTTGTAAATAACGAGACTGACGTTGTAAAAAATTTAATTTTAATTTTATACATAATCACTTATTGTCACCTTCAATAATACACTCCTCTCTATCCCTACAACGCTCCATGCGAATTTTCCATTGTTGGAAACAGTGCTGGAAGTTATCTTCTGTCAGCTCCTTCAGGACACGTGGCGCTTTCTCTTTTACAGCTTCCACAGACTTAAATCTTGTCTTGTGAAACGATTGATGAAACACAATACAAAAATATATTCATATCATAGAAAAATAAATTATTTCTTTGTAAATAATTACTAAAAACTTGTAAATATTTTTAAATAAACATATTCTAGTGTGATTCTGTCCAAAGAAGTATAAAATAAACGGTAAGTGTTCCAGTTACATTTTATTTTTATCGATTTCCTATTGTTTCTTGTTTATCCTGATTTTAAATTTTCCGGTAATACTGTATTTGAAATAATTACATAATATTTTAATAATAAAAATTTCGAATTCTTTCTTATCTTTGCATCATATCAATTCTAGATTAAATATTACAAAGATTGGTGGATGGAACGATATTTAGTGAAGCAAAAACTCAAAATATGCTTGAGCATGAAATCAAGGACTAATTTATTAGTTTACAGTAATTAATTAATGTATTGTTTAATTGTATCTACGCTGATATGTTGCCACTTTCCCCGATAAAGTTGTTTGGATTTTGGTGTGAGAATATACTCGTAGTAGGTAGGGATAATGCGGGTGCTCGAACTAAGCTTGCCCCAGGGTGCACAAAACTGTGAACAGTCTTGTGTTTGACGTACGCTGTATTAGCTCATCAATCCTTCTAATACCTCTCTCCGGAAAAGAATTAAATACGAAGAAATTTCAGAAATAAGTTAAGCTGTTCAAAATATATAGCAACTATTTTTTAAAACTAACAAATTTAATATCGAATTCAATTTGAATTATTTCAAAAATTACTTTCGTATAATTAAAAAGAATTTTATAAAATAAAACTCGAATCCTAAATCTTAAAAATCCGTTTCAATTGATTGATTTCACGGGTTTGAGTTAATGCTATTTTGTTTTGCAGGAGAAAAACTGCAGTTATGTTTTATTATATGAACCAATCGTAGGGATAATGTGGAACAAAATCTGTACAAAATCTACTAAAGGGTCGATATAATCCCTAATAATTTTGGGTTTGAGTGTTTTAGTTTTTTTGTCTACTCTCTTGTATAGGGTGGATTCACGTAGTGGGTAATCTCTTATAAAATAACCCTCTCATTCCTTTCACAAAGTTAAATCATGAACAACATCTCTGTTCGCGGTACATAAGCGTGAAATTTTAAAACTAAACAATTATTGTAATTAAAAAAAGTAAAACATTAAATTAATGTGAAAATAATTTACTGTTAATAAACTAGTTTTTCCCAAAAAACTTAGTGAATGTCAAAAAAAATTATCGAAGAGTAACATGCCGAAACTCACACACAAATAACAGGCAATACGCATCACGGATCAATATGCATTGTTTAAGGATCTACGATTTTAGAGATGGTCTTTGGCAGTGGTGATCTGTAAAACCTAAGCTATTCTGACTTAACGGCTAAGTGCGGTGATATTTCTGTACGGGGCTCTACGTATGAGACACATCCACCTCTTAGGATAGAAAAAATCACGTCCAGTTGAAGTGGTCCGCAACTGTAGACCAGTTCTTTCGACCTAAGAAAATGTCACAAGTAAATAACTATAAAACCCACCATTGTGGAGTGGACCATTAAATGCCACGTTTATTATAATACACTTTTATGTATGAGATATTTATGATCAATTTCAGATTACTTAGGTATATTTTAATATCTTTTACTGTGTTTATTATAATTACAATCTAGTCTTAACTAAACAATAGTTTTATTCTAATCTAAACTACTATTTAAAGTTACTAATACAGAAATGTTCCTCATAATCTTAGAATTTTATTTAAAATAATACCCTACAATTTCTTGTACACTTAAATTTTATACATATTTTGACATAACGATCGCATACTATTTCAACCAGACACCGTCAATATACTAGCTCAAATATTTTCATATTTTTATGCTTTCGCATCACATCATCGTGGTCAAGCAGTTGGATTGCATCAATCTTTTCATGGAGGTTGATTCTTTCTTCCTTTTTTTGTGCAAAACGAGTTAGTGATGAGAAATGACAACTAATTTCTCAGTATTTTGTTTACGGAAATATTTTTCAGTGTACCTCTCTTTAATATCCAAGCGCATAATTAAATTGGATCAATTGAATTAACTTCTTTGTAATTTATTTTTACTAAGCGTCATTGCTTTTGCTGTTAATAATATAGCTCACCAAGATTACTCATTGCTATAAAGGATTAACTAATCTTAGTTTAGGCCCGGTCAACCAACAAGGCGTGTAATGAGATTTTGAAAATCGCTTCAATTTCACAAAATGGAGTGTACTCTGTATTTGCAGGATAAGTTAACCCTTTAGGCGAGGGGTAGGTTGACGCTGACCAGCATTGCACGGTCTATGCTTTTGGTCAACTCCAGGCAAACACAATCGTTATGAAAACAACTGTGTCGGCTTTTAACAATGCACTGAATTCAAACTAGTGCTTACATTCAAGTATGCATATTTTATTACTACGAATGTTGTTAACAGAACTCTATATTTAAGTTAACTTTACATAATTTTCAGTTTAATTAATATGTTCTTTATTTAATCATAATATGCTAGAACGATTACTTAATCTTTTACCTTCTCAACCAATGACACTAAACATTAATATAACACCTAAATTAAAAACCTTAAAAACTAATGAATTAATTATTAAACCTTAATTGAATTTTAAGTGTGATTTGAGGGTCTTTTTTGTGAACATTCATATATCAAAATATCAAGTGAATCACGGGAACCAAGTGATTTTAAACTCTTGAAGGACATCGATACATACAGGTATGTGGACATAAACACCACAGCTTGATATTTTTTATATAATTTTTACGCCCAATTGCTACATATGTTGCCAAAAACCTTTGCAGGTTATACTGCTCTCTTGTCGCATCATCAGATGTTATTCATATGTTATTGCATAGTTTTCAGAGTGAGATTATAATTAATTTTCAAAATTAACTTGTCCCTCAAGAGGTTAAAATAGCAGTTACTTGGCCATTATGAAAGTTGTGGGGCATGCAGCGCGTTCAATCCCCACCTCTTTTCAGAGCATTTACTATATAGTATTACTATTTACTATTTAGTTACTATTTACTATTAGTCGGTTCCAAATTGAAATTAAATATAAAGGATTAGCTCCAATGAGTAACATTCGCACAATCTTTGCTTGTTCTATTTGGACAAAATGTAAACATGTTGGTGGCAATGAGTGGCGAGACCCATTTCCACCTTAACACCTTCAGCAGACAAAATAGTCTGTATTGGGCAGGCGAAAATTCACGAAAATTTCACGAACAACCACTGCATAGCCTCAAAGTAACTGTTTGGTGCACCATAGGAAAGTTCGGCGTCATTGGACCCTATTTTTTTGAAAAAAAGGTGTTACCGTAACAGTAGCATCTGAGCGTTGCATTAATATGTGAACACCTTTCTCATTTCTGAGTTACAAAGAAGATAGATAAATAATGAAAATTTATAGTTTCAACAAGATGGGGCTACGGTACACACCACTAGAGCATCCATGGCTATTCTTCGCAATCTGTTTCCTAACCAATTTATTTCAAAATTTGGCGACATATTATGGCCTCCATGGTCACCTGACCTGTCCACATGTGGTTTCTTTCTATGGATAGTCCTTAAGTCTCGTGTCTGTGACAGTGAGTCACGTACTTTAGATGAATTAGAGGAAGCGATCCGTTAACAAATCACACAAGTTATCAGAGACCTGCTGAAAAGAATTGAGGGCAATTTTCTTGACCAACATCAACAATGTATTAACGAAAACGGACGTCACATGCCGGAGGTAAATTTCCATTCATGAATAAACAATTAAAATTAAAATGCTATGTTCTTATGTGCGTTGTTAATAAATTTTACTTAAATCATATACTAACGATTTCATTATTATTTCAAAACTACTTGATTTCCGTGACTCACCCGTTATATTAATAATGGTAAGAGTAACACAACAAAATTTTAGTGTTATTTTTGCTGAATTCTTCTATTTTCTAACACCATAAATATGGAAGGAAATTAACATTTTACATTTGTGTCAGTTCTTTAATTATTAGCTACCATGGCAGATTACAGCTTTGAAATAACATCCATGAATTTTAGTGTGTTAAACATTCCTATACCAGGCGGAGAATCAAAATCGTTACCTTTATTTCCTTCATCGCCAAGTAAACCGGAAGAACCGTTTCAAATTATGTTTATGTAATCGAAAATTGAAGGTGTTATTGAAATTTGCATTAACTTGGTATTTGAAGGTTTCCGTTAGCCGGATAGCCCACTTCGTTGTAAGAGACGTTCTGCAGGTCGAAAATTGAAAACAAAAACATACTAATTCTTTCCGAAAATGGTTCAAAAATATTAATAAACTTTCCTTCTTCCAAACAAAACTGCGTGGAGCAACTAAAAACACGTTTTTAAAGTTAAACGGTATCTGTTAGTACAGCACATGCTCTGTGTGTTTATGGCGCTAATTTTTATTGTAATGAAAGGTTTCGTTAGACGGATTAGCTTTATAGGAAATTTCGATTAGATAATGTAGTTCAACCTTAGATAATGTAGTACCTTTTAGACATAAAAACCATAATTAAAAATTGCAAAATGATTAGCAATGGATTTCATTGAAATAAATTAACCTATCTAGCCTCCAGTATATTGTTGAAACAGTTTTAAATTAATTTTAAATTTATCATCAATTTTTACTGTACTGAAATGTTTTTTTACCGAGCTTAAATCTATTTATGTTGTATTGAAATTAATCTGAATTTTACTTTTGAAAAGGAAAATAATTTCGTAACTCGTTCTCAATTGTGTAAGTTATTATATTGGATTTTATAACTAAAAATATTCTTAACTTTCAATTGGATCTCTAGTAAGTCAGTTGGTAGAAATTTTCTGAATTTAGTAGCATTTGCTGGGTTAGTGAATTCATAAGCTGACAGTCAGCCGAGAAAACGCACCAGTGAGTGATTCTTTTTTAGTTTCATTCGAAAGAAGCTAAAAAGTTCAATTATTTTAATATCATGCTGGAAGAGTAAATTTTAAACTACGTGCTTAAAGAGTGATGACTCCCAGTTGTATGTGTCAAGACTACTTGTCTGATGATCATTCACTACTTGATCTGATGAACATTAACAGGTGCTCATCCAACCGCTAAAGCTTAAACAAAATTTAATTGTTTTCATAGGTACAACAAACAGGATTTATCTACAATCATTCATGAAATTTGTGACAACACTAGAGGACCCAAACACTAGGGTGAAAACACGAGGGGAACCCGAAAAAACCGGACTGAGAGTGCGCTGCCATTCGTAGATGTAGTAGAGAGTTCTCCCGCTAGATGAAGTTAAGGCCTTCAACAAACAACTGCCCAGAAGGCATCCGTTTGTAGTTTAACGTTTGATCATAGAGTTGTGTTTCTCTTAGTGTTGTCGTGTTTCATCTGCGACATCGATTAGACAGATTTAAAACAACAAACAGTGTGTTTTCTGCTTGAAAAATCGACAACGACAGCTTACCAAATGCTTCAACAGGCTTTGAAGGAGGATGCTACAAGCCGCACACAAGTTTTCGACTGGGTTAAGCGCTTTAAATGTGGTCAGATGAGTGTTGAAGGCCATGTTCGTTCTAGGCGCCCTTCAACATCTCGAAACGTTGAAAACTTGAAAAAAAATCAAAGAGGATCGTCGTTTCACGATCGAAAAAGTTTCTGAAGAGACAGGCATGAGTTGGAGCTTGTGCCAGCGGATTTTTACTGAGGATTTGCAAATGAGCCGTGTTGCAGCTAAATTTGTTCCTCGCCTTTTCAGGATCAACGAAACTTTCGATCGAATTAGAGTCTTAAAAAATGAGATTGAAAGTGATCCAAACTTTTTTACCAAAGTCACTACAGGTGATGGGAGTTTGTGTTCGGGTTTGATCCAGAAACCAAGCAAGCATCAAACTAGTGGATGATTAGCTTGACGCTTAATGATATCGTAGGCGGAACATGATAAAATTAAGAGAAACACAACACCACAACCGAACGTTACCTACAAACTGATACCGTCTGGGCAGTTGTTAGTTAAAGGTCTACTAATCCCATGTAGTAGGAGAACTCTCTATACGTCTACGAATGGCAGCGCTCTCTCAGTCCGGTTATTTTTGCGTCCCCCTTGTATTACGTGTAATTGAATGAAAACAACGTATAGAAAGTTTTGTGAAAAGTAATAATGGTGCTTTTTAGTGTAAACAGATAAACACGTTCAAATTGTTTGTAATGATATTCGCAATTACAGAAATTTGTAAAATGTATTTAGTGGTTATATTGGGGATAATGTTATAAAATGAGCAATTATTTATTGTGAGCTATTTTGTTTGATGGAATCTGTTTTCGTGAGGTCATACCACATAAAAGCACTTCGCTTTACTTTTCGTGTGCTATAGGTAAGTGGATTGCAAACAATTGAATACGGATTATTTCATAGTATACTTCAAAAAACATTATAAATCATTGCATTAATAATGGTTTATTTGTTTTCAGAGTAACATTGTGCATTTTATTTTTACGTAGAGGGTAGTTGTTAAAGTCTGTTATATTGATAAAAATAACAACGGGTTTTTCAATTGTGCTGGAATCATTTTCGTGGTCATGGTAAACATCTATTAAAATTTAATTTGTTTTTGAAAGAGGGATAGACAATATCAATTTGTAAACCGGTTGTTGACGTTTACTGCTGAAGTGGAATAATGACTATCAACAAATTTAAAACCTGTAAAAAAACCTCGTTGTGAGATTATAATTATAAATTTATCACATTAATTTTTTCATTTTGTTAAAAGATAATTATTTTAGAATTATAGTGCTATAAACCACTTTTAATTGTTTTGTTTTGAAAAGTAGTGAGTTCCAAGATATTTTCAATTTTCAGCTAGTTTCTTAAAACTCAAGATCGCTGGGCTGTTGTAAGTATTATTCGTATTATTTACTTAATTTTACATAATAATCAGTAAGATGATAAACAAATCATAAACAATTATGATTAATGTCTAAAAAATCTCAAACCTTCTGTACGATGAGAATAAATATTATGCAGAATTATATTTAAAAGCTGAAAAACATGGATCTACAGTTTGACGATTACCGTCAACCAGAATATTTTTGGTTTCAAATATTTGATTGAACAAAAATGTATTTTTCACAAGAGTAATACAACCGTGAAATTTCTGGTATTTTGTTCCATTTTTACAGAAATTAAAAATTAAAATATTTACGAATCTTGAACGCCCATATCCAAAATCAAACAGAATTTTTTCAACATTACATAAAAGTAATGAGAATTAACAACATACGTCCATTATTATAGACATAACCTTCTCCATCATCCCTTTAATTGAATTTCTTGTGTATATCCTTCGGTTTCACGCATATCTCTTAAGAAAACTGATGAAATAAATTGATATGCTTGTACAGAATTGTCCCTCTTACGTTATTTCCATAATCAACTATTCATTCTTTAATCAACAGAATTTATAAATCTACGAAGAAAGAGAAAATAGTGAAAGAACGGGAAAAATTAAGCAAAAGCATTAATTTTTACATAAAAAAACTATTGGGAGTAGATTGACAATAAAAAAAAATTATAGAATATTGTGATCATTATTAAGTAAACCATATAACAGCCGTATTGTAACTAACTGAATGTAAATAAAGGTAAGTTGTAATCAAATTAAGAAATATTGCGAGTAACTATTAACGTAGTGTAATTTTTCACTGTATATTGAAAAAGCATTAAGTTAGGCGAGGAGAGAGAGAGTTGAACCAGTTTATTCATCAATAGGTGTATACATTCAGTTATTGTTTCATAAAGCAAATACATAAAATGAAAATATTATAACTTACAGCTTCCAAATTTTAAGGGACATCTTTGTGTATCCATTGGGAAATTTTCTAAATTCATTGGGCAACCAGCTTTTATAGTCAACCTGAAATCAAAATAGAAAATAAATTAAAATAGTATATTTAGTGTGAAAATTAAAATTTCTGGTAAATTATTATATATTAAAAAAATATAATATTGTTTACAGCTCTTCTTCAGTTGGTCTAATGAACTTTTTAAAAGCTTCTACTAAGATTAGTTTGAAAATATTATCACTACAACCAGATAAATTTATAAAAGGATGGAAAGTATTTTCAATCTTATTTCTTGGGTGAAAATAAATAAATTAAAACATTTTTATGATATCCTGTCACCATGATAAATAAAAAAGGCTTATAAAAAATTAAAATAATGTGATTCAACTCCGAAGATCTTTGTTTAATCTTATTTTTTAACAAAATACTACAGTTTTATTTAGCTTCAAGTTTAACGAAACAAATTAGCCTAAATTAAATTGACTAAAGCGATTTCTTAACATGAAGACATTTCAAAAAACAAGTAGTTGGTAGTTTAAAAAAAGTAAACATTATATTTTTATAGATGTAATTGATTTTTTAAATATTTACTCAATAATGTTTTTAAAGAATTTCATTGACTGCCTTCGGGGCCCAGTGGTTTTTGAGCCTATGGTGTCGTACCAGTGGTTCCGCTGCAAAGCGAAAGGTCCCGGGTTCGATTCCTGGCTAGGGTTTGGAAAATTTTCACACATCAAACCCACCGTTATTAATCCAAAGCAACCGCTAGTCACTATGCTGTTGATGCAACTTTTAATAAAAAGAACCTTGTGAGCGTTTTATTGTTTGCAGAATTTATAATATTATATCTTAGGCCACTTATAACTTCACAGGGAACATTGTGTAATATTTTGGCGAATTTAAAGAAACTTTCAATTTTGCGTATTACATAAAATACTGTTTTAGTGGTTTAAATCGTACGATTGTATTTTCAAATAGTCAGACGTAAACCCTGCCCCCTCAAAAAAGTAAGAAAAGATTACACTTTCAAATCGTAGATTTTGTTGTAATAAAGAAACAATATTGGAAAACTCTTTTAAGAAAACATTTCTAAAATGTTTCATAAAAGAAAATAGGCAATATTATTTGAATATTTTTATTTAGAAGATAACAAGATGGTAGCAAATACAATACAACGAGCGACAGTAAAATGCAAAGGGAAACATATATAGTAAACATAATATGGAAATGAGCTGAACCTTCTTACATAAAAACAACCTGTAGGATTGGAGATTTCTAATTTGAATTTTTATGCAAAATTATTTTCCTCTCAATTGGAAATTTAATCTTATTTATTTTTACTTTAAACAATTTTATATAATAATATTGTGAACTTTGTAGCTTACAACAATAGATTACCTCCTTGCTTATCTGTTTCATACCGCAAAATGGCGTGATGTTACCATACCGTGGTTGACAAGTAGAGATAGGATTCCATAATATAAATTGAGACAGGATGGGTAAGGTGGTCTGTTTTCTGAAATAGTTACATACAGTGCAAGTTGCTTGTACCATTACAATCGAGAGTGTGAGAAGGAGAGATAGAGAGGGGGTGAGAGGGAGAGAAAGGGAGAGATTGGATAGCAAACGATAACCAGACCAGGATAATTTTTCACTTGACTTTCGTGTAGGGATAATCAGCAGATTTTTCGAATCAAAGGTACAATAAAAACGAGAATTATTTGAAAAAGCAATTTTTTTTATATTATTCTCAGAATTTTTATAATAAATTTTTTTAAATTTCAGGCCTGGGGGGAGCTTTGTGGTTCTGAAATCACGGTGAGCCATAAAATTCCTCAGTACTGACAAACATTTTACTATGAGTATTTATAGCATATTAATTAAACAAAAATTTATTTTACATTAAATTTAAATAAATTTTATTAAAATTTAATACATTTTATTAAAGTTTCTTCAAACAAAATATTTGAAAACGTAAAGTAGCCTACTAATATATTGATACAAAAAAATTAAAAAATTACAATTACAAATATTAAAGATTTATAATATTGAAAATTTAAAACTTTGAAGAACTAAATATGATATACTTTATGTATTTTTAAGTTGCGTGGAATGAAGTAAAACAATTCATTTGGACTTTTGGAGCAGCCGAACATTTAAGAAATTTACACCGAGCTATTTTAGAAGAAAACGTAGGTCAGTGACCAAACTCATCTTGGCGCACTTCTTTTACTGGAACAGGTGTCATGGGTCCTTGTTTTGCTGTTGGTTTCAATTCATTTTCAGTCTTTCCACAGGCCCGTCCTCTTTTTCTTGATATGATTTTCCTTAATAACACAGGGCTTCTGCAATACTAGTCTTGCAATAATTCTCAAATAAATCTTCTGCAATAAGTTGTAAAAGACTGACATGTTTCTTTTTTCTAAATTTAACGCTACATAATCTCTCTTTTGCCCAAAACAGGCAAGCGGATTGTTAAACTATTTGCACTCGATTTGATAGTTCCAGGACTACAAAAAATAGTTCTGTTTTTAATCACATGGTCAGCCAATTATATGAAAGAAGTATTTACGAACAAAAGAGGTAGAGGTGTAAAATACACTAGTCAGAGTTATCTCCTCTGAGAGTAATGAATTTCATTATACATCCAGAACTCGTAGTGAATGAGGTGAAGTTGTCATTTGCAAGGGGGAAATAAGATGCTTTGTGGAGGGCCCGGCATGCTGAAAAGCATACTTTTACCCTCAGTGAGGAAGGCAATAGTAAACCACTTCACTTCTCGTTTTACTAAGCAAAGCCTCTAGAGCTTTAAAACAACCTTTCGTCTGATTACCTAAACAACAAAAATCTCTCTTATATAGCAACCAAGCGTAAGCAACCGTTTGGTCCATTATTGAAAATAAGTAAGTACCATTATTTTGGACGAATTTCTGTTCTGTACAAAGCAATGAGAGAATTTAGTAAATCCACCTCCCATCTCCTATGCTCTTATTATATTCTGTTAAAATGCTAGAACGATCAACATCTATCCTACATTTTTATGTGAGTCATATTATCTTTGTACTTTCATTAATGGGTATATTCCTACAAAAGACAAAAGAAAAATTCTAGTTAGTCTATAAACGTTGCTTCTAAGACATTTCGTATCGATAAACCTTTGTCACAATAACAAATTAACAATATTTTTGTCATTGAGGAAACGTTTGCCTGGGAACTGAATTTTATAATTTTTAAAAGTGAGTGGGTTTTTTGCTTTTAAAACTCCTCATAAATTTACACCGATTCGTCACGTACCTCTAAGGGTTACGGGATTCGCGTACTACACTACACTTTGTAAACAGCTTTCCTGTAGGAATATTTTGAAAACAAATATTTTACAGCCTAAATTAAAATAAACCTGAGAGGAGATAAAAATTCATTCTTATCAGTTATGTAGGAATAAAATTGTAAAAAACATATTATTATTATTAAAAAGTTTCAAGTAAGTTTTCATATGAAAGAATATTTTTATTGTCAATTTAATTTATCAATTCTTTTAATTTTTTTAGTTATAGGCACGAATTTAATATTACTAATAAGATTTAAGCAACAGCGGAAAGAAAATATTTTTTTATCTCTTCATATTATTATGCCTATTTCAACACTTCAATTCATGTGTAATAGAACATGAATAAATTTAACCAGAGTAAATCATCCAGGATTAAAGCTGAAAAAAAATTTAAATTTTTTATTTCATTTTTTTTTTGTTTCAAAGCGAAGAGAATTAGTGAAGTACTAAGGATACAAAAGGTTCCCTTTTGTGAATTGTCGTAGATTATTTTTATATCTTTATGATTTTTTGAATTTTTATTTTTATAAGATAAAAATGTTAAAATGGAAACTTATAAACGACCACCCCTGGAGTTAAGCCAACCAAAACTTTGTTCGTTGCTTTGGCTGCAGTTATGAAATTTATTAAAGTAAATTTTTCTTTTAAAAATGAGTAATGCCAGTAGTACTTGAGCGTTTTTACTCTTTTTGCATCTTGTAAGTGGTTTCTATAAGTTTGTGGTATTGTAAATTATATTATTGCAATTTTTTAATTTGTGTAACACAAATAAATTGAATCTTCTACGAAATTAACAGTATTTTATTTGAGAGGGTTTTCTATCAGAATTACAATATGAAATTTCAATTTTCGATAGGCTTATTTAATTTATGTAAGTAATGATTATAAAATGTCGTTATTTATTTGATGATAAAAATTGATTGTTCTATTAGTAAAGATTTTAGCGTACCAATCCAGTATAAGTCGAATGTATTGGTTTTGTACAGCCTACAAATACTAATTTTGTAAAATTCATTAAAATGTTTGTTTCTAGTTTCACCATAGTGAGTAGAATTAAATATCTTCTTTACAGTATTGTTTCATATGTATGTAGGCCTAGTTTCGTTTGTATGTACAGTATCGTTTCTTTGCAGTAGCCTATGTGGTTTCACAGTCCATTGAGTTTGATAATAACCACATGCTTGATTAGAGATTAATCAATATTTGAAGATTAGAAACGAGTATTAGGCCTACTTCTTTCTAATAACGTTTGTTTATTATTAAGCATTTTAACTAGAAATAAACACTCAAAAAAGTTACCCGTCAAATTAACGGAAAATAACTTAAACATATCAAAAAAGCCCGTATTGAATTTTTGAACAGTTTTTAAAATGTTTACTAACTGTACCGTTGAAAAAATGTTTAAAATCGGCTTTTATCAGTGACTTTTTTGCAGCATTCTGCATGAAAATAATATAACGCAGGATCCATATTTTGTTATAAATTTAATTTAAGACGACGAAAACAATTTCATTACATAAATTCCAATAATTTTTGTCAATGAATTTTCATTAAGCTCTGAAGAATAATATTTTTTTTTTAAATTGTTTCTAGATTTTCGACTTTCAGTCCCGCAAAAATTAAAACCCGCAATTTTTTAATTGCTTATTTTGATATTAAATTATATGATATTAATATATTAATATCATATTCAATCATATATCATAATATCATATAGCTACAATACTAAATTTATATGATAGTAAATTTATATTATATTATGTTATATATATTGAAATTAAATATTATATTTTGCTTTTTTTTAATTTTTTTCTGGTTTTAAGAAAATGTAAACTATTTCAGCCAATTATAATTTTTCTTTAATTACTATTATGTGAAACAAACAATATTCAACTGTAAAGCACAGAGGTTGGTGAAGCAAGCAGGAAACGTAGTTCCCATGTTGGGGTCCCGGGTTCGATTCCCGGTCATCGTTCATCTGTCTATTACCACTTATCTATTTTTAACTTTTTATCTATTTCTCTTCAGTGTATGCACAAGTCTTTACTTTTACAACAGTCAAGAAGAAAAACAAATAAAAACTGTTAAGCAGAAAATTCCACGAACTTTATTTCTAAATCTGAAAAAAAACGATAACAAATAAAGAATTAATTATTAATATAATAAATAACTAATTAAAAGTATTATGAATATAATGATATTTTATAAAAAGTAATGAACAACCTCTTCTTTATGATACATAGTACTAAAATGTCATTGAGTTAGACTACTAATTGAAGTAATTTTAAGGAAATATGTAAAGACAAAAAGGTAATTTAAAAATACTTCAATTAAATTAACAAGTTTTACGTTCTTTTATTTTATTAAACAAAAACCATTCTGTGGTACGTGCTTCTGAATTGCTGTTGGTACTTACGGAGTGTATGTATAATGAAAGTTTTAATTCATCTATCTTGTGTTTGTATATATATTTTGAAGTAGACTAATTTGTCCGGTATTATGTCGAAAAAGGTTTTTAAAATAACCTTATTTTAAAAACTCCAGTAGTAAAGTATTAGTGAATAAATTGTAAAAACTTACTGTTATAGTTTTTTTACAAAATTTTATAATACTACTGTAAATTCAACTCTAACAGTTGGACGGTCGATATGCGGGTCACGTAATACCTCTTAAATAAATTTTTAAGAGCTACTTATTCGCAACTCTTCAAGGATCAAAGATTTTCATCAAATTTTTCATTCAAACTTTCATCTCTTTTAATTTTTGAAGTTTGTATAAATGAAAATTTACTGACGTAATAAATACGACTAAAATATAAGATTAAAATCTTTCTGAGAGAGAATAAATGCTGACCATAATATATGAGTTGTTGTTGTTAAGGTCATCAGCCGAAAGGCTGGTTTGAACCTCTAAAGGCTTTACTAAGTAAAACGAGTAGTGAGGTGGTTTACCATTGCCTTCCTCACTGAGTGGAAAAATACACTTATCAGCATGCCGGGCCCTCTGAAAAGCACACATATTTTCCACTCTGCAAATGACACTTTCACTTCATTCATCAAAGGGTCTGGCTGTATAATGAAATTCATTACTTTTAGAGAAGATAACTCTGATAAGTGTCTTTTACACCTCTACCTCTTCTGTTCTTAAATGATTCAGTCATTTAATTGGCTGACCATATGATAAGAAACAACTATTTATTTTAGCCCTGCAACGAACAGTTTGAGTGAACATAATTTGACACTCCACCTGTCTGTTTTGGGCAGTAATATCTGAGTAATAAACTAAAAATTGAATTTGTGATAAAATTTGAAAAATAAAATGGCTTACAAAGAAAGCCTACCAAAAAATTTAAAATAATTTAATTTTCCATTTGGTAAATTTTTGTTGTTGCTGTTTAGGTGGTCAGTCGAAAGGCTGGTTTGAACCTCTAGAGGTTTTTCTCAGTAAAACGAAGAGTGAGGTGGTTTACCATTGCATTCCTCACCGAGTTGAATGAGTATGTTTATCAGCATGCCAGACTCACCGAAAAGCACCCATTCTCCACTCTGAAAATGACACCTTAAATTCAGTCACAAGGTCTGGCTACATAGTGATATTTATTATTTTAGAGGAGACATCTAACTGTGACTATTGTCTTCAACAGCTCTACCTCTTCTGTTTTTAAATAGTTCAACATATAATTGGCTAAACATGTGATAAGAAACAGAACTGTTTATTTATCAGAACTATTTTTTTTTTTTTTTTTTTAGGCCCTCATTGGAGCAAAATTAATCGATTTATAGAAGATCCCTAGTTATTCCTCTTATTTGCCCAGTAGTTCTTCATCCTTTGCGACACTCTCGCCCTATCCTCCACAGTCCAATGTCTGTTTGTCTGCCTTTTAGGTACTTCTGGAAATTTCGTGTTTGGATTTTTGATCTTATATCCTTCTTCTCTGTTCAAAATCTGTGTCTCTGAGATATCCAGGTCCTGCAGATCCTGTTGAACTTCCTCAAACCAGGCGTACTTGACTTTGGTTTTCAAAAAGAAATCCAGTACCTGTCTGGTAAATCTGGATTCTGGCAGTCTCCTAAGATGTCCAAAGAACCCAACTCTTCTCTTCCTCATTATCTCGGAAATTTCCTCATTTTCCCTGTATAGAACCGAATTTGGCAACAACCTATACTCATTGTCTACTCTGTGCTTTTTGTTTATTATTGTTCTGAGGATTCTTCTCTCTGTCCTTCTAAGGTCCTCCATCCTCCCACAGTGCCTCAAACTGCCCAAAGTCTCACACGCATACATTACCACAGACTTCGTGACCGTATTGTAGTGCCTCAATTTGAATTTTATGGACATTGACTTCCTCTTATAGGTGGACCATGTCAGTCTTTGAGCTCCCTTGAGTTATCAGAACTATTTATTTATCAGAAACAGAACTATTTTTATTTTAGAACTCATCATCATCATCATCATCATCTCCTTTACGGATTAGGCCAATCGCCTGTTCCAACATCACACCATCTCTTTCTTGGACGCCCCAAACATCTCCTTCCTCGAGGGCGATACTTCAGCGCCTGAAGACTAGCTTTATCAGGTGACATCCTAAGTACATGTTCCTGCCACCTATTTCTGTACCTCCACATTTTATCAATGATTGTTTCGCCTCTCTTCAGTTCTTCTCGAATCACGCTACTTCTAATGTGTTCTCTCCGGCTACACCCCTTCACAGATCTCAAAAATCTCATTTCAGCTGCCTCCAATCGACTTAAATCTCTCTTCTTTGGTGCCCAGGTCTCACTTCCATACAGTAAAATCGGCACCGCCATTACATCGTAAAGCCTCAACTGTGTATCTTTCCTGGCTCGATTCTTAAAAGTCCTATTGATATAACCACAGACATGCTGAAACTTGCTTATTCTAGTGCTTATCTCTCTATCAACGTCATACGTTATACGTTATACGTTATACGTTATACGTTATATCAACTCCTAAATAAGTGAAGTTTATTTTATTTAGAACTATTTTTAATTTTAGGTGAATTTAAAAAAAAAACTTATTAGAAGTACCGAAGTACTGTTAACTATTTTTCTGATAGATTTATTGAAAATTTAGTATTTGTCATTATAATTTTATAGCAATTTATAGATATGATGCTAAAGTTTCCAAAACATAAATTACTTGCTGGAGCTTTTAGTCATCACTACTGTCCTACAATTGGGCAAGATGATCCCTTGGCCAGAGGCGTGTTAAACGTATGTGCCGAGTACCCGGTATCGCCCAAGTTTACATGTTTTTTATGGGTTAGTTTTCATGTTACTCAAATTCGCCGTCTATCGCCTTTTATAGTTATTTCGCGACGTCATTTACATATGGACGTATTTAGACGTAATTAGTAAGCATTTGTGCAACATTAAGTTTGTGACGTTAAAGGAACATTGCGTTATCGCTCGTAGAATCTTGTTTTGAATAGACGTTCTAAATTAAACATGACACATAAATTAACAATCTACAAGAAACTCATAAGGCCAATCTGGACATATGGTTTTTAACTTTAAGGATTTGCTAAACCTTCTCTGTTAACTTGCACATCCTTTTTTTGACTATACAAGATATTTTTATTTACAACTGTATAAAATTAACAACAAGAAAATTTGATAAAAAAAAGCGTACAAATATTGACAAAATTTAAGACATTGAGGAGATCGCTGCCCATTGATAGTACTCCAACCGTAACCACTAAGTTAGTTCATTACTTAATTTTATTTTGTTTTCCTTTAATATTTACGTCTCATGATATCCCTACATGCATACACTTTTAGCAATTTTATCAAATTATAGAAGCATTACATGTATTTAATAATGATTAAATTACATTTTATTAAAATTATATCATAAATAACTTCTATGAAGTATTTGTATTTACGCTTCCCAAAAAGTTCAAAATTTTTTAAAATTTTATATTTGAAAAAATCGAGTTAAGAGCATCTACACTACCTAAACACAATGTCAAACTGGAACGTATTTATGACATATTTAAAAAAAACTGTAGGAAGTAGCTAACTGAAACTTTGTAGACCTATCTATAAAAATATAATTTGTGTGATAGTAAAATTTCTTATTTTTTTACGCAATGTATGGTATAAAAATAATTGAAAAAGTTTACAAAATGTCTCAAATTTATCAAAACTATTTTGTAAGAACCAAGTTAATTTGCAACAGTTGTCAATAATTTTACTGCTGTATTTTAGAATGGATGTTAATATACCTTCTCAAAATTTCAGCTTGTTACCTTGAACGGTTTCTGTGATGAGGCCATTTACATGGAAAACGTAAATTATTAGGAATTAGTTTTAAACTTCAACAAAAGTTACTTCAAAACTTTGTTGTAACCTCAATATTTGGTTATCAACAAAACAAACACTGTGTTAAGAACAAAATATCCTCTTCAAAGTTACAAATTGTCTTAAAGAGTAACAAAAAAGTTATAGTAAAAATTGAATTTTTCTGACATTTCATAAGATATTAATTAATATCATGCAACATTCATCTTAAAAATACTTTAAAAACATTATTAATAAAATTATAAAAATATTAAAGCGTTTACAATTCTACCCAAAAGAAAGTATTACCTATTTTAGAAATTATTAGAAAATAATATAATGTTGTTTTATAATTATTTTAGAAAAGAGTATATTTTATATTGAAATCCAAAAAAATGATTTTTTTAAACTTCAAGTAACTTCAGTTTACTTTAGTAACAATCTTGCAAGTTTCTTTTTCATGTTTCAGTTATTTGTGTTGCCATCCAAATTCCGGTCAAAAGAACTTTCAAAATTTTCTCCTTTGTAATATTTTATTTCCAACAGTATTTTAAACCAGCAAATATGATAAAAATTAACTATTTAACCTAAATAACACATTAATTTTACTTAAAAGTTTATATTGAAATACCAAGAGGAGAATCCGCATTATCATTTCTGAAGAAAGAGATTTGTGGCTATAAGAATACCTTCGCTATTCACTTTACACGAAAATTAAGAAACTTTTGTTTTTTACTAAACGAATTCATAATAGAAAAATAATTTCCATTAAATAATATTTGGTTGGGGTAAATTAGAAGTAAATTACTTACAGTAGAATTTACATGTCGATAAATCAATGTGGTAATACGGGTAAAACGATTTTTAAACATACGGTGCTTGATCCAACACGAATTTATTAACTCTGTGCAAAGAGCTAATTGAATTTTGTGGTTTTAACTGCGCCCAACAAATTTTTGTGGTTTATTTACCATGATATATTTTATAGGATATTTTCAATTTTGTGTAGTATATCCGATTTTATGCAGATACAGTAATTGCATACGAATATCGTTTAATATGAACTTACATCTATCAGTTTTAGTTTGTTTTAATAAAAAATATATGAAAGTCAAATAGTAAAAATAGTTTTTTCTCTGAAGAACGTTTGTCATTTGTTTGGATATTATCGTATCAGTATCGGATCATTTCATTCGATTAACTTTACTGACGGTAGGAATTGTAAATATCTTAATTGAATAAATAAATGTATTGTTATTACCAAATATTAAGACAGGATAAAGCAAGATTAAAAACAATGAAAATGCAGATGTGGAGACGAATGTAGAAGATCAGTTGAACCGAGAAAATTATGAATTGTTAGAGTATTACTGAGTTGAAGATGAAAAAGAGAACTCATTAAAAGCTTGAAAACAAGGAAGGCAAAATTTATCGGTAATATTTTTAGACACAACGATTCATTGCAAATTCTTTCGATGGTAAGATGTTAAGTATGAGAGGAAAGGGAAGGCTGAGGAACTAGATCTTAAAAGGTTAATAGAAGATATGAAGGTTTAATGAAAGGAACTCATGGTTACAGCAACACAACAAAAACCTTTGAAGTATAAATGTTGTAAATTTAGTTACTTAAAAATACGAGGTATGGTTATTAAATAACGAGACTGACGTAAAAAAATTAATTTTAATTTAGCCTATACATAATCACTTATTGTCACCTTCAGTATACACTCCTTCTCTATCGTTGGAAACAGTGCTGGAAGTTATCTTCTGTCAGCTCCTTTAGGACACGTGCCGCTTTCTCTTTTACAGCTTCCACAGACTCAAATTTTGTCCCTTTTAATGCAGATTTCACCTTAGGGAACTTAGGCTTAGAACTTAGACTTCGCTTAGGGTAGAAGATAATAACATGTGATGAAACGTGGTTTTTTACTTATGATCCGGAAACGAAGCGCCAATCCATGCACTGGAAGAGCCAAACTTCACCGAGAGCAAAAAAGCTCGAATGAGCAAGTCAAAATTTAAAGCAATAATGATATCCATGGGATTGTGTACCTTCACTGGATTCCTAAAGGTCAAGCAATTAATCAATATTACTACCTTGAAATAGTTTCTAAACTACTTCAAAGAGTAAGAAAAAACGCCCCGAAATATGGAAGGACAAATCATGGGTTCTCCACCAAGACAATGCGCCAGCTCATTCCGCATTATCCGTCAAGATGCTGTACTTGCTAGGAACCTAGCCAAGTACAGCATCTCAGTGTTAGAACATCCACCTTATTTACCAGATCTTGCACCATGTGACTTCTACCTGTTCTCTGAGGTGAAATCTGCATCAAAAGTGACAAGATTTGAGTCTGTGGAAGCTGTAAAAGAGAAAGCGGCATGTGTCCTGAAGGAGCTGACAGAAGAAGACTTCCAGCACTGTTTCCAATAATGGAAAATTTGCATGGAGCGTTGTAGGGATACAGAAGTAGTTTATATTGAAGGTTACAATAAGTGGTTATGTATAAGATAAAAATACATTGTTTTACAACGTCAGTCTCGTTTTTTAATAGCCGCACCTCGTATTTTATGTGCTATATATTTCAAATTTTTGTGTTATTGCTTAAGTCAACAGCTGAAAGGCTGGTTTGAACCTCTATAGGTTTACTTAGTAAAAACGAGGAGTAAAGTGGTTTACTATTGCCTTCCTCACCGAGTTGAAAGAATATGCTTATCAGCTTGTCAGGCCCTCCAAAAAGCACTTACTTTCCACCCTGCAAATGACACCACTTCAGTCACCACAGGGTCTTTCTCTATAGTGAAATTCATTACTCTCAGAGAAGATAACTCTAAGTAGTGTCATTTACACTTCTACCTCTTCTGTAAAATAATTCAGTCATCTAATTGGCTGACTATCTGCTAAGAAAAATAACTTTTTTGTAGCCTGGAACCAGCAGATCAAGTGCAATTAATTTAACGCTCCACATGTCCATTATGGACAAACATTTTGAATATTAAGTAAAACTGGTTGTGTGAGTATCCCGCTCTGTGGTGAAATTAATATGAGTATATATTCTATTTCTTGATAAATCTCCAAACAGCTGAAAGTCAAAGTACAGTTAAATCAACAAAACTTTTTCTGTCTTTTTTTAATAAAGATGTACTTTTTGAAATTTGTTTAATTTGATAAGAAAGATAGTTTCAATTTTTAATAAGTTTGTTAGTGTTATCATAATGTTTATTTTTACTAAGTTCTGCTTCTTATTACAGTACAAAAACAGTGGAATACTGGGTTAAATTTAAAACGATATTTTACATCTCAATTAATAATTTCAATATAAAGTAATGAAATATTTTAATCTTTTATATTTCAAGAAGTTTTTAAAAGTTTTCCGTTGGGAAATTAATAGGACAAGTATTTAAATTCTCTATCTCAACTAATTCTCCAATGTATTTTCAGGCTTCAATGTATTTATGTAAAACTAATTTATTTATGATACGACAGATTTATCATCTTCTTAAACATAAAACTACTAAAAGGGGTTTTATTGACTAGTTTTGCATCTCAGTGTATTTTATTTTCATTTATCTCAAAATATTCTTTTATTTGTTTAGAAATAAATTTTGCTTTAGGCCTAATACTAGATCAAAGGAGATTCACCCGCATTATTTTTTCCTGTTACAATCGATTTTGATGCTCATTTCTTTGAAGAAAAAAGGCATTCTTTTAAACGATCAGACCATATAGAATTCTATTGAAATTCTGTACTTTTTCTCTGTTATTCATCTCGATTTTTAAAATAAGTTAAGCAATTTTGTTCTTAAATTTATTTTTTTATAACTTGGATTAAAATGCATACAAAAGTTTAACGGAAATGAAGTTTATATGGAAGTGCTTGCAAAGAAAATCAAAGTTTCTTCTACAAATACAAAATTGCTTAGGCCGCCTCCGTAGCGTAGTGGTTAGCGCATTGCCCTGCCACGCGGAGGTCTCGGGTTCGATTCCCGCCATGATCTGGAAATTTTTACATATCAAATCCCCCACATAATATTACAATAATCCACCGAAATCGCTGATGACTAAGCAGTTGATGCGATTTTAAATAAATAAATTAAAAAGCTATCTCTTGAAATGTAATCTATATTGTGTAGATAATTATTTTCTTAACATTTAAATCTTACATTTTTTGGTTTTAGAAATGAGTTAAAACTAGAAATTTACTGGTCCTGATTTAAATTTTAAAAAAATTTCTGTGTTGTAGAAGGTCTAATATGTTTTTGGTACTGCTGCTAGTGTTTTCGATTTTTTATTTGTGTTGTTGGATATGTTCTCACTTTGTTCTCCGTAGTTTTAAACATCACCTAAATCGTAATTGCTGGCCGCTTTGACGTAGTTAGTAACGTGCTTGCTTCTCATTATGCGGTCTTGGGTTCGAATCCCATACAGGTGCGGCATATTTTCATACGTTACAAAAAATTATTTCATCCTTCACCGTCTGCATTAGCAGTAACTGCAGAACAGTCGGACGTTAAATAAAAAAAAAGAGGAAATTAATCGTCATTTAAAAGTTTTATGCGTAATAATATAATAAACCAAAGCTACAGCGGAAAGTATCAGATTCTATGTTCGGCTAGTAACTGAAAATTGTATAAACGTTGACAGTCAAAAATGCTGATTTTTAAAACTACTCAAGTCACTATTCAGCACCACATAATAATCCAACTAGAAAAATTCAATTTCGTATTCTAAGAAATTTATTTTTTAAACTACGAATTAATTCAAAGTTCTCTAGAGGTATTCACTACGATTACATTCCGTTTTTTTAACAAATAATCTAAAATAAGATTCTTTCATTTAAAAACTTCAATCGGGAAGTAAAAAAATTTTTTACCAAACATGTATTTATTCTGATCAGGAGTTCTTAAATTATCTTACGAAGTAGGCAATACTTTTTAAATGTTATCTGTGTAAAATTTAGACTTCTATTTACTGTGTAGTGTAAATGACAAACCTGGAATTAAAATGTACAATTTTAGTAAAATTTAATTATAGTTTAATGTACAAGTTATTTCTTTAGTGAATACTCATATTAGATTGTAAACAAAAAGTTGTTTTAATTTTGTTAAAATAAATTTGTAATGTAGGGCTAAATTGCTATATTTGAACATGTCTATTCCTTTTTTGGTCGCTGACAAATAATGATTTATTTATTTATATTAAAATTATAGAAATTTACTGATCGAGTATTTCAAGAAATTTTCCCAAATAAGAATCCTCTCAACGGGGGTACCTAACGAGAAGCAGGAAGATAGGTTAAAAGAAAAATATAACACCTGTAATCTTTATAAACAGCTTCACTTTAGCCTCCATTCTACGAAATTAATATGTCATCTTCCCCCTTAGTTCAGATCCTGGGTATGCTCTTGATTTCTTCCACCAATTAGTAATCGAAAATTGTCCAAATTACCAATTTCACCAGCGATAAAATTGATAATTTGAGCTAAAATGTTCTGCTTTATATCTTTTATATTAATATACATTAAGATAGGTCAGCTAAGAGCCGAAAATTTCCAGATTATTTAAATTGTTATTTCAACCGACAAAAAAAACTTCTAGAAAATAGCACCATTTAGTTTTAATGGAAGCCACATAGTGATTAAACGCGGCATCCGTGCGGTAAATCTTGAAAGTACGGGTTTTTAAGAAAAACGTCTTTTTTATTTCCTGTGAACCAGAAATTCGGAAACAATAATGATGTAAATAGGCACCCAGAGATTCATTTTAAGAAATTACTGACCAGAATCAGTCCATTGGGACCTGAGACTAAACTGGACAGAAAAACATTATATCTTTAAATACATAGATAATCTGCCCATAACAGACAGGTGGAGTGTCAAACTATTTACACTCAATCTGTTAGTTGGAGGGCTAAAATAAATAGTTCTGTTTCTTAGCAAATGGTCAGCCACTTAGATGACTGAATCATTTAAGAGCAGAAGAGGCAGAGATGTAAATGACACTAGTCAGAGTTATCTCCTCTAAAGTAATGAATTTCATTATACAGCCAGAACCTGTGGTGAATGAAGTGAAGGTGTCATTTGCAAAGTGGAAAATATGTGCTTTTCAGAGGGCCCGGCATGCTGATAAGCTACTTTTCCACTCAGTGAGGAAGGCAATTGTAAACCACCTTAATCCTCGTTTTACTTAGTAAAACCTCTACAGGTTCAAACCAGCCTTTCGGCTGATGACCTAAACAACATAGATAATGTAAAATTTTAATAACTTTAGTCATTAAAATGTGTTAAAATAATATACTATAATATTTTCATATTATATACTAGGAAAATATAGAAAAGATTAGTCTAAAGAACATATGTCCTGTAGGAAGAGATAATTAATCGGCATCGTATACGGGCTACGTTGTAAATGAATGCGATCTTATAACAATGTATAAAGTCGTTGACAAATGTGATAGCTTTCGGTAGCCATTTGAAGGGAGTTAAGTACAGGAGTGGGCAAGAATGAAGCGGAGGCATCTTTTACACGTCAGCAATACACCACCTCCGATTTATTAGAGTTTCTAACGTATCATTTCTCTACCTCAAAATCTAACCTTCTACTTGAAGTGAAAGCTTATCAATTAACCCCTCTATTACATTCACTACGTATCCATTTACATTATTAGGTTAATTTGATTCTATAACTCTTTGTTTATTTGCCACCATTAATCGCTTTCGTAAAATTTGTGTCCTTGGTTTTGTGCTGTGGGTAGCCTGCATAATTTGTATAAAATTAATTATGAGTTTTTTAAAAATATGAAATTTTTTTTAAAATCTGGTGTGAAACACTCACGCAACTTTTTCTTACCAATGAAAATAATTAACAATTATTTTATTGTTAATTATTATGAAGAAAATTGTTCAAATTACCAATTTCACCAGCTATAAAATTGATAATTTGGGCTAAAATATTCTGCTTTATATTTTTTACATTAAGATAGGTCAGCAAAGAGCCGAAAATTAATTTTTAATTTGATAATTTGTGCTAAAATGAAAGTACGGGTTAAAAACCCGTACTTTCAAGATTTACCGCTCGAATGCCGCGTTTAATCACCATGTGGCTTCCATTAAAACTAATGTTTCATTCGTAATGAAACATTAGAAATAAACAGAAAACTAACCTCAAAAAACATAACTTTATTTTAATCATGAGTGAATCATGCAAAATGAAAATCAACCTCAGTTTTGCTTAAAAATACGGAAAATCACTCTTTCACGCTAAACTAGAAAAATGCTCTAAATAAAAGTTGTAGATATTTTAATTTCCTATAAATTAGATTATATACACTTTTGTCGTAAAATGCATACTAAGGTTGAAATCTTAAAAAAATGATTGTTTTTACAGATTTTCATGAAACAGAAAACAGAAAAACGCTAATTACTGCTAAACTATGCGTTATACAAACAAATGTTTAAAATAAAAATTGTAGGATTTTAAATTATCTACAACTTTGATTATATACATTTTGCGCTAAAATGCATATTAAAGTTACGATCTTAAAATAACAATTTTTAACGTAAAAACAGCCTCTCCTAGAATTTCAGCAAACATGGCGCCTACCTTATCTTGTAGAGCATAAAAAGTTTAGTTAATGAGGCGATTTTAAAAAAAATCGTAGGAGCCGTTTTTTGAGGAAATTGCAAAAAAGTGAAAAATGACACGAATCAACAACTACTTCCGGTTGAACGATTTTGCTGAAATTTTCGTGTCGGGTTCGGTAGTAGTATCTAACACACACACACACACACACACACACACACACACCCCCACACACACAGACCAATCGCTAAAAAATTGTTTTTGGAGTTCAAGGGGTCCGAAAACGTGTATACCATGTGTAAACTCAATTTCGAAAAATCGACATGAAAACAATACTTTCCTTCCTTCTATATTCATATAGGCAAGAGAAAATAAAAAATTTGGGGGAAAATATTGTTATTACAAGTTTTAGATACAATTATCGGAAAATTTGTAATTCTTATACTGTAAAAACAGTAGAAACCTGAACAAACTAAATAGAAATAGGCTGCCCAGCTTTTTCCGATGATGCAGTGCTTTTCTAAAGATTAGAGAAAGAAGCAATTCAACAGTTAGTACAATTAAAGAAATTACAAAAAATACAGGACTGCAAGAATTCGTTAAAAATAGAGGCAATGACAAAAAAAAATAAGAAATTTTTAATCAAAGTCGTAGATAATTTTAAATATTTGGGGGAGATCATTTAAAACAGTAATCTATCAACAGCAGTCATAGGAAAAAGGGAGTTTAAATAATAGCTATCATAATCTTTTTAACCTAGAAAAAAGTTTCTATTACAAAAAGAACTTGGCCATTAACGACAGAAATAGGCACTATCAAACAGTTTTAAAACCACAAATTTTGTACGGAATGGAAGTCATGTATAACAAAAAAGAGCTACGTGTGAGAAAACTTCTTAAAAATAAAGAAAAACATTCTAATAACTCCATGGTAAAAGAAAAGAAAATAGAATTATATAAAAAAAATCTGGTGTGAAACACTCACACAACTTTCTCTTGCCAATGCAAATAATTAACAATAAACCTAACATTAGTATTAAAACATTAGAAATGAACAAAAACTAACCTCAAAAACATAACCTTATTTTAATCATGAGTGAATGACGCAAAATGACAATCAAACTCAGTTTGGCTTAAAAATACGGAAAATCACGCTTTCACGCTAAACTAGGCTCTGTAGAGAAAAATGCTCTAAACAAAAGTTGTAGATCTTTTAATTTTCTATAAATTTAATTATATATACTTTTGTCGTAAAATGCATACTAAGACCGAAATGTTAAAAAAATCGATTTTTCTCACGTTTTCGTGAGAAAAAAAAAACAGAAAATTGCAAATTACCGCTAAACTAAGCGTTATACAAAAAAATGTTTGAAATAAAAGTTGTAGTTTTTTAAATTCTCTACAACTTTTATTATATAAGTTTTTGCGCTAAAATTTATATTAAAGCCGTAATCTTAAGAAAACAACGTTTTTACGTGAAAACAGCCTCACCGAGAATTTCAGCAAACATGGCGCCTACCCTATCTTGTAGAGAATAAAAAATTGAGTAAAATAGGCGATTTTAAAAAAAATCGTAGGACCAGTTTTTGAGAAAATCACAAAAAACTGAAAAATTATACGAATAAACTACTACTTCCGGTTGACCGATTTTGATGAAAATGTTCGTGTCGCGTCCGGTAGTGGTATGTAACTTAAGTTTCAAGTTTCAAGTTCGTACAATGTTCCGTTCTTGAGATATTCTGTTCACACACAGACACACACACAGACACACACACAGACCAATCGCTAAAAACATGTTTTTTGGGTTCAGGGGGTCTGAAAACGTATAGATTCGGTGAAAACTCGATTTCGAAAAATCGACATGAAAACAATACTTTCCTTCCTATATATTCATATAGGCAAGAGAAAGTAAAAATGTAATCAGGAACTATACAGAATGTAGGAAAAATAGAAAAAACCATCATAAAAGGAGAATAACATTCTTTAGTCTTATGGTTAGTCAAAATTAGTCAAATAAAATTTCATTGGTTTTAGAGTAACTGCACATTCATGGGATATAAATGTAGGATAACTAGAAAGTTTGACTGGAATTTATAAATAAATGCGTTGCATGAAGAAAAGATACTTTTGATTTTGAGAATTTGATTTAATATGTTAGATTTTTATGCCAATCAACTCTGAGACTTTTACATATTCTTCGTTAGAATATATCGCAAATAATAATAATTTAATAAAAGAGCATTAAAATAAGTGTTACTACATGGTGTAGTAGTTAGGTTGCACGATTAAAAAGTGGAAGGTATTGGTTTAATTCCCGGATGGTGTCTGAAAATCGTAATACATTAAAATCTACCACTCCATAATTCTTCGTAGTCGCTATGAAAATGATCAAACTGTAGGGCCTTTAAATAAACTAATAAAATAAGGTTATTAAATTTTATTGTGGTTCTAAATAATTCATTTATTTTCATTTTATAGACAAGAAATGTATTCAGTAAGTACTAGCTATTGCAATAAAAATCTGAAATGTCTTTTCATTGATTAGTTACATTTAGTTAAAATAGTCTCACATTAGGTTAAGTGGGTGATCAGAATTTTTCCAAAGTACCCAAATATGCTGCAAGAAATACTGAGCCATCCTGGTATTTATTTAGAAGATTTGTAGGAAATACGAAGGGTATACATCGTCCACGGCACGGTGCCATAGTTTGGTTACGTATTGTTAGGTTGTGTTCATACACTATAAGACTATTAAATGAATAAGACAAAGTTTCATGACGGTAAACTGGGTCATTAGGTCTAGGAGGAGAGTGCTAAGTACAGAAATCTGTCGACTCAGCTAACGCTCGTTCATCGCCCACTCTCACACTCCGCTAATACTTTTCTTCCCTTCCCTACTGCTTCTTTATTCTACGTAGCTTCCCTAAGGCACGACACATACGCTATTCCTTTTTTACCCATCTACTCTTTCTTACTAAAAAACAGTGCCTAAGATAATAGCGGTGAGGGGAGAATCTGTCGTTATCTTGACGCGGAGAACCGACGAACTGTTAAAAAAAAGTACCGGTGGGAGAAGATTTGCTTGAATTGCTGAAATTTTTTGTTCAAGTTCGTCTGTACCTTTATACAAAATAGTATTTTTTGATGATTTTAATTAGTTACTTAGATTTCAAGAAATTTGAATTTAAATAATTCCATATAAAATTATATTTCATTTACTTCGGCGTCTTATTAGGAAGTCAGAATTTTATTATTATTGTTATTTTATATGCTAAAAGTATATTCATGAATTTCAGTGATCGTAAAATATGACAACAAGATAAAGAAACCATCAAACTACTATTAAGAAAATTGAAAAACAAAGTTTTCTTTATAGGCCTACGAAAATGAAAAGTCGTAATTCTCCAAACGCAAAAGCACAGACGTCTCATTCTGTAGATACATGGTTTAGAACTGTCAACTAATTTTTTTTGGAAATTGAAAATCTTGTAAAACGGTACATAATTTTTTAGTTTTTGTTTTGTTTATCTCGGAACTGTTTTCTTTTTAAACAAACGCAATATCTAATCGCTTCTATTTGCCGGATTTTTTTGGCGTGAATTTGAACAAAGACGCCTAGTGGGTTTTCTCATGTGTAGCTGTCAATTGATATCCATACAAAGTTTCTCACCTAATGGGTGTCATTAATGATTCAAAGATAATTTGTACCAGATGACTGACTGGGCGGCCTGGAAAACACGACACAATAATCTAACAGAATAATGCACTTTGATCAAATTTTTTATATTTACATACAGGCTACTTTAAAAAAATGTAATTAATTATTTGTAATTTATTACACCATTTATTCAGTCCTGGATTCAGAAATGTAGTATATAATGGCAGCCAAAGTGGGTAATGACATTACTGAACTTATTTATGTAATCTAATGTGGTAAACGGGGACAACGGACAGTCGTGCATATTCTTTTCTTCTTTTTGTGTGGAAAAGAAGAAAAAAATAACTTCCGTACAACTTCCCACCCAATGTACCACACAACTTCCTGTTCAAACTTGGATTTATGAGATTTTTATGTAAAGTAAGAATTCTAGAAGAGAATCTGTTAAAGATATATAAAATGTAATCTACGTTATATCCGTAATCTCACACTTAATATTAAAGTTTATTTTGCACTTTCATGTTTGTCAGTTAATTAGATTTATTTTAAACAATGTATTCCAGGATATGTAGGCCTATCATTAATTCATATTTATATATTTTTTAAGAAACCTTTTAGTACTACTGACTACATTCTAACGCTGAGAACATGAACAGAAAAAAAAACTGAATATAACTTACTACTTATCTTGCCTTTGTTGATTACAATTTGGAGTTTGATAGTGCTAAGTGTTAAGCAGTACAAAACGCACTACAGAAATGTAGAGTGGACTACAATATGCCAAACTACTACAATCCACGCGTAAAAAAAGCATTGATGGTAGTGCAATTGCACGAGAAACATAACCAATTCTGTTCGCGGAGGTGCAAGGCGGGAAGATTTTATGAGCTCTTACCTATTTAAAAGTAATAAGAGTATAAGAACTCATATAAGAGTAATAAAAGACTTATGTTCAAACATAGACTGGGATAACAAAAGGATCATGTTTAACGGTAAACGGCTGAGATATTCAAAATACGCTAATGATGTGGTTTTTGTAGCAAACAGTTTCAAAAGAATGCAGCTATTGCTGACAGAATTAATAGTTACATAGATTTCAAAAAACAAATTGCTATTTGTTTTAACCAAAACATAGGTACATTGTAAATATGGTAGGCGTTCTTTACAAGAATTTCATGAATTGAAGGGGTCGGCAGAAGAAAGTGCTAACCCATAAAATTTCCAGCATAATTTTTCTTAAATATTCCGTAAAAATAAGATGTTCAGCACGTTTTAAACAGTATGCTACATTTACGATTTTAAGAACCTAGAATAACAGAAAAAACAAATTTTTAACAAAAATTCAAAAACATGATTTTTAAATTTCAGTAAACTTTTAAAATGGCATTGCGTAATATTATGTTGATGTGGGTTATTACTGTCTTTTCCCGACCCCTTCAATTTTTCATACGCTTTGTTCTTTCTAAAAAAAATTCTAAACGAAAAGTAAAAAAACATCCAAACTTTAGTCGTTATTTTTTTGTGTGAACCAAATCGGAGCAAATTTGTAAAGAGTAACCGATTTTTCAAAAAAAAAACAAAAAAAAAATCAGATTCAATACCGAACAATTGGGCACTATTTATTTTATTTTATTTATTATTATTGTTAATAATTATTATTTAATAAATAAATTGGAAGTGATGTAAATAAAAATAATAAAAAAAAATCGTCATGAAGTCCTTATTATTCCCAAAAAGTATTATATCGATAAATTTTTTCAAAAATATTTTGATCTATTTTCCTTCATTTAATGGGCTAGAAGATAAGTGCATTTAAAATATTTGGCACGTAATGAGTTGAAGAAACTAATGATGGACGAGTGACATAAATCTGATTGAATCATTACATCCAACCATTTTCGGTAATATTGTGTTAGGTTTGTTAATTAATAATTGATGACATTCAAACGTTGTTACATATTATCATTTGAAATAAATGAGATTGCTGGACGCAACAAATATAATTTCAGCCATTTCCTGTTTTAGAGAGGTAATTACATCTGCTGTGACCATTTTATAGCTTCAGTTAAATAGTGAAATCGTTTTAATAATGACAGAAAGTAATTTTTGCATTTGGTTTAGAAGGTTTTAATTATTAAGCCTCTAGTTATTATGATTTCAAAAGTTGTCCTGGAAATTAATAATTACATAAAAAATTTTATTGAACAAAGTTATTTTATAATATAATTTATGTAGTACTATCGAACATAAAGTTGTGTTTTCTATAACACAGATTTTCATTAACTATAAAACTATATAAATTACACGAATCAATTTTAACCAGTCACCTTTGCTCTATGCGAATGTGTAGGGAAGGAACGTATTGCTCTCTGTGTGTTTTTTTTGTTTTACGTCTGAGTGATTTGTAATTTCTGCTAATGCAGAAATATATGTGTGTGTGCGTGAACATATCTTAAGAACGTAATAGCGTGCAAAGTTTAAATTTGGATCTTAAGTTAGGTTTCGCTAGGTAATTCGACACGAACATTTTCATCAAAATCGGCCCGCTGGAAGTAGTGGCTTATTTGTGGAATTTTTCACTGTTTGTGATTTCCACAAAACAGTTCCAACGATTTTTTTTAAAGTCTCCTCATTCACTAAATTTTTTTATTCTCAAAAATATAAGGTAAGCTTCATGTCTGCAGAAATTCTTGAAGAGGGTGTGCTCACGTGGTGAAAAATGGTTTTTAAGACTGTGACCTTGATATCCATTTTAGGGCAAAAGTGTACATAACTAAAATCATAGAAAATTAAAAAACCTACGTGTTATTGTTTAGGTGATCAGCCGAAAGCCTGGTTTGAACATCTAGAGGCTTCACTAAGTAAAACGAGGAGTGAGGTGGTTTACAATTGCCTTCCTCACTGAGTGGAATAGTATGCTTATCAGCACGTCAGGCCCTCTTCAAAGCATCTACTTTCCACCCTGCAAATGCCACCTTCACTTCATTCACCAAAGGGTCTGGCTGTATATAATAAAATTCATTACTCGCAGTGGAGACAACTCCGACTAGTGTCTTTTACACCTCTACTTCTTTTGTTCTTGAATACTTCACTTATATAATTGCTGACCATATGTGATAAGAAACAGAATTCAAAAGGACATTCTCTTTATTTAATTAAGCGCGAAATATTTTTTCTCTCATGCCATTTATGATAGGGACAAATTTCTTGAGAACTTACAAACTCAGACAATTAAGCATGTATTGAAATACTTTACTTTCACTCCTAATTCCTATAAATATATCCAAACGCTTGCGTAATCAAATGTTTAAAATTGCTCTTTACGTTCTAGATAAGAAAACTACAATAATTTCTTTTACATGTATGATAATTGGGGCAATGCAAATGAAATCGTTTTACATCTGAACACTCGGTAGGTTTACTAAATAGAAATGTGTTTGTTGATAATTCAATGTACAAAATTGTTTGGGTATAGTGGTTCAATGTAACTGCTGCTTTAGACCTACCTAAAATGCATTCATATTCATAAATGCTAATCTGTTATCTGCTGATACTGGCCAATCTAACAGCAAGTTTATAATCTAATCATTTAAATAACATAAAATAATTAAGTACCATTTACTTCAATAATGTATTGGTGATTGCTTTCAAAATATATTAACCAATTAGAATTCACCCATTGAATTATTTTTAATTTATTCAATTTTTAATATATTCACGTTTCAATATAGCTGGTCTGAAATATGTCAAGCCGATGTATATATCTAGTTAGAAAAAAAACATAACATACGCTACCTACACTAAATATTAGAAATTCGGTGAAAAACTTTAACCATACAATCATGACTTGTCCTTTATTATATTTTTGAATCTTCTGGCTGCAACGTTGAATTGAAACGTTATTTGCATGGAAACATCAATTTCAACAGATTATAAATATGACAAAATTTTAACAGTGTAGCAATGTAGAAGGAATTTAATTAACTTATATTGTCAAGGAAACCCATAGGGTTGGTCTAGTGGTAAAGTCGTCACCGCAAGTCAGTTGTTTAACCATTTATAGGTCTTTGGTAAGTATACTTACCACTGGCAATAAGGTCAATTTTTTTAAAGCATAAGCTATGCAGTTGAATCTTATTGGCATTTTATGGTTTTATAGATGTACTCTGGTAAGTAGGCTATTCACATTTTTCATACCAGCGTAAGCAACCGTGTTGTTTTGTTGTTACTTTTGTACAGTGCTTACAAAATTCGAGTTTTTTTACGGGAAGCAAGCATTCATGCTAATATAAAGTAAAAATAAGTTATTCTACACTTTTTTCTGTTATATAGGACTACAAGTTGTCTTAATAAGCATTCTTACCACTAAAAATTATGTGATTCCCATTTCAATAAACGTTCCTTGGTAAGTATACTTACCAGGGCTTAACATAAAAAAAGAAATATCTTACTGTTCTGGCTCTAGAAATACATTATTCAAGTCCCTATAAAACAAAATTCAACATTTTACAACATGTATATTTTTCCCCGTAGTACTGCCCTATAAAGGGTAAACAGATGATTTTCGGAGACGAAGGTTCTTGGTTCAATCCTAGTTAATTTTATTCGGATTTGAATACTAGATAGAGGTTGCCAGTGCACTGTGATGGGTGGGGTTCAATTAACAAAATCTCTCAGGAATGGTCGGCCTAAGTTTGTACAGTACTATATCGCATTTACACTTTATACCATTCTCATCTTATTGGGTCGTGGGGTAGCTTAATTTCCTTAAATTGAACAGATTGTAACATACAAACACTAGGGATCGATAAAATACATTTTTAAGGATAGGATATTCAATTCAATATTGATATACTTAATTGTTTTTATTAGAAATAATTTAACAAATCACAACATAATCTTTACTGAACACAAATATATTAAAAAATAATCAGTTGATCTACTAGTTTAAATTGGAAACAGTAATATTAAGTACAAATATTATTTTTATGTAGTAAATTAAGTAACTAAAAACATCTATATTTTGTACTATTTATGCCCTCATTGGAGCGTAAGTAAAAATTTAAACTGCGGCTGGTGCGGCAGCAGGAACAGCCGCTGGCAAGGCGGCTGGAGCAACAGCAGGTGCAGCGGCTGGAGCAGCAGGTACTGCAGCTGGAGCGGCTACTGGTGCAGCAACTGGAGCGGCTACTGGTGCGGCAACTGGAGCAGCTGCTGGTGGAGCGACTGGAGCTCCTGGAGTTGTTGGTGTGGTAGGTGGAGTAGCACCTGGAGTTGTTGGAGCTGCTGCTCCCGTTCCGGCAGCTGTTAGCCACTGTGTCAGTGCTTGTAAACGTTGAGCAGCAATACTTTTTTTCAGTTGTAGAAAATTCGTAAACATTGTTCCTAACACGTTTGGTAAATTTCCGTCAAAGGTAACTGTTGTACCGAATGGTGGTGTCGTTCCAGGAGGAGTAGTTGGTGCTGGAGTTGTTGCTGGGATTGTTGCCGGTGGAGGAGCAACAGGAGCAGCGCTATCTACATACTGCAAAAATATTGTGGTTTAATTTAATCGTATAATAATTTCATATACATAATGATTCTCTATCAGAATAGTTTATAGATTTTTCTGCAGTTACATGTCTTTGGCAATTTTTAACTTTAGAATCATATCTAATGAACTTGTGATTTTATTAAGTAGAGATAAAAAAGAAGCAAAAATGAATATTTTAAAAATCAGTTAAATTGTAATAAAGTTTTTACTTTAAAAACTTAACATAATAGTGTAATTGGTCCATCAAATTTTTGTAATTTATATCAGGTACTGAAGTCATAAAAAATTGGCTAGTGTCAAATGAGGAAGCATGAGTTTCTCTAAAAAATTATACCAAAAAAGATGCAGGGGAGTGATTTATAATTTTTAGAAAAGAACCGATTAAGAAGATTTACATTATATCGGGTAATGTCTACCTTAATTATATTTTCATAAATTATCTCGAGTAGTTCTTTTTTCATTGAAATGTTTGTTTCTAATTGTTTTTATTCGTTTTGCTTACATAAAAAAACCATAGCGCTAACCTAATTAAGGAAATTTATAACCAAAAATTTGAAACAAATCAATCGTTTTTAACAAAATATACTACAATTTATTTCTTCTGTGTAAAATGGTGTATTTTTGTTGAAGTATAATTGGTCATAATTTTTTTTATAGATTTCAAAGTTAATATTGTAAGATTAACTGATGTCTCAAAAACCGTACGGAAACTTAATTTTTGCCACATTTTTTCGTTATTTTTGAAAATAAATTTTATCTTTAAAAGTTGTTTTTACTTTTTGCAAAAGTTTCGTTTATAACCAATGTTAAGTATACCTTTAATTTTTGAAATGATTATTGTTAATGTTTTAAAATATGACACAAGATTCCCACAAATTCATTGTTCTCTAAATAAATTATCCATTACCTCAAAAACCTATCGTGGTATTTAGCTGAAATCTTGGAATCATACTGTTTACATTTCTTCTAAATTACTGAAGCAGAATTTTTAAAAAATGTTATAAATTAACTTAATTTTCAGACATAGTATTGATAAATTGAGACATTTTGCAAACGTTTTCAATTCGTTGTATGTACCAAATATTATGCAATAAAAATGAGTAATTTTACTATCACACTTGTAAATTTGATGTATTGTTTTAACAGGCTAACCTCAAAAGTTTTTAAGGAAAACGGGTCATTTTAATATTTTTCTAAATATAATTATTACTAGATGGAGAAGCACTTGGAATTGTCGGAGCGTGGTGATTTAAATAATAAAAAAGTTAGTGTGAAAATACCCAAATTGTTTTTTCTCTTTAATTCTTTATTTACAACCGTAAAATTTTACAACAAGCAAATATGATGATTAAGATAATAATGTAAATGACATGATAGGCATGAGAGGGATAGGGCCCCCATTGGTGCCTCCCCAAGAATGAAATTTGTATATCAAATTAGCAGGACTCTACTCCAGCGTCTTTTAAGGCGTCTAGGCAGATTATCAGGTAAATGGAAGGTGGAAAGTGAACGCACCAGTGAGTTTTCGTGTTCGTGTGACTTGTCGTGAAAGCGTTTGTATAGGTATTCGATGAAATTTTGTACAAGTGTTGTTTTCAAATCTGTATGTAAGGTTTTGTTGCTAACGTAAAGAGGTGTTTTTGTTATAAAGCGTAATGTTTTTGACTGGAATGCTTAAATTCGTGGAAAGTTAGAGGGTTTGGTTGAACCGTAAATTTGGGACCCGTAGGTCCATATAGGTTTCAAAAGAGAACAATATTTTATGCGTAATTTTTGTGCCATTGGTATACCCAAATATTACCCAAATAAACGTACAAAACACGAAAATTTAACATCGCAGTAAAATTGAAATACTCGCATGGTGAATATAACTTTTTATATTACATTAATAATTTTTTGTAATACATTATGCAATCATAAACTGAAATGCTCATTAGCAAATCTGTCATAAAAGAAGAATAAGTAACGTCACAGCACCTTTAGTGACACATTACATGTATTAGGCTATATTTCTAGCAGGTGTTTTTATTACAGCATGTAAACTACAAACATCACTTTTATTACAGTGCAACATTTGTTCATTTGCACAGCGTATACGTGTTGTTAGGATTACATGTTAACGTATAGTATACCATACGCCACACAACTTAGTGTAACAAAATTTACAGCGTAACTAGTTATTTAAACGATCCATTTATTTGTCTGACATTCTTATTTTTATACCTATAATATAATTTGAAAATTCTTGCGTCGTTTGTGTTTATGAACTGAAAATAGATTGTCGTAAACATGAGTAAAATTTAAAAGTAAAATATTTAGATTACGTGGCTAAAATTCCTCACTACACAGATAGAATAAAATGTGAACACCTTTGTTTTATGGAGTTGGTACAAATATATTGTAAATACCTGAATAAAAAAATACTGTGTGTATTATATTATTAATGAAGGCAGCATGCTTTAGAAAGAACAAAACTTTATATTTAGTTAATAAATTTTCGTTATTGAATACCTAACTAATATTAAGAGATATTAAGTAAATTACGTAATTTCATTTTATTCCTAAATACGAGCACAAATTTAATATCTAATTATTTTACAAGTATATTTAAATTCATCAGAGCGTATATTGTATTCATAAAACTGACTTTTTAATAAAGAAAAATATTCAAAATTTTAATTAAAACGCGTCCTCTTTGATATTTTTCCGATAAAATTTATTAATTTCATTTCGTGATTAATGAATGGAATTGGAGTACAAAATGTACAGAAGGTCAACGACTGATAGAGTCAGACGTCTTTCTTTATTGTTTCTTTGCTTCCTAAATTCTTTTTAAGAATAACGAAAATATTAAATTTTAATTTACAATATGAAATCTTATTATAGTTAGACTTAATTATAATTAATAATGAATTTATTTATCGTACAAAAATTTATTTTTTATAATTATTTACAATCAGTTTTATTTTCTTATTAAGACTATTTTAGAGAAGAATATGTTTACAAAATTATGTTAAGTTAATTCATTTACGAAATAATGATTTAGAAGAGGACATCCACCGACAACCCTCCCAGTACTATATTATTTACAATAATATGTAATAATTATAATAATAATATAATATATACCAATGTTACAAAATATTATATTATTAGCCTATTGGTATTTACAGGATGAACCGCGTGAAGTGTTACAATTCAATTATGGAAGAACGGTTTAACAAATAGAAAGTTAAAACAAAATTATTTCTTACTAAATCATAACCAAAGAATCTATTAAAAATAAAACCATTCCCGTTCCAAAAGAGGGGTGTACTCTAAACTGAGAATCATGGTTCCGATCTCAACATTTTCAAAAATGCCAGCACTTGTGCAGTACATAATTTTAAAGGTATTTGAGTCTTCAACATTTTGGTGAAAGTACATTAAAATAGAATTTACGCATTCAAAAATGGTGATTATAAACGGGGGTAAATAGTATGAACACTTACAGAACGATTGGTATCTCCTTTCAATTTACGATAAAACGAACCGTATAAAATACTCCTCCCTTTTCTGCAGTAGTAATTTTTAAGTTGGTACCTATTGTGTAATTAAAATCATATTCACAACTATAAATTTCACAATTTATTCAAATCAAAACGCGAATAGCTTGTATAATAAATAAATGATATTGAAAAAGATTATCATGATTACAGGATACTTTGATTAATAATTTAAAAAGAAACAGACTACGAATTTTATATGTTTAACTAGTACGTAACAAAACATAAGATTTTTCAGCCGAAGAAAATTAAATAACAGTAACATTTAAATTTAAAGTTAATTTTTTTCTATTATGTTTATAAAGGCTGTAATTACTTTTTTCCCTAATTGTGTACGTTGTGATCTGTTTAATATAGAACAATAAGCAACCCCATGACCCAATAAGATGAGGATGATATGTATAACGTAAGGTGTAGTCATGTAGAGACTCAGGCAGAGCAGAAAAAATATTTCATGTGTAGTCTATCTCTGTTAGGTAATGAGACAATGTACAATGAAGATTTTATTAGACTAGGAAGTAATAAGTATTTTGATAAAAATTCCTGGTCCGGATGAAATGAAAAACTAAGAATTAAATACGTAAGGTTAGTTGATAATTTATAATACGAGTATATTTTTTTATTTCTTCCTATTACCTAAACAAACTACAAATGTGATGATTTATTTAACAAAATGTGGCTTGAATGACGTAAAGAAGCTGATGACCCATGACTTTGATGACTTTGCTGATGACTTAATTTGTTTTAATGTTTGTAATTATGTGGTTAGGCTGACTGTTTATTTAAAAATGATGGGACTGTATTTAATTCATTAGTTAATCCTGTTGCAGGGCTGTTAATCCTGTTGCAGTTGCAGGGCTAAAATAAATAGTTCTGTTTCTTATCACATGGTCAGCCAATTAAATGACTGAATCATTTAAGAACAGAAGAGGTAGAGGTGTAAAGGACACTAATCAGAGTTATCTCGTCTGAAAGTAATGGATTTCATTATACAGCCAGACCCTGTGGTGAAAGTGTCATTTGCAGAGTGGAAAATATATGCTTTTCAGAGGGCCCGGCATGCTGATAAGTGTACTTTTCCACTCAGTGAGGAAGGCAATGGTAAACCACCTCACTCCTCGATTTACTTAGTAAAACCTCTACAGGTTCAAACCAGCCTTTTGGCTGATGACCTAAACAACAACACAGTTAATCCTGTAGTAAATTTTTGCTTAATTTTCTTTTAACCTTCCTTGGAATATTTTAGATAGGTGTGGTACATTTTTTACATAGGTGTGGTCAGTTTTTCTGTGAATACCTGTAGCCGTCCACCTTTGATGATATTGATAATGAAGGGATTCATCAGTGGTTGTGTAAGGTTAAGTTACACGGGTACCAACAACAGTAAATGATAATCCTGAGCACCATAGGTTATTTATGAATTTCAGATTTTTAGTTTGAATGTAAACCGCTGTAATCACCGGTAATTTTATAAAAAAATAGGAAAAATTAGAATTAAATTGTCCATTCAAAACTACTATTAATTACTATTACTATTTAACAATAATTATTTCAATAACTTGTTACTTCTGAAACGAATGGGGATATGCGAAATAGTCAATTTCTGAAGTTACTTTTCACAATTTGTGGCAAAACCTTTTTAGTAATGCATTATTGAGTTGTAATTGACATAATTGAAATTCACAGCAGCTAATTGTAACAAAATTTTCATCATATGAAAACTGAGAACACTAAGGATATGAACGGGGATTACGATAATGGTCGTAACGTGTGAAAAAAAAACTTTATCAAATAGCAATAATGCTAATATGTGTTGTTTAGGTCATCAGCCAAAAAGCTGGTTTGAACCTGTAGAGGTTTTACTAAGTAAAACGAAGAGTGAGGTGGTTTACCATCGCCTTCCTCACTGAGTGAAAAAGTATGCTTATCAGCATGCTGGGCCCTTTGAAAAGCACATATCTTCCACTCTGCAAATGACACCTTCACTTCATTCACCACAGGGTCTGGCTGTATAATGAAATTCATTACTTTCTGAGAAGATAACTCTGATTAGTGTCTTTTACACCTCTACCTCTTCTGTTCTTAAATGATTCAGTCATTTAATTGGCTGACCATGTGATAAGAAACAGAACTATTTATTTTAGCCCTGCAATGAACAGATTGAGTGTAAATAATTTGACACTCCATCTGTCTGTTATGGGCAGTAATGCTAACATATGATAGTTATTTAATACTAATGAGTGCTCCGAGTTTTTATATTTACAATGCATTAGAATATAAAACAACTTTTACGTAATCTTCTTTAGTCAGTAAACATTTTCAGTTTAGCAAGTTTGTTTAAACAAAAAGCAACAGTCAACTTTTATAGATACATAAATTATGACCTAAAGCATATATTTTTTTATAGTCGTCGATTTGTTTGTGAACCAGTGTAAATATATTGACTTTTCATTCCCAGGTGTACTAATAAATATGTCTTTTGTTCTGTCAAACAAATGAAATGTGTCTTACGTGAATTAAAAGTACTATGAAGTTCTATTGTTATAAGCGAACTTGTTATGGCTTTAAAGGTTATTCAGATGTCTGGTGACGTAAAAATGATTTTTTATTGTAACCTAAATTTATAATGCAGTACAAAATTATATTTTTACTTGAGAACAGATCTAGGAAACCCTTAGTCTACGTTTTCCGATGTACAAAAGTCTGATTTATCACTATAATTTATTTATAATAATTGTTTCACTACTAACTTAATTTAAAAAATAAAATGTTTTAATTTGTTATCTTTCTTCGGAGTGCTGCTGTAAATAAATATACGTCTTCTTCCTTTAAAAAAAAATCTTTTCTCAAACAGTCATTATATCTTTTCTAAATTTTAGATGCCAATAAAAAAGTGGAATTCATTTTAAAACTGTTTTGATTCTATTGCTGTATTTGAAAGTAAAAACACTATGAAATTTAAGAGTTATATGGCAGGATTTATTTATTATTTACCAGTCCCTCACTTCCCTATTCAGTGGAAGTACTCTATCATAATTCTCTTAAAACCAGACAAACCATCTCACCAACTAACTTCTTACAGGCCAATTAGCTTACTCTCTTTTCTCTCCAAACTATTTGAGAAACTCCTACCACGCCTAGTACCGTTTATCGATGTTTCAAAGACAATTCCTGATCATCAGTTCGGATTTCGTTCATGTCATTCCACACTTCAGCAATGTCACCGACTTATTGATATAATCTCTTCAGCTCTTGAAAACAGACAATATTGTTCAGCCGTGTTTCTTGATGTATCTCAAGTCTTTGATCGGGTCTGGCATGATGAACTCCTATACAAATTGAAACTAATACTTTCAGAGAGCCTGTATCTAGTAATAAAATCGTTTCTAGTGGAACGTTACTTTAGAGTAAAAAAATCTGGTGTGAAACACTCACACAACTTTCTCTTGCCAATGCAAATAATTAACAATAAACCTAACATTAGTAATAAAATATTAGAAATAAACAAAATACTAACCTCAAAAAACATTAGTGAAATACGCAAAATTAAAATTGACCTCAGTTTGGCTTAAAAATACGGAAAATCGCTCCTACACGCTAAACTAGGCACTGTACAAAAAAACATTTAAATAAAAGTTGTAGATCTTTTAGTTTCCTACAAATTTTATTTTACACACTTTTGTCGTAAAATGCATTCTAAGGCCGAAATCTTAAAAAAATCGATTTTTCACACGTTTTCGTGAGAAAAAAACAGAAAATTGCTAATTACCGCTAAACTAAGCGTTATACAAAAAAATATTTGAAATAAAAGTTGTAGAATTTTACATTCTCTACAACTTTTATTATATAACGTTTTGCGCTAAAATGCATAGTAAGCTGCAATCTTAAAAAGAAAATGTTTTTACGTGAAAACAGCCTCACTCAGAATTTTAGCAAACATGTCGCCTACCCTATCTTGTAGAGAATAAAAAATTAAGTAAATGAGGTGATTTTAAAAAAAATCGTAGGACCAGTTTTTGATAAAATCGCAAAAAAGTGAAAAATTACACGAATAAACTACTACTTCCGGTTGACCGATTTTAATGAAAATGTTCGTGTCGGCTCCGGTAGTAGTATGTAACTTAAGTTTCAAGTTTCAAATTCGTACGATGTTCCGTTCTTGAGATATTTTGTATACACACACACAGACCAATCGCTAAAAACATGTTTTTTGGGTTCAGGGGGTCTGAAAACGTATAGATCCGGTGAAAACTCGATTTCGAAAAATCGACATGAAAACAATACTTTCCTTCCTATATATTCATATAGGCAAGAGAAAGTAACAAGGTGACGAACTTTCTGAAATATACGAAGTCAATGCTACCGTAAGGAAGCGTACTTGCACCAAGGCTGTTTTCTGTAAGCACCAGTGACATACCAAATTGTATCCATACAATGTTTGCTGATGATATATCAGTTCTTGCGGTTAATGCCGATTTTGTAATTGCAACTCGAAAGACAAAAAACCATTTACACCAGATAGGGTCATGGCTTAAACTTTGTAAAATTAAAATTAATGAAAACAAATCACAACAAATAACGTTTACTCTTAGACGACAAAACTGCCCAACCGTTTACATTAATAATATTCCACTACCTCACACTACTTAAACACGCTACTTAGGCTTACACTTGGACAGAAAACTTACATGGAACCCACATGTTACACACACACACGCCACAAACTCAAAACACGCTTTTATCAAATGAAACGCTTACTCGATAGACGTTCTAAATTAAACATGTCACATAAATTAAAAATCTACAAGACAGTCTTAAGACCAATCTGGACATAAGGAGTTCAACTTTGGGGATATGCTAAACCTTCACACACGAAAGGTATACAACCGATACAGAACAAGATTCTAGGAACGATAACGCAATGGCCCTTTTTCATCATAAACCCGATGTTGAACAAAGACTTACGAATCCTATATGTAATTGATGTCGCGAAACAATTATACAAGACGATGCATGACAAATTTGAATTACATGACAACCCTCTCATACAAAATATGTACAATAGGGTGATACCGGGTACTCAGCGCAGACGTTTGAAGCGCCTCTGACCAAGAGATCTTCTTGGCCAACTGTAGGACTGTGGTGATGACTGCACGCTCCTTCAAGTAAATCAAGTTTCGGTATATTAGCTTCAAATTTAGAAATTGTTATAATAATTTAATAACAGATACTAACTTTCAATTAAAAGTCTAAAAATAAAGGATTTATTATTATTTTTAAATGAATATTCTTCATAACCCGTAGTTTTTTTGTGTTTATCGAGCATTCACTGCCATGGTTATTAACTCTCGTAAAAATTCTGAAAACTTACTGTGACTGGAAAAGCAGTGCTGTCATATATATTTAACATTTGTAAAATGCAATCTTAAAAACTACCCAAATACTAAGAGGTATAGGATCCTCGACAGTTTAAAACAAGAATATAAAGGATTTCTAATAAGAAATTTGTCAGACGTCCAACATTTAAAACACGCCGGATGTAAAGGGCCCGCCGCATATGCAACAAGCATACGATAAGTACATGGACAATTCATAAACAAAGTAAAATAAATTCTAAGACTTATTCCATTCATATGTAGAGCCTAACTAAAAAATACATTTTATTTCAAAAAGTCCATTTTTTCAGACTCTAAACAGGGTCGGAAGTTTTCTTTAATTCTTCCCTTCACTTTTAGTCTCCAGAGATTTGTATAGTTTGTGCATTCCCCCAATTATGTGCTTCATAAAACCTGTAGTATCTAAAAACAGGCAATACAGAAAAATATTAAATCTTTGGTCAATGCAATACTTTCGTTTAAAATATTTTTTGTTGATACTGAAATTAAAATATTGAATGAGATATGTAAACGTCCTAAACATCTTTTGTTTAATTTATACAAATAACCAAGTACTTTGTTCATTAATTTTCGGCTAATAAATTGGTTACCGGCTTAGAAATTTCACCCAAATTAACATTTTTTATCCAATAGATTCAAAAAAGAATTGTTTTCCTATCAATTGGGCTACAGACTTAAATAAACTTACACTAAAAATACTTTACTCTAAATAATTACTTACCTAGTTATTAAATACAGTAAAAGAAATGAACATTTGATTCCTTTACATAAAGCTGCAAAATTGCTTTTTTAAGACATTTCTGTTTCTTGGTGTTCAAACTATGTTACCTCAAAATCATTAATGAAAAGAAACATCATAAAGTTTAAAGAAAAATTACAGAAAAAACTTTTTAGTGTCCGTTAAAAAAACAGGAAAAATTTAAATAACACATTTAAATAAATGAGCTCACTAAGTTAAATTTTAGTTCTGGAAGACCTGGAGAAAATGGATTAACCTATCCACATTGGAAACCATAGGTTAATTTCTCACTTTTTACATAAATTAAGAAGTAGAGATTGATATCTATGTGGAAATTTAATTTAGTGTAAGTTATAGCTATGCAGGTTATGTGAATATAAAGATTTTGAGGATTAAATTTTAATATACACAGCTGGGGTCAGATTATAAAACTAAATGAAAAGAAATGTTTCATGACTGTTAGATACAAAAAATCTATAATATATATATATATATATATATATATATATATATATATATATAATATATAATATAAATATAAAGTATAATATATAATATAAAATATAAATATATAATATAAAGTGTCTTTAAAATTTAAAAGGTATGTCCAAACTCTAATAAGTCATTGTATAACTAAAGAAAAGAAAACAAGTTCATATAAACATAGGTTCTGAAACGCTTTGTTAGCGATTTACAGCTGGCAAAAGTTTTTGCTTGGAATTCGTTTACCCCGGGGATATGAGGCCATGCTGACATTTTTAAGGGGTTAAGAGATAACAGTGATTAGCATCTCATGGTTTTTAACCTGAAAATTTCAATAAAAAAGGTCCCAGAATTGAATCTTTCTTCAAAAATGCGTTTTTCAGCTAAGGAAATCTATCCTTTTTTTAGTATTATAACGAATCATAACGGCAGGAGTAGCCTATTCTTAACAGTTTCTGTAGATAGTTTATTATAATCTATTATTCGACCTTAAACAGTTTTGTGGTTTAATCAGTTCTTAATAAAGAACTGACTTCATACAACCTCACAAAGTCTGATTGCTTCAGGTCAGGAAATTGTGGTGTAAATCACGGATCAGTGAAATGGCCACCACGACTTCGTGGCCTAATGCAATCACACTTTGTTCTTTAGGGTTGGGTGAAGTCCGAAATTTAAAACAATAGTGTAAATTATTATAGTTATTAGTAATAATATTAATATTATTTTGTATTATTAATTTTACATTATACATCAAACTTGCAGTTTTTTTTATTTAATTTAGAGGGTTGCTGAATATTGGAGTAAAATTCCTTATTACCGCAATTTAAATAAGTTAATATCTAATATTTTTGTTTGATGGATTTATAAAAGTCTTAAGTTTTGTATTATTATTGCAAACACAATAAGATATTAGAATGTGCAAGTGAATTAGTGTTATTAAATTACTCGTAGAAGTAATTATGTGCTTTACAACCAACCTGAATATTGTTGTTAATGATAACGAAGGCGAGAAAACCAAAGAGAGTTACGGTAGACCACATCTTAGCTGTTTGCTGGTTCGATTGCAATGTTCTCCAGCGACCGGTAATCCCCTTATCATATCAAAGATTCGTATCAGCATTCCTTGTCACGATCTAAATTAATTTACATAATCAATCGTAAAATCCGTTGCCGTTGAAATTCTATAGCCTCGTTTCCGACAAGATTCTGACATTGATCCGTTAATTAGAAGATATGTCATGTCATTTTTGTATTTTCATAAAAGTTTAATCGTTCAGTAAACCTTCCTTTTATTATAATTTCAAGGGTATTGTTATTGTGAAATTGAATTATTTTAATTTCTTTGTGATAACGTGTCCGAGATTAATTAGATCTCAATTATCTTTTTAACCTATTTAATAAACAACTTTTGACAGTCAAACTTAATATAGGAAATGAAGGCTGCATCTAATTAACCTAAACATCAGAAATCTAGCTTATTAAGAATAATTACTGATCATAGAGTACGAATAATTCGTTTCATCAGGTAACAGTATTTTTCTGTTTCATTTAGCTATATTTTACTGTTTCTCTTATTTCGTTAATTAATAATCTATTATTTTTATTGTATTATTACTTTTAATACCTATGATATTATTCCATTATTTATTACTAATTAATTAATTTTAGTGCATTTTATTTGAATAGAGGCTTCACCTATCCATGCATCTTCAAAACAGATCTGTTAGATATTTTCGTCATAATATTCTGAATATTTTTATGTTATCTGGAAGGGCCGGGTTTACTGCCCAAAAATTGGCGCAATTTTCTAATTTCGTGTTGTTCAGCATTATAATATTTCCTCTTTTAGTATTGTATATTTAAATCTGTGGGTATAATTATGTTTGAGGTGTTCCATGGTGACTGCGTGAGTGTTCTGAGAATTTCAGATTGTTATCTTTGAATATTTCATTGTTGGAATTCCTGACTGTTCCCCAAAGTTAAATTTCTTAAGTCCATATATGGGCTTCAAAATTACTTTGTATATTAGAATTTTGTTTCGATAGTAAAAACTTAGACTGCTTATCCAGCAACCAGAAAAGTTATTTATATTAAAAAGGTTCATCAGTTCATTTTTAAAGTGAGTGCGTGTTTGCCATGCAAGTCGTTTATCTAAAATCATTTCAAAATTATTAGCTGAATTAGAACGACCTAACTCAGCGTTATTAAAATGTAATGGTTCACCTCTTCGAAGAATATTTTTTACTTGCGTAAAACAAAAAATTGCTTTATTCGTTTTTAATCGATATGTCTTCTGCCAGTTTTGATAATTGTAAGCAAGATAATTAAACAAAAATTTATATTATGATATTTCGAATTTTTGTCAAAGTTAATTTTTCAGCTATTTACGTAGCCTTTTGCTAAGTATAACATTATAATAAAGCAGAAGTATAATGCAGCCTACGTTTTACGTTGTAGACTCCTAAAAATTACGTCTAAAAGTCTTTTTAATGTTATTATAAAATATTTTCTTACTCTTAATTACAAATTATGAACAAATAATTAAAATGTTTAAAATAATTTTTATTTTACAACAGCTACTGGTTTGGTCTATCGTTATAGTCATCGCCGCAAGTCAGCTGTTTGACGGCTGATGTACAGAGACGAAGGTCTCTTGGTTCAAATTCTAATGAATGTTGTTACTTCCATACGGATTTGAACAATTTACACTTTCTCAGAAATGGTTGGTATGAGTCTGTACAAGACTACATCTCATTTACACGTCATACTTATATTATCCTCATCACATTGGGTCATGGGGTTGCTTACTGTTTTAAATCGAACGGATTGCAACGTACACACATTAGGTTTAAAAAAGTTCTACAACAGCCAGTTAAAATTAATACTTAAAATATTATTTTTCTTAAAAAACCAAAAACAAATAAGATTTGTTAAATTTCTAAAAGATTTTATGATCCAAATTTTTTTAAATTTTTGTTACATTGTACAAAACGAATTGATACAGAAATAGCACACATATAGTTTACATATGCTTACTTTGTACCTATTTTGAGAAAAGTAAAGTACCGCCTATAGAAGAAACTGTGTTGAATATACCATAAATTTCAATATAGTAATTACAATTTTAAGGTGTGAAAAAATAAATTTATCATGAAATTAAAATATCGCTAATGTATATTGGGTGTGTTTATGTATACATGACTTTTATTTCATTGGGCTTACTTTAGTGTTTCCTATTGTTTAAGATAGCGTTATAACAATAACAAATATACAATATTGCGGCTACATAAGATCTCTTAAAACTTATTACAGTAACGTATAGATTTTTTACAGTAATAATAGAAAAGTAGGAGTGGAGTAATTTAGGAGATAAATTACTTTTGATAGATTTTACATAAAAGTAGACCTACTATTTACCTATTTACTTAAATGTAATTTAGTTATTTTTTATGTTACTTATTTTTTTTTTTGTTTTAGAGTCATAAGGAAGAACGTAATACCTATGTGTTATAACATTACGGTAAAAGTGAATAGAAGTTAATGATAAAATGTTATAGAATTTTAAAAATATATTTTTTGAATTTATTGGAGTGTGAATGTACAGACTAAAACGGAAATAAACTTTGGGGGGGGGGGAATTCAGAGAATCAATTTTATATCTTATCGTTGCAAACTGCCCACGCATTTAGAAAAACCTAACAGTAAGGAAATAATAATCTTTTTCTCTCAGATTTTTATAAATATCGTATTGTTTTTCTTAAAAAGCCTGTCGGTTTCTTACAGCCTAAATAAATGGTAAACAATAGAATTTATGCGTTGTTTTGTCACTTTAAAGTAAGTGAAAAGAATGTTTTTATTACAGTCGGTGAGTGTCGCCTAAATTGTCTAACAATGAGATGGCCACATGATTTGGGTGTGACGGCAATCATTTTTGGTATTTTTTATTGCAACTGTTGATTTCTTTTTGAAAATTGTAGGAATGTTTAATTGAAGGAACCTATTTGTAGTATGTGTTTGTTATGTGCACCAAGATGATGTGATTGTGTTGATTAATTTTGATTGGACTTCGGAAAAGTTCTATTGAATAAGTTACAAATAATAATCTATACCAAAAAAAAAAAATAACGTCTGTAAGTTCAAACTAGTATTGGTATGGAATTTAATTGAAATTAAATATGTATTTAAAGTTTTAAAATATTTTACAACAGTTATATCAATATATAAATTTAATTTATTTTACAGGGCTTTTACTCTTCTCTACACCCTGTTGACACTTTCACCGTTGCAGACAAGCATTCGCGTAAATAGAGAAAATAATTGTATAGAATATGATTTTACGATTTAAAGAATCGAATGATTTTTTACTGGAAACAGTTCAGCTGTCATTTACAGTAAAGTACTTAAAAATATTACATTGTATTTATAAAAACGTATTTATATGAGAGTGAGTATGCTTTGTAGTATCTCTTTTTTAATTCACCTCAAATGTGAGTGGAAAGTAAAGTGTTGTACAATAACAGTGCATTGGCTAACTAAAGAATGATATGTTGATGTTAACATCAATCATGTAAAGTAATTATTAAAGTAAAACTATTACACGTTTTCTGTTTAGTTTACTAACTTATAGTCTATTAGCCTATTATAAATATATAATATATTATACTATACTTACAAATTACTATTGTTACTATATTGTAAAGAGAATTTCATAATTATTTAAATATTACAATATGTAAGTGGTTCAACAAATAAAAATACTCTAATCATATCATTGATTTGAAGAAAGTATCTGTCAAGCTCTTTTGAGCAGCGGTAGAGAGTACTTAAAAGTCGATTCAGGCCTTTCAGTAAAAATCCTTAATACTTGCTTCTGGTGCTCCTTTTTGTGTAAGAAATAAAACCTTCCACAACGATTTCAAAATTCCAAAAGTAAAGAAACTAACAGCGATCTTCTATAGTGAATTTTGCGAACGACAAGATAACCATTTCAAATAACTAGCCCGCGACCTGACTACAAGGAACTTCCCAACTGTACAACGTCTATGAAGCAGAAATCTCTTGGTCTGAATTACGGAAAACATTCATAGTTTTAAATGGAGAATGTACCACTGGGTACCTTTTGTCTTGAAAGTAAAATTTCCGACCACCCGTTAAATTTAATATCATCATACGGAAATTGTGCATTTTAAAGTACCGTAATAAAATTAAGACTTGCTATTTGTACAAAAATGACATTTATTATTGGGAATCTAATATTGATGAAGTGACCATTAGGGAAAAATAGTTTGTGCCAATGTATAAATTGATCTAAATCAGATGATTTAAATGAATTTGATAAATTTGGCTGGTGCGTGGGTAATCGAGATAGTATCATATCTAAGAGCGGTTTTTCATTTTCCGTAAAGAGTACATTTTTGTTAGAGGCACCAACCAAATAACTGCACAATAGAGATAATACATATATTTACTCCAAAAATGAATTTTGTTTCTGTTATGTAATAAAACGGTGTATGTTTAGATTGAAAATAATACCTAGGATTATTCTGAATTTTGTGAGAAGATAAGATTCAGAAAGCAATATATCAATAACAAAGTAATAAATAGTATGAATATTTGGAATTAAGAGCATTGTATCGATGTCATATAGTCTAAGTATAACAACAATAGCAGGATTAAACTCCTCAATTGAAAGAAAGGTTATACTAGGATCAAATACACCTTAATACAACGGTAGTGAGCAGTTATATTGCTTGTGGAGGCGTTAGTAGATATATTTTGTAAATTTATACTTAGTAGACATAGTGTTAAACTAAGCTGTTTAAACAAACCCCTACTTATTCAGGAAGAAAATACTTTAACAAATAACCACAAACTTTAAAAAGTTGTGGTAATCTGTATTTGTTTAAAAAGTTAAAAAAATTATCGAAATAAAATTGTATTGTTTTATTTATTTTATTTAACGTTTCTTTATAAATATTATTTTTTTATTTAAAAATAAATACATTTCTAAGTAAACGCTAAGATAGATTACTGTAAAATATTGGGCAAAAATTTATTAGACGACACTTTCGTTGAAGTAAGTAGGTAAGTAAATAAGTAAGTAGTAGTTACTTTTATCTCAACTTGTCCTCTTTGGTCTTCTTGGTGCAGTTAAAAAATAAAATTCATTTTTATAAAGGCTTTGCCACTCCTTCGGTAACCATCATTATATCATATTATATTACATTAAATAATTAAAAATAAATATAGTATCAGACAATTTTGATGGTGTAAACAAGTGCTTGACTGCAAAACTGAAGCTTCTGTATTCAGTTTCAATCAGAAATTTTAATGTCTTTAAATACCAGAGCAGTCTAATTTAAGACTCGGAGTTAAATTTAAGAGAAAAATAAAATTTCAAGAAAATGGTAATTAATTGGGTTAAACGAAGTGTTAATACTTGTGTGTTGTTTAGGTCATCAGCCGAGAGACTGGTTTGAACTTCTAGAGGCTTTATTAAATAAAACAATGAATGAGGAGGTTTAAAATTATATTTGTTTAGAAACCTCTTTGAATAAAATTTCAAATTCTTTTTAGGCTCTGTTCCACTAATTTTTTTCGATAAATTTTTCACTTCTACTTCAACAGTACAAAAGCTCGAAGTACGGATCAGTAGCAGTATTATCATAGCTTAATAGTGGGAATTTCACAGCTTCATGGTTTTTTAAAAAGTTGTTTATTTGCGTTTTGAACATGCAAAAGGTAAAAACAGGCTATCGATATGAGGACGGATTAATGTATTTTATCGATATACCCTCTAATTCCATGGAATAAAATCACTACAGTATGAAACAGTCAATCAAAATAATATAATAGAATGTTGATTCAATTCGATATCGGTGATTGCTACAACAAATTCTAATAAATACTATTAAAATCTGATACAGTCTATTCAAAGGTAATTTTTGCATTAAAAATATTATGTTGTTTTATTAGGTATTAATAATTATTCTTATTTAAAGCTATTATAAATTACGGAAAAACCTATAATTGATATTTATGACCAGTGTTACTAACAAAATATAACAATGTTGAATGTATTTTCCAAAATATATAATATTCTTACACCATTACAATTTAAATATTTGTTTTTCATCTCTATTTTGAAGTGTATGTAGGGTACGAGATGAGAAATTAACCCATAACTCTATAGTTTATACTTAGGTACTTACTTAGTAATTACGTACTTAATGAAGTAAGTACAAAAGAGGAAATGTATAATTTACGTTGTGTGTAAGAAAATGGTAATTAATTGGGTTAAATGAAGTGTTATTACTTGTGTGTTGTTTAGGTCATCAGCCGAGAGACTGGTTTGAACTTCTAGAGGCTTTACTAAGTAAAACAATGAGTGAGGAGGTTTACTTGCCTTTTCACTGAGTGGAAAAGTATGCTTATCAACATGCCAGGCCTTTTGAAAAGCATCTACTTTCCACCCTGCAAATGACACCTTCACTTCATTCACCACAGGGTCTGGCTGTATAATGATCATTACTCTGAGACGAGATATCTCTGACTAGATTCTTTTACACCTGTACCTCTTCTCTGTTGTTAAATGCTTCAGTAATATAATTAACTGACCATTTGATAAGAAATAGAATTTTTTTGTAGCCCTGGAAATAGCAAATCGAGTGCAAATAATTTAAACCTTCAAGTAGCTGTTATGGGCATTGTTAATACTTCGGTTTTATATTCTTGACATATCTTTGACACTTTTGAAGTTTTGATGAACAGAATTCACAAAATAAAACAAAGTATGCAGTTTTTTTAAATCCTAGTCGGAATCGAACACAGAATACTTTGCGGTACAAACAAGGTTCTACCATTGCCTCAGTAGCGCAGCCAGGCAAAATTTGTCTGTTTTCTGTGTGCGTTTTGTACAGAAATACATTTACAGTATACGATATGTGGCTATTTAATAACGAGACTGACATTGTAAAAAATTTTATTTTTATTTTATACATAATCACTTATTGTCACCTTTAATTTACACTCCTTCTCTATCCCTACAACGCTCCATGCGAATTTTCCATTGTTGGAAACAGTGCTGGAAGTCATTTTCTGTTAGTTTCTATAGGACACGTGCCGCTTTCTCTTTTACAGCTTCCACAGACTCAAATCTTGGCCGTTTTAATGCAGTTTTTACCTTAGGGAACAGGTAGAAGATAATATGTGATACAACGTGTTTTTTTACTTATGATCTGGAAATGAAGCGCCAATCCATGCACTGGAAGAGCCAAACTTCACCGAGAGCCAAAAAAGCTCGAATGAGCAAGTCAAAATTTAAAGCAATGATGATTGTTTTTTTTGATATCCATGGGATTATGTACCTTCACTGGGTTCCTGAAGGTCAAACAATTAATCAATATTACTACCTTGAGGTACTTTCTAAACTACGTCTAAGAGTAAGGAAAAAACGCCCCGAAATGTGGAAGGACAAATCATGTGTTCTCCACCAAGACAATGCGCCAGGTCATTCCACGTTATCTGTCAAGAGGTTCCTAGCCAAGTCCAGCATCTCAGTGTTAGAACATCCACCTTATTCACCAGATCTTGCACCATGGAACTTCTACCTGTTTCCCAAGGTGAAATCTGCATTAAAAGGAACAAGATTTGAGTCTGTGGAAGCTGTAAAAGAGAAAGCGGCACGTGTCCTGAAGGAGCTAACAGAAGATGACTTCCAGCACTGTTTCCAACAATGGAAATTCGCATGGAGCGTTGTAGGGATAGAGAAGGAGTGTATATTGAAGGTGACAATAAGTGATTGTGTATAAAATAACAATAAAACTTTTTACAACGTCAGGCTTGTTATTTAATTGCCACATTTCGTATGCACTATTATAAATCATAGAAATTCAACATAATCTCAAGATTTTACATACGTACATCCAACAATTAAACTATCAGCGTAAGAATAAAATTAATTTACTTATTTTATAACTAATTTAGTATTTTTTACCCTTGTATTTTTAAGACAATGTCAATACAATGAGTGATTAACTAACTCTGTTGTAATTTGTCTTATTATAGACGATAGTAGTATTAATGGGCTAATGAATTACTGACTGCATTTCAATTGTACTATTATTACGGATAATCATAGTAATAATGGCTTATTAACATATATTATGCAAACATAAATTGTTCCATGAATAATGTTAGATTCATACTCAGTTTGCATATTGGCATGTACAAGTATTATATTCATAAGTCACTAAATTGTAATAACTTAAAAGGTGTTCACTATTGTAATGTATAATAGTAGGATTGTTTGTAATTGTTAAGGTGTATTTTTAGCGTTTGGTATATACGTAACATCTCCACCAAGTTTCAGCTATCTTAACTAGTCTGTAACTAAATTATTAAGAAGTAATTCTTCTAGTTGAACTATAAAAAATAACATCACCGAAATTCACCCATCTAACTCGTCTGGAGTTGAGTAAACAAAAATATTGGTTTAGGGTTGAACACCACTTTCATCCCCTAAGAGGTACATTTTTAAAATGGTTAAGAAGTAATTTTTGTAGTTTAGCTATAAGTAATATCTCCACCAAGTTTCAGCCATCTAGGTTGTCCGGAACTTAGTAAACAGAAAATATCGGTTAAAGGAATGAGAATTCTTTTCAACCCTTTAACGGAACAATGTCCAACACTTACGTTTAACTTTTCTATTTAAAGGAAATATTCTCTCGAAATTTCAGATATCTAGCTATTGTGCAGGTAGGAGAATTAGTGATGAGTCAGTCAGTCACTAAGGGCTTTCCCATTAGTATACACAAATTAAAATTTCATTTTTTTATTTATGGTTACATCAGCATAGTCATTAGAGAACATGTTGGGTTTAGGTAGTAACTGAGCTAATAAAATTTTACAAGTTTTCCATCTCTAATCGGGAATCAAACTCAGAATCTTTATGTCAGTAATCTGTTGGCATTAAATCGAATGGCTCAGAAGTAAAAATTTAAGAAGGAATTTTAAATATTGAAATACAGTATAATCTCGATGGGTAGGACCCCTTGAACCCGAATTTGAAAAATCCTGACTGATTAAAACCAAAAATAATTTATAAAATTTTAAGAAATTGTATCACAATCACACAGACCAGTAAAAATAAAATATTGTTTTGAAAAAGTAGCACTTAATAGAGCTTATTTAATATTTTGGTGCGTTGGAAATCGCATGTTAGTGAAGTTACTCACTTAATGGTGAGTTACTAAAGGCGGTTGGAATTTGTAACTCACAAGTACTTAATGTTGATTTCCTTTAAAAAATACTATATAGTAATTCTGCTTATAGTTGTTAACCTCAGGGTTCGTTTAATAAACTGGCGCTTCTCCTGAATTCAATAATATTTGTATTTTTTGGATAGCTCCAACCTTTCAAAACCTTTGAAACAAGATTAAAGTCCACCCTTTCTCAGTTTGCTCCTACTGTAAACAAATAATGACGTCACTGAACATGCGCATTATATAAAAATGTGTTCACACTGATTAAAAAGTAACAACAAAATACTTTTAATAGTATTTTTATAAATGAAATTATTAGGCCTACATCATATCATGACTGATGTTTTAAGTACTTTAAGTACTTATAATTTAAAACATAGATAACTTAATACGAATACGACATCCATAAAGTCTTTTATCCTAGCGTGCACCTGTAGTAGCTGGCTTTGGTTTGTTGACAGTAGGAGCAAACTAAGGACGGCTGAACTGTAAATTAATTGCTCTATTTTTATTAGGCACTACTGACAGAAAACTCTTAAGCTCTTAAGCATAGAAGTAGTATAGGTTGCTTCAGGGTAGTTACCCCTTCTTACCATTTTGGCTTACGTAGTTTAAAGAAACACACTTTAGTTTTTCTGTTCAACGTACAAGAAATACTGCGCCGAATTTCGGTTCTATAGATGATCGAGATGTTACAGAATTAGTGATAAATGAGTCAGTCAGTGAGGGGTTTTGCATTAAAATTATCGTGGAATTGTCAATACCAAAGTGAATTCGTAGATAATATTCCATATACATTGCGTCAACAAGTTATAAAAATGTTTTACGGTTGGTGACAATAAAGAACTAAAATAAATCCAAATTTTTCAAAACAATTTGTTTTTGTTTTACGAATGTCTAGATATTGTAAAGTATTACACATTCTTAGTTTTATCTAGTTGATTATTTAAAGAGCGAAGAATTCATGTAACTTCTACCGAAGAATTGAGTAAGTTACATTTTGTTACGTCACATTAGTGTATTTCCTTAAAAGCATTGACCATGAAATTGTTCTACAAAGGCCATTTTTTATGTTGACCTCAACAAAACCCATTTTAGCCGACCCATTTCACGTTAACGCAACGCAAATGGTGGGAAGGCCGGCATGTCGAAATGAGGTGTACTGTAGAGTAGCCGAAGCCTTATTTTGATGTACTTGTCACTTTTAAAAGAGAAGTCTCAAGCAGAAAATCACATTACGAAGCAAATCTCCAGTTAAGATAACGGATAGACGCCTACAATTTTATTGTTCTCGTGTGTTAGTAATCGTAAAATTATACAGGGTTATCATAAAAGAATGGTGCGGTTTCGAACATGGTTATAAAGAAAAACCGAATTACTTACAGTTAATGTTATTTTATTCATCTAATTTGTCGTCTCAAAAATGTGTTTTTTACATAATTAATAAATTTCAATATGTGCGCCCATAGTCGCTCGACAAATGTCCAAACGATACTCAACTTCTCTCCAAACATTCGTTAACATTTCTTCGGTTATGGTTGTCATTGCTTCATTAATCCTGTTTTTCAAGTGATTTAGGTCGCAAATTTTTTGTGAATAAACAACGCTTTTGATGTACCCCCGCAATAAAAAATCACAAGGTGTCAGGTCTGGACTCCTTGGAGGCCACAGCATAGGTCCTTGCCGGCCTATCCATCGATCTCCAAATTTTTCGTTCAAAGCATCCGTGACCAATGCACTGAAGTGTGGGGGACCGATATCTTGTTGGAAATGAAGTTGATGAATGTTTTCGAGTTCATCTAGCTGAGGAAAGCAATAATAACTCAAAAACATTCATTAACTTCATTTCCAACAAGATGTCGCTCCCCCACACTTCAGTACATTAGTCACGCACGCTTTGAACGAAAAATTTGGAGATCGATGGATAGGCCGGCAAGAACATATGCTGTGGCCTCTAAGGAGTCCAGACCTGACACCTTGTGATTTTTTATTGTGGGGGTACATCAAAAGCGTTGTTTATTCACAAAAATTCGTGACCTGAACCACTTAAAAAACAGGATTAATGAAGCATTGACAACCATAACCGAAGAAATGTTAACGAATGTTTGGGGAGAAGTTGAGTATCGTTTGGACATTTGTCGAGCGACTAAGGGCGCATATATCGAAATTTATTAATTATGTAAGAAAATTGTTCGAGACGACAAATTAGATGAATAAACAATATTAACTGTATGTAATTTGGTTTTTCTTTAAACCATGTTCGAAACCGCACCATTCTTTTATGATAACCCTGTATTTTAAAAATCACTTGTTCCAATAGCTACATAAACGAAAATAACGCTAGGTAATTTTCACAACTTACCAGAAGTTTTAGAACACAATATAATTTATTACATACACAATTTTCATATAACATTAAATAAATGTTACAAATTGTTTTATAAATTAATTCGTTTTTCATATAATAGGTTTTTAATCTATGATAGTTTCGTTTAAAATGCAGAATGATACCTCAAATAGTATCCGATGATGCACGGAGTTATTTTTTTAAAAAAGAGTGTTCTGGTCTGTTTTAAATGTTTAATATTTCAGTTTATAAAAACTGAAATATTACGAGCTTCATGTTACAAAAAGCAAAATACATAGTCGTTGACCTGTTTATCAGGACTGATGAAATAAGTTAGTTTTACTAGAATTAAAAATTCATATTATATTTTTTTACATTTAATCGTACTTTTTCATTTATTCAAATGAAGTATAATTTAAAAACTTTTATAATAACAAAACTTACGATCTCTTTTTCCTGCAGTGAGATATTTTACGAATGATAGAAAATGAGTTATTTCTTCATTATGCGTAGGCCTATATTAAGAAACTCACGTACCAAATTGTAAAGTATATTATAAATTTAAACTATACGACTTTTTGTCAGTTAGGGAGTATGATAAAGAATACAACTGGTTAATGCACCAATAAATTTTTTACATTTTCTATTGTATTGTACGACTGTCATATTTAAAGTACGAGGCTCGTTCATTTTAATATTTTTTAAATTTTAAGTAAAGTGATTTTAAGACGGTTGTTCAACCAAAAGTAACATAAGGAAATACTTTTCGAACTAAATCAGAAAACAGTAGATAGATGAAATACCCAAAATACACGTAGTAAGAAGAATAATTACACTTGCATAATTAAAAAAAAATCTTTAAGGGAAGGGGTGAATCCTATTTAAAGAGATGGTCTACCAAGAGAACCGATATTGATAACAAAGAAAAAGAAAAGGTTTTGCTTTTCCGGAGATTTGATGAGAAGGCCAGACGATAGATACCCTAGTCAGTGTTTAACACTTAACTATACTCTATCCCATGGAACTGTGCAGCACGTCATAAATGTTTTAAAATTGTAACTGAACTTAGCGCGGTCCATTCGAGTTACAAAAAACGTTCTTTGCTTATCAGATAAAACTTGCTATATATACTAATTGAAACATTCGCGTATACTAAATACAAAATACGACAGTTCCAGTAGAAAGAATTCATACAGTAGGCCTATTATAAAACATCAGGTCTGCGCCGGTTGTTTTGACTGAAGGCGTTGGTAGAATGAAACATGATTACTCGTGTTTTTTAACAGTATCAAATCAGGCACGCAGGATTTTGTTCCGGGGCTGGGCTGACTCTGTTTTTGTTTTACGTCGGACTTTTATGAACATTGTTAGTACTAATATTTTTAGGACTAATAAATAAAGTAATACTAGACAGTACTAAACAATACAACACTAGATACTACATAGTGATTTTTTAGCCCTATTACCCAATATTTAATGTCTGATAATATTTTTCTAAGAAAGGGAAATTTTGTTTTGTGACACAAAGTTGGTAGCCCTAATCAACCGGTAACGATACGGCAGTGTGAGTTCATGCTTTTAAGCTGTGTAAAACTGTATGTCGTGTCCGGTCGTGTTACGAACAGAATGTTGAAGAATACTTAATATAACAAATAATATTATTCAAAATCAATAAATAATTACTTTATTTTCAACTGTATTCTTGTCCCATAAACTATATTATCATCATATAAATATTTTATATTAAACATGTATTCAATTAGTTTAACAATATGGTTTTACAATTTTTTAAAGTGTCTTGTAAATTATCCGTACAACGTTTCTTCTTTGCAAACAATAAATATGATAATACATAAATCCTCATCTAATATTGTCATTTATGTATTTCTAATATATTAAATATATATAATCTTTACAATTAAGCATCAATGTGAAGACCTCCTCCTTCCTTTCAATCTCCAGGCCCCACTCAATAAAACATTTTTATAAAATTCTTTAACAACCTACCTACTAGCCCCTAGCAACCCATCTTTGTTTATCTCCTTTTAAAATTAAATTATTTTTTATTATTCTATTTCCACGAGCTGGGTCTATTTACATTTACTTCAGACCAAAACATAAACAAAGCCAGCTGTCAATGATTTTGAATCGTCACAATGTCTTTTACGCTAGAACAACGGGTTTTCATTCTTGAACAATATTTTTCTACGAAATCGTGCGCGAGTGTAAAAGAATCTTTTCAAATGAAATTTGTTGGTGTTCATCCACCAGAAAAATGTCAATTTCGAGGCTAACAAACCGATTTCGAGAGACAGGCAGTGTTTGCGACAGAAAACGTAATGGTCGACCAACTCTCTTGACAGATGACTTTTTAAAGAATGTGAAAACAAAATTGCTTAATTCTCCACGGAAAAAATTACGAAAACTTTCCTGGCAAGTTGGTTTGTCATATTTGAGTGTTCTGAAGCTGCTAAAAAATTGAAATTGTATCCGTATCGTGCACGATTAGTCCAAGGAGCTTCAGCCTCCAGATTTAAACAAGCGATTAATTTAAACGTCATCTGTCAAGAGAGTTGGTCGACCATTACGTTTTCTGTCGCAAACACTACCTGTCTCTCGAAATCGAATTTGTTAGCTTAGAAATTGACATTTTTTCTGGTAGAGGAACACCAAAAAATTTATTTTGAAACAATTCTTTCACACTCGCGTACGATTTCGTAGAAAATATTCTTCAAGAATAAAAACCTGTTCTAGGGTAAAAGACATTCATTACACGACCGGACTCAGCACAAAATTTTACGCAGCTCAAGAGAATCAACTCACACTGCTGTTATCTTTACCGGTTGAGTAGGGCTACCAACTTTGTGTCACAAAACAAAATTTCCCTTTCTTTGAAAAAAATTACAAGACATTAACAATTGGGTAACAGGACTAAAAAAAATCACTCTGTAAATACTAGATACAAAATACAGTATTACAGTGATACAGTAAATACTTAATGGGTTGATAGATAAAAACGCGCGATTAAGGAATGCTAGAACTATCGGGAATCAAACCAAGAACCCGTAGCGTATTAGTTCTCTATGAAATTTGGATTTTCTTTTTGGATTGGGGCTGAAGCTCCCAAGCCCTTCCCTACGTAGGCCTACTGTATGACTGGAATTCCGTATTCAGAGAATCCCGCTATAAGTGTAATTCCGTTAAAATTTTTATCCGTGTAATGAGAAAAGCTTTTTAAATAAAAACTATTTATCGGTGGCTGTATTTTAACGAAAAGACTTTCTAAATGGAAAGGAAATGATTAAAAGATTTAATAAACAGAAGTTTTAATCAAAATATTTATTAAAAAATTGTGATTGAAACAACTACATCTATTTTCTTACTTTTTACCTGTATTTAGTGTTTTTACTGCGTATTTGGAGTGACCTTTTCAATTTCTATTTTTTACTCCAATTTTTATCTCTGCATTGAAGTTTTCATTCGGATCTCTTACATTGTAACCTTTCATTCCTGTGTCTGCAATATCAAATATCTGTTTTGGTAATAAGTTTACAACGTCCAAAACCGGATTTCCCTGAGCATTACTGTTTTGAATAGTTCTACTAATGGTTCCATCCAGAAGATAAGTTACTGGAGACACAATTGAAGATATTAATCCACCCCTCATATTTGTTTCTGGCACAAATCTTTGGAACCCAGAGTCGAATTCGGCTTTAATATTGGAATCCGTTAATAATGATTGCCTCTCTTCAAGGTCTTTTCCTGGCTTTAAATCTCGTTCTAACTCTGCAGAATCATCATAATCCTCAGTAAATTTTTGTGACTTCTTTTTTTTCTTGGGTTTTGATTTTCCTTTATTTCGTTTAAGTTTAATTCTAATATTTTCATATGGGTAATCAGAATCATAATACTCATCGTTATCACAATAATCGTAAACGTCATAATCACATTCATCCGATTCTAAATACCTGATCTTCTTGGATGGAATTTTTGAATGGCTCTTCTCGTTTTTTTTGGATTCGTCAATAGTTGGTTTCGGTTCATCTTCTGGCCCAATAAAAGTACAATGCGTTGAAGAACATTCTCGGCATTTGTAGACAAGACCAAACGGAATTCTCATTTTATACATTTCGGAGTGTTGTCGCTCAAAATCAAATTTTATTCGATCATCACGGAAGAAACTCGGTATTTCATCAGGTGTTTTTAGAAATGGCATTTCATTACTCATGAATTCTGAACATATGGTTTCCGCCATTCCTCGTATGTTCATTTTTTCTGTTAGTACTATGTTCATTTTATCCTCCCAATCTTCTCTCTGTGATGGAAATGCTCTAGCTGACATTCCAAATTCGAAATTATCTTCTTCCGATGTGCCTGTTAATAAAATCTTTTTACTATCTTCGGTAAACTCATTTTTTACTTCTTCTTCTGAGTGTGGTTGTACTTCCACTGTTATGGTCTCATCGGTTTCATTTACGTACATATGTATTAAATCATAACCATCTACTGATCGGTAACTTATATTGTAATTATCTGCTGATTCAGAATTGTCGAATTCTAAAAGAAGGTTCTCAAATTCCTTTAAGGTTTCCGTTATATTACTCTGCATTTTCATAAAAAAATGTTTTATATAACTTATGTTATCAATTTCTGCCGACAGAGATTCTGTTTCCTCACTAGAAATGTTAAGGCTATCCTTTCCCCTTCCTTCTAATTCAACGTCTTCTTCCATTAAAATATCTTCTAAATAATAGGATATTTCCTCATAACTTTCTGATACTTCATAAAAATCGTCTATTGATGATGACATCATTTCAGAATCAGACGATATTGGTTTAGTTGTAGATAACTACAAAAAGAAAAATTCTGTGATTACAATCAATGCACATTAAAATAAAAGAATCTCGTATCAATTACTGTATTATTATAATAAGGGAAGAGTAAACAACAACCCCGGTAATCCGAAATAATCGGGGCTAGGACCTGTTTGTATTTCATAACGTTCGTATTATCCGAAAAAAATAACAAAAAATAAACCAAACATAGCTAAATTTGTGTAATTGATAATGAACTAGAAAAATTGTTTTACCAGTAACAAATTTATTTTGTACGAACGTTTTATTAAGAATTAATTACGTTCGTTTTCTGAACAGAAATCTTAATCATTCTTTTAATATAATTTTTATGTTTAGAAGACTATTAAAAACATTATAAAATTACTTAATTTTTAATTTAAAAATGTTTCGCACGTGTTAGGAATGTTAAAAAAAATATAAATAAGTTTGGATTATCCGAAATTTCAGATAAGCGGGATTGTTGTGTATTTTTTCGTAACTTAATTAAACTAGCGCAAAAATTTATGAAGTAGTAAATCTAGATGTTGTAAACCTTACTAGAAATGTTAATCATCATATTTACCTAAACTGATTACTGGTAAACGTTTCTTCATTAGCAATTACAAGAAATTATATCGTACATTTTCGCTACTGTCTGGCTGCATAAAATGACAGATTGTTTGCCAAAAACCTTCCTTGATGATGATGCAATATTTTTCCAGCGCCTCATAAACATGATATAGGCCCTACATTTATTATACTGTTTTGCGTACTGTAGTGCTATTTCCAGCACTTTTGCTGCAATAAGTGAACATGCAATAAACCGCTCCGTGTATATACTTCACCACTTTCTTTTGGCTTCACTGGAGTCCGGCATAATAACGGGAACTATTTCTTCATCTGTAATTAAAGATCTTTATTGTCAGCCCTCAGCCACTTGTAAACAGCAACTTTGTATGCATTTTCACAGCCAACACCATTCGATAATGCGTGGGTAATATTAAATTTAGCTATTTTTGATGAGATTTTGTTATTATGTACAATTTTTGGTTATCTGAAAACTTTTAAATCTGAACAGGTCCCAGTTTCAATTAGTTCGGATTACCGAGGTTTTGTTCATTAACGATGAAATGTACGGACAATTACATTTATTTATACCTAGTAAGTATTTTTATACTTGTTCATTTCTAAACATAATGTTGTTGTTTAGGTCATCAGCCGAAATGGTGGTTTGAACCTATAGAGGTTTTATTGAGTAAAATGAGGAGTGAGGTGGTTTGCCATTGCTTTCCTCACTGAGTGAAAAAGTACGCTTATCAGCATGCCAGGCTCTCTGAAAAGCATATATTTTCCACTCCGCAAATAATACCTTCACTTCATTCACCACAGGGTCTGGCTGTAAATAAAATTTATTATTGTCAGAGATGTTAACTTTGATTAGTGTATTTTACACCTCTACCTCTTCTGTTCTTAAATGATGCAGTCATTTAATTGGCTGACCATGTGATAAGAAACAGAACTGATTATTTTAGCCCTGCAACGAACAGACTGAGTGTAAATAATTTGACACTCCACCTGCCTATTACGGGCAGTCTAAACGTAAGAAAATACGAAAAAAATTACATTTGTTGTATTTTAATGATAATCATAACAATAAAAATAATATTCCTAAGTTACAAGAGAAGGACTCATTGAGTTGGTGTAGGGGTAAAGTCATCGCCGCGAGTCAGCTGATTAACAGCTGATTTTTGCTCCATGGTTCAAATCCTAGTAAAGGTAGTTACTTTTATACGGATTTGAGTACTAGTCAGTGGTTACCGGTGTACGTTGGTGTTGGAGTACAATTAACCATCACTCTGAGAAATGGTTGGCCTGAGTATGTACAAGAATACATATCATTTACACGTTATACATAGGCCTATCATCTTCTTTTCATTAGTACATGGGATTGTTCATGATTGAACAGACTGCAACGTACCATTAGGGATTAAAGAAACCAAAAAAATCAGCAGTCGCGGGACTCACTGACAGAAGTGACTACTTAATTAATAAATTAACAAATTAATTAAAAAATATTTTTGTAAATTAATTAATGGTAATTGTTTCCATGGTAATTGTTGATATCCGAGCGTGACGTGACAGCAAACCAAAGATTTTTCCAGTGCAAAAACACAGCTCAGGGCGTGCCAAAAGAAGTAGTCACTTCAAAAAAAGTTTCGATGTTGGTTCCTTACATGATATATAAAGAAAAAAAGTTCCTACAAACATCCGACTAAAAACTCTTCGTATTCTGTATGACCTCCATTTTTATTTATTTTTTTGTAGAATGTTTAAACATACCATTATAGAATTTGGTGCACGGATACGTAACGACAATGTACACATATTAAAAGTTTTAAAATTTTATCTTAGAAAAACTTAGAATTGCAATCATTTAAAATTTTTAATCAACGTTTTTTTAGTTAATTTAAAATCGTACTAACAGCCTGGTCATTGGCGACTACTCTGGGTTATCAAACTAGAACGGTGGGTTTACCGTGTTATATTTCCAAGCTTTAACTGGGAACGAACCTGGGATCTTCTGATAAGTAGGATAGCAATTTAATCACTAAGCCATAGAGGAGGTCTTTTAATGATTAGTTTCGTAGATTAATATCACCGAATTACTAAGTAAAGTCATCCATTTTCTACCAGGGCCTACATTTGGAATCGTCGGATGTTCATTAAAAATAAATATATGCCTTGGCCTTCTTTGCTTCAAACGAGAAATTTCTGAGAATTTACTTTGATTTCATATCGTAACTAAATATTTTTAAGTTTAATTGTTAAATAATAACAACCGCATAGTACACTAACCATTGGGGCCAAAGAGACTGCCGTAGTTGTTGTCATGCTTTATAGTAATTTTTCCACATTGGGCCACTTAAAACCACGTAAAATAGCGTTAGATTCTTTGCTGCCCACACTCAGCATTCTTTTGCTGTAGGCAATTCTCCTTTCTTCTTTCTATCTAGTGTTCTGCTTCTGTTATTCGTGCAAGCCCTTGAATTCAGCATTTAGTTGTCTAAATTTGGTTTGGTCCATTATATTTCTCAATTTATTCCAGTTTTCTTTGTACCCATTCTGACTTCTTTAAACCATTTATCCGATACCTTAGGTTTATTGCTTAATGTCTCAACATCTATTTTGTCAACCGTTTATTATCTGTTTTGTACTACAGGTGCAAGTAGAATTTTAGTCATCGTTTTCTCATCTTTTCCATTATCGGTTCTTCTCACTCGTAGCAAGTATTATTATTATTTATCAAAGAGATATTTTTTGATTCCTAGCAAATTATTTTTTAATATAAGCGTTTTTTATGCTGAAAACTGGTCCAAAAATAAAGTTGGTTTAATGTAAAAAAATGTCCATAGCTTGGGGGTTGTAACCGAATTTAAACAAATATGTTTTTTTGTTTCAAAATAAATGCTAGATATCCTATCTAGTACGACATTATTTTATAAAACATATATTATGAGATAGATGATAAAAATTTAAATAACTCAAATTTAAATAATATTTTAAAGGTAGATTTTGAAACACTGAGTCATTAAAGAATGATTACGTCAATTACGTAAGTAGTAAATTTTATTAACGTTATCAATTCAGGAGATATTAATTCCTCTTTAAAAAAAGCAAAATGACGGCCAAACAACGAACAAAAAAATGTTTAGACTTAAGCTCTACGTTTGAAGGAATATTTTCTTTTATTTTAGTGTAAGGAAACAAGATTTTTCGTACTTCACTAATACTGTGTATAAAAATATCTACCACTATTGATCACGATTAAAACAATATCTAATTGGTAAATAATGACTTGTTATTTAACCGATATAAAAATATGTAAAAGAATTGTAGATTATTTAAAAATTAAATTATATGAAAAAATGCTAATTCAGAAAAAAATTGATTAAGACGAAAGTAATAAAAAACAATTAAAACAGGTTTAAATTTAAGCCGTAAAAATTAATGAATTGTTCATACCATCACTAACAATGAAACAGCTAAGCAAAATTTTCTTCTAATATTTTAATAACCTGAACCTTTTAAACACTCGATGAACAACAAAATTATTTTAGAGATGACAGTCAAACTTCTACTAACGGACACTTCTGTATTACGGACAATTCCTAATAGCGGACAATTTTAAAAGTCCCGGCATTTTCCTGTAAGACACAATACTAAAATATTTCCTAATAACGAACCCTCCACATCACGGACGCAAACAGTTAATTTGTATGGTTTTGAAAATTCAATTTTTGGAGAGCGGACAAAACTTGTCTACAAAAAAATGTTAGTACAGTGTATGGAATACGTTGTAGACAATCTTTGTTCGTAATCAGGAAATAGCAATCGTAAACATCATCCAACATGTACTACTACATAATATGCATGCACACAAAATCTTCATATCAGAAAAAATATGCGTTTAAAAATATTGAGTGCATAAGTGGTTAAATTTATAAATAACATGCGTTCTTAAAAACAAAAAAATGATTGTATTAGGCCTACTACTATAGGTATTGCGTAAATTGTGTAATCAACTTATGTATAATCCTGGAATACAAAAATAAGGTATGTTGGATTACTTGTAAGTACTGTACATGCATGCATATTTTTTATATTACATAGTAGATAATACGTTTCTTTTTTGGTAATTTTATATACATGTACTATATACAAAAAATTTATGTATAAAAATATATTTGTTTTTCATTGGATAAACGTTCGTAGTGTGTATTTTATATATTCTTGTTAAATACGTTATATTACGCAATACATAATGTAAATACAGAAAATTGTATAGTAAACATATTTCTCATTAGCGGACACTTCTTAATAGCGGACAAATTTTTTGGTCCCGCGAGTGTCTGTTTTTCAGAAGTTTGACTGTATATAGATTAAAATAAAATATAGCTTGTCACACAAAACATAGCTACAACATTTACGTTTATTGGGACTACATTTTCTGGTGTTTTGTATGCAAGTAACTTTTTATGAAATTTGGTGCAGTTTAATTTGACTATGTTTTTACTCCGTGAGTTTCCTGTCATAAAGTGTAAACAAAACGGTCCATATAGCTTAAGTTAACTGATTTCTTTTACTTATTTTTCTTTTTTTCTTATAGGATAGTTCTTGAGATACCATACATTTACCAAAAAAAGAGAAAATTAGATAGGCCTACTACCACAGAAAATGAGCAGAACTTTATTATTTTAATATTTTAAATATTGAGATTATTTTTTAATTAAACTGATTTAAAATGCAAGCGTTACAGTTCTGCATTGGCTCTTTCGTAATTTTTTACTCTGAAGTTACGCAGTAGCCTAACTCTTATTAACACTTTTAATGCGAGGCCCAGAATTTACTGCAGTTGAGAGCCAACGCGGTGTACGGTGCTCAGCATATACTACCTCCTATTCTAAATTCTTTTGTCCGCTGTATTCTGTTTGCAAGGAAGATCGATTCACTTTTGTGTCTCTCATATTTGAAAAATACATTTCAAAACCTTTAAGGTTTGATTCGTTTGCCATTTCTTTGTGCGACTCTCCAGTCACTTTTTTACAAGTTTTGGTAGTGCATGTTATTTTTAGTTTTATATCTTTTTCAAAATTAAATTTACAACGTAGACATACTGTTGCCGTTGTTGTTCTTTAGGTCAACAGCCGATAGGCTAGTTTGAACCTCTAGAGGGTTTACTAAGTAAAAACGAGAAGTGAGGTGGTTTACAATTGCGTTCCTCACTGAGTTGAAAGAGTATGTTTATCAACATGCCAGGCCTTCCAAAAAGCACCTACTTTCCACCCTGAAAATTACACCTTCATTTCATTCACCACAGGGTCTGGTTGGATAGTGAAATTCATTACTCTCTCAGAATATAACTCTGACTATTGTCTTTTGCACTTCTACCTCTTCTGTTCTTAAATAGTTTAGTCATATAATTGGCTGACTATATGATAAGAAACAGAACTATTTTTTGTAGCCTTGGAACCAGTAGATCGAGTGCATTAAATTTAACATTTCACCTGCTCATTATGGGCGGATAGATATTATTGTTATAGAAAAACAATTGAGCAGTTATGGACAGAATACTTTAATGTTTCTATTCTTTTTTGCTAGGTGCTGGTGTAGTTAATTCAATAATAAAATCAACAAGGAAATTAATAGTTAATTTAATTGTATTTTGTTTATAACTATGGGTGAACTGTTAAATTTTAATTGTTAATATTTTCTCAATAACAATCGTGTGTGTATATTATAAATTTTTTATCCCTAATGAGTGTATGACGCAATCCGTTCAATTCAGATTAATAAGCAATCCAATGACCCAGTGAAATGAGGATGATGCTATGTATGACGTGTAAATGAAGTGTAGTCTTGTACAGACCCAAGCCGACTATTCCTGAGAGAGTATGATTAATTGTATCCCAACGATCAAAGTACACTGGTAACTCCTATCTAGTATATAAATCCGTATAAATTACCTTTACTTCGATTTGAACCACGAACCTTCGTCTCCGAAAACCAGCTATTAAACAGCTAACTCGCCGCGATGACTTTAACTCTAGACCAACTCAGTGGTTTTATTATTAATTTAATCACGAAAAAAATGAACACACGGGAGATGCAGAAATGAACCGACCTTAATAGCGGACAGAATATGGAAGACAAAAGAATTAAAAATATAACCACAGTACACTGTCTTCATACTGAATGTGTTAATCAAATTTGTAGTTTCTTTATACTTTAATTTATTACCATTCTTCCTATTTCAGTAGCATCAGGTTTCATTGTGAGGTGATTGACGTGAATACAATCCGACTCGTAATGGTGTTTTATCAAATGTAGCTCACCAGCGGCTATCTTTAATAATTTCGAGCCAAATAATATAGGCTACATGCAAATAATTGATATATTTATTTCTAATATAATATTACATAGTAAAAGGTAATTTACTTGCCTGTAGTGTCTGTATTATTATCCATACACTTAGTAAAATAAAACCTGTTTTATTATCCATTTTGGTTTGTAGAAATACTTAATAAATAATGCAGATCAATTAAAATTGATAATTATTATAAACATTTTCAAACGAGTGTTGATAAAACTTTCACTAATACTGATCTTGCTATTTATTGAAAGTGATATTGATTAATTACGTAGTAATTTCTTTGAACATTTTCGTAGATTTCTTGACGCGATAAAAATATCCGTACTATACGACTACAATGCATAGAATATTTTAAAAAGTGTATTAACGAAAGACAAATAATTTAAGAAACAATTTTTCTCAAAGCGTGGAAAGAAAACTATGAATTATTCAATAATATTTTGCACGTTTGATGTATGAAAGAAAAGTTTTTGTTACTCCCGTGCTGCAAGTTCTGTAATGAAATTCAGACTAACTCGTATCGGTGCCTGAATAGTTTTTTGACTATATCATAATTAAAGTTTTATGTTCTGTAAAATTAATTGGCGTTAATAAATTATTGTTTTGAACAATAGGGAATTAAAATAATTAAGCCTGTTTTAATCTGAATAAACAAATTTTACCATAAACAAAATATGAATCAGTTTTTATATCTTTCATTTATTATCGTTTTACGATATGTTATCGGTAGTTTGTTTTGAGTAACTCTATTTTAGGAACTGGAAGAAGTTGTTCAGATTTATGCTGCAATTGATAATTGCCAAAGGACTTTATAGTATTATAGTCCCTGGAAAATATGAGTTTCAATAACAATTTTTTTTCATATACGTAGCTACTACATTGAATGTAATATGTTTCATGAGCTCTTCTTAATTTTTATTCCACATGGCCTTTCTTTTCCTTCCATTTTATCCATTCTCATATCATTGAAAATATTTACAATGAATTTTTATCTCATGATGTATCATATAAATTCTTCCTTCTTTCTGCTCTAACTTGCAGTGAGTTCTCTATTGCATCCTACTCTAAGTAATGCTTTATTAGTTTTTTCTCGGCAAAACTGATCTTCTGAATTCGCATCATTACCCTATTCTTGCTTCATTCTATTTCCGCAACCCCTCCTTCACTTCTACGTAGTAATAAACTTCAGATTAATTCTGTTACAAACTATTATCTCAACATTTTAGATTCTTTAATTTATTTAGGAAAAAATACCAATGTACTATTATATAGGTTTAAGTGGGTCGCAATGACTAGCTTACTAAAATAAACTTTTGACCAGTTTTCTCAGCAGCCGATAAATATATTATTGACTTAAGGGGAGCAGACTGATTTTTAATAAAAAAATATTGCTTTGTCAATTTTACCATACACGAGGTGTGGCTATTAAATAACGACACTGACATTGTAAAAAAAAAATTATTTTTATATTATACATAATCACTTATTGCCACCTTCAATATACATTCCTTCTCTATCCCTACAACGGTATAAGATAATAACATGTGATGAAATGCGGTTTTTTACTTATGATCCGGAAACGAAGCGCCAATCCATGCACTGGAAGTGCCGAACTTCACCGAGAACCAAAAAAGCTCGAATGAGCAAGTCTAAATTTAAACCAATGATGATTGTTTTTTTTGATATCCATGGGATTGTGTACCTTCACTGGGTTCCTGAAGGTCAAACAATTAATCAATACTACTACCTTGAGGTACTTTCTAAACTATGTCAAAGAGTAAGGAAAAAAGCGCCGAAATGTGGAAGGACAAATCATGGGTTCTCCACCAAGACAATTCGCCAGCTCAATCCGCGTTATCTGTCAAGAGGTTCCTAGCCAAGTCCAGCATCTCAGTGTTAGAACATCCACCTTATTCACCAGATCTTGCACCATGTGACTTCTACCTGTTCCCTAAGGTGAAATCTGCATTAAAAGGGACAAGATTTGAGTCTGTGGAAGCTGTAAAAGAGAAAGCGGCACGTGTCGTGAAAGAGCTGACAGAAAATGACTTCCAGCACTGTTTCCAACAATGGAAAATTCGCATGGAGCGTTGTAGGGATAGAGAAGGAGTGTATATTAAAGGTGACAATAAGTGATTATGTAAAAATAAAAATAAAATTTTTTACAACGTCAGTCTCGTTATTTAATAGCCACACCTCGTATAACACGACATCGGTTGCTTTGTATGTTGAGAAAAATTTGTTTTTACGTTGGTAGGGTACTTCGATATTTTTTCTCGTTTTTCTTCTTGTAAATTGGGAAAATATAATCACTTTACTGCTCTAACATTATGGAGATCGTGTTCACAAAAAAAAACAATAATTTCTAGAACGATATGAATGAGTTGTAACTGAAGATAAAATATATTAGTGTGTTTTTGTTTGGAAGTTCATTCCAGTTGGCAATAGGTGCTTTTGTTGCGGTATTGTGCTTTTACTACATCCGAATTTTCCGCTTATTGCATATTTGGACTAAGGTACACTTATTTCAGGAACCATCCCGCATACGAGTGAGAAATTTCTCACACTACATTTAGCACTAAGATGTGTATTTACTCTAGAGGTATTTCAAAAATTTTGGAGTTTTTTAGGTGACTTTTTCATAAAAAATGTAGCTACATTTGGACATTTTTTGAGAACAAAAATCATTTTTAGATTGGATACATACAAATGAAAAAGCTCTGGTACAAATTTATAAAAAGGTACTGTAAATAGGTTTGGCTAAGCTTAACTTTGTAGCTTTAACGATTTCTACAAAAAATCTACCTAAGTTAGCATTGCAGGTATAGGGATGATAAAAATGGTCTGTCCCTCTTCAAACTTTCATCTCATATTCAGTGTCTTCCTATACAAATAAAAAGAAAAGGATTTTATAAATAATTACTTTCAATGAGAAATGAAAGAAATGATAGTTTTTATTGCTACCGACGTGGAGTCATCCAAAATATCAACAAAACAGCTATAACTGAGATTTATTAAATATTCCTCACATAAGTAGTTGCATTGTAGTACTGTCAGACCGCTCCCCAAATTTTAAGTCAATAGCTTCAATATTATCTGAGATAATATTGAATAATAAAATCATAATAATATTAATAATATAGATAATAATCTATGCAGGTATTTGGAAATAAGATAGGATAAGATTCATTCTATTGTTTTTAGTAATAAATAAATCAATTTTGGGTATTTTATCTAAAGATTCATGTTTTTAAAAAAAAACCAATAAAAAAGAACCATTACAGATTTAACATGTTTAAACTGTAAAATATGGTCTGATTTCTTACATATTTGAAAAGTAAAATACAACACTATTATTGCTTACGCTTATAGAAAACAGGGTAGCCAAAAAATTACTAGAAACAAGTTTTACCTTTGCCGGCCACATTGGCGTCGTTGGTAACGTGCTCACCTCTTATCATGCGGTCGTGGGTTCGAATACCACTCAGGCATGGTTTATGTTCATACGTTACAAAAAATAATTTCATCTTCCATTGTACAGTTACACCCCAACGTCGTCACTAATGACCGTTGCGACGTTTTAAATAAATAAATAAATAAAAGATTTACCTTTATTTACAAAAAGTAATGAAAAACTATAACGAAACAAATTTTAAATGAAGCCCAGGTGTAACAGCCTAACTATAAACACGACAAAGAATAATTAAATAATCATATAAATGATTTTAGCTCTCCGAATTAAATAAATTATATCATTGTTTTAAGATACAAGATTAGGGTGCAAAAATCAAAAGAAACAATAAAATCGAAATTTTCACAGAACGTTCGTTGTGATCTCCCTTCACCAATAATTTCAATTGTTAATGTTTTATTATGAGTTGTTTAGTTGGACCCCCTGCTACAGATAAACTACAATTTTCTCATAAACTAAACAGTTTTATGAAAAATACTAGTACGAGTATATTTTTCATGAAATCTTATGATTTTCACCTATAGTGTAAATGAATGATATTTGGCTTCACATAAATAGGAGTTACTAAATTCAACTGGATAGAAACCGTGAGTGAACATTCCTTTGTCTTTTTGTTTAAAATTCATCTGTTAATAGCCTAATTCAAACTGCGAAGGGTGTTGGATGAATATTAGTCATGGAAAAATGAAAGAATCTAACCCGGACCTCCTGATATAGAAGCCAGTGGCGCTGACCTTTACACCAACGCGCCGGCCTAATTTGAACAACCATTGAGTACTAAACCCTGAATAATAGATGATATAGTGTATGTTGTGCTTTTCTAACAAAAATATGAAAGTACCTAACTTTTGTACCTATTATTTAGATAAAATTAAATAAATTAAAATTATACAGAAACGAAATCTGTTTGTTTCAGTAATTTTTGTTTAAACAGGTTTTGCAGTAACATTATTAGTATTGCCTAATTTGTGTATTTACTCACGTTTTTATTTTTCGAATTCTCTCTTTTTTTAAATAGCTTCATTTAAATTCGTTCAAATGTTCTTTTTAACAAACGCTTCCTTTTTAATGAAATTCGTTTTTTGTTTGTAAATCTTTTTTTATATTCAGTTTGATGAAATAAATGAAACAGTCTGCAAACACTACTAAGGGGAATTTTGTTATAACTGTATTTTGTATACGGCTTATAATCTGAGGTAGGTAGATTATAAAAAAATAATAAATCGCATATTTACAAAATCGCTCGAAACTGAATGTGAAGACGGAAAGGGGGGATTTGAAAAAGAGAATATTTTAAATTTCTTTAATTGCAATCAGGTCTCTATCTACTATATACGAGGGGGTACCCAAAAGAAACCGGAATTATTTTTTAAAACTATTTATTTTTAATTTTTTTACAAAAGAACCTTATCCCCTTCAAAATACTCTCCATTACAACTAATACATTTGTCCCACCGGTGCTTCCACTGTTCAAAACATTTTTTGTACTCCTGTTCAGTGATGGCTGCCAGCTCATCCGTCGTTTTTTTCTTGACATCATCAACGTTGTTAAATCGGAGACCTTTCATGCCCCTTTTCATGTGTGGGAACATGAAAAAATCACACGGAGCCAGATCGGGTGAGTACGGTGCGTGTGGTAGCAAAACCATGCCGTTTTCGCCAAAAACTGGGTAACCGAGATTGCCGTGTGTGGAGGCGCGTTGTCGTGGTGGAAAAACCAGTCCCCTGTCTGCCACAAATTAGGTCTTTTACGACGAATGCTGTTTCGTAGTCTTCTTAACACTTCAAGATAAAAAGCTTGATTTACCGTCTGGCCTGGTGGAACGAACTCTGAATGGACAATTCCTCTCACATCAAAAAAACAAATCAGCATTGTTTTGATGTTCGATCTGACTTGACGACTTTTTTTTGGTCGGGGTGATAATGAAGTCTTCCATTAACTGGATTGTTGTTTGGTTTCTGGGTCGTACCCATAGCACCAAGACTCGTCACCCGTAATGATCTTTGACATGAAATCTGGATCAGTTTCAAGCTGTTGTTTCAAATCACTACACGTTTCAATTCGACGTTCCTTTTGAGTGTCTGTCAGAACCCGAGGCACAAACTTGGCAGCGACTCTTTTCATTGTCAAGTCTTCTGTTAAAATGCGTTGGACTGAGCTCCAAGATAACCCACTAACCTGTGATATTTGGTCAATGGTCTGTCGTCGGTCTGTTCGTACAATTTCTTTCACTTTCACAACATTTTCGTCTGTTCGGGAAGTCGACGGTCGTCCAGAACGAGGTTTGTTCTCAATCGACATGTCGCCATTTTTAAACCGCAAAAACCACTCGTACACTTGGGTTTTTCCAATAGCGTCGTCTTTGTAAGCTGTGTTCAACATTACAACTGTTTCCGCGGCGTTTTTACCGAGCAAGAAGCAAAATTTCACAGCCGCACGTTGTTCATTAAAACTTGCCATCATGAAAAACGACACGAGCACAAAACAGCACTAGCGAGAACAATCACTCCACGAGAACAGAACAAGCTAGATCAACGAACAAAATGGCATTGAACTGGCAATGAGTAGCGCTACAAGCAGCCTAGTGGCGGGAATTTGTACTGCACAAGCTCCGCCCACAGCAGAGCTATTCCGGATACTTTTGGGTACCCCCTCGTAATTTTAACTTGCCAAAATAATTAAAGTAAATAAAAAACATTTTTTATTTATTTTGTAAATAATTCTAGGTAATTATGCAGATTAGCGTAGCTCTACAATCTATTGAATTTCGGATACATAAATCTAATAAAATAAAGGTTTTAAACTGTACTGTCGTATTTCAAGCTTATATAGAAAATTTGAAAAAAACTTATGTCGATAAAAATTACATTTAAAAATATTTTGTTGCTGAAATTCAAAACTGTTATGAATAGACAACCAGTAAACACGTTGGTGGGTGAAAGAGTGACTTTATTTCATGAGTGACTTACTTGGAGAGTACTCTCCACTGATACGTCTCGTTTTTATTTATTTGTTTTATTGACTAATTTATTTATTAATAACATATAATTCCTAAACTAGTAACTTCCTCCTCCACATCTTTTTTAATCATGTTTGAAAATTTTTTTTAGTAAATTATACGTTTTGAGTATCAGTTGGTTTGGACGAGCGAGATGTTTGTAGTGAAAGTTTTTGATAAAGTTGAATGAAGACGACTATCGTAATATAAATTTTGAGGTAATTATGCTAAGTATTGTTAGTAACGTAAAAGGATGCGTTGACTAACATTTGCAACACCTTCGATTAAAAGCTCTGAATACGACATCACTGACGGTTTAACACATCTGTAAATTTGACTGGCCTACATCCATATTGGTCTAAGAAGGGATTCGTATATTGGTATTTGCATTCTATTTGAACTTACTTGGCGTCTAGGACTTATCAGTCTTTACAGGATTTTAAGTCTAATTTCCAAGGGGTTTCTTTTTAACTGAAATACGGGCATGTCAATCGCCTATCGAAATACAAACCCAAATATCTTACAGATGTGGCTATCAGTGTTGTTGAATCAAAGAGAAACACTCTAGGACAGTCACCTTGCCCAAAATGTAAATTGATTAAAAAAAATATTTATGTCATTAAAGGTTATTAAAAAAACCATAAATTGAGGTAAATACAGAATATTTTATTTCATATATTTTTTAATTTGACAGTTTTTTTTTGGAATCGAGTCAATATAATATAGGTACAATACTGTTACGGACTCGATCTATGAAAGAAATTTTCAATATTTTAATTTTTTAAGAAGTTGTTGCTGTAGCGCTTGCGGTGTCGGTTGTAGTGGTTGTACCTGTAGTATCGGTGGAAGAACTAGATTTAGTAAGACCACTGGCTGTTGACAAGGCAGAATTTAATACAGATGTAGCTGTTGCAGTTCCAGTTTTTGCAAGATTAGTGACTGTATTTAATGGATTTGAAGTATCTATTTTACTTAAAATACCAGAAGTAATTCCGGTGCCGATACCTAAACTTAGACCAGTATTAAAAGCAGAATTAACGGAAGTTGCTAATTTGTTAACAATCTGATTCATTACACTGGAGCTGATTGGTAGTCCAAGTTTCTTTAACGCACTTAAAGATGAAACTAAACTTGATTTAGCTGTATTAATAACGTTTTGAGCGGATGTAACTGTTTTATTAACCAGTGCTGATTCCAACTCCAATTTCTTTTTTAATACATTTGTTCCTAAATTTATAGATCCGTTTAATACAGAAGTGACAGCATTTTTGGCAGCTGTAATGGTACTGTTGACTAGCCCCAGTTTAGCTTGCAATCCAGCCCCACCCAATTGAATGGCACTATTTAATTTGTTGCTAACAGCATCTGCTAAATTACTAGCTGTTGAAGTCGCAGATGTAGTTCCAGCATTCGCTACTGTTGTTGCAGTGTCTGTAGCTGTTGTTGCAGTGCCTGTAGCTGTTGCTGCAGTGTCTGTAGCTGTTGTAACAGCCGCTGTAGTATCTATACTAGCCGCTTTAACATCCTGGTGAAACTATAAAATAATAGAACCTTAAATGTTTCTGCAATACATCGATCATACTGATATATGATTTCTATTAGTGATTGAAAAGTTAACAGTAATTCAAAAATCTGTAATATTATATGGGTATTCTAGTATAATTTCTATATATTACAGGAATAATTATGCACTTTAAGATATCAGTGTCGGAAGATGAGTGCTGGGTAAAATGAAAGGGTTAGCAAATAATTTCTTGCAACTGACACCTTCAATTCATCTAGAATTGGGCTGGTTGTAGGCCTACAATAAAAATATATTACTTCCAAAGACGGTGATGGATTAGTAAGTAATCACTTTCGCTAGAACTATTCTAGCATGAATGAGAAGTTTACATATTTCTGATTACAAATAGGAAAATTATTTTTCATTCATGGCATTGGTAAAATAAATGTGCCAAATAGTTTTTTAAGTTCATTAAAGTTTTTGTGTTATTGGTTCTCTAGAAATGACTAATTTGACTAATCTAGCGACTTTAATAATACTTTTCTATCCACTTTTAACCTAGAAACTGTTTATTATGTATAGAAAAATTATGTACGCCATGACGTAAACATGAATGTGTGAACACCTACGTATGAACGGGAAAGCTGGGTTAAGAGAAAGGGAAAAATTTGAAAGGAAAATCCTAGTCATGATTATGTCTCCAAAGATTGACGAGGAAGAATTTAAATATACAAGGAAAACAAACTTAATGGAGATATTTATATAAAACAATGATTTTTATTCTACGAACATGAATACGAAACGGATGTAAAACTATTGACAAAACAAATTCTTAGCGTACAATACTAACTGAACTTACGGATCTAAAAAGTGGTTTGAACAAGTCAGATACGATCTTGAAACAATCAGAATACAAGGAGAAAAATCAAGAGACAGTTAATAAACAAAAGAAAATAGAACAATTTACAGCAAAAGAAAACCTAGAATGTAAGTTACAAATAGAGTTTTGAAAATTGCTTAAATTCACAGCAAAAGAAAACCGAGAATATAAAATGCAAATAGAGTAAGTTTGGAAATAACCTTTAAGTTATTTAACACATGAAATGGTTTTAAACTGCACAAAAAATGCAATAATTATTTTTTATAACATCGTTAAAATTTTTATATAATTTTTTAAAATACCGAATGACAATCTTCCTCGTTAATAGAACTGATAAACATCAGCGTTTATGTTTCTTATAAACTGTTATAAATTTTTTTACATTATGTGTAATAAAAAACCTATTTGGAGGTTTTTGCTTTCCGGATACGACAACCATTCTCCGAATGCAGAAATGCATTCTGGTTCCGTAATCCCCTCCACGCCTTTGCGACAAAAGATCGACAAAGGGATAGATTCAAACATCTAAAATCTATTGGTAACCTCTGGGAACTGCAGGATGACGATAGGAGAAATCACATCTTGATGAGCTAAAATGGAAAGTGAACGCAGAAAGGCAGTACAACTAAGGTACGCAAGGAGATACCTGCGATAACAAATTTCCCCTCTCTAGATAAAATCTGGAGTTGTAACTCGGAATTCCGGTTCCACACAGGGTGATTCCCTCAGACAATCGAACATGGAAGGTCTTTCTAGGAAAATTCCACCTTCCGTCAATGAGACGGAAAAGACTGCACTCGGATTGGGTGGGCAGTCACTAAAAAGGCGAATAGACGAGTCGGAACGTCTGAACACGACAAAACACGGACGCAGACATAACATTGCCAACTTTGCAACATTAAACATTAATTCGATCATGAAAGTAGGGAAGCTGAAAGAGCTGACCTATACACTAGACAAACAAGGGATTTCGATCCTGGGACTCCAGGAAATGAGGAACAGTACACAGGATCCTTTTGCATCTCAAAATTATAGAGTATATAACGGAATACCAGGGCCAAGAGTGATGGGGAACGTTCCACAGTTTGGAACAGGTTTCTTAGTGGACCTTAAAATTGTCAACTCCATCACGGACTTTAATGCAGTATCCCCAAGAATCGCGACCTTAACATTTAGATCTAAAAGCAAAATCTACACAATAATCAACGGCCACGCACCCACTAACTGTAAGAACCAAAAGGACAGAGAATCAGTGGAGGAATTCTGGGAACAACTGAAACTGACGTCCACAAATATCCCCAAACACCACATCAAGATACTCTTAGGGGATTTTAATGCACAACTGGGGAAGGAGAAGAGATTTAAACATATCGTCGGGAACTACCCGGGACACAAACACACAAATAAAAATGGACAGAGGTTAGTCTCCTTTTGCAAAGAAAACAGACTCCTATGCAAATCAACGTACTTCGCAAGAAGCCCCTGCAGACTGAGGACCTGGAAACATCCGGACTGGCAGAAGGGAGAATACCAGCTCGACCACGTCTGTATGGACAAAGACCACCACAGAGAAATTCAGAATGTGAGAGTGCTACGCGGAATAGACATAGACTCAGATCACTACATGGTTAAGATAAAGATAAAATTAACGCCACCAAAGAGAAAATCCAAAGATGATAATAACACCCCCCCCCCCCCCAAAGAAATACGATCAGTCTAATCTGAAAGATAATGATAACTTCCTAAACTCTACAAAAAAAATCATAACTGGTGACCTAAGCGCATTGACAGCATCACTCGTTGCGACGGCTAATCAAACTGCCACCGTTCTGCTCGGAAGAAGCACGCGTGGTGGAATAACAGATGCGACGAGGCGATTGAGGCTCGTCACAATGCTTGGGTTACTCACCAGTCCAGAAAAACAGAGGAGTCCTTCCAGGGTTTTAGGAATCAGAGGATAATGTCCCAAAGAATAATAAGATCTACTAAGCGACAATACCACAAAGGCCTCATATCCCAAATAGAAGATCACTACCAAAAAACAAACACCAGGGACTATTACAAGATGTTCAAGCAAAACCTCAAGAAGTTCGAAGCACCAACGTTAATCTTGAGAAACCACACCGGGGACGCAAAGCACAATGACAAAGACAACACTGAAATCATGGCACAAGCCTTCAGCACGCTTCTCAACTGTGAGGAGCCCAACAATCTCTTAGACATCCCAACAGACACCCCCATTAAAACGCCTCCCGAAATGATACAACCCCCAAGTCTGAACGAAACACTGAACGCAATTAAGGAACTTAAAAATAACAAAGCCAGTGGAGAAGAACCGATTACAGCGGAAATATGAAAATACTCTTCCGACGGCTGTAAAAGAACCCTGCACGAAGAACTGGTTAGAGTCTGGGAGAATGAAAAACTACCGGAGCACTGGACATCGGCGATCATTGTACCAATATACAAGAAGGGGGATAAGACCGACCCGAACAACTACAGAGGAATTTCCTTGTTGGATGTGACATATAAAATCTTTTCCAGAATACTCCTGAATCGTATCAAGGAGCAACTAGACAGGGAAATAGGCGAATACCAGGGTGGTTTCCGACCCTATCGAAGTTGCGCAGATCAGGTTCTTACGTTGAAACTAATCATGGACCTCTATCAGAAACGTCAAAAACAACTCGTCACGACCTTCGTTGATTTCCAGAAGGCGTACGACAGCATCCATAGGCCATCCCTTCTAAAAATACTTAGGTATCTGGGACTCCACCCGAAACTGGTCACACTGGTTGGTTTGACTTTGGGAAATACAGTATCTAAAACCAGATTCCGAGGAGAACTCTCGAGACCATTTGCGATAAAGACAGGGTTGAGACAAGGAGATGGGCTATCCCCACTCCTGTTTAACTGCGCGCTCGAGTACATCATGCGACAATGGGAGTCGGTGAACCCGAAGATAGTAAAAATTGGGCAAAAGAATGACAGTATCAGTGTCAACTGCCTGGGATTTGCCGACGATCTAGCTTTCCTCGCAGAGACTGTCGCAGAAGCAAGACAGCAACTGACATCATTGGGAGATATCGCCAGCGGGATCGGCCTCAGGATGTCCTACGAGAAAACAAAATCCATGATCCGAGATGAACTGTGCATCTCCAGGATTGAAATTAATGACCACTTCATTGACATTGTCCCGGAGTTTAAATACCTGGGCGAAACCCTAGCTTACTGTGATAACGAGACCTTATCTTGGAAAATCCGGACAAACAAAATTAAGAGGGCACAGGCTCTGACCAGAAACACATACAATAAGAAAAATGCATCCATCCAATCTAAGATCCGCCATTACAAAACCGTAGTACAACCTGAGGCGACCTACTGCTGCGAAACTCTCTCCTACCTCAAAACTAAAAGCAAAATTTCTGAAATACAAAGAATAGAAAGAAGGATTCTACGGACAATCTTAAACAAGAAGCACAAAAAAGATGGGATCTATGTGCTCTTGCCCAACAAAGAGGTTTACAAGGAAATAGAGCCGATCACTGACACAATGCGGAAAAAACGGATGTCTTACTACGGACACCTTCTGCGGATGCCTGACACCAGAATCCTGAAGCAGATTATCTCCAAACTTAAAAATTATAAAGCACCGCCAAAATGGATTTCGGAAACACAGAAAGATATGGAACTACTAAACATCACAGAAGAGGATCTAATTCTGCAGACCGACAAAATTAAATCCCTTAAATCCCCACACACCAGGTTCAATGAGGAAACGAGACATAGAAGACCCGGAATAGTCGTTTCAGACGAGATTCGCCGACAAAGATCGGAGCGAATGAAAGCCTACTGGGCGAAAAGGAAACTCACAAGACCAAGAGTTATTAGAAAACGTTTCTGAAAACTTTTTCTGTTTTGATTAAAGTGGTCCATTGATGGCCGTAAAAGAAAAAAAAAAAAAAAAAAAAAAACAAACCTATTTATTCCATACCTATTCAATTTGTATTATGACATAAATCTACACTTGCCTGTATTAATACAATCATTGCGACAAAGAAAAATACATCTTTAAAAGAACCCATTTTTTTGATATAACTTAGCCAAGTTACGGAACGAATTTTTAAAGAGATAAATAAATGAACTGAAATCTATTTATCAAGAAAAATTTCAAAGGATTGTTTGTAATGAAATCATTATTTCATTTATATAAATATATTGTAAATAAAATATATTATATTTTATCTTCTTTATCATACATTAATTTTCATATTAAGAATTTCAGGGTTATTATATTTATCTAATAAAGAAATGTAGTATGTTATGATAATTATAATATTTTTAAGTTTTTATTATAGTAATTCAATTTTATTGAAAGAAGTGCTTTGTAAAAAAAGTAATTTTTATTATTTAACAATAATGCTTTGTAAATGCGGATGACAATAAAAATAAGTGTGTTTAAATAATTATTTATTCATAACATTATAGTCTTAGTATTGTTATCTATCACCTTGATTGAAGTAAAATAAATTAAAATTTTATTGGTATTTGTTGTGGCGCAGTATAGAGAAATCAAATTTTTATTTATATGGTAAAATAAATTAAATGGAAATACCTTTTGAAACAGTTATTTAGGTATTCAGTTGTTCAAGTATTTTGCGTATAAAGCAAAATACAAGTGAGTTTGTCGCGCTTCAAGAACTCTTATCCAAAATTTGCATCATGTAACACAAACAAAAACAGGTTGATCAACTGCAGAAAAAGAATAATAAGAGTAACTGTTTGAATTTATTGTAAAAATTTCAATTAGGAAAAAAATTACTTACCTACTTGTACTTGGATGTTTATTAAATAAAGATGTCAAAAATAAAATAAATAAATTTTAAGCTATTTGTGGTACCATTAACAGGACACTGGGTAACAGAGCTAAAACAGAGACAGTAGTGAAGTTCTACAAGGTAATGGAAGCCCCAGTCCTTGTTTATGGAAGTGAGTCTTGGGTTACCACAAAACGCCAAGAAAGTAGGATCCAAGCAGTTGAAAAGAGGTTTTTAAGAAAGGTGAAGGGCTGCTCGAGGCTGGATCTAATATATAACGAGGAAATTATATCCAAGTTGGGTGTATTTAGCTTGAATGAAAAAAGGGGAATCAATGGAGGCAACATTTGGAACGGATGCCAGAGGAGAGAATACCTTTAAAAGTGACGGAATATGTTCCAGTTGGAAGACGGGAGGTGGGAAGAGCTTGAAGAAGACGTCGAGATGTACGGGTTGGAGTGTCTCGTGTTTGTGTACACGTACAGGATGGTTTGTGAGTTCGGAACAGGCTTATGCCTAATCCTTGATGGTAAGAAGAAGAAGAAGAAGAAGAAGAAGAAAGACTTATTATTAACCGTAAGTGACAATTTTAACTTGCATTCAATCATAAGTGAGAAACGTGTAGTGAAAACTAGCATACATGATGGAACCATTAAGTCATTAACTCACACTTACGGCGGTGAAAATTGGGACACATAATAGCGCGTGATAGGTATCGTGACACGAGTGGCACTTCGGACACATACCACACGTGTAGCATGTATTATGTACTTATTTGGTGATTTTATTTTATGAAGGAATACAACAAACCTTCCTTTTCAGCATCAATACCTTGATTCTGATTAGGAACTTAAATTAAACAATAGACCTAATAAAATATGTTCTTCCGGGCCACATATTTTTGGATGCGAGTAGTGCCGCTCGTGTAACATCACGTCACACACGCTATACGTTATACGTATTTGAGCCTAGCAATGTTGTGTGAGTCAAATCACAAACCATAAGTGATGATTTTCTTAAAGTAAACAAAAAACATTTCTTTCTATCAAAATAAAATTATTTTTTTTAACATAAAAACGTTAAATCAAATTAAATTGATGGTTAAACAAAAACCGTAGAACAGAATACAAAAGATTTATTATTTTTGAGGGATTTGTATTTGTTCGCCTTAAACTAACGTTAAGTATGGAACTTATTTTTTATTTTATTTTATTTTTGAGTGATTATGCCTACATAAACCTAGGCTTATACGTAGGTAATGACATGAGGTAATATATAGATGAAAAATGCCAGACGTGGCCGTGAATCGAACCTTAGACGCTGACAAAGAAGCCAGTTGCGCTGAGCACTACACTAACGGGCCAAGTTATCAGTTATAAAATCAAATTTATTACTCATAACAAATTGATTAAAGGTTTTGTATAGAAAGTAATATAAAGAAAATTGTTTATCTTGTTGTCTAAACTAATTTTATTAACGGAGAATTTTTTCTTTATTCGATTACTTATACAATGACAAGTGCGATGATGAACAAATGACTTGAGAAAGCAAATCTACGATTAGCATTACTTCTGATAAAAAAAAAACGAAAATATTAGTTTTTTTTTAAACTTTAATGTTAAATTTTATTAACTTATCGGTTATCTGGATGATGTAATTTAAAGTGTATGTATGTAAGGTCTAAGAAGGTATCTATTCCACCTTTCGTTATTCGTCGAAGGAGGATTATCCGGAAGTTGGTCTGTAAATATTTTAACAACGAAAATGGTTTTATGTCTACCTAAGTTTCGGTGAAATGGTTTATGATGTTTTTTACGTACGGTACTCTTAAACAGTCATGCAGCTCGTTCTACGTACCAAGGAGAGTCCGTTATGAGTCGCAGAAACCTAGACTGAAAAGCGGAAAACTAACAATATTACTTTGTTTTACTGTACTATATTTGACTTGCTAAAACTGATTTCAGGAGATGGTTTTCTTTTTTTAGTAGTAGTAGTAGTAATAAAAAATGACGTGAAGTTAAATAATGAAGTTGTTTGAACGATGAAAGAGGGTCTGAATTTATTCCTTACGTGTGCTGACCATGTGAGTCACCTGCCTAGAGCTCAACCTAAATATTTGAGCTTTACAGATTACGAAATGGGTGAGTTATTATAAATACAGGACAAGTTTACTCTCGGAGAATAAACGTTACATGGTCGAATTTTATGGCGTTCACTTTAATTTTAATATTGTTTTAACATCGAGAAATAATATTCAGATGGTTTTAAAGAATAGCTGAAGCGTGTGTTGAGAAATTTGAGCGGGATAATAGAGATGTGTCATCCGCAAACATATCAGTGGTAACCGGGTAAAAGTGCATAAGTCTACAAACGTAATTTTTCAGTACACAACTTTTCATCTTTAGTTTGTTCTCAAAAATTATGTATTTGAAGCACAAATATCGTTTAATAAATATATATAGAAATAGGTTATATTATAACCTATTTCTACAACGAATATTAGCTATAAAAAATCAGCAACTGTGATTTAAAATGTTAATAATTTTATCTACTTACTATTTTCATCTACTAACATTAAATTAATTAGCCTGTTGTTTAAAGGCCCATCTTTATAATTACTGTACCTATAATATTGATTTAAAAAAAACCCTTAACACACAAAAGTATATGTGAACAAAAGAAGTTATATTGCTAATGTTACGCTTTTAAAGAATATATTCTGATCTATTCTTCGTGTCCAAGTTAGGTCCAAGTATCAGTTTCAAACTTTAGGGGAGAAGTTAGACTTCGTGGGACAAGCGAGAATATTTTGTCTCTGTATACACTTGTACAAGCTAAGACCATTGAAAATGTAATATCACTGTAGTCTTCTAAAAGGAATATTTTTTAGAACTAAGTTTGTTACTTACGTGTCATATTTTGTATGGCCTCAAAATAAAGTTAGTTTCATACTTATAAGCCATTTTACCATCTGGCTTGAAATTAAAGTATAGAAGGACGAGCTTCTAAACAAAATGTCACTAAGAAAATTATTTTTTTTAATCCTTAATGTGTTTATGTTGTAATTTTTTCAATTTAAAAACCATAAGCAACCCACTGAGATAAGGATTATGTGTATTACGTAAGTGAGGTGTAGTCTTGTACAGACTCAGGTCGACCATTCCTGAGAGAGTATGATTAATTGAACCCCAACCATCAAAGTAAACCGGTAACCATTGTTTAGTATTCAAATCCGTATAAAAGAAACGGATCCTTTGTCTCAGAAAATCAGCTGTGAAACAGCTGACTCGCGACGACGCGAGATAGACCATCAACAGAAATTATTTTTATTTTATTAAGCACGATTAATAGATCTACGTCATGATTAGTACTCGGAAGAGCAGATCATTTTTATTGTATATGTGTTTTACTGATCTTGTAACATCGAAGGATTGCATGACTTTCAATTTTATGTATTTACTACCGGAAGTTTTTGAAACTAAAGCGGAGATTTTACCATGGTTTTGGGTAAAATTACTTTCAGGGTTTTCGCTTTCTCTATTGTTCAGACTTTCGTATATAATACCAAATTAATTTTATTCTTTGGTAATGATTTTTAGTTGAGATATTGCATTTAATTTAGTACTTGTTGTAAGAAAAAACATTTAGTCATAGTTAACCATGTACAAGATATTTTTCATAAATATTATAATGACGTACAATGTAACGTATAAATAAATGTGAATTATAAACCGAAACTCTCCGTATGAAAGTGTCAAAAATGGAAAAGAAGAGAAATAGACGAGACAAAGAGGAGCAAGATACTGATCATACGGTCCAAGGATGCACTAAAACCAAGTAGAGTACAACGATATTTAGTTGCCCGGCCAGAAGGAAAGAACTGGGTGCGCATCGTTGTCGTCACACCACACTCGTTTCTCACGTCATACTATTATTAGTAGGCTACATAAGTTTCAAGTTTAATTTTTCTTGAGTGTGTATGTCTGTGTACGCGCGCGCGCGCAAGAGAGATTGTGAGGATGTGTGTGTGTGTGTGTGAGAGAGAGAGAGAAAGAAAGGGGAAGAGAGAGGAAGAGAAAGAGGGGGGAGTGTAATACTCCGTACAAAGTTACATCATCATCAACAGGTCAACTCGTTTTCAACCAATCTAAAACATTTTTCCTTTTTTAAGCCTTTTTCTGCATATTTTCAAATTTACTCTCGTGTTCCCGCTTTTTATAAACTACAATCACTTCGAACTGAAATTTTCATCACTTCTTTATTGTAGAGGTTTACATGTACTGGCGTTTGTTAGACTTCTCCGTGCAAAAATGAACAGTTTTCTAAAACTGTAAATTTATACTTAAATATAAAGAGATTTATGCTTATAAATTGCTTAAAAAATTCCGGTACTTACAGAACATTTTGGACGAAAAATTGTGTAAAACCCCAGGCCTCTGAGTTGACCCATTCACTCTATTAAACCTGACAAAAAGGTACGTGAACATAGGTTTACTGCTTTTGTCGAAGTTCCTGGAGAGCTCCAGTATTTAGCGTACTTGTCTTTCAAATAACATAGTGTTTCAGGTTCAATATGTTTACCATTCTAATTAATAGTAACACGTTAATATACTTTGGATTGATGTCATCAGCTACAAGTAGCACAAGCATTATGGTTTACTCCGTGCACCTCGTCTCTCGTAAGCCACCCGTCTATTCAGCCTTCAAGGACAAGGGTAAACCATCAACAAAAACAGCGTAACTTAACATTACCTACTATAGTTATGTAGCCCTACTATTATTAGTTATGTAGCCCTAGTAGATAAGTAGTACAATCTCCTCTAAACCTTACATTATCGCTTTAAACTTCGGGCGTATCTGATTGTCGTGATACAGTTCATACTACTCCATTTTTTAAGCGATTAACAGACATATTCAAAGAGAAGTTATTCCAAATATTTGATTGTTTTAAAATTTGATTATTTATACAAAATTTTTTTTAGCTTTGTTTCAGCAGTGTCAAAACCGCATATTATTTTCTCAGTCTTAAATATATTCAACTATGCTACAATATCATTTAAAATGTTTTAAATTACATCACATTTTAACTGTCGTGTAGAATCACACCTTATGAAAAAGCGTCCTTTTATTTTACCCGAATCACTGATTTACTTTCTGTAGGAGCATTTTAGAATAGCACGTGTTAATTACGACACTTTGTTCTTCAAAATAATGATAAAACATTGGGCCTAAATTTACTTTACCGGCTGGCGCGAAAGTTTTTAATTTATTTTGGTGTTCGAATCTAGATGTCTCCACTCAAGACACGTTATGTAACCATTTTTTACCACCCTGTTTTAATATTCTTGTGTAAATTTCTACCGTTATTACAACTTCGGGTAGCAACAATTTTATCACTGAAAGTTGCACTTCCGGGGTACATATTTCAAGTAGAGCTGACATTTTAAAATGAAAAAAGAGATTAAGTTATGTTATAATAATTACAATCAAAAAGTTGATTAACAGTGTTCCCAAGGTAACTAACTTAAACCTCAAATGTTTCATGATCATTGAATGACCTTTCCTTTAATTAGTCTCATTAATCATTGAACGTCTCTCTAATTTTGTACAAAGTACTGTTATAAGAGGCAATGATTCAGTACCAATAAAAGGATGTCCCCGTATTACAAAGTTGTTTCACTTTATAACACTTACAGGTAGGTAGGGTAAAACCCTGTTTAAAGTTAATTGTCAAAGGAGAGTTTATACAGTAAATAGGTATTTAAATATTTTAATTCATCTGCACAATAACAGATAAATTGTAGTCTCTTTCGGTGAATAAAAATATAAAATTTTCAATCTCTAGCCAAGGAACCCACCATCACTAGCAAAACAACTTTATCACCAAGGTGAGCAAGAAGCTTTTAGTTGTACATTAACAATTAAATGAATAAACAGGGTCCGTAAAATTGATTTATTTATTCAATAAAACCAGTCAAATGAACAGCTCTAGTCTCTTCAATTTTGATATTGTACTAACTGCTTCCTGAGCAATATTTAAGCAGCAGTATTGAAAAACATTTAAGTAATATTTGTCGATTTCCCCTCAAACTGCTACAATTTTTTTGTTGAACAATAAGAAGAGCATCTAACCTAAAGGAATTCAAAATTCACAGAAGGTGCACACAGTATTTATATTATTTTTTGAAATGGCTTTGCTTCAATTTTCTGAACAGCAAATTCTCCACCCTTATCTTATTTATTCGTTTCCAGTATGATGTAAGGCTGTTTCTTTTCCAGGAGTCCACCTCCTAATGAAAGTTGGTCCTAAGTTACTTATACTATTATATTAATCTGAACAATGGGATAAGCTACGAGTATAGGTACTGAGTCACGAGAATGCCTTGAACGAGCGTATGGATGGACTGGGAGGAAGGAAGAGCAAATCTAACAGTGTTGCCAATCTCAAAAATCTGGTGTGAAACACTCACACAACTTTCTCTTGCCAATGCAAATAATTAACAATAAACCTAACATTAGTATTAAAACATTAGAAATGAACAAAAACTAACCTCAAAAACATAACCTTATTTTAATCATGAGTGAATGACGCAAAATGACAATCGAACTCAGTTTGGCTTAAAAATACGGAAAATCACGCTTTCACGCTAAACTAAGCTCTGTAGAGAAAAATGCTCTAAACAAAAGTTGTAGATCTTTTAATTTTCTATAAATTTAATTATATACACTTTTGTCGTAAAATGCATACTAAGACCGAAATGTTAAAAAAATCGATTTTTCTCACGTTTTCGTGAGAAAAAAAAACAGAAAATCGCAAATTACCGCTAAACTAAGCGTTATACAAAAAAATGTTTGAAACAAAAGTTGTAGGTTTTTTAATTATCTACAACTTTTATTAAATAAGTTTTTGCGCTAAAATTTATATTAAAGCCGTAATCTTAAAAAAACAACGTTTTTACGTGAAAACAGCCTCACCGAGAATTTCAGCAAACATGGCGCCTACCCTATCTTGTAGAGAATAAAAAATTGAGTAAAATAGGCGATTTTTAAAAAAATCGTAGAACCAGTTTTTGAGAAAATCGCAAAAAACTGAAAAATTATACGAATAAACTACTACTTCCGGTTGACCGATGTTGATGAAAATGTTTGTGTCGCGTCCGGTAGTGGTATGTAACTTAAGTTTCAAGTTTCAAGTTCGTACGATGTTCCGTTCTTGAGATATTCTGTTCACACACAGACACACACACACACACACACACACACACACACACAGACCAATCGCTAAAAACATGTTTTTTGGGTTCAGGGGGTCTGAAAACGTTTAGATCCGGTGAAAACTCGATTTCGAAAAATCGACATGAAAACAATACTTTCCTTCCTATATATTCATATAGGCAAGAGAAAGTAAAAATGAGACACTATATTTTACTACCGTACAATTGTACCGTTTGTTAACCGCATGTTGCCTTTCAATTAATATACTTCGTTTTGACTGAGACTTTTTCCACTTAAACCACATTTCCTTTAAAAGTTTTCTTAACGTACAAAGTCCAAATAAAATTTAGCCATTGTTTTAAAACCTTCCTTTCTTGTACCGGTAATAACTTTTTACATGTCGGTATCACTTTCGTATTGATAAAAAAATCCTCCATAATTTTGTAAACCACACGTCTGTCAAAGCCGTCCAATGAGGCATTCCTTTATTCTCGCCATTTACTTTTTTACCAGGTGTCAACAAAACTGTTGATGAAGGATTATCTTCTTCACTGTCTTTAACTTCCTTATTTATATTTTGAATTGTGAAAACAAAAACATCACAGTAGTTAGCCGCTTTTGTTCATGGCTTTTGTTAAGAGGCACGGAAAGGCATTTTCGTTTAGCTTCTATTTCACAACATTTCATTACATTACATTAATTAGATTCCGTTTAGCACTGTGAATAAATAGTTCGACTACGTTTTCGAGAAACCGACATTTCTGTTCACAGTAAGAAACAGTTACATTTGTACAGTTAAACTACAAAGGTTCCGCAATATACTGTGTGACTTTTGGGTATAGTTTACGGTGTTGTGTTCGCGAACTGATACCGAAGCAGTCGTGCATGCGCACTGATACTTTCCCCCTTTAACCCTCGTTAAAACCAAAGGTAAACTCGCGACTCAAGTATTATAACTATTCATAATCCTATGGGATTATAAAATGAGACTTAAAGGAGGAAAATCTATTAAACTGCAAAAATAAGTTTGTTGTGTTAATCGAAAACTACAGTAATATAGTACAGTTTCTGTTTGGCTTCTGACACCAAAATTTTTCACCAAAATCATTTTAAAACTTCACGTTCTGTATAATTATGTAGCTAAATATTATAAGCTCCATGGAATGGAGAAAATGGTTGGCCAAGAAAGTTATTGAACCGTGTAGTTTACTAGGAATATTAATAATAAGAAATGACGAATACTAATTTTTTATTCAATATTGAAATATATTAATAACACTTACAACGTTCATACCAATATATTTAACATTTTGAATTTGTTGCGATTGATTTTTTATTCTTACAACCCAAAGGAAACGCCTGCACCACCATCTGCACCTGCATCTTCTTCTGCATCTCCACCAGCTCCTCCACCTAAGCTAGCGCCTAAATCGCTAACTGCGCCTCCTGCGGCAGCAGTTGTAGAATCTAAGAGTGTACCAACTGAATCAACTGTAGATCCCAACTCACCTCCTACGTTTTTTACAGTATCTCCTACACCACTAGTTATTCCGTTTACAGTACTTCCTACAGCTGATAGTGTTGGCTCCAAACCTTTAACGATTGTGTCTACACCAGCTGTTGCGCTGCCAACTACACCAGGAATAGTATTTACAATATTTCCTACGCCATCTAATGTTGGTTTTAAGATTCCATTTGTTACGCCACCAAGAAGTCCAAGAGGAGTTGACACACAACTCTAAAACAACGGAATCGAAACCAATTGTCAGTTTATTAAAAAATATTTCGGTATTTTAATTTTAAAATATTAAATTTATTTTACCTGCTGCTACATTTTGCGCAATACATAATGTAAATACAGAAAATTGTACAGTACACATATTTCTTTAGCGGACACGTCTCAATAGCGGACAAATTTTTCGGTCCCGTAAGTATCCGTTTTTCAGAAGTATGACTGTAATTCAGGCAACAGATGTACAAAATATTATTATTTTAAAATTCCTGATGTGTGTAGGCCTACGTTGCAATTTGTTCAATTAAGAACAATAAGCAACTTCATGACCTAATGAGATGAGAATGGTATGCATGATGTGTAAATATGGTGTAGTCTTGTACAGACTAGGGCGGATCATTCATGCGAGAGTATGGTTATTAAAATTAGTTAATTGTATTACAGATATTATAAAATTTGGTCGATTAACGTAAGTTTGTTGTAGATATTTATATGAAAAATCAAAAATTATGTTGTTTAATGGTTATTTTCTAATGCTCGTAAGGAGGGGGAGGGATCTACCTTCAAAAAATAATTTTATTTTTGAAAACAAGATTAGCTGGTTATATTGTAGATTATTATGAACACAATGATGTAGGTATTTACTTTATTATTTTGATTTATCTATTTTATCTATTGGTTTCAAAATTTAGCTGTTTTACTTATTGTTTATACTTGAAGAGTATTTTTCATTAGAGTTACAATTTAAAAAAGGAAGAAATATCATACAAAAATCAAAAATTTATTTTGAAGAAACTTTAAATTTTAAATTTCTGTATCTTGTTCAAAATTGGACATACTTATAAGTTTGATTACTTATAAGTTTGACATACTTATAAGTTTTTCAGAAATTATAACATTTGACCTACTCAGAATTTCATTGTATAGGTAGGGCTCCTTGTATACGTAAGGTTATTCTGTTCTTTAAACGTTTTAAAAACTTTTTTGGTTTTTGTTAATAAAAATATCTTCTACTGTTAGAGAAAATTCTTTGTAATAAATTGAATTTAAGGGAAAAAACACTTAAACAGTACATGGTGCTATATAATTAGATATTTGACACAAATTGTTTGTAAGTTAGCCAAATACACCCAAGTTATGATTTTTGGAACTAGTGGTTGCTTTTTAACCTTACCTTCATTTTAAAGAATGTGGAAAAACCTTTTTAACAATTTTAACTCAGGATTTAATGAACAAACAGCTGAAATTTAGTAACAAAAAGTTTTATACTTATTTGCAGCACATAAACGTTATTAACAATAGAATCCCTATTTAAGGACATGATAGAATAACCCTAGTACAATGCTGTGAAGGTAATATTAAAATTTCTAATTTTAACCTCCACTAGTCAGAGATTTTTCTTTAAAATTCACAAATAATTCAGATGGCAATTTAGTTCAGGTTATTGAATACCATAGAGCCATCTCGTACAAAACATAAATCGCATTACATTAGAAATAATTGGGATTAAAAATCACTTGAAGGATAACCGTTACCCGGAAAAACCAACTAGATGAAAGTGAAATCAAATTGACAGCTTACATATGATGGAAATAATAACTAGCAATTTTGAGACACTTCCATTTACGATTTATTAGATTCAGATCTTCATATAAATTTGGTTGGGATGTAAAATTAAAGTTTTGGGAAATTGTTTTTAAAGCGAGATTTTGAATTTTTCTGACTATAGTTGTTTGCATGTTCAGTTGACACAATGGAGCAGAAGAGGACAATGTATTTCTTATGGGGGTCCGACTGTTAGTAGCACGTATACACAACATCGGCTTTGTAGATCAATCAATGCCATCATAGCCAATAACATTCCCCTCCCCGGTACCCCATCGATAACAAAACTTTATAATGTAGAGTAGTCTATATTAGTGAAGAGCATTCACTGTTTCAACCAGTCACTGTGATCACGGTGACAGTTATTTTGCGTTCACCGTTACTTTTAATAGTTACTAGTGATTTATCAATCACTATGTATTTTCTTAGTACATTTTTTAGCTGTTATCATGAAATAATAGTAATGTTTTCAGTTGTTATTTCATGATAACTGAAGTTATGATAAATTAAAAAAATGGGCTACATAATATATAACTAAAATAAAAATTTAGCCTAAAACTGATTAACACAAGGTATCCTAGATTAGTAACAAAAATAACATTTCGTATAAAAAAAGAGAACGTACAAGAAACAATATTTACAACTGAAAAATAACAACGCACATTATAAATAAAATAGCTAGGTAGAACGCGGCGTGCAATAAAAATAATACTGTAATGTAATCGTGTTACCGCGATCAGAAATGTAAAGGAACTACCCTCGTTTTGTTTAGTCTAGTAGATGACAAACATAACAAGGGAAAGAGACTGAGAGAGGGAGAGAGAAAGAGAGAGAGAAGAATGCGTAAAAATTGAAGTAAAAAAGAATGGACGTGCCGGTTATCAAAGGAGAGGCGACAAGGAGAAGACTAAGCCCAGTGAACAGACCAACATATCTTACGTAGCTATCATAGGGGCCTTGAAGAAGAGTAAGCATATTCTGTCGTTCTCTAGTAACTGTGAACAGTGAATGAGTGAGTGAATTTGTTCACTAGTTCCTAAGGTAAAGAGTTCGTTCTCTTTTAAAAGTGACAGTGAACAGCGAATGAGTAACTGATTTTTGTAAAAGTGATTGAAGGAACTGTAGAATTACGGTCGCCATGTCGTCCTGCCTTAAACAGTGAACAGAGAATGAGTAAGCGATCTTTGTAACAGTGACTGGGGAACGAGAGGCTGTGCTATATTGTAGAATAGTACGGTGAACATTCGCCGTGTCGTCCTGTCTTCCAGTGACAGAAGAGTAAGCGATCTATGTAACAGTGACTGGGGAACGGTTACTCGCCTATCTGAATAACTGTGGTCACCGTGAATTAAAAGTAACCGTGACTCGTTTACAGTGACAGTTCTTTTCTCTCTTCTCTAGTCTATATGACTATTAATTAATAATTAACACACTATAAATTTATACTCTACTTCATATGCGGATTCCAAATGTGAAATACTTTTTTCGATATCTGTACTGGGAGAGATTTTTTAGATTTGTGATAACCGACTCCGTCATTTGTTTACATTTAACTCGTTGTGTTTAGAAAGTTCGCCGAGGGAATATCAAGAAGGCATTAGTAGGTCTGTAGTAAAATAGATAAGATAGGTATTCATTTTGACTCCCCCCCCCGTTATAAAAGAAAATGTTTTTACAGTTTTTTGATTTTTTACAATTCATTAAACATTTTACATAATACATAACTTTTTTTCTGTAAAACCAAACTTGAGTTGTAGTTTTACCTTAAAAAATACGTGTTCTATAGAGGTTTAAAAATGTATTTATTTAAAGGCATCCAAATGCCTGTAATTGATGTTCTTAGTTGCGCTAATAGCAGTGACAATTCCCATGAGATCCATTGTGTCAACTGAACGTGCAAACGACTATAGTAAAAAAGTTTTAGATAATGCTAAAAAGGTTATTTGATAAAACAAAAAGAAACAATATCGATAAACGTTCACTTTTCTCATTAGATCAAAATATAACAATTTCGTAATAAATATCTACATCATAGCTTAAAAACTTAGATCATAAGGTTTGACACTATTTCCAATCCTACATTCCTTTTGTAAATATTAAAATATCAGTAACTTTTACTTTGATTTGAATTTCTAATATTTGTATTTAGTATCTTTGAGGTGTTGGAGAGAATTATTTCTTAATACAATATATTTAAAGGTAAATAAAAAAGGATTTATACTAAACTGAAGCTGACAACGGATGAAAAGTTACGTTTATCTTCCTTTCGGAGTAAATATTTCGTAATTTTGTAATTACTTTACAAGAGAAAATATTCAATCATCATTGTAATTAAAATTAAATACTTTACTTAATTAAATGGTACAGTCTAAAATTATGCCATCGAGTAATAAAAATCACCTACCTGTGAAACGCAAGCGATTACGAAGCAGACGAGAAACAAGGTTTTAGCAGACATTTTGCTTGTGTTTACTGAAATCTGAATAAGATTTAAAAACTGGTGTCTCTCAGTTTGGTAGTTCTTTATATAACAAAACAGTGCGGTTTAATCAAATATACGGATTTCAATTCTGATATATTAAAAAAAAATTAGGCTACGATAGAAAGAGACAATATTGGTGTTGACATAATTGTTGATTTGTTCTACACAATACCAAGTTACGTGAGTACTTAAGAAGTGTCAATAGTCATATTACAAATACACAAATTGTTACATCTGTTTCTGCGAATATGTACTATTGTCTGGTTGTCATTGTTAGCAACGTATTGAATTTTGCTAAAATAAACTTATGAATTACAAAGAATTTAAATATTAATTGAGAAGTAACTGTAATTCAATGCTGCTATGATAAAATTACATATTAATAACACAATTTGTACCGTATTTTCTAATATTGTTTGTACGCTGTTGCTAATAAACCTTATTGTAGATAATGCTTACATTGTAGGGTTATCAGAGGTAATAATTTTTTTGATATGACCGTTTATTTACTAACAACCGAGTTATGGAATATTAAAATCGAGAAATTTTTCTAAACCACTAAAAATATAAAATATCAATTAAAAGGAATGATATGGTACGAATATGATTTCCTAACGAAAGTTTTATGATAAATACTCCCGAGAGAAAAATATGTCCACAAAAAACATATTTACGATTACAAATATTTTTCTGGACTCCATATTGTGGAATTTACTTTTCTAGAATGGTTAGTATTCTAGAATCCGGATTAGGTACTTTTAAAAGAGGTAAAAATGTCATCAAGAATAAACCTCTTCCGCCAATAAATACCTTAGTTACTTTTAGTAAGTTCACGGAAAGAAACAGAACTATTTTTTGACTCTTAAGCTAGTAAGTCACATACAACTACTTCAACATAGTCTCTGTGTTGATGATCACAACTGATAAATACAAGATATATGAATAGATCTTTTAAATTTTAATTCTTCACTTATTACATTACCTAAGAGCAATTTTTACTTTCTCTTGCCTATATGAATAGGAAGGGAAGTATTGTTTTCATGTCGATTTTTCGAAATCAAGTTTTCACCGGATCTACACGTTTTCAGACCCCCTGAACCCAAAAAACATATTTTTAGTGATTGGTCTGTGTGTCTGTGTGTGAACAGAATATCTCAAGAACGGAACATCGTACGAACTTAAAACTTAAGTTACATACCACTACCGGACCCGACTCGAACATTTTCATCAAAATCGGTCAACCGGAAGTAGTAGTTTATTCGTGTATTTTTTCACTTTTTTTGCGATTTTCTCAAAAACGGGTCCTTCGATTTTTTAAAAAATCACCTAGTTTACTGAATTTTATATGCTCTACAAGTTAGGGTAGGCGCCATGTTTGCTGAAATTCTTGGTGAGGCTGTTTTCACGTAATGTATTGTTTTCTTACTGCTTTAATATGTATTTTAGCGTAAAAATGTATTTAATAAAAGTTGTAGAAAACTTAAAATACCACAACTTTTATTTCAAACATTTTTCTTCTATAATGCTTAGTTTAGCGGTAATTAGCGATTTTCTGTTTTTTTTTCACGAAAACGTGTGAAAAATCGATTTTTTTTAAAGATTTCAGCCTTAGTATGCATTTTACGACAAAAGTGTATAAATTAAAATTTATAGGAAATTAAGAGCTCTACAACTTTTATTTAAAGTATTTTTCTCTACAGAGCCTAGTTTAGCATGAAAGAGTGATTTTCCGTATTTTTAAGCCAAACTGAGGTTGATTTTCATTTTGTGTCTTTCACTCATGATTAAAATTAGGTTATGTTTATTGAGGTTAGTTTTTTGTTTATTTCTAATGTGTTATTACTAATGTTAGGTTTATCGTTAATTATTTTCATTGACAAGAGAAAGTCTTGTGAGTGTTTCACACTAGATTTTTTTATAATATTAAGTGATTAACAAATTTAATTACGGATTCATTTAATTTCGCGTAAACTTATTGTTTGTAGTAACTACTGGGAGTTCTTAACCGTTAATATGTTATCGTTCTATAAGGTTTTCAACGGTGAGAACATTATCTGACCCTAGCTGGGGATCGATTTAGGAACCTTCCTTTATACAGAGTAGTTTGTCCCAGCGCCATAGAATTCCTCAGTTGCCCAGTCAGTCCTTCTGGTAGAAATTCATACCCCCAGTTTACGATAATCTATATATGTTGTTGTTTAGGTCAACAGCCGAAAAGCTGGTTTGAACCTCTAGAGGTTTTACTAAGTAAAAACGAGGAGTGAGGTGGTTTACCATTGCCTTCCTCACTGAATGGAAAAGTACACTTATCAGCATGCCAGGCCCTCTGAAAAGAATCTACTTTCCTCCCTGCAAATGACACCTTCACTTCATTCACCACAGGGTCTGGCTGCATAGTGAAATTCATTACTCTCAGAGGAGATAACTCTGACTAGTGTCTTTTACACCTCTAACTCTTCTGTTCTTTAATAGTTCAGTCATATAAGTGGCTGACTATGTGATAAGAAACAGAACTATTTTTTTTAGCCCTGGACGAAACAGATAGAGTGCAATTAAAATAACACTCCACCTGCCTGTTTTGGGCATAATCTATATATACATAATCGATTTAATTTAGAATTACTGTTATTAAAAAATTTGTACAGAAAATATTAAAATGCAACTAACTTTTTTAAGTTTATTTAAAGTTGTTTCAACTGTTTGGTTATAAGCGACTATGGTGGGTTGGGGTTATGTACTGAAACGAATGGGTTTTGACTTGTGAATATTTTCTGACCCTAGCCGAGAATCGAATATGGGACCTCCGTATTGTAGGCTAGAGTTATTTTGGTAAAATACTATCGTTTTATTAGAGATATATTAAGAAGTTGGGAAAGTTGTAGGAAAAAGAAGTCAAATAAGACAAATCAGCGGATTTCATTGAAATAAATAACTTATTTATTTAAGAATCAGTTTTTACAGTATTTTTCTAAATCGGTAATATCAGTTAAGACATAATTTATGTTGCAGATGATCGCTGATGCATCATTATTTGAACGTAGCCAATGTTTTATAGTGTTTCGGGTGTATTTGGTGCAGGTACACCTGGTACATTTGGTGGTGGAACCGGTGCTCCTTCTGTGCCTTGTGGTGGTAATTGTGTGGCTTGTGGTGCTACTTGTGCGGCTTGTGCGGCTTGTGGTGGTCCTTGTGCGAATTGTTGTGGTACTTGTGCGAATTGTTGTGGTACTTGTGCGAATTGTGGTGGTACTTGTGCGAATTGTGGTGGTACTTGTGCGAATTGTTGAGGAGCAAATGGTTGTTGTTGTTGTTGACCAGCAAAAGGTGATGTTAGCGCACCAAATGGATTACCAGCAGCTGCACCGAATGGACCAGCAAAAGGTGCACCACCACCGGATGGTAGTTGACCTGCCCCTGCTCCTGGAATCATACTACTGAACATTCTTAAGCCTCCAGATGCTAAATCTCCAAATCCACCAACTGCGTTTCCGGTGGCACCCAATATTCCATTGAGTCCTTGTTGAGGTATAGTAGTGAACATTGGAAGGGCTGTATTTACTGTTCCTTGAAAGGCGTCGAAACCACTATTTGCAACCGGAGCCAAACCTTTGGGTACAGATGCTGCGGTGTTAAACAATGTTCCGACAGCATTAGCTTTTGTGTCGAGTGCTATTCTAGCGGTTTGTGTTAAAGGTTCCATTACTTTTGCTCCTTCTTGCAAAAATGGTGATACCATACCTGCGGGATTTGGAATATTGGGTGGTAAGACATTGGGGAAACCACCATTTCCTACAGCTGGAGCTGATGAAAACGCCATCTAAAAATTATAAACGATTACATTCAATTGTTACAAAGAAGTTTATTTTTATTCTATTCTATTAAGCTCTAACTTTGTACATTAAAATAAAATAAAAAATGAATTAGTTCATTTAAGGGAAAACACCTATTGTTAAATTGTTAGTGCTACTAACATAATTAGAAGCGGTACCAAAATACAATGTAAACTCTTATTAAAAGTTAATCATAACAACTAACATTAAAAGTTTAAAAACAAAATATTTTTTAATAAATCAATAATTATTATTATTAGACATATTTTTTAATAAATTATTTTTCTCTGTTTATGAAAATATGAATTCACAGTACAGTCATGTGTTTAACTTAATACAGCTTGTAGGCATTTACGAATAATTTTATTGAATTTTAATGTAAATTTACCACTGAAATAACTATGAAAGAACTTTACAATTTATCATATACAACTGTATGCGTTAAAATTTGATAAAATTTAAATGATTATTCTCAATCATATTGAGATTAAGTTTTGTAAATAAATCAATTACTGAACAATAGGAATGATCTAAGACGTCTAAAAATATTACGTGGTGTGGATCTTAGCGTTGATAAACTTTTAACCTCTATGCTTAATTAATTTTTATCCTAATGTTGTGTGATTACTGGTTGAAATATTTCATTAATGTTGATTATTAAACCGTTTAAGTTTAATTTAGGTAGGCGTTGTACAGTGGATCCCAGAGAGAGTAGGGACAGTAATGCTGCGGGATGAGAAGAGCTGGAAGTTGGTCGCTCAGTTTCCGGAGAGGGTGGTCGGGAGGAGACATATGGAGATCAGCGGGATCACCCTCTCCCACAGTGAATCAATCCTGTCCCGATCTCAGTAGGTATAGTAGGCACACTAATTTCCTGAGCTGGTGAAGAAAGAAATGAATGAAAGTGAGAGAGTGAGTGTTGGTCAGTGACAGCGAGAGGGGAATTAGGCTACGGTTCCCTTCCGCACCTGGCTGACAGTAGGTAAATCTTTTAACCCGACATTTTCCTTGTAGCATTATATAAACAGTTCCGAGGGAAGTGGAGGGTTGTTTGCTAATTTCAGATCAAGTGGGCAGACGGCGGGTTTTTGGTTGCTAAGGCGGTTGCGGCCTCCTTGGGTCTGAACGAGGACGCCTCAATTGAGTCCAACACTACGTCACCCATCGTGAGAAAGTGAACATGAGTTTTTCTCGCCGCCTCGGATAAAAAAAAGTTTAATTTGAAATAGTTATAATTTTTATAATTTAATATTGCAATATTTATTGTTTATTTCTTTAATTTATCTTATTTTCCTTGGTTTCTAATTTCTATTTTGTCCAAACAATACTTTAGCTGTGGGATGTTAAATATTTATAGATTGTGTTAATTACTTAGCCCAATTAAGTTTTCAATAGTAATATGAATATTATGTTTTCAATTTAGCGTAATTGTAGTTTTAAATAGAATATCCTTTTGTATATTTTACATAATATAGAATTACAAACCACAGGGTTGGTCAAGTGAGGAAGTCTTCGCCGCGAGTCGGCTGTTTAAAACAGCTGACATTAAGAGACGAAGGTACCTAGTTCAGATTCTAGTATAGGTATATTTTTATACAAATTTGAATACTACTACGACAGTGGTTACCGATGAACTCTGATGGTTGGAGTTAAATTAACGATACTTTCTTAGGAATGGTCAGCCTGAGTTTGTACAATATTACACCTCATTTAATACGTATCATCCTCATCCCATTGGGTCATGGAGTTGCTTATTGTTCTTCAACTAAACGAATTGGAAATTACACTCATTAGGGATTAGAAATATAAATCTGTAAGAATTTAGTAACTATCCTGTATTCTTAAGTTTCTTTGGATTAGGCCTACGTTTCTATTTTTCGTTTGTTTATTTTAAATGTCAAAATAACGTTCAAAGATTTTTATTATTATCAGTACTATGAGTAAAAAATTTTTTTTTGTTAAGATATGTTAATTATTTAACTGTTACAATGTTAATTTTTCATAGATATTTTTATGTTAATTTCAAATTTAATATTATATGTATTATGTTCTGTTTGTAGAAGTTATTCTATTAATAGTACCTTCTCTCGCATCTATCATATTTTTTATACACATTTATTTTATAGTCTAAAAAATTAATTGTAAATAGAGATTAATAATAATGGGAACAACTATAATATTAAGGCCGGAAGGAAAATAATTTGTGATATAATATTAGATACCGCACTACAATGTTCAATCCATGTTAATCACTACAATGTTAAACTCACTACGATGTTCAGCCTTGTTTACGGAATATGCATAGCCTATTAATAAAAGTGATTTTTTGACTCCTTACTCCATATTTACTGTTTAGATGCTATTAAATAAATGGAATGGATGAGATCATGAGAAAGGATTACTTCATGAAAATCAATAAGAACAAAACGAAAGTATTGTGCAGCAGCAAGAGTGGTTTAGAAGAGATGGGAAATGTAGAAGTAGGCAACGAAAACTCACAGGAAGTTGGGGAATTCTGCTATCTAAGGAATAAAATAATAAAGAATGGTAGAAGCACAAGAGATATCAAAAGTAGAATTACTAAAGCTAGAAAAGCCTTTGAAATAAAAAACAGCTTACTGACTACAAACATTGATTTACAGATTAGGAAAAATTTCTTTAAACATTATGTTTGGAGTGTAGCATTATAGTCTACGGGAGTGAAACGTAGGTGATAGGGGGTATAGAAAAAAAGAGAATAGAAGCTTTTGAAATGTGGTGTTATAGGAAAATGTTAACGATTAGGTGTGTGGACAAAATAAGTAATTTAGAGGTTCTTAGGCGAGTGGATTAAAAAAGAAGTATATGGAAGCATCTTACCAGAAGAAGGGTTAGGCTAGTGGGGCATATCTTAAGACATCCAGGTATTGGTCTCTCAATAATGGAGCGTAATATTGAGGGAGTAAATTGTAGGGGGAGACAAAGATTAGAATATCTAAAACAAATTACAAAAGATGTAGGGTGTTACATGTATGTTGATATGAAACGACTTGCGCAAGATAGAACAGCTTGGAGAACTGCATAAAACCAGTCGAGAGACTGATGATAAAAAAAACTATTAAAATGTATATTAAACATTCATAAAAATTCTAAGATTTTTTCAAATTAAAATATTTAACGATGTCAATCATTAGTGAAATTGAGTTTATAACACTCAATAATAATTTACACTGCACACACCAATTTTTAGAATATTTCTAGTTCTAGAAGTTTCAAATTCTAAGTTTTGTATTTTTATGTAATAATCATCAAATAAAATTAATGAATAACATTTTTACTCTAGACAGTTGTTCTGTAAATTATATTCATAAAAATTTTATACTTTTATTAAAAATCGAAAAAGTCAACTTTCAAAAATTTAATATTTAATGATGCGTCAATACAGAATATGTCCATTATTTTATTTACGAATGGAAATTATAAACAATTTTTTCTTAAACGAAAGTTGTTGTACAAATCTATTAAAAAATACTATGAACTGGGATCCGGCACATTCAGTTAAATTTAATAATATATCCCAATTACATCCAAAATATATTTATACATATTTCTTGATATTTATTTGTGCAATTGCTATTGATTTTTTTATAGCTACATTACAATCTATTTACTTTATTTGAACAATTAGTAACTGATATAATAAAGGTAGTTAAATATTAAAGGAAGTCAAATATCAGTTAATTTTTGACCTCAATGATATCTAACAAAATAAATTACTAAGTTATATAAAACGAGTAGTGAGCAAATTTTATATATAAATTTTTGTTTATTTTAAGTCGCATTAACAGCTTGGATCATTAGCGACTACAGTGGGTTATAAACCCACTGGGGTTTATACTTTCCCCAAGTTGTATACTACACCTTTGGGGTGTGACTTGTTATAATTTCCAGACCCTAGCTGGGAAATGAACCTGGGACCTCCACATGGTAGCCAGTGCGCTACCCCTTCGCTACGAAGGCGGACACGCAAATTTTGATTATAACTTATCTGTAAGGGAAGTTCATAAATTTAAATAGTTTTAACATTAAATTTTGAGTTCCACTATTCTATTAAATTTATAGATAGGAAATCTGTCCAAATATTTAACATTAAAATCTGAAGTTTTTGTTTTACTGCTTTCAGAAAAAAATAATGGCTACTTAAACAGTGAAAACTATTTTGACTCGTTTTGTATTTGATTCAGTTACTGTAACTTGATATGAAACTTATAAAAAATAATTTGCAAACATAATTTATAATTTCCTGTATTTAACAGAAAATTTATTTTTAAATACAAATAAATAATTATGCGTAATTTTCGAGCTGATATGTATTCATAATATTTTAATGACGTTAATTCGTTTTTTTCTTTATCATTTTCATTGTTTTGGCATATAAAGAAAAATATTTCTTTCGATAACTACAATTTTTAAAATAAAATAACTACTGATTTACTTTCCACTTGTTAATCCTTCTTTAAATTAAAAGTATACCTAGAATAGATAGTCAGTAACATATAAAAAAATATTTACCTGCATAACGCATGCAAAAATGCATGGATAAAGTAGAGCACCCATATAAGATGACATTCTGAAGTATTGTTGGTATATTTCAGTAGATTGAATGCTGTGTTGGAACTGATTCTAACCGAATCGGTTTGAGCTTTTATAGTAGTTCGAAATTGTTTAAAAATTAATAAATTAAAAATATAAAATTAAGTTGAACAATATAGGCTATATTCTTTTTAAAAAAATTCAAAAGAATATTTTATAATTTACGATCGCAACATAAATTCGGATTTTTAGTAACTAAGGTAAACCATAAAGTTATTTATTAGTTTATGTCTATTATTGAGTAGACATAATTTACTATTTGTAAATTTATAAATTAAAAAAATATAAATTGTAATAAATCTTGTATTGAAATTAAAATGCGTACCGGATTTGTCTAAATTCATTGATCAATATGAAACATTATTATAGTTTTTAATTGTAGTAACATAAATGAACGTTTGTTTGTACTTGATTTACGGTTGATCTATATGTAAAAAATATAGTTAAAATTAGTCTAGTATTAGTAATTGATAATGAAATGTATGCCCGATTCATTGGTAAGAATTGTTTATTAGTGAATAATACCTTCACAGATTGTCTAGTTCTTGATTTGTATTGTTTTCTGATACTACAAAGTACGAAATTAAATAATCGTATAATTTTTTAAAGTTTCATCCCAACTGTATTGGTTTTGATGGTTATTAGTCAAAATTCATCAGGAGTAAGTGTAGGATATGAAAAGAAAACACCTACAAGTGTTTGTATTTTTATTAAATATGTTTATGTCGCGTCAAATGCTTATTGCTAGAAAGTAAGGTTTGTATTGAGATAATAAGTACAATTATTATGAAAAATTTTTAATGTTAACAAAAAGAATTGAATCCTGGATCTGTAGCCAATGCACCACGGAGTCTGCCATTAAAAAACTCTTGTTCAACAATAATATTTGTGATTTCCATTAAGCAAAGTTATTTGATGACTCACTTCAGTCACCAAAATAAACTTATTGATTTGAAATTTGATGACTCACTTGCATTTTTCGGTGAAATTGTAAAAGTTTCGGAACTAATTAGTTTTTTCTTTAATTTTGGTACTAATAATCCATTTTTAGTTTTCTTACTGTTATATTATAATCTGTTCATATTATTTGAACATAACTGATGTGGCTAAAAGGGCGAAAAAGTAAAGGAAGTCAACAATCCATCGATCTTTGACCTGTGTGGAATTTTTTATTAAAATAACACAAAAATGTTACGCTAAAGTTTGATAACAATATCTGTGAGACCATTCCAAAAAAACAAAAGTTTCAACATTGAATTGTGAGTTAAACTATTGTTTAATCATGTGATTGGTAGTCAATTTTATGTTCGTATAGTTTACTCAAAAATCTTACGCTGAAATCTGAAATTTCTTTCTTTACGTTGTGATTTCTAAACGTGTATTTGTTGCCTTTGTACTTGGGTAAGTTCAACATGCTATTAGTTTTTAATTAGAATTGTTCTAAAAGTTGGACTTTACAGAAACACCCCAAAGTTGTATCTCGTATGTCCAAATTGGGTAGCATTAAATGACAGCAAATTTTATTTAGGCTATTGAAGTTTGTAATTTCCATTATACAAAATGATTAACTAATTAACTCCAAAAAGTTTAGTTTCACTGAAAGAAATGTCAGTTGTCAAAATTTAAAATCAATAAGTTTCTTTGGAAAATATTTTGATTAATTAAATTAATTAGAATTAATTAATTTTCATTATATGAGATATTGATAAAAATGTTATCAACTTTTATTATTCGGTTCCTATTTAAAAATATTTTAATAACGTTAACGTAAAATTATACAACGGTTGAATCCAATTTTTTAAAAACATTAAAATAAATTTAAACCATTTTTATGTGCTTTTAACTTGACTAAATGTTTGAATCTGAATGTATAATTTAACTGAAAATTAGAGAAAGTTGATTCAAAATTCTACGACAATCTCTCAGGTACTAATTATGTAGCTAAAAATAAGAAAAATACTTATATAAATAAATATATGTCCAAAAAAGTTTCGTTGCCGATTTACGGCTGATGAAAATTTTGCTCAAAATTCAATTACTTCGATAAAATGAGACCACACTGAAATTTCCCAGGCTTTAATTGACAAAATATTAAACTGACATTTTATGTTTGAGTTTTAAATACGAAAATTGAATGAAAGAGGTCCCAAAACTGTATCTCTCGTAGTTTAGAAGATATCTGACATAAAATACAAAAATTAGGGGTTGAATATAACTTGAAATTTTTTTACGTTTATCGTAAAATACCATTGTTAAGTGCTTAATTAAACTATTAACTTTTTGAATTTAAAAAAGTAGAAAATTTAATTCTGATAAAATTAATATAAATTAGGCAAATAAAACAATCACAAGAAATTAAAATTTGACGTTTATTGGTTACAAAACCACAATTCTGATATTATGTGTATAATTACCAACTCTTCATATATCACAATTCAAATTCAGAAAAATTTGGAAGTAAAATTAAAAGAATATAGATGTTGCTTATTAAAAACAACGTTGCTCGAAATGGCCCCACTCTGGTTTCCGAATTAGTGGATTTTGCTCGATGAATCTATTATTTTATAGTACGAATAATGACGGCAGGAGTATTATTAAAAATTTCTGCAGATTCTGTCATAAATTCCTTAGATCATCTTGTGTGTCAATCTCCTGTCAATTAACAATTGACTTCATCCAACTCAATAGGATAAATCTGATGGCTCGAGGTCAGGAATACCTTGTCCACTTCAGCAGGACCTATGTTTGTATGAAATGTTTTCAATAATTTTACAATCACCACCCGATAGATTACCGTTGAATTTTAAATCACCCTGTATACAGGCAGGCAAGTTATAAGAATTTTAATTATGCTTAACTTACACAATTTTTGAAACCCCAATGTAATGTTTGTTTTTCGAATATTAATCTGCATAATTTTTTCAAGTTCATTCATTTTTTAGCTTACTCTTATTTTATTATTTTTTTTATATTATCATTCATTTTTCATATTGTGGAGAATGAATGATATGTCTTATTTATTCAACTAAAAAATTTGACATTAGTTTAATTTAATTCTATATTGAGCTAGGTAACCGTGTGGTTTTCTTTTTGTTCATCACTCTACTCAGAACCGGTGCAACTGACCATTACAAACTTCTTAACATTTCTTAAGTGGTTGGACTAGAGGTGTCTCAAATTTAAAATATTAGAAAGATGGAGTCCTGGCATAGAATCTAGTTTCATGAGCACATAAATTTCTCAAATCTGATCAATAAACATCGCCAAAGTTAGAAATGTTATGTTTGTACATTATGTTCTGAGAGAAAACACTGATAATAAACATCAACCAAATTTTCTTTTTTTATTATTTATTTAAGGTCGCATCGACTAAGAGGTCATTAGCGACCACGTTACATATAAATACATGATACATTATATAAATACATAATGAAAAATTAGTTAAGTTCAATTAAAACAGAGAAATAAAAACTAAAAAATAGAATGACACAATGAAAAATATGAATGCGATTTTACAACTATATCAAATCTGAAATTTTGTTAAATTTAAAAAAAATTATTGTCTTTTGAATCGCTACTTTGTCTACTAAATTAAGTGCTAAAATGTTGTTAATTTTGAATACTGTTCGTGTGAATTGTGTGATTTGGCAGTCTGTGATGATGTGTTTGATTGTAAGTGACGTGTTGCAATGTGTACAAATTTGTGGTTCTTCTTTCTTCAGTTAGTGTTTGTGCGTAAGCGTAGAGTGTCCAATACGTAGTCGTGTAAGTAGAACTTGATGCCTTCAAAGCTCCAAGTGAGGCTGAGGGTTTTCAAAAATGTTTTTTCTGATGTGGTGAAGTTTCGTTGGAGGATGTCGAGACCAGATTTGATTCCAGTGTTATCAACCAAATTATTCCTTACTATTTGGTTTCGTTCTATTTAAATTACACATTTATTTCAATTGATTGTAAAATATGACAATACTAAAGCGGTAAGTTAAACCAAGATATGTATCATTAAAATATATGAAGTTGTATAAATAGAATCAACTATTTTCTGTAGTGTACTTGTAAGTTCAAAATTAATAAAGAGATTTCCTATTAAACTACTGAAGACTAAGATGGTTAAAGTACATGTCTGAGACAAGTATCACAGGATTTAACGGTTTTCTGTAGATTTATACGTAACGCGTTTATAGTTACTAATTAATCATGTCATCCATTATCCTTTATCCTGCAACCTATCCTGATGTCGACGGGAAATGAATCTGTTGTTGAATTTGGATATTGTCTAATAGTCAGAAGCTTTGTGGTTGCAAACTCATATATCTTATCAGTCTTACTTTTGAATTTATCTTATCCTGTTAGAAGAAAGTTCTGAAATTTTAGATACTTTAGGAATTATTTCTGTTCAGAAATTAAATTTGACTTCTTTCTCAAAAAGTTTTTAATGAATTTATACGAGTACACTGCTCTTTTTGGTCTCAGAAACTGTCTTTATTGTAACAAAACCAATACTTTCATTATCCATCAGAAAATAAATGTGAACTAAATTCTAATACGATTGTAAATTTTTCCTATTAAGAAACTAATATAGATTAATAAAATTCTTCTCTTACAAAAGTAAACAAAAATTTTGAAGAAAAAAGAACTACAAAATTTTATGTGTAAATTTGGGTGTAAAATTTGATCCTTCTTGTAAAATTTAAAACAAATATCAGTACTTATTGGAAGGAGTCTACTTGAAAAAGAAAATCCCTCAATTTTGAAAAAGAAATTGGCTATTATTTTTTTAATGACACAAATCTAAATAAAATGTATTTTAAATGGAGATTCTGTTAGTCCTTAAATTGACTACAGAGTTCTACCAAACGAATTCTTAAAAAAATGTAGGGTTATAAAGATGACACTCATGATTCTAAAAAAACTGAAAAATAAAAGCAAGGAAAAGCCGTTACGAAATTTTTTGAAGTAAATAAAAAAAATTATAAAATTAAAGTTTCGATGGTGGTATTATTCTGGTGGTAAGTGACGTTGCAAACTTTAGTTTGTTTTAAAGGGTAATCATGGTGACCGGGGAATTTTTTATTTAGATGCTTATCTTACTTCAATTAAAATGGAAGCAATTAAAATGGTTTGGCCATTTGCAAAGGATGGAGGATGGTAGCTGGCCAAAGAGAGTATGGGAGTGGACGCCAGCCGGTAGAAGAAGGGGGGTAGGCCCGTGAGGTAGGAAAGTGACATGGTTGGGTGGCGAGCAGGAGGCAATATCTTTGTGGCAGCTCTCCGATGGGATTGGCGTGACAAAGAGGTGATTAAATACGATACGGCTGGGGCTGTAAATCATCGCATGAATATAAAATATTATATATTATATATCTTACTTCATAAAATAAATTCTGATACAAAAAATTGGGTAATAAGATTAGAAGTGTTATTGTAATTGGTTGTTAAGAATGACATTTATTCTTAAATTAATAATATTTAATATTATTGAGAAAATATAAAAAGTCAGATAGTTTTATCAACAACATCTGTTTTACATTAATAAATAACAAAAGCGTAAGATATTCACAGCAAAATAAACTATTTCTTTTGTGAAAATTGTGTATTTTTTTTTGACCTACTCAACTGACTTCCAAGATTTTTTCTAATTACTCGGAATTTTATTTTCTAGTATCCTTTCCTTGTTTGACAAAAATTATGGTGTGTCTGAAACGTTTCTAAATTTATTTTGTTTCATTGTTGATGAAAATATTTGCTTCTGTTAAAGAAATACTTCAAAAAAAGAAAAATGAAAGGCATATTGCAACCTTATCCGATGCTCCAGAACGAGTCCTTTCCTTCAATTTGAAATTAATTTCTTACAAAGTACCCCCAAGTAAGGATTTCTGAAATTAGTCGATACTTTTTAATTTACTTAATTTTAGAGGATGAGGGGAAAATGTTGTAATAACTGCTACTCAGGATAAAAAGAGTTTCAGGCAAAAATAAGGTTTTCGGTAATTTTTTGCACAAAAATAATTTTGTGCTAAATTATAATTAAAATGAATGACAACAATCAGTAATTTTGCAAACAACAGGAATTTACTTTAGTAAATCAGAAGTCCACTGAATCTGATCCAACTGATGAAAATTGTGAAAACAATCTTATATACTGTATAAAAATAAAGAACGAAATCTAAAATCTGTATGGTAAATCTAATACATTAAATCTATCAAAGTCTTTGATAATAATTATTGGAATCTTGATGATTTAATAAATTAAAAACCAGATAATTAGGATGACGGGTTAGCTTCCGTTTGCTCAATAATAAAATGTTTTCTTTAACAGTACTGAAATTTGAGTCACGATAATTTGAGTCGTTATATTTGAGTCACGATATAAAATATTATGTACAAATATTTGTTACTGTTGTACCGAGGAATATCCATGATTAATTGTCTCATTACTTTTGACTAGAACCTTTATAAAATGTCAACACTTGACTTGCTTGTCCTTCCTCACAACTGTAATCCACATTTGGAGAAAGGCTTAATAAACTTTGGCTGTATAAACTATCATTGTAATTTTTTTTTTATATACTGTATAAAAATAAAGAACGAAATCTAAAATCTGTATGGTAAATCTAATACATTAAATCTATCAAAGTCTTTGATAATAATTATTGGAATCTTGATGATTTAATAAATTAAAAACCAGATAATTAGGATGACGGGTTAGCTTCCGTTTGCTCAATAATAAAATGTTTTCTTTAACAGTACTGAAATTTGAGTCACGATAATTTGAGTCGTTATATTTGAGTCACGATATAAAATATTATGTACAAATATTTGTTACTGTTGTACCGAGGAATATCCATGATTAATTGTCTCATTACTTTTGACTAGAACCTTTATAAAATGTCAACACTTGACTTGCTTGTCCTTCCTCACAACTGTAATCCACATTTGGAGAAAGGCTTAATAAACTTTGGCTGTATAAACTATCATTGTAATTTTTTTTAGAAAGCTTTCACTTCCTCCAAGCAACGCCTAATTCGGTTCAACGTTAAATCCAATTGTATCCTATTTGCTGAGATTTGTTTTTTTCAGGTAACCTTCTCGTTAAGATGTATTCCTAGATATCTTGTTTTATCAGCCAGTGGTAACACCTGATTATTGAGACTTACTGTAGGGAAATTTTCTTGACGAAGAGTAAATGTCACGTGAGTAGATTTTCCTTCGTTGACTCATATCTTCATTTATTCAGCCAAGTTTGTAGGATAACAAAAACACTTGAAGGTACTGAGAATATCCAGATTTTCATCATTAGTTAACACAACTGTATTATCAGCAAAAATAGCTACTGTAGTTGTTTTTGTACTATGTAAATTTGCTCTAAAAAGGACGTAAAGCATAGAAGGTGAAATAAAATATTTACTTTTTTTTATTGTCGAATGTAAGTAAGTTGATGGCTCCATATTATTTAAATTAATTAAATATTGACAAACAAGCTCTGAATTGCGCATTATGTAAAATGTAAATGAATTTATATAGAAAAGTTGCGTAATTCTAAATTTCGGGTTTAAGTTATACACATTTGTTATTTATTTGCCTAAATATTGGCCTACGAAAGAATATATTTCAGACAAATAGGAATAATATTTATTCGAAAATCTCAAATACAATATTCGTAATATAAAATTTACGTCATAGTTAGTGTTTATTTATTAGAAAACAATAAGTCTATTCTTAAGTACTATAATATTTTAAGTCATTGTATCCTATTATTTTGATAACTATTGTTTCATATTTTAGTGCTTTAAAAAAAATTTACAATAAAAACAAGTATTGTAAAAGTATTTCTTTTAATGAATAAATAAAATTCGGGAACGTTTTTGTAAACAAAATTTGGATACTATAAAAGGTGATTTTTAATAAAAAATGTATTTAGTTTGAAAGTAGAGTTCATAATATCGACTAGTTCTTTCAAAATGGGAACCATCAGTATGCTGTTTTGCAGTTGTCTCGTGATCGCCTCCTTGCAGGTATGTAATGTTAAATTATATTTAAGTCTATTTTAGAAGTAATGTTAAATTTTGGGAACTGAATTTATTTTTTTTTGTACTCTGAAACTAAAAGTTAAACTTTTAAGCCGCATCAACAGGTTGGTCATTAGTGACTAATACAGATTCTGGTACTGTAACGGTGGGTTTTAACGTGTTAAAATTTCTAGAATCTAGCCGGGAATCAAACCCGGGGCTTCCACTCTGTAGGGTAGAGCACTAGTCAATATGCCTCTGAGGCGGACTTCCTTATAAAATTAAAATTTTATTCATAAATTGTAACTTGGAAAAGGCTGATTTTCAAAAATAATGTATTGAAACGACTTCAGAATATGATTAATAAAAACAATTGATAATTTTACTCATTCTCGAAGTCTTTGAAAAACAAGAACATCAGAAAGTTAAAAAATTTCAGGCAATTTTATTTATGGCTGAGAGAGAAGGGTTAAAAACTACCAACTTTTCTAATGTCATTGAAATACTATTTTGATTCAATTATCAAACCCATCTAAACACAAATATTTTCAAAATATAACCATCAAACTTTTCATCGTTTCTATTAACAAATACTTACTCGACTGACGTTCTAAATTAGACATATCACATATATTATCGATTTACAAGACAGCAGTACGATCAATCTGGACATTTATGGAGTTAGGAACGTGCCTAACCTTCACACAAAAAAACTTAGATACAAGATAAGATTTTTCTCTGTAATGATCCATGCCCTTTTTATGTCACAACTAATGCTAAGCAAAGTATTACATACAACCATTTTGTACAAAACGCGTTCACTAGCGAGATACCGGTTAATCAGCGTAAACGTTTAAAACGCTTCTGACCAAGGGATATTCTTGAGGAGGGCCAATTACAGGAATGTGGGGATCACTACAAGCTCAAACAAGAAGGTCTTCATAAGTAAAGAATCATTCAGTATCAAATTTGGCAATTGTTAAAATATTTTTATAATTGATTCTAAATTTGCAATAAAATTGTTCTAAAAGAAAACTTTACTTCAAGCAAAATTTTGTAAAAACAATGCTCGTCGTATCATTAGAGAACTCAAGGCAATAAATTTAATTAAAATTTATAACATATTTCAAACACCAAACGTCAGGCCATAAATATATAATATTATTATTTATATTAATTAAAATTTACCTGATAAATATAAATAATAATAATAGATAAATAATAAAATACAATTTTTTAATAATACTAATAAATTATAATTTTTTCGTTTATTTATGTCGGATCAAAATCTTGGTTATTATCGGCAACTTTGGATTGAGGAACGGTGAGTTTGAACTTGTAATAATTTTCCTGACCCTGGCCGGTAATCGACTTCGGGACCTTCACTTTTTAGCACATCAAGGTCACCCCACTGGACCCCGGAGTCGGCCTAACTTTACTATAATTGAAGGGGTCGGGAGAAGACAGTGCTAACCCACATCAACATAATTTTACGCAACGTCATTTTTAAAGTTTACTAAAATCTACAAAATCATGATTTTGAATTTTTGTTAAACATTTGTTATTTTCTCTTAACCTAGGATCTTAAGATCGTAAATATCGCATCCTGTTTTAAACGTGCTGTACATTTTACTTTTACGGAATATTAAAAAAAAAATCATGCTGGAAATTTTGTAGGCTAGCACTTTCTTCTGCCGACCATTTCAAATTGTGTTTTTCGAGAAGTTTGCATTTATAGTTCTTATTTATTTTATTATCTTCATACTTTGAAATAGTTTTAAATATTCTGTTAAAAAAATTTGTGAAAAAATTGCAAATGCTGTTTATTAATAACTGGAGTCAAAAAGAAATTTCGCAGCTAAGTTCTAAATATCAAGAAACATTAGCAGATCACCCAAATTCTTTGGCGCTTAATTTACTTGATAATAGCGAAGACGTAACACGACTAAAACGAATAAAATTACTTGACCTTCCATTTAGATTTACCGACTAACCTACATTGTGAATAATTGCATTCCATATCAGCATCAACATCGTCAACATCATCTCCATCAACATCATCATCTTCTTCCTCTACGCATTCTACTATCCCCGCTATTAATTTTGTTACCTTTTCTATTACTGTTATTCATATTTTGTCTAGTTCACATTTTCAAAATTTATAAATAATTTTGTTTTTCTTTTCGAAGTAATACCATTATATATTGTCTGCGTCATGTGAACACTTTTATGTTATTTACTTATAGTTTTTGTTTTTAAACTGATTGTAAGTAATCTCAGATGTCAGAAAAAAATGAAATAGAAAGGGGTCGAGTTAATGGGGAAAAATCATGTGGTATCTTTAGTGTATCTAAAATTTCGTTGAGTCAATTCTTAATAAGGAAAAACATAATATAAATTTATTGTATTATTATGATTCTATTCGTGTATAATGTATTTCAAGTTTTAAAAATTAATATTAAAACGTTACGAAAAATATTTCAGCCAAATGAAATCAGTGTTAATAAATTGCAATCGCCACACTTTTACTCTGCTGTATAAAATATTAGTTCATAAATTTATAAAAGAATTAAAAGTTTCAAAAGAGATCAAAGTTTTGTAATATCTAAGTTCCAGATAAAGTCGACTTAGTTTATAAACAACAATAAACAAATTATTGCACTAATCAATAATTTAAATGCCTGTTCGGTTATTAAAAAATACGCTTGCCTATCTATCAATTGAACTGGATGCTAATTATAAATTTACTAATCAATCAATCCAGGATTTTAATCTTTAAAAGTTATAATTGTATTACTTGTTATAAAAGTCTGACGTTAAAAGACACTATCAACATAATTTACTAAAATTTTGTTCAAATGATATTAAATAATTTTCAATGAAAAGAGTAGTTTGAATATGAAATAATAAAATTATTGTAATTGTTTCATACAGCCCTACCCCTCTTTTGTATTGGCTTGTTACAACTCCCTTTACACCTTCATGTAGTACGTCGTAAAATTGAATCGATCTCTTAATATAATTGTAAACTAAATTACTGAAATATTAGTATGTTAACTTCTATTTTTACTTTTTCTTGCCCTGTATCTATGATGAATAAAGGGAGAGAAAATGTTGTTTCATGTCGATTTTTCTAAATCGAGTTTACACCTGATTTACACGTTTTCAGACCCCTGAACCCAAAAAACGTAATTTTAGCGATTGGTGTGTGCGCGTGTGTGAGAAGAAAATATCTTAAGAACGGAACATCGTACGAAGTTGAAACTTTGAATTTGGATTAGATACCATAAGAGAACCCGACACGAACATTTTTATCAAAATCGGTCAACCGGAAGTAGTAGTTTATTCGTGTAATTTCTCACTTTTTTGCAATTTTCTCAAGAACGGTTTCTACAGTTTTTTTTAAATCGCCTCATTAACTAGTAAATTTATTATGCTCTACAAGATAGGATAAGCTGCCATGTTTGGTGAAATTCTTCGGAAGGCTGTGTTCTCGTAGAAAAAGTGGTTTCTTTTTAAGTTTGCGACCTTATAATGAATTGTAGGGCAAAAGCGCTTAGTTTAAAGTTGTAGATAATTTAAATATCCACAACTTTTATTTCAACAATTTTTTTGTAAAAGTTTAGTTTGGCAGCAAATTAGTGTTTATAGTAGATAAATGGGATTTTTTAAGATTGCGGTCTTGGTATGGATTTTACGACAAAAGTATAAAAGTGCATATATAAATAAATTTTTGAATGCATCCTGCAACCGTTAATATAAACTACAGTATTTATGAAATTTATCACCTTACCTTTGGTTGCTTATTGAAGTTTAAAAAACTTTAGCGCGTTTCGGTGGTACCGCCTTCTTCAGAACATTTTTAATCTAAATGGCTGAATGGAAACACCGTTCTAAATTTTAATTTTAATTTTAGAAACGAGCTAAAGATTTTTTAAACTTAAATAAACAACCAAAGGTAAGGTGATAAATTTCATTTGGTGGCCACACTGGCGTAGTTGGTAACGTGCTTGCCTTTCATCATGCGGTCCTAGGTTCGAATCCCACTCAGGCACGGCATATTTTCATAAGTTACAAAAAATCATTTCATCCTACATTGCATAAAGTTCCACCCCAACGTCGTCGCTAATGACCGTTGCAGTTGATGCGACGTTAAATAAAAAAAAAAAACATTTATACCGTAAAAAGTGCATTTAATCAAACTTTTAGGAAATTTATAAAAACTACAACTTATATTTAAAGTATTTTTCTCCACAGTCTAGTTTAGAGACAATTAGTGATTGTCCGTATTTTTAAAAATCCTGCAGAGGTTAATTTGCATTTTGCTTCATTCACGCATAATTAAAATTAGGTTGTTTGTCATTTTACATTGTTTACTTGTGATTAAACAGGTTACATTGTTCGTTATCTACATTCGTAAGAGAAATTTGTGTTAGTGTTTCACACCAAATTTTTATTTTTTGAAAAAAAAATCAATATTACAGTATCTTTGTAATGTGTTTTTTTAGTTTCATTTATTATTGTGCTATTATTCAAAATACTTTTACTGTTGATTGAATACCTCCATTCTTGTAAAGTATCTCCTGAAACAGACACATTATACGTACAGTCCATTCAAATTAGCATGGTAGTATTACTTAAATGGTATAAAGAACAGAGGGAATTTTGCAATGTCTCATACGTCAGTGCTACCACTTAAGAGATTTTTTTAGTGTTAACTTTTCCTGTAAGTGAATTAAAGCGTTGATCCGAGTAAAGGTAATTACTTTTATACGGACTTGAATACTAGACAGTGGTTACCGGTGTACTTTGATGGTTGGTGTTCAATTAACCATACTCTCTCAGGAATGGTCGGCCTGAGTCTGTACAAGACTACACCTCATTTATACGTCATACATATCATCCTCTTCTCATTGGGTCATGGGGTTGCTTTTTGTTCTGAATTTAACAGATTGCAACGTACACATACTAGGAATAAAAAAAAAAAAGATAAATTAATAATAGAAAGAAGAAAAAATGATTTTTCCGATAACACACGGAAAATAGAAATGAAATTTATTAATCGTTATTTTGTAATAATAATAATTATAATAATAATAATAATAATATATTATTATTATTAATTATTATTATATATTATTAATGTATTAAATTAGTAACGTCTTGTATTCATATTGAATGCTTGGGTTACTAAATGCAACAATAACAAATTCTAGTAAATGAAATTAATTTCAAATATGGTTTTCGAAATTGCAAAACAAATATTATATTTTGTAAGAAAAACTGAAAGGAAATTTTACTTTTGAAAAGGGAATTTATATTTTGAAAAGTTATTACCATTCAGAAACTCACTATCAAGCTATTTCGAATGGAGTGACTTGCTTTACTTCATTTAGTACTAAACTGAACTAACAAGAAAGACGATAAAAATACAAGAAGTGTTAATATTACCAACAACCTAATATATTTTTTTATTAATTTCATTGCGTCATTTAGTAATATCGTGATTATAATGTCCTGAATACTATTTTAATGTTTCAGGGTGTGCTTTCTGCAAGTTTTGGAATAGCACCGGGTTTCCCAGGAGCTCAAGGATTTGCACAAGGTGCTGCTAATGGAGCAGGTGGAGGAGCTGGAGGTTTTGGTCAATTTGGACAAGGTCTCCAAGCAGGTATGCCAAATCCCATGGGAGGATTTCAAGGTGGACAAGGTGGACAAGGATTTGGCGGAATGGGAGGTAATATGGGAGGTATGGGAGGAATGGGCGGAGGAATGGGTGGTCAACAATTTAATCCTATGGAAACTTTAATGAGAGGTTTAACTGTGCCTCTGCAGAGTGCACGTCTTCTTTCTGACAACCTTTTAAATAGCGCAGGAAGTTTGATGGGGGCTGTCGATCCGATAACACAAGGTTTTTCAAGAGCAGGGGATTCAATTGGTTCACTATTTAATGGATTAACTAGTGCACCATTGAATCTTGTTGGTGGATTAAGTTCAGTTCTTAACAATTCATTCCAACTGAAAAAACAATTTCTTGGGACACTATTCGATACTCTTGCAGGCTCAATGCAAACAATACCTGGTATGATGAGCGGGGCACAACAACAACTCCAAGGTGGTATGAATACAGCAATGGGAGCGTTTAACGGAGCAGGAGGTCAAGGAGGAGGTTTCCTAGGTCAAGGATTCAATCAATTTCTACCAAATGGAGCTGGACCTAATGGTGCTGGAGCCGGAATACCAGGTTTTGGTGCTGGACCTAACGGTGCTGGAGCCGCAATGCAAGGTTTTGGTGCTGGAACTAACGGTGCTGGAGCCGCAATACCAGGTGTTGGTGCTGGACTAGGAGCAGCAAATGGAGGATTAGCAGCCGCAGGAAACGCAGCTACAGGAGCAACAGGAGCAGTAGGACCAACAGCAGCAATAATACCACCTCCAGCGGCAGGTGCAGTTGATACAGCCGCTGCTGCAGCTGCTACTGCCACTGGAGCCGCTCCAACTACTCCACCACCCAATCCAACTACTACTCCAACTCCAACGTAGATAAAAACAAATAATGTTATGTTTTTATTAAGTTTTTTAATATTCAGCTTTAAAGAATAAATATAGCTAAATTTCATAAAAATTCAGTTCTCTATTGAACATATTTATCTTCATAATTTGTTCCTTCGATTCCCTTCCATTACACACACGTACAATAATTGTAAAAACTTTATTTATTATAAATATTAAAATTAACTCAGTCTTTACAATTATTTTAAACGTCAGATCATTCACTACCCAATTCTTTAATTTTTATAGTACTTTATTTTAAAAATTTATTTTGTTATTCACTTTGAATCAGACTGCACAATGCAACTTGAATTATATTTTAATTTCCTACATAGATTTTAAGATCACATTAACATCTGCATTTTTAATGTGACCACAGACAAAACCAATTATATCAGTAACAGGAAAAAACAATATAAGTAACAGTAAAAACCGTAGTTTTTATAACAAACATAATAACCATTAAGGAAATGATTTAAAATATATAATATAAAATTTTAATAAACCAACAACTTGCCAAACATTAACATCATTCAAATAATTTAATGAAAATTACTTCGTATATTTATTTCGGTAGCACAGTACATAACGAACAACATCATTTACCAAAACATCAGCATGCCAACAATGTAGGCTATACAGAAATATAACAAAAAGTGAAATATATCAAAAGAAATTACGAATTTGCAACAATCTTCTTGACTCAAGTATAAAAAAAGGCGTCTCATCTAGCTATAGGCGTCTCATCTGGTTTGCAGTTAAGACGTTATAAACACATAGACGTTTAAAGAAATACAATTATTTCTAATTTATCAGATTCTCTCTCGTATTATTCTCAGAAACAGTTTACATAGTACTTTTTAATCTGTAAAAATTATTCTGGGATAACTCATGTTAATATTAAATCGAAAGATTTATTAATTGCTCTAAATTTTAAAGCGCCATACAAACCGGGTTTTCACAACTCATTTTATTTAACTAAAACTGACTTCGTAAATAGTCAACCAAAACTGATTCACTGAGTAGAAGGTCAACGCTTTTTATAATAAACACTTATATAATGAATTTATTGAAAGATAAAGAACACAATAGCATAATCTAGAGAAATTACAACAATCACCATAATACGATTTTAATCAACATAACAAAATAAAACTTTCTACCCTGTATTAGAAAGACAACAAGTGAGCTTGCTAGTCACTAGTCCAGAAAAAAATACAAATTACACCTGTCAAAACTCATAGAAAAGTAAAGCACCGTCAAAACACCATTGTCTAGCCGATGTATGCAACAATGCGTAATTTTCTAAACTAATGTGAATTCTATAAAATGTTGTTTCTACAAAATATGAATAGAAGTACCTAACTAAGACAGTTTAATTGTACGTTGCACGGTACATTAATTTTATCCCGTATTACTTATTTGCTTAGGTTTTAATTGGGATTTAAAGCATCTTTCCCTTTCTGAAACGGAAACTGAATGCAGTACAATAAATACAGGAATATATTATACGTAATTACGTTTTAGTAGGCTGTCGTACTGTAAACAAATTTCGTGAAGTGGCAAACGTTAAAAGGCTACCGGATCAACTTAACTAACATTGACTTAAACTCAATTAGATTAAAAACAATATAACATCCTGTGCTTAAAATCATATTATTGAGCTCTAAAATTACTTTACCATGCGGTATGAAGCAATCAATACATTGCAAACAAGATTTCTGCGTTTAAAACTGAAAATAAACAAACATATTGATTGTAATTTTAAATTACTTTTATTGAAAAATAGTACTATAATAGATATTTTGTTATGATTTTTTTGACACTTCCAATTGAAATTTAGTATCTGTTATTATAAATCTTCTTCTTGATGTGCCTATCCGTTACGAATGTTGGCGATCATCATGGCAATCTTCATCTTGTCTGCAGCAACTCGGAAAAGCCGTACCGAAGTTGTTGTACCAGACTCTGAGGTTCTTCAACCAGGATGTTCTTCTTCTACCTGGTCCTGGTCCTGTTATTATATAAATACAACAATTTCTAAACGTAAAGCTAAAGTTTCAAAACTTGATTTACTTGATGGAGCGTGCAGTCATCACCACAGTCCTATAGTTGACCAAGAAGATCCCTTGGCCCGAGGCGTTTTAAACGTCTGTGCTGAGTACCCGGTATTGCCCTAGTTACATATTTTGTATGAGAGGGTTGTCATGTAATTCAACTTTGTTATTATTATTATTATTATTATTTATTCACCTATTTAGTTTAGATTTTACTTGTCAAAAAAGCTTTAACGTAAATAATAATTATCACCTTACAACGTAGGCTATTAAATAAGCTGTTCGTCATATCATAGACTAAACTTGTATTTTTCAATCCCGTTCTAAAGTAGGTACTGTTAATATCTACAATAAAAAGATAAGTAGATTTTTTTAATAAGAAAAATAAGTCTAACATGCAAATAAATCAGTCCTCGTCATTTAAAAACATTTTTGGAATCGTGAGGTTCATAAATCTTTTTAATAGAGTAATATAAAACCAATTCAGCGTTTATGAAAATATCTTATGTTAGCCAAGTTAATCCCTTTCTATGATAGGAGTGGTTGTATCAATATTATAAATAAGTTAAAATATTTTTTTTACATTATTGAAGGTTTTCCAATGCTTACTATTATTTCATACAGAAAACTAAAAAGAAATAATATTAATTTTCAAATCATACGTTCACTTTTCACATATGAATAGGATCTAGAATCTTAAAAAACTCTAGGACCTCATTCATATGTTTTAGGGGTTAGTTATGAGAGGTTACATTATGTGTATATTGACAGTTAATTTCTAAATAATATTTTTTGATTGGTTGGTAATCCTTACATAATATAGTAATATGAGGTGGTATGTGATGGAAAAACGAGACACTTGAATGAGAATCGAACCTGTGACCAATGACTTAAAAGCCAGTTGCGCTGACTACTACACGAACGGGCTGAAAAGTAATTGGTATTTCCTAATAGGCGGTCATCATCTCATTATGGGCTACTCAAAAAATTTAAATGCTTAACTCTTGCTCGTAAAACAACTTGATAAAAAGTACTTCTAAAACCGAGAGAACATTCTCAGAAAGATTAATTTAATAAACCAATTAATAGTCCAACAAAAAACCCAAAGACTCCAGTTTTCCAATGTTAAAAGAAAAATTCGTCTATTATTATTTTGTAGCATAATACAAACCAAGATATGAATAAAAATTTTCAATGTTTCTCTTTAATAAAACCATCAACTCAAAAAATTGAGATTTTGCTTTCGAGATACTGGTGACCAGGAACTAAATTTTACAGTTTTATCTTTCTACAGTTTTTTTTTCAAAACTAAATTTTTTAATGATAGTGAAATTTATTTATTAGTTTGCGTAATAATTAACATTATTATGAATAATATATTAATATTATTGGGTAAACATTTCATTAACAAAAGTTAAAACATTATTAACCCTTTATAGGGCAGTACTACAGGGGAAAATATATGTGTCGTAAAATATTAAATTTTGCTTTACAGGAACTTGAATAATGAATTTTTAGTGCCAGAAAAGTAAAATATTTCTTATTTTTATGTTAAGTCATGGTAAGTATACTTACCAAGTAACGTTTATTAAAATTGTAAGCACATAATGTTTAGTGGTAAGAATGCTTATTAAAACAACTTGTAGTACTATATAACAAAAAAAAATGTGTAGAATAACTTATCTTAACTAAATATTAGCATCAATGTTTGCTTCCCCGTAAAAAACTTGAATTTTCTAAGCACTGTACAAAAGTAACAACAAAACAACACGGTAGCGGCCGCTGGTATGAATTCTTACCACATTCATGCATCTCACGAAGCAAATGATGGCTGCTCACTAATTTCAATATGTGGATAGCCTACTTACCAGAACATCTATAACACCATAAAATGCCAATAAGGTTTAACTGCGTAGCTTATGCTTAGATAAACTCGACCTTATTGCCAGTGGTACGTACTTACCAAATACCTATAAAGGGTTAAAATTGTATGAGTAATTTTCAGTCACCCATTGAACATGTATATAAAAGGCATTTAAAATCTGGATTACTTGTCTCCATTTAAAACAAAAATGTATTAGTATATTCTCTAAATATAAACAACGGAAGTGAATGAAGACATGAAAAATATATTGAACAATATATACTGCTATATAGCAGTATATTTTATTTAGAAAAACACATTATTTACTCTAGCCAAATCTTTCTTTGGACAATCTCCATTTTGTATAGTTTCGCAGTTCTGATTTTAGCTTGGTCCACTTAAATATCCCCGGAGGAGTTTTATTTCTGTACTAAACTATAAAATAAATGTATATTTTATTAAATTACAAGAATTAGTTTTATTTTTTGTTGATACAAAAACCGTAGGTAGAAACGTTTCTGGGGGTTTAATTTTCCAAATATCGACATTATGTCTAACAAAACGTCTACGGGGATTATCATTATTTTACATTTTAAACTCAGACAAATAATTACAGACTTTAAAGGCTTCAATGAAGAGCAAAAACAGAACACTGGGTGGACAGAAGAAAGAAGAAAATTTACAGTGAACGAATGCTGAGAATGTCGGATGCAAAATGAGCTTCCAGAAACCTCTAAAGCTACCTCACATGATCTAAAATCCGCCCTGCATGGAAAAAAATTAAGAGCCATTTTAGACTAAGAAAACTACTTTAAGACATGTATAGACGCTTCTCGTAGAATTTTTATTCTATCATTTTATAAACATGTTTTATTGCCCATTACGGGAGGTGGAGTATTAAAACTAATTGCTCTCGATCTGTTGGTTCCAGGTCTACAAAAAATAGTTCTCTTTCTTATCATATAGTCAGCCAATTATATGACTAAACTATTTAAGAACAGAAGACGTAGAGGTGTAAACGACACTAGTCAGAGTTATCTCCTCTGAGAGTAATGAATTTCACTATACAGCCAGTCCCCGCGGTGAATGAAGCGAAGGTGTCATTTGCAGGGTGAAAAAAGGGTGCTTTTCGGAGGGCCTGGCATGCTGATAAGCATACTCTTTTAACTCAGTGAGGAAGGCAATAGTAAACCACCTAATTCCTAATTTTTCTTTAGTAAAACCTCTAGAGGTTCAAACCAGCCTTTCGGCTGTGGCCTAAACAACAGAATTTTTCACAGAAATTTATAATTTAAATACTTGCACTAAATTTGTAAGGTTATGAAATAAAAAATTACTAACCAATAAATTTTACTGTTGTTTAGGCCATCAGCTAAAAGGCTGGTTTGAACCTAAAGAGGTTTTACTAAGTAAAACTAGGAGTGAGGTGGTTTAAAAAAGCCTTCCTCACTGAGTGGAAAAGTATGCTTATCAGCATTCCAGGCTCTCTGAAAATTACAAATATTTCACTTCGCAAATGACACCTTCACTTCATTCACCACAAGGTCTGGCTATATAATGAAATTCATTACTTCCAGAGGAGATAACTCTGATTAGTGTCTTTTACACCTCTACCTCTTCTGTTCTTTAATGATTCAGTCATTTAATTGACTGACCATGTGATAAGAAACAGAACTATTTATTTTAGCCCTGCAATGATCAGATTGAGTGTAAATAATTTGACAATCCACTTGTCTGTTATGGGCACAAATTTTTACTGTAAGCAAAGTAAAATTATATAGTATATTTTTTCATATATTTTAATACTTCGAAGTAGTAAAATTTACAAAAGAAATAAAGAGTAATATGCACTAAAAGAGGAAGTTTTATCACAGGAAAGCATCTTTCAAAAATTAAACAATGTCAAAAAATATAATTATATAGAATTTGTGACTCCATGGTTTCCGCTGAATCCTGTTTTGTAAACATCTTAGCGATTTTTGCGTTTATAATTTATCAAGAGAGTTTTACCATTTTGATTCAACTACTAATTGACAAATGTGATTTCCAGTACATGGTAGAATTTCATTATCTTATATAAATATGTTATGTTAATGAACTAAATTGAATATTAAAAATACAGATACAAAATTTCCAGCCTTTCAATTTTCTTTACCTACTTTTTACGCTATTCTTTTTGATATTGAAAATATTTTAACTCTGCTTCATCATCTTTCTGTTTAAAATCCGTTATTGTAAGTTTATTAAAATGTATGTCGCAATAGTCAAACAACTTTCCAACAGACTGGAAAAATTATTTCCGCTTTTCACTCCCACAGAGATTATGAAAATATTACTTCCTCAACTATTTTTACTTATCCATTTTAAATTTTTCATATGTTTGTTTACTCACCAAGAAAACCAAAATATTATAATCGTAGATGTTTTTTTATAACTGTTAACAATGATTAAAAACAGTAATAATTTACTTACGAACTGTTAGAAGTTGGACACTCATCCTAATCATTTGGCCATAAATCTTCTCGACAACAATGTAGAAAATTAAAAACTCAAAAAAGGGAGAATATTGATTTTAAATACAGGTTTACTTGAATTAACATTTTTAACCATACTTTCAAATCTGAAGAAACAAAATAATATTACATGTGAATAAATTTTAATTCACCATTAAATTAACTCTTATTCCTCAATCAAACGATTTGTAATAAAATTAATTAATCTAAAAATAAAAATATTCAACCCTTTATCAGAAGCTCATACGGAAGAAATGTTGCTTAGTACATGTCTTCTTTAAAAGATATTCTAATTTCTTTAAAAATATTTACTAAAAGTTTTTGTAAACTGTGTGTAAATAATTCTTAGCAGTTATAAACATTAGAAACGTTTAGTAAATATGTTAAAAGTTTATTATACTCGTATATCTTGAAGAAAACAACAATCAGCAGGGTAGTTTCCGTACGGTCTTTTTTTATTGCCAATAATAAAATGTTTCATGTTGGGTCCAGACGATGTGAAAAGTTTTTAAGATGGAAAATAATGCAATTTCTTGTTTTACGATATGTAAATGAAATTAAGAGCTTAATTCATAACTGTTTTTGTTTCTTCAATTTTTTAAACGGTAACTAAAAATTTTAATTTTGGTGAACAGTAATGAAAATATAATATATTGGCCCTTTTAAGTCTTGATCTTTTACACTATCAGCGAGAAGACTATTACCAACCAATCTTCTCAATATACACGACATTGATATGAAAAAGCGTAGGCTATATGGACTAAATGGAAACAACTTGGATTTAAATTACGTCAAATTGACTTGTTGGAAGGCGGTCCAGGTTGTCATTGGAAAACAGAGGATATCCATACAATTACCACATGAACAATTTCCCGTTTCTTGTCTAACAAAAATGTTGAAATCTGTAATCGTATCATAATCAAGTTATCAGGATTTTTAACTTGAAACATATATTCAATGCGTTTTCTGTTGGTTTTAAATACTTCAACAGTAAAAATCTTCCAAAGTAAGACTAACATGTAACGATTACCAGAAAAGTTTTAATTCAATTTCAAGTCATTATAATGCTTGTACGGCTTTGTAACAGTTTAACGCTTGAGCAACATCCAAACTACCTATATTAAGATTTTAATTAAACTTATTTGTGAATACTGAAAATAACATAAAATTCATGGTAGTTTAAAAAAAAAAAAAATTTTTCTTGAGAAGTATTTACAGTCCAGCCTCTCTTAGTTTGCTCCTAATGTAAACAAATAATGACGTCACTGAGCATGCGCATTATATCAAAATGTGTACACGCTGATTAAAAAGTAACAACAAAACACTTTCAAAAGTATTTAAATACAAAATACTTTAAAAAGTATTTTTCTAAATGAAATTGTTAGGCCTACATCATATCATGACTGATGTTTTTAGTACTTTAAGTACTTATAATTTAAAAAATAGTTAACTTAATAGGAATACGAGATCCGTAAAGTGGTAGACTCTAGCGTGCATCCTGTAGTATGTGGCTTTTGTTTGTTGACAGTAGGAGCAAACTAACAACGGCTCAACTGTAGCTAATCTGTAAAGGATTGTAACTACATAATTACATTGTGTAATTTCAGTCAAACTTTATGGAAACATAGCAGAACATAGCTAGCACAAAGAAAACATCAATTAATTAGTGAAACCTTAATTTACCTGGAAGAGTAGAGGACGGTGCCGTTCTGATACAGACGAACAAACTTATTAGGCGATGTGATTGTGTGCAAGTAACTTTGCTTGCCGTTGTAAAAGTACGTGTCCGGTTTCCATATTTTCTCTAACATTGTTATACTTAGTGCTAGGGTGTCCTTATAACCTTCGTAGGCCAAACGACGATCCAACCAAGACTGCCTAAAATAGCAGTCCATGGAATATGTCTGAAAAAGAGGAAATTAAATTTTTAAGTTTATATACAAAAAACTTAAATAACAGAATGTACACTTTTTTAATTTATTATTTTATACTTCTTTTTTGGACGAATGTATATTATTTTTCTGAATAAATGCAGACGTTACTGAACATTTTCCTTCAATTTTCTTACACAATGTACTTCAGTACCTCCACGGCACTTTTTTTCCAAACTGGTTAAAAGACTATTTATAAAACAAAAAACAGATTTCTTTCTAAAATTTTGGTTACATTTCTAATAGTAATCTTTCAAAATATGTAATAAAAATCTTTTATAAATAAATTACACAAATAACCCACCGGGTTGGTCTAGAGGTAAAGTCGTCGCCAAAATCAGCTGTTAAACAGCTGATTTTGCCGACGACTTTAGGTGTTTAACAGCTTTATCAGCTTTATCAGCTGTTTAACAGCTGATTTTCGGAGACGAAGGTTCCTGGTTCAAATCCTAGTAAAAGTAGTTACTTTTATACGGATTTGAATGCTAGACAGTGGTTACCGGTGTACTTTGATGTTTGGGGTTCAACTAACCATACTCTCTAAGGAATGGTCGATCTGAGTCTGTACAAGACTACACCTCATTTACACGTCATATACATAATCCTCATCTCATTTGGTCATGGGTTTGCTTATTGTTCTGAATTGAACAGATTGCAACCAACGTTTACAAATTAGAGATTACAAAAAAAAACAAAAATTACACAAATATTGTCTCGATTAAATAATAAAAAGTTAATATATTGAATTTCTGTTGTAACTCCTGTGTTAATTAAAAGTACTAACCTCGTATGTTTCAAAAGGATTAGCGGCTATTCTAACTGAATGTTCCTGGTTTGATTCCCGGTACATTTACAGAATGAACGTTTACATAATATTACTTGGTTTACTATATCACGTTTGAGTGTTTCTTATTTAAACGAATCAATTTTTTTCAAGTAATTTTCTTAAATTTTATACACTGGCGATGGTTTGTGTAAGTGCAAACCTTTTGATTTTGAATAATGTTTATAAAAAATTGATATGACATTAAACAAAATTTTCATATTTGTAGAATCATATAAAATAAGTAAGTGAGGTGGGATTTGGCCAAAAAGTAGGAGGCGTCCCTTTAATAATAATAATAATCATAATAATAATGCCATTTTTTTTACACATTTGAGAGGCTTAGCTAGGGAACATGTAATCATTTGTGGAATACTTCACTTGAAGTTACGAAGTTACGATTCTTCAGAAAATTCTCAAAATTTATGAAAAAATTTAAATAAAAGGTGTACAGAAATTACGTGCATTATTACACATTTTCACATTATTTTTACATTAATAATAATTATGTTGCCCCCAGAGAAAAATTCAAAAAATTCCATAAGTTTATTTGAATGGCGGGTTGCATAATCGAGAAAGTAAGGGTTACAAAGCTATTAACAGTACGTTGTTAAATGTTTATTCTACATGTGTTTACTAGTAGGGGATGTATATTATAAAACACCCTACCATAAGAATTATTTGGTAAAAATCTAATGGTTTACCAGTAAAAATGTATGGTGCTTCTTTTTTTAGTGAAAGATAGTTTTTTATCGTCAAATCATATGTTTACATCAGACATGCACATTTACAAAAAATTAACAAGAACGTTACTCAAGTTCTATAATATAATCTAATTACCTTTAAAAGTGTATTATATAGAATAAAGTCTGGTATGAAACACTCACATGACTTTCTCTTGTCAATGTAAATATAACCTACAAAAAATGTTTGATAAAAGTTGTAGGTTTTTAAAAATATTTTACAACTTTGATTATATAGGTCCGGCAGGGAGGTGTGGTGTTTTTGAAAAGACTGTTGTGCGCGGTCTGGTGTTCCGAATATGAACTAGAACGACAATCATACTCGTCACCAGATGCCATTTCAGTTACAATGGCCCCTTGGTCTGTGGCGCATCGCGTATTTGTTTAAAACACTTTTATTAAAACAGGCGTTCTGTAGTAATTTTATTGAAACAGTTCCGAGGGAAGTGAAGGGTTCATTGCTGATGTCAAATGAAGTGGCCAGGCGGCGGGTTTTTGGTTGGTAAGATGGTTGAGGCCTCCTTGGGGCTTTACGAGGACGACTCAATTGAGTCCAACACTACTTCCTTAATCGTGAGGGAGTGAACATGAGTTTTTCTCGCCGCCTCGGATAAAAAACGCGTTCTGTAGTCCTCAGGCAGCGACGATTTTGAAACCATTTTAATGTTGATCGTTATGTTCAAGTTCCAAAACGCGATACAATTATAAACTGGGTGTATAATTTTCAAACCAGGTTCTTTGAGACCAGGGACCATACGGGAAGGTGATAGAACTGTGCGGACCCCAGAAAATATTGAAAGAGTGCGACGTGTGACAAGTAGTGGAAGCTAGCCCTCGTCATTTGGCGGTGAGTCACACTCGCGCTCTCAGAATGTCAGACAGGTCAGTTTGGAGAATCTTACACCTTAATCTGCATTTCCATCCCTAAAAGATTACGGTTGTTCAGGAACTGCGGCAAAACGACTACATCAGACTACCTACGTTTTCAAAAACGATGTTGGAGTTGCTAACAGACAACACCGTTTTAATCATGAGTGACGAGGCCTACTTCCATTCATCAGTGTTAGTAAACAAACAAAATTTCCGGGTACCCAGTAACCTGCAAGAATTGCATGGAAAGCCTCAACACTGCAAGAGGTTAACTGTTTGGTGAGTCATATCATGAACCTACGTTATTGGGGCTTATTTTCTCATGAAAAGGGAGGGACAGTGTTTATTAACACACATTGCTAATTTCCCATGTTCCGTGATTATTTCCTGTCACAATTAGACAGATAACACATCAACCTCAACAGAGTGGGGTTTTAGCAACATGGGGCCATTAACATGCAACAGCAGAAATTTTAGTATTTTTGAGTGCATTTTCCTGGGCGCCTGATTTCATTGCATGAGGATGTTGAACCTCAGTCGCCAGATCTGTCATCTTGTGACTATTGTTTATGGGGATACCTATAAGGAAAAGTTCATGTAAGCAAACCACATACTCTTCAAGCCTTTTCTGATGTCATAACACAAGTAATTCTAACAGTTTTGCGGGCCATTCCTAAAAGGAGTTTAGATAATTTCACCAGTCATTTATAAGAATGCCTAGACAAAAATGAACAACACCTAGCTGATGCGATTTTTTCAGCTGATTATTTTTTCTTATGTTTAGATTTAAACTTAATTGCAATGTAATTTTAATATAAAATAACAATAAATTTTAAAATTCGTTTAAAGTAAGCGTGCGACAGTATTTTCAAAACACCACACCTCCCTGCCGGACCCTTTATATACGTTTGCCCTAAAATGCATATTTAGTTCGTAATCTAAAAAAAGAACCATTTTTTCTGTTAAAGTACACGGTTCTCAAGAATTTCAGCAGACATGGCGCTTACTTTATCTTGTAGAGCAAAAATATATAGTAAATGATGCGATTTAAAAAAAACCGTAGGAGCCGTTTTTGAGAAAATCGCAAAAAGTAAATAATTACACGAATAAACTACTACTTCTGGTCGACCGATTTCGATGAAAATGTTCGTGTCGGGTCTTCTAGTAGTACCTAACTTAAGTTTCAAGTTTCAATATCGTAAAATATTGAAATATTTTGTTCTCATACATTTTGTGTGTGCACGCGCACACACACAGACATCGCAAAAAACATGTTTTTTGGGTTCATGGGTCTGAAAATGTGTATATTTGGTGAAAACTCGATTTCAAAAAATCGACAAGAAAACGATACCTACTTTCCTTTCAATACATATTCATATTGGGCAAGAGAAGGTATAAATATATAAAAAAACCATTCGTTTCTTAACTAGAAATAAGTTTAATTAATATATTTTAAAAACTTACGCACCATGTCAACTTCTGAAATAGGTCCCATGCTACGAACCATAATATCAACCTCAACAACTGCAGGAGGACCTGGAACGTAAAAAAACATCATGATATATTTTAAGAATTGGCATAACTAGCTGCGGATTAGCATGTAATAAACTAATAATTAATCAAAAATTATCAGTTTAATTTCAATTATTGCTAAATTTTAATTCATAACAGCTGTACAACTAACTTATAACTAGTGAATAAGATGAAAAAAATAATATATAACTTTACTTAAGAACTTAAGGAAAAACACCAATCATCAGTAACACTTCAACGGGATTTTCTTCAGACTTGATTGAATTTAATTAATTTAATTTACTATTTTTATCTGTAGTTGTTGGTCAGGTTAATTTCAATGTGTTTATTATAAATAAAAATTTAGAAATTATTGTCTATTAATTAAAAAATTAAAAGAAATAAAATTTTTATCGGTGATAGTTTTCGCTGTTAATTTTAAATTTTGTCTGTAGAGTAAGTCTAAAATTTTCAAACATTTCTATATGTGGTAGTGTAGTGGTCATTGCTATCAAAAAAGTTAATTGCCAAAGGGGTTAGATGACGTTCAAGTCTGTCTTGGTATTGTTTGTTCCGTTGTCGTATGTTGTTTTCAAACAGTGTTTATATGTAAGTCATATTGAGCTAAGTCATTGGTTATGAGACATGGAGAATCAATATTACTTATTCTAAGGATTTTCGATTGTAGACAATGCAAGATGTTTGATTTTAGATGTTGTGGCCGTGTTATATGAGTTTACTTTTCCCTGCTGTTCAATTCCGTACACGTCAGTACTGGTTTTGTTATTATTTTATAACAAAAAACTAGGCGACTCATATAAAAACCAAAAGACTGACTAAGATCTCCAAACTTAAAGAACTATTTCAACTAATTGAATGCCGCTCTTCACTGACTCTAAAATCTAAACTATGACTAAACAAAGTTTATTTTAAACCAAGGACCTATGGGCTACAAATTTATGGCACAGCTAAACCAAACAACCTACAAAATTACTAGCCTTTCAGTCACAATTTCTACGTTTAACTACCAGCGCACCTTTTTATGTTAACAACAAAATTTTACATGATGACCTTAGTATTCCGTTCATAAGTGAAGTAATTAAGTACAGCTACAGCGTTTTTCACAGAAAATTGCATGATCACCCCAACGAATTGATCACCAAACTATTGTATGAATCGCTACCAGGGAATCCGCGACGCAGGTTGAAACGTCAATGGGCCCGAGATATCCTACAAAGTGATTTATTTTCTTTTTCTTTCTTCATTTCTTGTAATGTTGTTATCATTCATGGTAACAACCATATTAACGTTAATCAAATCAGATAATAATTTAAATTTAAATTTAAATGGATTATGAAGATTAGCTCAAAGAACATAGCCTACCATTGGGTATCACTGTTCTTTTTACATTTATTTTTCTTGTAATCCTTTCTTTACTTTTATCAAATTTGCTCGTTGTATCTTATTTGATAGTTGCAAATAAAGTTATTAAAACTAAAAAAAAAAAAAAAAAAACAAAATACCCAATTGTTTACATTTCGTTCATGTCAGATGTGTTTTTACCATGGAAGTCGTTTGCCTAAGTGAATACCTATGGTTTCTTTTTTTGGTTCATAACAAATTATGTTTTTGCAGTAAAGTGTTACGCCTAACCCCCAACCCGTCGGACCAAGGTTACCGTATCTTGCCCGAATAAACTCTGTTTAAAAGAACCCCCTTTTATCCTTTCCGGTTACATAACTATAAGCAACATGCTTCTACGCACTATCCATAGGTTGAAACAAGGACCCATGAAAGTAGGGTTTTCTGGCAAGACCTGACCAACTGCACATGCCGAAGGCTCTGTCTAATTGAGAGTACCGGTAGGAAAGTAACTAGAATTTAAATGTGAAAGCATTTCCCCACCAGTGCCAATTACCAGCCTTTGACCTCCAAAACTAAATATGTATTGAAAGAATACTCTACGCCGCAAGCCTGGCAACTTGACATGTTTGTTACGGTAATTTAATGGTCCCCATGGTTTTCCAACAATATCAAAATTACATGGTTTTAATTAACTTATATAATCTGCACACAGTTATAAATAAGTATATAATAGTTTTTAATACTGCTGTAAAGAATTTAAATCAAATATGAAAATAAGCTTATTCTATTTTCTTAAAATAAGACATTCTTCATTTATTACATGACTTGGTTAAATTTGTATTTCTCAAAAAGAAAAAGAAATGGGTGATTGAAAGAGCTCGATCGTTACGAAATGAGGGAGGTTTTACTACTATTAGTAATACTACAACGGAAAAGTGAGCCCCTTTGGAGTTAATTAAAACTGGCAAAGTTCTGGTGATTAAAGTTCTCGTGGCTGTGTAAAAAGTTGAATTAAACGTGAGACCAGCTTAAATTATCTGATGTAAGCAGGTGTCGCTTCTATAAATGATTAAAAAAGTACAACGATCACTCTGCATTAATTTTAAGTTTTTTATATTATATTTTTTAATATTATAAAAATATAAAAAAAAATAAATAAATAATAATTATTATTATACACGTAAAGCTGTTTTTATAGCACACTTTAATTGATGAAATACCTTAATAGTTATTTTGATGAAACATATTCATTTGCATTCACACGTACGGAATATCTAAAGGTTCGGGGTTCAAATCCTGGGTGGGATTCTACAATGTTGATAAATAAAGCATTGCTAACTTGGGGCAATTATTTTAACAAAATATAATATGGTTGCACCCAGTAGAAATATTTATTATTGTTTACTCTTTATAGTACAGTAAAAATATGTAGCAGTCAGTTTTACCTGCAGACATTTAAAACAGCTGATTAATCAAATCAGATGTTAATTTGAAAATGAGTGATTTTCAAAATTCACAGTTTGAATAATTTTTTATAAATATTCTATAATAAAATATTACGTAAATTCATAGAGTTTTATAAAGTCTATGTTTATAAAACAAAAAATATTCATATTTTAAGTAGAAACTTGTTAATAAACTCAATTTGTTAGGTACTATTAGTGTTGGTTAATTAAAAAAATGCCGGCCGCATCGGCGTGGTTGGTAACGTGCTCGCCTCTCATCATGCGGTCTTGGGTTCGGATCCCATTCAGGCACGGCATATTTTCATTTGATGAAAAATCGTTTCATCCTTTACCGTCTGCATTAGGAGTAATTGTAGAACAGTCAGAAGTTAAACCAAAAAAAAAAATAAATAATAATAAAAAAATAAAATCATTTTAATGTATTTATTTGTGGAGAATATGAATTTGATACAGAAGGTCATGAATAATTTTTTTTACTCCTAATTTGTGTACGTTGCAATCTGTTCAAAAATTAAAATTATAAAATTTTAATTTTTAGATATTATTGAATATCAAACCTACCACATGGACTATACGGAATCTGTTAAATATTTTATTATATCAACATCATTATCAATCATTTCATCATCATAATCAGTGGTAAGGTGCTTCTTTTATCTGTACAAAATATAACTTAATAGTTCTTTAAAATTTAAATTCTTAAAATTTATTTTTCATATAGAGTCAATAATTTTTCATTCATACAATAATATTTTTGACATTTTGCTTTCTTTATTTGTAGTGACAGTTTTCAGTAGTAATTTAACCTGATTAAATCGTGTTTTAATCTCTACTTCTAATCTAACTAAATCTTTCGATCCCTGCTTAGTCTCACAAAATATAGATTCATCACCTATAGTACTTTGAAAACGTACAAGTGACGAATTGGTAAAATATAAAAGTATTGAAATAACAGATATATGAATGAGTTATCCTGTTGACACCATATATTGTCCGCCAGATAACCTTTTTAGGATTAATTAAGGAGCTAACATGACTACAATAAGCTGTTGTATTATTAAGATTGTTAATTTTTTTATTCTTATTTATATAATTTTTATTTTCTTTATTTTTTATAATTTTTTTTCTTATAATATAATTTTTTATTTTTATTTATTATTTCATACTAAAAGAAAAGAACACTGTAAAATTAGCCCTTTTCCTTTTCACATTTAATAAACATTTAAATTGTGTAGGAATGTCTTTCAGGAGCATTCTACTGGTTATAATTATCTTCTATTACCTTCTGTATCAATTTTATATTCTACATATTTTTATAAATTTCCTTTTAATTTTGTAGGATTACAAACGTGATATTTCTTGCTAAAAAATCGAAATGTCAGTTATTAATTAACCTAGTCTATATCTATTCAGAAATAACTAGTAAATTAAATTGTAAATTAATAAATGGTGAATAGTAAATTAAATTTATACTTAACAAAATTGTTGGTTCAATGAATGTAACATTTGTAATGTGTAGCAACATAATGTACGAGGTGTGGCTATTAAATAACGAGACTGACGTTGTAAAACATTTTATTTTATTTTGTACATAATCACTTATTGCCACCTTCAATATACACTTCTTCTCTATCCCTACAACGCTCCATGCAAATTTTCCAATGTTGAAAACAGTGCTGGAAGTCATCTTCTGTCAGCTCCTTCAGAACACGTGCCGCTTTCTTTTTTACAGCTTCCACAGACTCAAATCTTGTCCCTTTTAATGCAGATTTCACCTTAGGGAACAGATAGAAGATAATAACATGTGATGATACGTGGTTTTTTACTTATGATCCGGAAACGAAGCGCCAATCCATGCACTGGAAGAACCGAACTTCACCGAGAGCCAAAAACTTGAATGAGCAAGTCAAAATTTAAGGCAATGATGATTGTTTTTTTTATATCCATGGGATTGTGTACCTTCACTGGGTTTCTGAAGGTCAAACAATTAATCAATATTACTACCTTGAGGTACTTTTTAAACTACGTCGAAGAGTAAGGAAAAAACGCCCCGAAATGTGGAAGGACAAATCATGGGTTCTCCACCAAGACAATGCGCCAGCTCATTCCGCGTTATCTGTCAAGAGGTTCCTAGCCAAGTACAGAATCTCAGTGTTAGAAAATCCACCTTATTCACCAGATCTTGCACCATGTAACATCTACCTGTTCTCTGAGGCGAAATCTGCATCAAAAGATACAAGATTTGAGTCTATGGAAGCTGTAAAAGAGAAAGTGGCACATGTCCTGAAAGAGCTGACAGAAGATGACTTCCGGCACTGTTTCCAACAATGGAAAATTCCATTGAGCGTTGTAGGGATAACGAAGGAGTGTGTATTGAAGGTGATAATAAGTGATTATGTATAAAATTAAAAGAAAATTTTTTACAACGTCAGTCTTATTATTTAGTAGCCACACCTTGTAATGTGTATTATTTTTAAGACAATAAAGTTACTTAATAAAAGCAAGTTTTCCTAAAATGTTAATTTTTGAAAAAATTAGTTTGTAGGCTTTGCTTGTTCATTCGGAATGGACATTCCATTAATGCTCAGAATAATTTACGAGTAAACTCTTTCAAGTACATAATCGTGAACTACGTGACCAGACGTTATCTAATCAAAAGTTTCAGATTAGGTAACCACTTTCGGATTACAAATAATCTATTTTAAATTGCATTAGGATTTGAAGTTGGTCGCTTCTTTCGGTTCGTTTAGCATTTTGCATAATTCACCCTATTTTAAAACTAGGGAGTTGTAAACCACTAGTAAATAAGAAGATACATTTCCGTGTTACTGTTTCGATTAAAATATACAGTACTACATGCTGTATTAAATATGTTAAGTTTGTGCAAAAACTACACTAACCACAAAAGCTTTTAGCACTGAAGATTTTCCTCAATATACATTGAGTTCAATTATTCCTTTCTAATTTAAATGAAAAACTAAAAGGGTTGTCTACACTATTTAAAAGATGCTTTTGGAAAGTGCTAAGTAGAGTAAACGAAAATATTGCCAAGATCTCAGTAAAATTTTATTCTTCTGATTTTCAACCAATATGTAACAACGAAGAAACCCCGTATTGTTTGGAATCAGTATAAAACTTAAAATTAGGGTGCTTTAGTCAAAAATACGAAATTTATTGTTCTCAAAAATGACTCATAACATTTCGTTAAAACATCATGAATTAATTAATGGGAAATTTTAAATATAAAAGCTGATTAAAACATTTAAACGTTTCCATGATTTTCGGCAGGGCCTACTTATGAGGAAATTATTAAAAAATGTTTCAGTCAATTAGAAAAGTAGATGTACAGAAATTTAAATTGATAAAAGTCTGGATTATTCCTCAAATTCATTCTCTTATTTCTTAGTTTTATGAAAATGTTTAATTTTGTTTCACTCATAGTATAATTTAACGGGATTGCTTTTATAAAATTACACATTTTGTATAGCAATAGCAGAGCAGACTGTTTACAATAGTTCCAAAGATAAGTGGATTGCACTATACGTAGAAAATTGGTGTTAAGTAAAATAAAAATACAAGCTATTGAAATTTGACGTTTATTTTATTACCTAGAGTTGCTCGAAAAGGCCTCTGTTTGCTTAAATCACATTTTCCTCTACGAATATATTTTTTCTTAAATCAAAACGTATCATAACGGTAGGCGTAGCAGGTTCTATTATTTGATAACTTAGATTGTTCTGTGCGTTAATCCGTTTTAAATAAAGAACTTAATTCATTTAACCCCAAAGGACAAAGTATGATTGCGTGAGGTCAGGATATCGTAGTGGAAATCACGGGTTAGTGAAATGGCCACCACGACCTCACACAATCAGACATTTTCCTTTAGGGTTGGATGTATTACGTTGTTTATTCAAAACGAATCAACGTACAAAACGCTCTCAGATATCGAATATAAGAATTTAATGTGATACTTATTGAAGCAAAAAAAATTGTATTTTGTATTATTTTTAACCCCTAATTTTTGTGTTTAATATCAGATAGCTCCCAGAACTGTATCCCACATAGTTTTAAAGAATCTCTGATATAAAACTCAAAAATTAGGGAGTCAAAAATAACACTTTTTAGGTTTAATGTACGAGCTACAGGTCTCGGACCTATTTTATTGAAACTTTCAGGTTAAAAATCGTAAGATGCTAACACTGTTATCTCTTAATTAAAGCCTTAAAAATGTCAGAATGGATTTATATTCCCGGGGTAACTAATTCCAGACGACATATTTCGCTAGCCCTAATGCGTTTCCAAACTTATGTTTATATTATACATTTTTTCTTATATTTAGTTACACAGTAACTTCCTAGAGTTTTGACATACCTTTTAAAATTACTCTGTGTAGGCTAATTTAGTAAGTAATTTAATGATATTGCATGGTAACCACTGATTTAAATATTTAATCAATTTATTTAAATTTAGGAAATCGCGTAGAAATTTGTAAACGTAAACAGTACGTACAATTGCTGTAAAACTGAAGTCGGCCGTTGAACGTTTTTAAAAAAATCCAGTAATTTATTTCGTATTAATTTTAGATGGTTGTTGATTTTTGGTCTGTAAATTCTGATACATTTTCTTTATTGGTATGTGTATTTTTTATCTCAAGTTTACTGTGAAGCGTTATATTTGTTTATCCATCAGTTCAACTTAAAAATTAATCAAAAATATCTCAAACGAGTCACCATTTTTCGCTACATACATTCATACAAAAAATAATGACAGCTACATAACGTTTTGAAAAAAATATCTTACATCTGAAAAAATAAAAAATAAATTTTTTCAGGGTGTTTTAGAAGATGATACGTAAAATATTTAGGGGAAGTCAATCATTTAAAAAAATGATTGTATTTTATATTAAATTTAAGTTAAGCTTACTGTGGCCTCCGGGCCAGCCCAGTCAGTCAGCTGGTAGAAAGTTGCTATTATTAGTTAAGTAACACCGGTTGGGCAAGTGACTTTGTATGGTGACCAGCTGACAGCTATCCATGAACAAAACTCTACTGGGAGTCCCTGTTCAAACTCATACTTAAGGTTTATATATTGTGCCCTTACTTTCTAATCATTTATTTCGTTTTGTCATTGCCCTATTTACCAAGTCACAACTTGCCGTTCTCTGGGATCAATGTTCGAGTCATATTTTTCGTCATGTTCATTTTCACCCAACACCACTTGATCATCAGTAAACAAATTCATATATGTATTTATTTATTTATTTACAATAATTTGTTTGTATGGACTAACCTTATACAAATAGAGTTGCTAAAAAACAATATTACAATTAAACAAAAACAAATACAAAATATATAAATTTGGTGAAAATGCTGTACTTAATAGAATAATTGAACAAGTAATTTAGTTACGTGTTATCCTCTCCCATTATCATTAATCTTATTTCCATTGCGTTTACTATAAATAAATACAGATTACTAATTTTATCCTTGTTTAAATTGGACAATAAAACTAATAATTTTCCCCTTTCTGATAAGATATTTTTTAAATACTTGCTAAAAAGACTAATTCTTATATCTCTATACATAGGACACTTAAGTAAAATATGACTAATTGTTTCATTTTCCTTTAGGTTGCAGATAGGGCATACTTTATCACTATTTATAAATGTTCCCCTCCCTTTAACACGTAAATAAACAAATCTATCAGTCGCTAAGCGCAATTGAGTGATTCATCTCATATGTTGCATTGGCAACCTATACAAAAACTGCTCGCCTAACTCAAAGTTTGGGTTTAATTCTTTATACACAGAAAAGGAATTTGTATTTATAGCAGCTTGAATATCCTGCGCAAAAACCGCGCTAGCATGGCTTTCTATTATACTCATATAATTCGACGTTAGTTCTTCTACCCTTACTTACCCATCAACCAGTATGTTATGCACACCAGCCAAATGAAATTGTTCTTTTAAAAGAAATACCCAATTAAATTTTTGTTTTGTTACTTCTCTAAGCGTATTATTGCTTGAGTCCACCAACATTTTATTACACAATCTAGGCAGACGATCGTCTGGCATCTCAATAATTTTTTTAAACCACTTAATTGTCCGTATGAAAATATGGTGCGATAAATTTAAACGTTTTAATTCAAGGCGTATTGACCAGCTCGGAATAGTCTTTCCCACGAATAGAACTCGCTTAAGAAAATATAATTGGGCGGTTTCTATAATATTTAAATAGTTGAGGCCCCACACTTCGGAAGCATACAGTAAAGAGGGTGTTACAATTGAATCGAATAATTTTAACTTCGAGATCCATGAGTCAAATTTTGCTTTCTTTAAGATCTGAATTACTGATTCACTATGGCTTTTAGAGCGCTTAACTACCTCTCTGGAGAATAATCCAAATCTGCCGGATGACGCAAATCTAACCCCCAAGTACCCATATGATTGGACTATTTCTAACGCATTCCCTCTACAATAAAAAGGTTTCACCTTTTTTGTTCTGCCCTTATGAAAATTAATAATTTTTGTTTTATTAATATTTACAGTTAGGTATAAATTTTTGCAATATTCGGAGAGACAATTAAGTTTATATCTTAGGTCAGAGGCACTATCCGCCATTATAATAACGTCATCAGCGAAGATGAGCATAGGCACGTCGTTATTAATGTCAATGCGAACACCATGACAACCCCTATCCCTAAAAAACCGCTCAATATCCCAAATATACATTGAAAAGAGGAGGGGGCTTGCCGAGTCGCCTTGCAAAATTCCTCTAGAAGGTTGAATTAGTTTTGATTGTTCCCTGTCTTTTTCTACAAAAATACCGGAATTCCTATACAGATTACTTAAAACCCTTATAATTTTACTACTGAACCCTAATAACCCTAAACGATTCCAAAGAGTACAGTGGGGAACGGAGTCAAAAGCTGTTTCGAAATCGACAAAAAGAGCATAGAAATTTTTGTTGTTTAGTTCTAGCTGCTTGTAAATGATTGAGTTAAAGACAAATATATTATCAATGCAGCCCCGTGACCTTCGGAACCCGCTCTGGCATTCTGGTAAAAGTTTACACAATTCTGCTCACTCGGACAGTCTTCTTTCTAATACGCGGCTAAATAATTTAAAAAGTGTATTTATTAAAGCTATACTTCTATAGTTAGACGGAGTTAGGCGATCGCCTTTTTTGTGTAGAAAGAATATCTTTATTTTCGCCCAATCACCCACTGCATCTTCAGATACAAAAATTTTATTAAAAAAATTCACAATATAATTTACCCAGTCACTTGGTAAATTTTTAAGAAATTCATATGCGATGCCGTCGCATCCAGGAGATTTCTTATTTCTCATTTTCCGTAATGAAACCAATACTTCCGTCAAGGATATATCAGTGTCCAGTACTGGATGCAGCGCATCTTGAAAGTAGTAAGACTCCGCGTTTAGCATTCCCCCTTGTGAGAATTTAATCCTTAAAAAATCAGCCCATTCTCCCAGACCTATTAAGTTAGGAGTGCTACTCACACCGCGAAATTTTTTTACGACATGCCAAAATTCTGTCGTATTCTTTGTGTTCGATAATTTTTCTCTTAAATCGTTATAATAATTATTTTTTTTTACGGTAAGAATTTTTTTATATATAACTTTTTCTTCTAAAAACAAATTCAGGGATACATCCGAAAAATTTTCAGCTTTTTCCTGCCTATATTTTTTGCGTAACGATCTTTTTAAGAATCGACATTTGTGATCATACCAAGGTTTATTTTTTGGCATCATTTTGCCAGTAGTCGAGTGTCTTACCATGCCCAAATCCCCAGCGGCAATTTTAATAGTATTTATTAAAGTATTATACATAAAATTTGCATCATTGAAGTCAGACGAGGGAACCTGTTTTACCTGCATAGAATTTTTAAAATCATGTTTACGCTCTTCAGACCAAACATATCTGGGGCAGATTTTGTTGCTCGTCTTTACGCGATTACCAGGAATAAAATCAGCATTTATTTTCACAGAGATCGGTAAGTGGTCAGAAGCTAATATTAAGTCGCAAACAGATAAATCCTCAAGGATATCTAACGATATCTAACTTTTACCATTTTCGTTAAAAAAGGTAAACTGACCTGGGTTATCGCTAATGCTACGACCATTTACGACATAAAAGTTATTATCTTCCATTAGACGGACTAACCTTCTCCCACCTGAGTTAACGATTTCGTCATTTGAAATCCTGTTTGACGATAACCTCGAGTAATTAAAGTTCAAATTGTCTAGCGACTGATTTAAATTTCCCACCCTACAATTAAAATCGCCTCCTATTAATACCGGGTAAGAGAAAAACAGTTCCGCCTCCCTTTCAAACAAAGCTGATAGTTCGGTTAGGCCATCGTCAACGCACTGTGGGTTCAAATAAACGCCACCAACAACAATAATAGCATTCCTATAAGTAATTTCAATAAATATAAAAAATTTATTAATAGAGAGAGTTTTAAATTTTATGCCATTTTTAGCTAGTAGGAGTAGACCTCCGGATGCCCGGCCCCGTGAGCTGTGTTTTTCAGCCTCTTTTTGGATACAGTCATACTCAGAAAAATTGTTAATATTTAATAACGGATTATGCTCCCATGTTTCACTTAAAAAAATTATATCATTTGTTTTAATTTCCGATAACTCTGTACCATCAAGAGAAAAAAGGGTGGAGATGCCATGACAATTCCAAAATAAAATGTTGGTCGACTTACCTAAGTTGTTATTTTGAGTTCCTACCATACTAAGTTCAGGCATTAGTTCTGACACACTGCTACCGGCATTCTCCGTACTCCTCGCACTCCACTCCCGCTATACACTTCCTACTCTGTCTCTCGATGTAAGGGCGGGCCCTTTAGATTTGCTGCGAGTAACTGTGCCCTCTTTAAGCCACCGACGTACATCACTTGTGCAATTCCCTTTCCTGGAGACTGCTCCCTTTTTAGACGATCCTGTGCTATTTTGAGTTTTTACAGGTGAATTTTCTGTATCTGCGCTAAAATTCCCACTACCTTTGCTAAGAAAAAATTCCACGTGCGTTCCGTCTGTAGATTTTTTATGCTCAGGAGTTCGCCGCCCCTGCTCTCCATTACCAACTTCCTGCCTTCTCAGGTGGGCTTCGGCGCTTGAAGGAACCAGATTTTGTGACTCAGTAGAGGTATTTTCGTTAGTGACCGGCAACTGGTGCACCATGCTAGACTCTGTATTTTCGCCCTTTAAGTCCGATAAACAATAGTATTTTCCATTAACAACCAGTTTGTCATATTTTATTGTAGCATAATGGCCCTGCTTTCTGGCATCGAACATGTAATCTTTTAATTCATCGCGTATTTCCCTAATTTTCTGACTGAAATCCTCTGACACAGCGATACCAGAATCTTTTAGTTTTTTACTTGCAGTCAAAATTGCCATTTTCGTTTTATAATTACTAAATTTAATGATAATAGGCCTGTTTTTACCACACCTACGCCCAAGTCTATGAGCCCTCTCTATATCATAGTTGGAAATGTTGACACCCAGTTCATTTTTAATAATATTAGACACTATTTCTTCGGATCTATCCCAATCTTCACCCTTTCCCTCCTGCACATTATAGAAAATAAGATTATTTCGTCGCGAAAATTGCTCAAGTCGGTCCATTTTTACGTGAAGCAATCTATTTTCGCGTTCGGCAGTAACAATTTTTTCGCGTAAAACGCTTACTTCCTGCTGCAAACTCGAGTTAAACGCTATCACTTCTTTAACAGAATTTTTTAATTCCCCGATGTCGTTGCTAATAGTGTCCAGACCACGCATTTTCTCCCATAAATCTTCTAACGTGACGGGTCCTCGGTTAGTTTCAACACCACCGCTTATTAAAATCACCAACAAAACAAGGCCATAAAAGGAGCAGTTTTCCAGAGACGGGCCAAAAAATTTAAGAAAACTAGAAAAATTAAATATGAATAAACTAGGCCGACAATAGTGAACAGAAGCGGTATGCAGGCCTATACGCGCACGGTACACATTTATTTCGATCGGCATCGTAGCAATGCAAACGACAGTACACAATACTGATAAGAGAGCGGTAGACAAAACACAACCTTTCACCGTGGCTTCTCAAACGCCCATCAGTAAACAAATTAGTGTAAACATTTTCATTCCCAATGTGAACACCCATTTTAGCGCGGTATCTTTTAAGCTTTATAATACAAAATTTGTTAATTAATAAGCACGCCATCTATCAAGTTTTTAAAGAAAAAATTTACTTATAATTAAGAAATTTTAAATCTTATACAGTGGTTTTTACGATACAATATTTTACAAAATTAATTTTCAAATAGTGCTACAACTTTAGTGTTGTGTTTATAACTCATTAAAATATTATAATACACACCTGGGCTATTTAAGAAAGTAAATTAAAATATATAAAGTAATTTTTATCTCGTTCATCATATTTTCCGAATTAATTATTTTGTCAAAAATTTAATTGGAAAATATGTGTTTGGTTCGGCAGCAAAGTTTTTGTAAATCGTTGTTAAGTGTCACTAACAGTAATAGTTAACTTTTTTTAAAAAAACTTCCTCTAATACAGAATAGTTAAAAAAAAAAATGGAAACGGGAATTGGCAATAAAGAGTTTACGTAAAATTTAATTTTCTTTATTTTCCAATATATATCCCGGATATGTTAATAAAAACACAAAATAAGAATAAGTAAATAACGAAGTTATTTATTATAGTAGAGTTTGCAGCTGAAACACAATGAAAATAAATCGGAAGAATAATTGGATTAAAATGTTACACTGAGTCTATTGATTGTCAGGCATTGACGTGAAATTAAAGTGATTCCAGAAACGAATTGTAATTTAATTTACACCAACCTCACGAAAAGTTGACAATAGTCACTTTGTAATCAATTTCAGTAAAGTCATACCCAATGTGTTTATTTCACATACGATTTGTTTATTTTGTTATTCTATTTGTTAAGGTACATAACCAATAATAGTGAAAAAGAAAAAAAATGTAATTAAATGTATATCAAAATTAAATAATTAAATGGGTATAACATTTTACGTAGGCCCGAACAGTGAAACGGAAATCCTTGTAAGTAAATTTTTGATATTTATTTTATCACTAAAATATTTAAATTTAATAATTTTAGAATCCTTGATAAATTTACGCTTCCTAAGCTTTTAATGTTATAGACGCTGTGTATTCTCCTGTATCAGGTATTATCGTTAGCTGAGAAATTTCCAAAAAATATTTTTTGTATAAATAGATTTGCTGAACCGTGAAATATTTATAAGTGTTCATGTGTTGGCAATATAATAATAGAAGTATAATTTGGACATTTTATTTTAGAAAGCTATTTTAAATAAATTTATTTTCAATATATATGTGTTAACATGACCTGGATACAGTTAAAAAACGGTGTTTTTTGAAAAAATATGAAAATAATCTGCTGTAAAAATGAAGTATTGAAACACCATCAAACTTACGAAAACTTTCTACGTCTTATTTTAAAAATTAGAAAGTTTTATATAACTATATTTATTTCTTGTATATACAAGGTCCTCGATTTACCGGTCTCACATTTACCGAGGCTTAGATTTAACGAGACTCATTAGAAAAAATAAAAATTCCGCCCCTACCTCTTATGTCTTTTTCTTTCTTGTGAGTTTTGATTGAACAATTTATACTCCTAAATTAATCCATAAATACGGCAACACTCGCTCTTACATAATTATTCACTTCGACCATTTCTTTTGGTCAAGTGGTAGTTACTTTTCTTAGAAAATAAAAAAGTAATAAATAAAAGTAAACAGTATACCATTGAGGACGAACCTTATATCATTGAACGACTAGATAAGGGATCCACTGCGATGTCAATTGCAAATCAATATGGCATATAATATTTCCGTTTTTACTCAGTAACATATTATCTATACTATATCTTGATTATTGTCCTAATGAAGTACATAAGATCAGTGTACATAATTATACGAATACACAAATTCCCCCATCCCTTCTTCTGAAGGTTCGGATTCAACGTCGGTGTACGATGAAACTTTATTTATTTATTTACTTAATTGTTTGCAACAGGCCGACTACGGCCCAAAATTACAGAAACAATATTTCATTACAGAGCAAAAGACAATACAAAAGTAAAATGTAAAGAAAAGGAGAGAAAAATACAAACAAAAATAGTCAATAATGCAAACAGAATTAAATATAGGCTACTTAAAACAGTATTATAAACAAAGATTTTACAAATAATTTACTGATCAATAATCATGATAGAGGTTCAAAACAAAACAAAAAAAAAATTAAAACATACACACACACACACATAATGCGGAATTGCTTAAAAACTTACAACACTTACTAACAAACTTACTTACTTAACTTGTCGCAATTCTGTCCATGATATTATAATTAACTATCATACAGTTAACCGACGAAGAAGCTGCATAATGCACGGCTTAATAAGGCTCTATCACGGTTAATTCTACAGTAGAAGACCTACAGTAGTTTAATAAAATTCTTTATTTTTACTTTCTCTTGCCTATATGAATATATAGGAAGGAAAGTATTGTTTTCATGTCGATTTTTCGAAATCGAGTTTTCACCGGATCTATACGTTTTCAGACCCCCTGAACCCAAAAAACATGTTTTTAGCGATTGGTCTGTGTGTGTGTCTGTGTGTGTGTGTGTGTCTGTGTGTCTGTGTGTGAACAGAATATCTCAAGAACGGAACATCGTACGAACTTGAAACTTGAAACTTAAGTTACATACCACTACCGGACGCGACACGAACATTTTCATCAAAATCGGTCAACCGGAAGTAGTAGTTTATTCGTATAATTTTTCAGTTTTTTGCGATTTTCTCAAAAACTGGTCCTACGATTTTTTTTAAAATCGCCTATTTTACTCAATTTTTTATTCTCTACAAGATAGGGTAGGCGCCATGTTTGCTGAAATTCTCGGTGTGGCTGTTTTCACGTAAAAACGTTGTTTTTTTAAGATTACGGCTTTAATATAAATTTTAGCGCAAAAACTTACATAATAAAAGTTGTAGAGAATTTAAAAACCTACAACTCCTGTTTCAAACACTTTTTTGTATAACGCTTAGTTTAGCGGTAATTTGCGATTTTCTGTTTTTTTTCTCACGAAAACGTGAGAAAAATCGATTTTTTTAACATTTCGGTCTTAGTATGCATTTTACGACAAAAGTGTATATAATAAAAGTTATAGAAAATTAAAAGATCTACAACTTTTGTTTAGAGCATTTTCTCTACAGAGCCTAGTTTAGCGTGAAAGCGTGATTTTCCGTATTTTTAAGCCAAACTGAGTTCGATTGTCATTTTGCGTCATTCACTCATGATTAAAATAAGGTTATGTTTTTGAGGTTAGTTTTTGTTTATTTCTAATATTTTATTAATAATGTTAGGTTTATTATTAATCATTTGCATTGGCAAGAGAAAGTTGTGTGTGTGTTTCACACCAGATTTTTTAAATATTTATTCGTTTTAGTAAGTTAGATTGTGTTCAATAGGTAACCTTCTGATAAGTTATTTATATTACCAGATCATTCAATCTGTGTTCCTGTCTTAGTTTGGAATTCATTTTCAGTGTAAAAAAATCAAATTATATTTTTTAAATTAATTGGTTACGACTTATTCCTCACGGGCTTAATGTTAGCATCTATTGGTAAGTTCGTAGTTTTCAAAGTGCAGAGTTCCCTTAAAGACACAAAAGTTTTATTTAATACTTGACATTTTTCAGCTTGTATTTCCAATTAAATTGTTTTTAATTATTGTAAAATATTTGTCACATATCACTGATATAGAAAAAGAACTTATAAATTTTATTCACATTAAATTTTAAACACACAATTGTCTGTACATACAAAAAATGCATTCTTTATACTTATCAGGTAATCCTTGGAAAATATTCCAGCGCCAATGACCAGAGGGGTTTTTTCCAAAGGAACTAGTGTGTATGTCAACAAGCAAAAGTTTATACAAGTATCTATATCATATTTTCTTTACTTCAGAAATTTATTGTTTTAAAATAACAGATAGTAAATAAAGAAAACAAACTATCATAAAACATCTTTACTCATAGAATTAATGAAATTATTAAAATAATTATTTGAAAAAGTTTATAATTTTACATTAAATTTTTGAACCGAAAACATTAAATTTATTCGCTTTAGTTTTTAGTTAAATTATATAGAATTCTGTAATACATTGAAGTTTATTGTGGTTGTAATGAATAAACTTCAAAGGACAAACTTTTGGAATTTTTTTAGGTCACTACATTATGAAGTAAGTATTGCTATGTTTAATAGCTTGTAAATTTTTATCATGAAAAATACCATTATTTTATAATTTTATTTTTAACTTATTAGTACATTATACGAGTAATGAGTAAATTATTTTTGTTCTCTTGTAGTTTGCAAAACAAGACCTATAGAACTCAACTAAAATACACTTGTGTAAAAATACTAAATGACACTTCAACCAAAACCACGAGTACAAAATAACTAAAGGTTTGTGAATTATTTAAAGGTTTGTGATTGCAAATTGATAATTTAGTCAAAGAATTAAAATATTATCTTTGAAACTTTCTACTTCTAAAAAACTACGTAAATTCTTTTAAATTATTTTTTATTTAAATTTTTGTGTATTATGAATGAAAAAGTGATGTGTTTTGAATTTGATACAATAAATAATTTCGATAACATTAGTGAGAAATCTAACCGAAACACTGACGTAATAAAGGAAATTAAAAATAAAACATTATATATTTGTTTTGTGATGCGGATTTGTTTTTGGTTTTACGTCCAAATGTTTTGCACAGCCACACTAATGCAAACGACGAAGGGTAATAGACGAAAATGAGTGAAGAAAAAAATGTGAGACCTGATCGGGAATTCAACTCGAAACTTCTAACGTAGAAGTGAGTTACTACACTGCGTGCCAGCCTTGTGATAAGTTAATAGTAATTGTGTCAATTGATGTTTTTGTGCCTTCCTTTTTGGGTTCGGTACTGCACACTGAGGAACACATTTTCGAGTGTAACATTAAAAAATATTTGATGAGCGGTGTGGAATTTTATAACAATAAGAAGAGAGACCTAGCGGACCGTTCTCCGGTAGGAACTAAGAATGTTACTTGCTAATTATTCAGATAAAGAGATCATTTTCCTATTTTCCTACTTCCATTTCAGACTTGTCGTATGGTTGTGTAGTTAATTATAACTAGATCACGGGCTGACTGTGTTAATGTGGTAATTTAACCAAACTTGAAATTTACTGTGTGATGATGTGGTTAATTACTGTCAGAATTTCAAAATTTTAGTTGGATGGTTATATTGCTGTTATAAAAGGGAGTACCGAAAGAAAGTCTTAAAAGTTTTGACTGAAAGACCTAAATAAACCTTGAATTTCCCTCAGCTGCTACAAAGAGAGGACATCATATGTCCAGATTTATCACAAAAGGGTCCTTCCTGTAAATTAACATTTTAAAACAAAGTTTTGATCAAGCGACAAGCCGAGATATCGCATTTTTTACCTGAAAATGTGCACGTTACGTAGTACCAGAAGCGGACACGTTTGGCGTGTAACTTTTGACTAAAGTGAATGTAACTTGGGTTGATTTATTTGGGTTTACCTTTATACACCAGTTCAGTATTCTCAAAAATGTTAAGGCATTAACCTAGAAGATCTGACTCTGATCTAGTATATAATGAACTATATTAGTAGGCAATTAATTCAGTGGTCGTAATATAATATTTTATTGGGTTGCTTTATAATCTGATATCAGTAAAATTACAAGCTAAATTTAATTAATATTATACTATTATTACAAACATGCATTTTTAATAATACAATTTCCTGATGCTTAAACTAATAAATTTAGGTGAAATTCAAAGATAATTTACGATGGGTAAGAATATGTAGTGTCACAAATAGAACTGTAATACCATAACTGCTTCAATTTAAATTAAAATGCTTACAATAAGGTTATCAGAAGTTATTTTATTTTATTCAAATGGATTACGATTTGTATTCTGTAGCGTAACGAATACATCTTCATACAAATGTGAACTAGAAAATATAATAGTATGTAAGTTAATCTTTTTCCATGGCGGAAAATTACTTGGTAATACAGAACTTTTGCAACCGGCTTACTTCTCATACCAGTAACCCTAGTACCAGGCCAGGTTGTGTTCTATTTTACTATTTCATTTAACATAATAGAATTTCTTATAGCTATATTTTGCTATTCAATTTCTTTCAGTACAACAATAGCTACTCTATTCTTATGAAAACATGACGAAATGTATTAAATTCCTTTTCAAAATATGAATATCATTAAAACAACTTGCATTACCTTAACAGTAAACACTTTTTACATTCGTTTATTGTTTTCATAGACCCGACTTTTTGGTCTTTTTGTAGTCTTAATGCATGGAACAATGACTTTCTTTAAAAATAATGCTTGCCAGTTTCTGCGTAAAACTGATTGAGCCGATAGTTCAAAATTAAATTAAATCTGGGGTTTTGGGACAATAGAAAAACTTTAAAATTATAAAATAACTTCTATGATAAATTTTAAGTAAGGTACATATACTGGATAAGATATTTTCTAAGGTAATTGGCTAAAGTGTTATAGTTTTGATTTTATTCTACATACCACATCAACAGTGAAAAAATTGTATAAAAATTCGAAAAATGTTTGATTGAAAATTATTTTATATTAGAGGGTTTTATTTTTAAGAGAAAGTTGAGACTTACTGCCTACGATTCAGAACAAACAACGTATTTTCAGCCCAAGTTTTTTTCCGTTTCGTTCATGTATGACTTCTCCCCGTCTTTAGTCTTCGATCTTAATATAAACGCAGATATTATTTTCTTTTTTAGCTTTTCTTCTTTGTTCGAAAACTATACAATATAGTAAGCCTATAACCACCCAAAAAATTAACTATTTATTTTTAATAAAAAGCAAATGTGAAACAACCGGAAAAGTTCTATAAAGAATCTTTCAAGAGTTGAATAATAAAAATAAAATTAGAAAACAATCATAGGAAAAATTGGATAATAATTACATCAAACAAGAATAACCCAGTTATTTAAAAGGAATAACATAGAATAAGAATAACATAAACGCACTACGTTCTTAATTATTACAGTTTTAAGTCTAAGGACATAAATACATAAATAATTTTCGAATGTTTCTTTGTATCCGAGTTTTCTCTGCTATCCAAGTACTATTCGTCCCAATTACCTTGAACAAGCTACTTTATACTTTGATTTTAATACGGGTTCCTTCATAGTTCATGGAATATTATAAAACAATAACTTAACAGTTATTAATAAATATTTGATTTCATTTAACATAAATAGAATTAACTAAAAGGACAAGTAGTATTTTCGTTGTAAATTAATTTAAACAGTTTATTACTTTAAATAACCTTGATACATAGAGCTTGTTCTGTCTTCTTTGTTGACAAGTATCCCGTATTTATAATATCTTTTATAACTATGATTTATAACATGTAGATTATTACAATGGTTTTAACCGTTATCTAATAACACAAGTGCTTGAGTTATCCCACAGGATTTGCAATATCAGTAGAGAATATTCTCATGCTGAAAAGAAAATTTATTTCTTTTTCATCTAATAAAGTATTATGTTAAGTCAATTTCCTCAGTAAACTAAATTTACTGTTCACTTGATAAAAAAGAGCTTAATTCTTTAAAGCTTTTTACAGGTTTTTTTATAACTAGAGTAATATAGGGATGTTACTTTTAAAACAAATAAATATACTTTATTGTAAACATTTAATAAAAATTATTTCAATTATACTTCTTTTACATTAATGGGTGGATGAGTGAATCTTTAACTAACTTCAGTTATCTCTATTTGGTATGTTACCCCATCAAATTTAAGCAATTTATTGGAGTACTCGTGTCATTTATCACAAAAATAATGTTCGTGATAATAATGCTAGTATGTATTATTAAGGAAGTATAATTGTAATAATTAATATTTTTTTTCTTCATTTGATATTTACTGAAAATAATAGTTACTATATTGTGACAATATCTAAAGGGAATATGGGTTCGAGAATGTTCGAGAAAGACTGAGAGAAAGGTTAACGTAAATAACAAGAGTAATGAATAGTGTTTCCAAGAAGTAGTTAAATATTATGTGTTATATAAATGATCTTTTATAGTAAGGGTAGGACTGGCTTTTGTTGTCACTCGGTATTGTGAGAGCCGGGTGGGTACCTATTTAGGTAATTAACCTTTTTAAAACACCTTCTATTCAATCATTTTTTTACAGTTGTTAAGATTTATCCAAAAGCTGCCAGAAGGATTTTGTATTTTATTATTACATCGAAAATCTCGGTCTTTTTCGAACTCTCCATTAGCCCAGCTATAAAAGCGCCGGGTTGTTTATGGTCCAGAGTTAGTTACGTTTTGTCTGTGATTGAGTTAGTGTATTCCATAGCGCATACCAGTGCGTTAGAAGAAGTCAACGTTATTGCGAATAACTGTAAATTACTTTCTTTTGTTCACGTTTATTTTCTTTGTATCATTTTTTTAAGTAGTATTAAGTAAATTAGTTAAGTTATTCATTGTATTAGTTAATTATAGCCTAATTAGTTTGTTATTGGTTAAGTAATTTTACTTTTATAAATAGGCCTACTTGTTATTTTAAAATTTAGTGTGTTAATTATTTAACTTAACCAGATCCCGAAACGGACCGTAGAGGTAAGAACCCAAATATTTTTTCAAATTATATTATTTATGTATCGTAGAAAAGGAAATTTTTTGTATTAAAAGTTTATTAAGTTATTTACTGACTGGAATTTAATGAATATCTTTGTTAATATTGTAATAATAATAATAATAATATATTTAGTTTTGTATTATGTTGGGAAATTCTATTTTGTTTTATTTATTTTTTGTAAATATTGTTTTTTTTCTTTTTGTGTAAATATAAAATAAGCCTAACATATACCAATTTATTTCTGCGTACGGAATAAACCAATGCGGGTATTAAAAAATAAGCTAGGCTAAGAGATTCATTGTATTTGTTTTTAATAATGAATAAAATAAATAATAACTAAATGTCACTAAGTAAGTTGCTCTTTCATAGATTTATTACGCAATTTGTCAATGATCGTACGCCAAAATTGGTATTACATAGACTACAGTAAATTTCATGATTATTAATGGGACACCTGTTTCAGTAAAAGATTGGATCATCCGATTGAGATTCATTATGAATAACCCTTCATGTACTAATCAAAATGACTAATTAAGTGGCTTGGTCGGTCAATATAGTCGGATGATACGCTGAGAATTGATTGTTCGATTGCGTGTTATTTGGTGATTTTAACACTGGATTCTGAAGTGTATTACACGTTAATGTAGTAACTAATCAGATTGTAGAGGACCTCAGCGAGGAGCATTTTATGTAATGTATTATAAAATAAACGGGAAGATCAATTTAAAATAAAAGTAATTTATACAGAGACTTTTGCTTTCATTTTTCCTTTCATCACCACTCCCATTTAGCTGTACGAGGTCTGTTCAAATAATAACCGAACCTTTTGAATTACGCGCCAACGGGGATATTTAGCTACGTGCGGTTGGCAGCACACTATTCTACGTCATTTCCTTTGTAAACATATGTTTTTGGATTGTTGATATCTCATTTACTTTCCGTGTAGTTGCGTTTTTAGTACGACGTGTTTAAGTGCTAGTGACGATTTTTGCAATGTGCGATATTCGGGAGCAAAGATGCAACGTAAAATTTTGCGTCAAACTGGGGAAAACGTTCACAGAAACGTTTCAACTTTTGAAACAAGCGTATGGAGATGATTCTCTAAGTCGTACACAATGTTATGAATGGTTTTCTCGATTTAAAAATGGTCGCCAGTCAATTGAAGACGACCCTCGACCAGGAAGACCTTCGACTTCAACTGATGTCACCCACGTTAGAATAATCCATGATCTGGTGCGTTAAAATCGCCGATTGACTGTCCGAGAACTTTCAGAAGAAGCTGGAATCTCAATTGGGTCGTGCCATGAAATTTTGACCGAAGAATTGAACTTTCATCGAGTTGCAGCAAAGTTTGTTCCCCGTTTGATGACGGAACAGCAAAAAGAACATCGAGTGGACGTTTGTCGGCAACTTCTCGAACAAGCAAACGATGATGCAACATTCATGCAAGGGATCATAACGGGAGATGAAGGTTGGGTTTACGGCTACGACATTGAGACAAAAGTGCAATCGTCACAATGGGTTGACAAAGGATCTCCACACCCCAAGAAAGCACGTCAGTCCCGATCCAATGTCAAAGTGATGATCACTGTTTTTTCGATTTTAACGGAATTGTGCGTTTTGAGTTTTTGCCTCAAGGTGAAACAGTGAATCGTGTCAAGGCGTTTTAAAACGGTTACGTGAAAAAATTCGCAAAAAGCGACCTCAGTTGTGGAAAGACAACTCATGGTTACTCCTCAAGACAATGCGCCCGCGCATTCAGCTTTGTCAGTTCATCAGTTTTGTGCCAAAAATCAGATGACTGTCATCCCGCAGCCTCCGTACTCACCAGATCTGGCTCCTTATGATTTTTTTTTATTCCCAAAATTAAAATCGGTGATGAAAGAACGCCGTTTCGAGACTGTTGATGACATTAAAGAAAATTTGTCATATACCTTGAAGGACATCTCGAAGGAAGCTATCCAGGAGTGTTTTGCAAAGTGGAAACATCGCTGGGAAAAGTGTGTGAATAGGGGAGGGGAGTACTTTGAAGGTGACAAGGACGAATAATATGTAAAATTAATAATAAAGATTTAAAATCAAAAGTTCGGTTATTATTTGAACAGCCCTCGTATATAAATGATTCCCCTATGATGAGACACACATATACATTTTATAACCACGTACGCCATAAACATGCTGGCGTACCCAAACACACAAATGAGATATCGAAGTCAGTAACTACATCTGATGTAGGATGAGCGAGGCAAGGAAGCAGTAAAACAATATTCATAGTAAAAGTCTCTATTAACTTAGTTTCTACAATTAAGTTTGTATTACAGGTAAAGGAAAAAAATTACATTAAAACAGCTAATAACATAATAGATACAAAACGTACAGATACATAAGCTGTAAAGGGGATTCATAAATTACATCAACACTGAAAAACAAAACGAACTAAATCTAGATCTAGTCATCTAGATGGTAAAATTAATTTAATAAAAGCAAGAAACGTAAAATTGTTGAAAACTGTTTTTATCCCCTAGTTAGTTGGCCAGCCCATTAGTAGCCCTACAACAGTCATTGTGACAGGATATGCTAAGGGTTTCGAGTTCTATTCCCTATAATCTCTTTTATTTTTTCATTTTTATATTTTACTTTTCAAGGTCTGCATTCGCTTTAACGTATAAAATTTTAAACGTAAAGAAAATAATGATTAAGAAACACTCACATATTCCGTTAACTTGTAATCCGTTTATTGGTTTTAATAATCCTAAGAGATGGATGTAATAGTTAAGGCATAGTAACACCTTAATTGGTTAAATAATCATAAAAGATGGGTGTAATGGTTAAGACATAGTAATACCTCGCAGAATCAATGATTATGTAAAAAAAATATGAAAATCCAGTAACAAAAACAATAATAAAAATTCCCAAATAAAAATTTAACCCACCGGGTGGGTCTAGAGGTAAAGTTGTCGCCGCGAGTCAGCTGTTCAACAGCTGATTTTCAGAGACGAAGGTTCCAGGTTCAAATCCTAGTAAAAGTAGTTACTTTTATACGGATTTGAATACTAGACAGTGGTTACCGGTGTACTTTGATGGTTGGGGTTCAATTAACTCTTCATACTCTCTCTTAGGAATGGTCGGCCTGGGTCTGTACAAAACTACACCTCATTTACTCGTCATACATGTCATCCTCATCTCATTAGGTCATGGGGTTGCTTATTGTTCTGAATTGAACAGATTGCAACGTACACAAATTAGGAGTAAAAAAAAATTCCTAAGACTATTGTTGCAAGGTTACCTCCAAATCCTGGACGTATACTGTTATCGTATCCTCTGAGAAGATTGTCCAATAACTCTGAAACATTCTTGTGATGATTTCTGTCAGAACCAAGCACAGTCCTGTAACAACACAAGGAGTAACAATTGTGATTAATGACAAATTTCAATACATCTCAAAGATTTTAAATGATTTTTGTGAGATTTTCACTATTTATTATTTTTCAGTTCAACAGATAGGTACGAAAAACTTATCATTAAAGCTACCTAATTAAATGCTGTATTAAAAGTGTTGGGTTTGTTTGGTTCCTTTATTGTAATAATAATATTTTTATACATTTAAAATAATTTTGTAAATCATAAGATTAGAATATTATACTGTGATATTTTGTAATAATAATATTTTGGAATTACTCTTATATTCATTTATAATTAATTATACAGTTGGTTTCAACGAGGGCTAAATCTTTGGATTCATGTTAGCCGGTACTGATAGACTAATGTACGAAAACTAGTTCATTTCTCGCAATTAAACAATTAAGCTTACTTTAAAGCGTGAACACACATCTCAAAAGTACATTTAATATGAAAAAATTAAATAGGATTTTTTTCTTTGTTTTTTAATGTCGCATCAACTATTGTGGTAATTAGCGACGACGTTTGGTTGTAACTGTGAAGGATGAAATAATTTTTCGTAACGTATGAAAATATGCCGTGCCTGAGTGGGATTCGAACCCAAGACCGCATGATGAGAGGCGAGTACGTTACGAACTACGCCAACGCGGCTGGCTAAATAGGATTTTCAACCTGGTTTTGCTTATATTTAAATGGAATTAGTTGAAGGGTTTGTTGCTTTCTGTGTAAATTACCTATTTGTTTATTTCGTGTTTGTTGCACAAACTCAAAACATGAAATAAGCTTTACAGCCGATATTATGCATTTTAAATGTTAGACGTTTGAAGGAGTTACTCTAAGGACTTTAATATAATGTATTGTGTTTTAAATTATCAAGGGCTCTGTACATCGGTGGCAGTTTGGTAATTGTTAAGTTTACATTTTGTTGATGGCATATACGTGGATATCATTTGAATTAAGTTAAAAACACTGGTTTTTTCACGGTCCTAGAAAGTTTCTTTGGTAGGGATATTAACAGAATTTTATCGAGGGCTATTGACTATTACTGTCAACTGTCAGCTTTCGTAGTAAAAATTTCATATTACAAGAGACACTGTAAGTAGGCTAATACTTTTTTAACAACTCATATTTGTCTAATATAATGTGTTAAAATATTTAATTGAAGACACATTGGTAAAACGACTGAATTTAAAAAAAATTTGGTTTCAACGAGAAAATTTTATTAAAGTAGCTACTCTATGTCCGTAAAATAATTGTTAAATACGATTAAAAAATCTGAAAGGTTTTCTGAATACTGCATTAAGTTTAATATATTTTTTTTGTTTAAGGTCCGACTCTTCTGCAATTACAGCTAATGCTGACAGTGAAGGATGAAATGATTTTTTGTAACGTATGAAAATATGCCATGCCTGAATGGGATTCGAACCCAAGACCGCATGATGAGAGGCGAGCACGTTACCAACTACGCCAATGCGGTCGGCTAAAGTAAATACATTGTAAAGTATTTCTTGTAGACCTACTTTTATTACATGTTGTGCAGATATTTTCAAGCATTTTAATAGCCTTAAACGTTGAAAATACAAAATGTTCCTTCATTATTTCTGTCGTCGATTGCAAAATTAAAAAACTTTTGATTAATCACAGTATGGGTATAACTAAAAATAAACCTAAATTAAAATAACCAATGGAAACAAACAGCATACAGAGAATTTACATCGTTCCTGTGACGGGTTATGGGAGGTAGCTGAATAAATCGTAAAACAAACTGAAGCAAATAAATCGAGACATACATGTACAGTATAAAATGTTTGCAGTGATAAACTACGTTCAACGAATTTCCCTTATTTTTGGAGAATAGACTGATATGTTTTTTTTATATGAAAGTTTACTCTGTTAGAATTAATGGAAACTGTGAACAGATACAAGTGAATTTGATTGGATATTATTTTTAGCGTAGGTCTTTAAAAAAACACATTCGTTCATCTTTGAATCGCAAATTAGCTTTTTAAAAGTGAATTGCTTGTAACTCTCGGTATGTTCACGTTTACAATCAATAATAGAGATATTAAGCCAATATTCACAAATAAAAAATTAATAATAAATTTTATGTGAAACAACTTTCACATCAAGATCATCACGAAATGAATCTGAGGTCTCATGGGCTCAGTTAGTAATAGAGTTGTTTGCTAAGCTAAAGATCTGGACTTAATTCTCGGTTATTGTACGAGGGGGTACCCAAAAGAAACCGGAATTATTTTTTAAAACTATTTATTTTTAATTTTTTTACAAAAGAACCTTATCCCTTCAAAATACTCTCCATTACAACTAATACATTTGTCCCACCGGTGCTTCCACTGTTCAAAACATTTTTTGTACTCCTCTTCAGTGATGGCTGCCAGCTCATCCGTTGTTTTTTTCTTGACATCATCAACGTTGTTAAATCGGAGACCTTTCATGCCCCTTTTCATGCGTGGGAACAAGAAAAAATCACACGGAGCCAGATCGGGTGAGTACGATGCGTGTGGTAGCAAAACCATGCCGTTTTTCGCCAAAAACTGGGTAACCGAGATTGCCGTGTGTGCAGGCGCGTTGTCGTGGTGGAAAAACCAGTCCCCTGTCTGGCACAAATTAGGTCTTTTACGACGAATCCTGTTTCGTAGTCTTCTTAACACTTCAAGATAAAAAGCTTGATTTACCGTCTGGCCTGGTGGAACGAACTCTGAATGGACAATTCCCCTCACATCAAAAAACAAATCAGCATTGTTTTGATGTTCGATCTGACTTGACGACTTTTTTTTGGTCGGGGTGATAATGAAGTCTTCCATTGACTGGATTGTTGTTTGGTTTCTGGGTCGTACCCATAGCACCAAGACTCGTCACCCGTAATGATCTTTGACATGAAATCTGGATCAGTTTCAAGCTGTTGTTTCAAATCACTACACGTTTCAATTCGACGTTCCTTTTGAGTGTCTGTCAGAACCCGAGGCACAAACTTGGCAGCGACTCTTTTCATTGTCAAGTCTTCTGTTAAAATGCGTTGGACCGAGCTCCAAGATAACCCACTAACCTGTGATATTTGGTCAATGGTCTGTCGTCGGTCTGTTCGTACAATTTCTTTCACTTTCACAACATTTTCGTCTATTCGGGAAGTCGACGGTCGTCCAGAACGAGGTTTGTTCTCAATCGACATGTCGCCATTTTTAAAGCGCAAAAACCACTCGTACACTTGGGTTTTTCCAATAGCGTCGTCTTTGTAAGCTGTGTTCAACATTACAACTGTTTCCGCGGCGTTTTTACCGAGCAAGAAGCAAAATTTCACAGCCGCACGTTGTTCATTAAAACTTGCCATCATGAAAAACGACACGAGCACAAAACAGCACTAGCGAGAACAATCACTGCACGAGAACAGAACAAGCTAGATCAACGAACAAAATGGCATTGAACTGGCAATGAGTAGCGCTACAAGCAGCCTAGTGGCGGGAATTTGTACTGCCCAAGCTCCGCCCACAGCAGAGCTATTCCGGATACTTTTGGGTACCCCCTCGTATACAGTTATAAAAGTTTCATAGCCTACTGTACTGAATCACAGTTACTAAGACCCAGAAGTTGATATTAAATTAAATTTAAAAGAGAAGACATAATTTGTACCGGAAAAGGTAAAATCTAATCTGCCTATTAAGTAATAGTGATGTAACTTTGGAGCGAAAAAGTCAAAATTATAAAGTTAGTAACAGTTGTCCTGAAATTTCCCAAAAAAGGTATAAGGGTAAAAAGGTAAAAGGGTTTGCAACCATGATAAGACAACTAACAAAAATGATATGAATAAAATTATTATGGATTTCACTCAGTGATAGTGCTTCAGATAATAAAAGTTGTGTTAAATTTGTAGCTACTGCTAGTGTTGTATTAATGGATCATGTCTCTACTCCATCGTCGTTTCAGTCGTCTTTGTGTGGTTCCTGTTAAATCAGAAAATTTATGTTGCCTGTATTAACGGACTATTATAATTTTCAAGTCAGTCTCAGATTTTTGGTGAATTTTTTGGAAATATGTTATTGACGTAAGTGACGAGTGAGTAATCGTATACTGTTTTATTGGATACATAATTCAGGGAATTAGTAATAAGTCACAAGAATTTACTATCGGAACGCTGTATTTGCAAAATGATAACAGTTTCGCTGCACCATAAAACTGGCTACTTTAAGTCCAGATCGGTCGGAGCATTGCCTTGTAAATCAAGAGTACGACGTTGCTAATGGTTATATTTTGGCCACTTGTTGAAAATACTGTGAAGTGTTTCAGTCAGTCATTAGTAAGAACTGAAAGGTATTTGAAAAAAATTTTACTCAGATTTCTTGAAATAGTCCGGTTTGGAATCAATGTAGTAAAAATATAATTTTTTCAATATAGCTCAGAATTGTAGGTTAAAAAATTTTAATACAAATTATTATTACAAGTCCAGTTCTTTCTAAAACTATTAAGTTCGAAAACCTGAAATTTGCAAACGGTTTTTACACACCAATCTTAAATAATAGTAATATATATATATATATATTCAAACTGAAAAACTTGTCTAAAAATTAGGATTCTGATCCTTTGGTGTTAGGTTCCTTCTTTTAAAAATGAGGTTAATGGATGTTTCGACACGAATAATGTAAATGTACTATAATTTTACGCTAAAACAAATAATTTTAAAGTAACACTTTATTCAATACAGATCCAATTTATATATTATACGAGATAGTATTAGAACTGATCATATTAATGCCTCAGCGTAAATAGAGAATGGGGTAGTGTTTTAAAAACTTAATGCTTAAAAACGCCTCTAATTTAAATTGAAAGTTTAATTGGTCGCTCAGAACGTGATTTTTTCAATTTATTGTATAGGAAACGGGAGCTGAATATGTGTAATTGGGTTTCGAGCAGTCGCATTTACTACCATCTACTAGTGCAATTTAATTAATTGTACTTCTCAGTATTGATCGGACCCGATAAAAATTTAGTTTTATATAAACACCACTCGACTTAAATAAAAAGAATAAGACAGAAAATCCACAGTATGACCAGTAAATGAATTCCTATTCAATTTATTTCATTTCTTAATGAAATGTGTCATCAACTGACATAATAAAACCGTTGAAATGCTTTCTAAACATTTTTTTATCCTTGACGTATACTTTACTAAAATTTAATGGTGTTGAAAAATGTTTTGTTTTAAATATAAAGATGTACTGTTTTTTCAGTCAAATACAAATTTTTGCAATAATTAAAAAAATGTTAAGTCTTTATGACTAATGAAATTACATCAATGAAACTTTTGGAAATACTTTTTTTGACACTTTTAATTGAAATTTTGTATCTGTTAATTAATTAATATAACAATTTCTAAATTTGAAGCTAATGTACCAAAACTTGATTTACTTGAAGGAGCGTGCAGTCATCACCACAGTCCTACAGTTGGCCAAGAAGATATCTTGGCCAGAGGCGCTTCAAACGTCTGCGCTGAGTATCTGGGATCGCCCTAGTGTATATGTTTTGTATGAGAGGGTTGTCATGTAATTCAAATTTGTCATGCATTGTCTTGTCTGTTGTTTCGCGACATTAATTACGTATGGGATTTGTAAGTCTTTGTGCAACATCGAGTTTGTGATGTAAAAGGTAATACTAAACCTAATTTTATTTTTAGCGTTTACTTTTTTGTGTAATTGATTGGTTATGGATTTATAAAAGTTCTAAATTTCTCATTGAAATGTGTATAAAAGTCAGATATTTACGGATGTAAAATTTTTGTTGTTTGTTTTTACTGTTTTCCGGGTTTTTTGTTACTGTTAGTAGTACTGTTAGAGATACAAACCTAGGAGAGTTTATTTCAGTTTTTTTTTCAATATTGTCACGTATGGACCATAATATGTGAACAATTGTAGGCTTATGAGTTTTGACAAGTGTAATTTATTGCTCTTCAGACTATCTTCACTTGTTGTTTTTCAAGTTAAGAGTAGAAAGTTTTATTATGCTACAACAAATCTATTGTTCTTTTTTTCTCTAGATAAGTCTAAAGTCTATTTATTATTTGACTATCTGCCATTTTTTCTGGTTCTATTATTACTTTATGTTTTTTATCCTACTATGAACGGCCGTTCATTAGCTAGCCAGTTAATAATGTGTGAACCATTGTAAAGTTAGTTTGCGTTAAGTGAAGTGAAGTGGTTAAGTTTGTATACCGTGTGTGGAAATAGATTCTTCGTGACAGGCTGTAGCAGTCATATATATGAATGACTAAGTACAAGAAATGCTTAATGATTGATTCTAAGAATGATAAGAATGAGTCGGGAATACAATAATTAAAAAAAATAATCTGTAGTCAGAAGGATTCAAGTTATTAAATTTTTATTTATATCATGAAAGATCAAAATTATTAAGTTTGATTAACATGTATATTATTTATATTATGTTGTTGTTTCGGTCATCAGCCAAATTTTGAACCTCCAGAAGCTTTACTAAGTAAAACGAGGAGTGAAGTGTTTTGCCAATGCCTTCCTCAATATATTGTATATAAGTTTTCAATTAATATACAATTTGGTATAAATTTGCGAGGCAAGTTGATTTATGCACCGAATCCAATAAAATATATACATATATATACAATATTATTTATGATGTACATCGATGAAAAATATAATAAATAAATAATTAAATTACTAGTAAGATGTTAAATAAGTTGTAAAAAACTGATTTTAAAAGTTAAATAGATAATTGTAACGAAAATTAAGTAAAAGAATTGCTAGATGTTGTTGTTGTTTAGGTCAACAGCCGAAAGGCTGGTTTGAACCTCTCGAGGTTTTACTAAGTAAAAACGAGGAGTAAGGTGGTTTACCATTGCCTTCCTCACTGAGTTGAAAGAGTATGCTTATCAGCATGCCAGGCCCTCCGAAAAGCACTCACTTTCCACCCTGCAAATGACACCTTCACTTCATTCATCACAGGGTCTGGCTGTATAGTGAAATTCATTACTCTCAGAGGAGATAACTCTGACTAGTGTCATTTACACCTCTGCCTCTTCTGTTCTTAAATAGTTCAGTCATATAAGTGGCTGACTTTGTGATAAGAAACAGAACTATTTTTTTTTTGCCCTGGACCAAACAGATAGAGTGCAATTAAAATAACACTCCACCTGCCCGTTTTGGGCATTGCTAGATCTATAAACAAAAAGCAAAAAAGATAAAAAATGTAATTTCCTCAAACACGTATTTCTTAAAGAAATATAAAGTTTTAAAAACTATTTTTAATTCGTCTACAATCTACATATTGATTATTGCTAATACAAAAGATAAAACAATCAAATCAGTATGTTTCAAGAGATTTGTAATAAAAAATTGCAATTTCTTTTAATAGTGAATTAATAATGCGGAAATATTATGAAAATTTTTGTTTTTATGAATCTAGGCTTATTATTATTTTTCAAGTTTATTGTTTTCTTTTTTTATATAAATCAAGATCAGTTACTTACCGACCCCGATGTTTGTAACCATTTCACTGATGGCTATTTTATAAGTTATATCTTACTGCACAGACCGACTGTTCGCGATAACCCTATCAGTATTCAGCACGTCCGCTGTACGAGTTTTACGCCCTCCGGTTATGTACTTTTTTGGGAAGTCGACTATGGAAAAGTAAATCATCACTAAAATCCCCTGAGCGCAACACTATTCGAGTGGGTCTCAATATTTATAAAGATGAAATATATTTTCTATTTTCCCTACATATGTGCGCCAAGAATTCATAAACTATTTTGTTTTTATCGATGGATGTCCCCTTAACCTCTTCAAATATTTATGATTTTATGTTTTTCATAGATCGGTTTTAATTTTTCTGTAACTCACAACCTGCATTAGTTCTATGAAATATTTAACCGGATATAATTTAAAGCTCATACTACAGCTTGGCAATATTATTTATTTCTACATCTTGCTAATATAAAAAAACTTAGAGAACTTTTTAAATGAACGTGTTAATCATATTATATTAAAGCTATCCTCTTGTATCTACAGTTTCATCATGCAAAAAATTAGTTATAATAATTTTACTCTTGTTACTTGTGTATGCAACCCTTTTCTTTTATCTGCTTCATTTTTTACTACCAGCTAACTCTCTATAACAATCTTCATACTTAAATGAAATTGATTGCATTTTATAATTTATTTAAAATGTACGAAATACGGAATTATTTATTTCTTATTACTATTAAATTTTTATATAATTTATAGTAATAATGTCTACTGCTAGTTTATTAGCGACCACGTGAAATATCCAAAGTAAAGCCTACATAAATACTTGTAATAAAAAAGAGAAAAATAAAAAATATTATAAAATTATTGATAAAATAATAACTGAAAAATGTATAAAAACAATAAAATAATGTGGGATTTGAATGGATGAAAATAAAACTCGTCACACGTCAATTTAACAAATTATTATTTAAACATGAAAATGAACATTATTACATCAGAATAAAAAGAATACAACATAAGAAAACAGTCTCTCGTCACTCGACACTTTTTACACACACTCGTTTCTTCTTCTTGCGTCGACCGTTATCCAGCTGTTGCGAGCTCACGTGCCATCTGAATCTCACCGGCGGGAAAACCAGCAAATTCGGTTTCCGATTCCTACACTCGGCCGTCCTGAAGTTCATCCGACTCGGATGAGGAATACCCGTCCAGCCAGGGCTTCATGTACTCAGCACAAGTACTAGTCAGCCGTGGTCCATCTTGGTCTTCACCTTCCTTGTAGACATCGTAGGTGTTATTCAGCTTGGCCTTCATCACTCGGTATGGTCCTAAGTACTTTGTCTTCAACTTAAGGTTCGGTCCCAGCTGGGTGCGTTTGATGGCAACCAGATCACCGACCTTATATTTTGCAGCTTCCTTTCGTCGTCGATTGAAGTTGCTCCGATTTTCAGCTTGCACCTTCTGGATCTGCAACTTGGCATCTTCTCTCATCTGGTCACGTTTCTCGTCGAATGAGGTAACCAACTCTTCTTCGATGAGTTCGACGATGTGAAGATCGTCCTTGTTGCGCATCTTGGTTCCCATCAACAATTCAAACGGTGATCTTCCGATGCTCCTCTGGAACGCGGAGTTGATCGCTCGTTGCACGGCAGGTACCACCTTGTACCACTTCGTCGGGTCGTCGATGCTCAGCTTGGAGATGATCGTTCCAACAGTTGCGTTGACTCTTTCAACTTGACCATTTGCTCCGGGTAGTCCTGTCGTCACCGCGATGTGTTTGATGCCTTCTGCTTCACAGTAGTCCTCAAACTCTCGGGAAGTGAACGATGTCCCCTTGTCGGTGATCACTTGCACCGGGTTTCCAAAGTTCGTCTTTTGCAATTCCATCTTTCCAATCGTCTCAGCCGTTTTCGTCGCTTTCACTGGATATAACCAGACAAACTTCGTGAAGGCGTCAACTACACAAAGGATGTGGTTATACCCCTTGTTGGTAGATGCGAGTGGTCCAATGTGATCCATGTGGTAGGTGTGCAACGGTTCACTCTCCTTGAACAGAGGGTGAAGAAGGCCTTCCTTCTTGCCCACCTTCCTGTTTACCACCAGACATTTCACACAGTTGGCGATCACTCGTTTCACCTTGTTGGCCAGGTCAGGAATGTAGTATTCCTGCTTCACGTCTTCTTCCGTCCTCTTGACAGCATAGTGTCCTCTCTCGTGTGCCGCTCGGATGATCTCCTGGTGCATCGCTCGTGGAACCACCAAGACCTCCTGACCGTCGACAAATTTGAACAGAAGTCCATCTCTCACTATGAAGTCCTCGTATGGTTTCTCTTCCAAGATCTTTTTAATCGCTACCAGTCCGTCATCTTTTTCCTGTGCGATCTTGATCCTCGATGTTAGACCATCAGGGAAGCCAAACATCACTGCTAAACATCTGCTTAGAGCGTCGACGTGTTTCATTCTGCTACCAGCTCGGTGTTGGATAGTATAGTCAAACTCTTCCAAGCTCATCGCCCATCTGGCCACACGCGCTGCTAGGTCTGTCTTCTGCATCGTCTTTTGGAACGCCTCACAGTCAGTTACGATCTTGAATGCCAGTCCAAGCAAGTACACTCTGTACTTCTTCAGTGCTTTTACTACAGCCAAGATCTCCAGCTCGTAACTGCTGTATTTTTCTTCCTGAACGGTCGTCTTTTTGCTCATATATGAGACCGGATATAGCTTCTCGTCGTCTGGACACTTCTGCAACAACACTGCTCCATATCCATACTTGCTGGCGTCGGTGTGAAGCTCCGTCTCAAATTTCGGGTTGTAAATTCTCAAAACTGGTTCTGAAGAAAGGATATCCTTGAGCTCGTTAAATGCACGTCGCTGCTCATCGTCAAATTTGAACTCAGGTTTTCCTCTCAACAGGTCACTCAGCGGTTTAGCCACGACAGAGAAGTTTGGAATGAACTTCCTGAAGTAGCTTGCCAGTCCCAAAAAGCTCTGCACCGCTGCAATCGTCTTCGGCTCTGGAAAGTCACGAACGGCTAGAACCTTCTCTTCAGATGGTTGGATCTGTCCACCTTGGATAGTGTATCCCAGGAACTGTACCTTCGACTTCAGGAATTGGCACTTCGCAAAGTTGATTTCTAACCCGTACTCTGCAGCTATCCCCAAGACACGTCCCAATCGTTGAATCGCTTCAACAAAGTTCTTCGCTGGGATGATTAGGTCGTCCATATAGATGAACACCAGGTTCTCCCTGATCAACACCCAGAACACGGCGTTGATATAACGTTGGAACACTGCAGGTGAATTGGTAAATCCGAAAGGTACTCGTTTGAACTGGTACTGTCCCGTGTGCGTCACAAAAGCCAGGTATCGTCGGCTGTCCTCTTCAACTTCTACGTGAAAGAATCCATCCTTGAGGTCCAATGTACAAAATACAGCTGCATCCTGTAGTTTGTCCAAGACATCCTCGATCAGCGGCATGGGATAGCGATCCTTGACCACTATTCGATTTACTCTTCGATAGTCCACGCAAACTCGATGTGCACCGTTCTTCTTTTTGACCACTACCACCTGACTCGAATACTCCGACGAACTTGGTTCGATGACATCCTTCTCTAGCCACTCCTCGACTTGATCATCAACGACCTTCTTCTCCTTTGGTGATAGTCGTCTAGGTTTGCAAAACGTTGGTTGCTCTTCCTTCACTGCGATCCTCATCTTCACGTCAGTTGACTTCGTTTTTTCTGGAACATAACCTTCCACTAGGTCTTCTACCTGCTTCTTCGTCTCTTTGTCAACACGATTCTCGATGTCCAACTCTGGTTCATTGGTTACTTGGATGCACATGATCGATACTTCCTGTTTCCTGATGGTTACTCCCTTCTTGCTCAAGATGACCTCACCCTGGTCCAGAAGATCGTTACCTATCACCATGTCTATCTTCATAGCATCTCCAGACACTACATAGACGTTCGTCACAAACTCATCCTCATCGACCTCAATGACTGTTTGGAAATAACCTTGAGGAGACACCTTGCTTCCTCCGAACCCTGACAGAACAACATTCGTCTCTCGCAATCCTGGAGCTTCCATCGTCTCGTATATATTCTGTCTCAAAAGGTTGTAGTGACTTCCACAGTCAATAAGTGCGTTGATTTCCTGATCGCACAGCTTGACTTCCTTGAATTTCAGGTTGCTATTCGAAGTCGCCAGGTTGTGCATGTTTGAACCATCCCTTGCAGTACCTCTTCTGTCTCGCTTCCTCTCTTTTGTGCACTCACTGGAGATGTGCCCAAAGTCGTTACAGTTGAAGCATCTTCTACCCTTGTCCTTGTGCATACAGTTTCTCGAATTATGTCCAGCATCACCACAATTATAGCACTTCTTTTCTCCTTCGCCGCTTCTGTCCTTCTTCCTTGCACCGTCGTTGCGTCTTCCATCCTTCTCGTTGTTGTGCTTGGAACCTCCTTGCGAATTGCCGTTGTTAGAGTTCTTGGAGCTCTTCTTTGGCATCGACTTCACTGCCAACTCGTAGCTCTTCATCTTGTCCTTGAACTCCCTAGAACTCGTCGCCCCGTACAAAAGAAGTTTTGCTCCTGTCTCGTCGTCGATACCATCAATCACATATTGAAACACTGAAACTAATTCAATGTCACCACGGCTGGCTATCTCCTTCATCACTAGGAAATATTCCTGGAGGGATTCGTCCTGCTTCTTCCGTCATTGAGTTAGCAGCTTATGAATTTCCACACTGCTCGTCGCTGTATCGAACTCGTCCCTCAGTGCTTTCTTCAAAGCTGACCAAGACGTCAATCCTCGCTCACCTTGAACAAAAAGCTTAGCCAAACCTTCAAGTGATTTTTTTGCAAACACAAACTTTTGCAGCTCACTCCATCCCATCAAGACTGCTGTTTCTTCGAAATCAGTGATCCACTTCTTCACCGGATATCCGTCCTTGCCATTGAATGTTTTCAAAGCGCCCTCTATGTCACGAAACGTCAACGAAAATTTATGCTGCTCTTCATACCTCCTATTTTGTAACTCCATCGCAGCCAAATTTCGCCTTATTTCCTCCGACACATCTTTGTCCTGCTCCTCATCAGAACTGTTGCCTTTCTTCTCGTCCTTTTTTATCTTCACTTTCTTTTTATCGTCCTCATCATCCTCCTCTTCTTCGTCGTCTTCTTCTTCCTGTTTGATATCGTCGTTTATTTTTGCTTGAATTGCGTCCAAATTTGTCAGGTAATAACAAATGTCATCAATCATCTCCCCTTTAGTGCCAGCGTCAACGCACAAAATTCCTATCACAACACACAACTCCGACACCGAAAACGTCTCCTCCATAAATTTCTTTTGCTGTTCTTCCTCAATCGAACCTGCTGTAAACTCGAATCCTGTAAACTCCCGCAGTCGTTTTCTATTTTTCCTGTCAGTTGGAATTGTCCCAAAAATAAGGTGATGTAAAACCTTGATTGCTTTCGTTGGCGAGTTGTTTATGTTGTTCAGAATTGAGGTTATGTCACCTAGTGTCGCCATCTCGTCGTTTTATTCAAAAGTCGGTAAAGTAGTTTCCAGTTTTATCGACCGTCGGTAACTGTGTAATCTTCTTTTCGTCGCACCGGTTTATAGGTTAGGTTATCGATACCTTTTCGTCGTTTCCTTTATTTTTCTGATGAGCCTTCGTCCTTTTCTCACCACATCCAAAATCCCTCGTCGTCGTCACAATTTATACCTCTCGTCGTCACTTGTACCACCAAAAAATGCTGCAGCCAAAATGCCCAAAATCCAAAAAGCACGTTTTGTTAATCAAATGAATCCTCGTCTTAGATCCAAACGTCGTCGATTCACAAAACTGCACGTCGTTTCGTCGTCAGCGTCGTAAGCAACAGCAAAGAAGATGGTTCGTTGTAAGCGTCGTAAAAATGGCGTCCTAAATTGCGTCATGTGTTTCGTGTCGAAACTCGTTACTCAGTTCATCCCGGACGGGCCCCCAATTTGTGGGATTTGAATGGATGAAAATAAAACTCGTCACACGTCAATTTAACAAATTATTATTTAAACATGAAAATGAACATTATTACATCAGAATAAAAAGAATACAACATAAGAAAACAGTCTCTCGTCACTCGACACTTTTTACACACACTCGTTTCTTCTTCTTGCGTCGACCGTTATCCAGCTGTTGCGAGCTCACGTGCCATCTGAATCTCACCGGCGGGAAAACCAGCAAATTCGGTTTCCGATTCCTACAATAATAAAAACATGTATATCTTGGATTAGACAACGAATCGGTTGATGATTATGGATGCAGTGACGGTGGTTTTGGAGACTAAAGAAAATATCTAAGCTGTAGTATGAGATATAGTTCCAAAGACTTTAAGAAAATGCGTAATGTGTTCAGGAGAAAGTATCTTTGATACAATATGTTTTAATAGAAGCACAGATGTTGAACTGTTTGCGTAAGTGGTATAAGTGTATACATATGGATATTATAAGTAAAGTTGAGATTTTAGAGTTGCAATGCGGACTTTTAGGAGAAAATCTTTACGTAAAAAATGTTAAAATGTTCGATTCCAATGTCCTATAACTAACCTTTTAGATGTTACTTATATCTTTGATTCAGTAACTAAGGAGATAGCTTGTTAAAAAAATTCTTCTAAATAGGTAATAATTTAACGAGTGGTTCGTTAGTCCATATTTTGTGTAAGTGACGTTTATTAATTAATTTCGAAATCTACGTTAATGTCAGAGATTTAAAGGAAACAATCAATTGATATAGATGATTCAATTAGATTCAAGAACGGAAACTTGAAAAGATGACGGTAGACCCTAAACGAATTGGGTGAACTTGTACAAAGATCAAATCCCTTTGATGATTCACGTGTTAAATTTTCAATTAATCTTGCACAGTATTCAATTTCAAGAAGGTAATATCAAATTATATTGTTATTTGTAGGCCTAATGGCAATCCGAACGTAATAATTAACAAAACAGTATGATTTACTACAGGACTTTACTAAACATGAATACAAAATTATTACCCATTCAAAAAACAAAATGTTGCACTGTTTCAAAGTAAGAGATCTGGTTAAAATTATATTATTTAACATTACATCTTTCTACAACATTTAACTTAAAAACAACATAGGCTTGCTAGTACGTAAATTACTATGAAAAATAATTTAAATTTCTTCAAATGTTGTACAGTTCATAATCAGTCCTGACCGCTATTAGGGCCTATTTAACTGGATTCTATAGTGTACGTAAATTTACGTTATTTTGTATTTCGAAATAGTTAGAAAGTAATAAAATGTCCGCTGTATCGGTCGCCTCTAAGGGATCGTTGGCTAAAACTGCCTTTGATCAGGAGTTAAAATTACTATTTATAAAAATAACAGAACGGTACGTTATAAAATTATTTTGTAAAAAATGATTTTTTTATTTTATTTATGTGTTAACCCACCGGGTTGGTCTAGAGGTAAAGTCGTCGCCAGAATCAGCTGTTTAACAGCTGATTTTCGGAGACGAAGGTTCCTGGTTCAAATCCTAGTAAAGGTAGTTACTTTTATTCGGATTTGAATACTAGACAGTGGTTACCGGTGTACTTTGATGGTTGGGGTTCAATTAACCATACTCTCTCAGGAATCTCTCGGCCTGGGTCTGCACAAGACTACACCTCATTTACACGTCATACACATCATCCTCATCTCATTGGGCCATGGGGTTGCTTATTGTTCTGAATTGAACAGATTGCAACGTACACAAATTAGGAATAAAAAAAAAATAAAAAAAAAAATTTATGTGTTAATTTGGTAAATTTACTTAGACTATAGCATCCAGTTAAATAATATATTAATACACTTTTTATAAAATAAATATTTTATAATGTTAACTAAACGAAATTAGTAAAGAAACGACAGACCAGAACATCTCGTCCTGGTGATCTGAAACCGATCTATTGCGGACGTTACGTCACGTCCGTAAAATTTTTTGTAAAAAATGTAAAAGGGTAATTTTCGTTTTCAATGCTCGGACGTGACATAACGTCCGCAATAGATCAGTTTCCGCAGATCACCAGGACGAGATGTTCTGGTCTGTCGTTTCTTTACTAATTTCGTTCAGTTAACATTATAAAATATTTATTTTATAAAAAGTGTATTAATATATTTAACTGGATGCTATAGTCTAAGTAAATTTACCAATTTTATATTTCAGAATAGTTGGAAAGTAATAAAAGTCCACTCTATCGGAACCGCCCACTCGCGTACAGTTAGATCTACAAGATGGACTCCTGGTCGCCTTTACGGGATCGTAGCCTACAACTGCCTTTAATCAGGCTTTAAAATTATTATTTATAAAAATAACAGAACGGTTCGTTATAAAATTAGATTTTATTAAAATGGAGAAAGGTTTATTTTCGTTTTCAATGCTTGGACGTGACCTAACCTCCGCAATAGATCAATTTTCGCAGGTCTCGAGGACAAAATATTCTGGTGCTAGTGTGGCGTTTCTTTACTAATTCCATTCAGTTAACATTATAAAATATTTATTTTATAAAAAGTGTATTAATAGATTTAACTGGATGCTATAGTCTAAGTAAATTTACCAAATATTATATTTTCTGAATAGTTGGAAAGTAATAAAATGTCCACTCTATCGGAACCGTCCACTCGCGTAAAGTTTGATCTACAAGATGGACTCCTGGTCGCCTCTACAGGATCGTAGCCTACAACTGCCTTTAATCAGGCTTTAAAATTATTATTTATAAAAATAACAGAACGGTTCGTTATAAAATTAGATTTTATTAAAATGGAAAAAGGTTTATTTTCGTTTTCAATGCTTGGACGTGACCTAACGTCCGCAATAGATCGGTTTCCGCAGGTCACCAGGACAAGATGTTCTGGTCTGTCGTTTCTTTACTAATTTCATTCAGTTAACATTTTAAAACGTATCTTTTATAAAAATATGTATTAATATATTTAACTGGATGCTATAGTCTAAGTAAATTCACCAAATTTTATATTTTTGAATAGTTGGAAAGTAATAAAATGTCCACTCTATCGGAACCGCCCACTCGCGTAAAGTTGGATCTACAAAATGGCCTCCCGGTCGCCTATACGGGATCGTAGCCAACAACTGCCTTTAATTAGGCTTTAAAATTATCATTTATAAAAATAACAGAACGGTTCGTTATAAAATTAGATTTTATAAAAATTGAAAAAGGTTTATTTTCATTTTCAATGCTTGGACGTGACCTATCGTCCGCAATAGATCGGTTTTCGCAGGTCACCAGGACAAGATGTTCTGGTCTGTCGTTTCTTTACTAATTTCGTTCAATTAACATTTTAAAACGTATGTTTTATAAAAATGTGTATTAATATATTTAACTGGATGCTATAGTCTTAGTAAATTTACCAAATTTTATATTTCTGAATAGTTGGTTAGTAATAAAATGTCCACTGTGTAGGAACCGCCGACTCGCGTACCGGTGGATCTACATGATGGCTTCCGGTCACTTTTACGGCGTCGTAGTTTACAACTGCCTTTGATCAGATGCAAAATTATTAAATTATAAAAGTGACAGGTCGGTGCGGTATGAAATTCGATTTTATAAAAATTGAAAAAGGTTTATTTTCGTTTTCAATCCTTGGACGTTAGGGACCTTCTTAGGGGTGTACAAAGTGATAGCTAAAATAATACTTTTCGATAACGTAGAACTAAATTTAAAACATTAAAAATACTTACCCCTTTCTTAAAAATAATGATTATTTTACAGTAAACCTAGTTATTTTACATAATTAACAAGATTGTAATAAAATATTGATATATTGTAATTTTGCAAATTTTAATGTAGCCTAGTATTTTTTAATTATACAGATTCATTTTCAAAAATATTTCCCCGTATTGTTATATGTTAAATCTAATTTGGTGCAGGTTATAATGTGATTGTATTAGGAGAGAATTATTCTCTAATCGTTATTTCATTTCTCTGTTACGTCGGAATTAATGATATAATAAAATTAATGGCAATTCTACAGTAAGTTACGAATTAAATTAATTTACAGAAAGTCTATGTAAAATTCAATCTGAAATTTTGTAGATTGACATGTGTAACAAATTAGAAAGGAGATATTTCTCTACAAAATTATTTAAGATGTTATCTTAAAATTATTGTACCATAAAACTCCAACTTAATACTACTTAAACGTTTAAATATCCTAAATAGAAGTATCCTAACAATACAAATTTATCGTTAAAATTTAACTAGACATTTTTATCAAAAAAATCTTTTAGGTTAATAAATTGATTAAAATTGAAATTGTTATTGAAATTGGAATTGTTAATTGATTGAAATTGCTTTTAAAACTTTTAAAGGATTTTAAGGTTTGTTATTTAGAATAGACTATTCTTTTATGCAAATTTATTGACTATCTTTTATGTAAATTACACCATCTTGCACAATGATCTTCGATCAATACGATTCGTACACACTTTCCTAAGAGCATTCAGATTTTTCAGGAAAGATATACTAAACAATCCTAACCAACTAGAGCATATCTTATCATCTAATAAATTTACTTGATTACTCAACTCAAGTTTTGAGGCTTTCGTGGAACAGGAAATTCAATTAGCAGTAGTTTTTCGGTAAATATGAAAAAAAAAATCATTTTTCTACCCTATCATTCTAATCATCATTCACAGGTAGATCCCTTCGGAGTCCCTACTATTGAGTGGAGTTCTCTTCCAAACTATTATGTCAATTATTATTCAGTTTCTTCATCTTCTTCACCATACGTTGTTAGTATAATAAAGTTGTGAATACAATAAATATCAGTGAAATAATAAAAAGTTTCTGTTAAAGTTTACTCCTTTTAAGTCAAAATTAATAACAAAAAAGAATGAAATTAGGATTAATTTTCAATACCCACCAGGTTGGGCAACAGGTAAAGTCGTCGCCACGAGTCAGCTTTTTTGTCAGCGAGTCACCGCGAGACGAAAATTTTAATTAGTAATAATATTTTATATTATAATAATTGTAAAATTGGAATAGGGAATGAGAAAATTTTTCTTTTGCACGGAATAAAGAGATTGACAAACATTCGCTTGGAGAGGCCAAGGGAAACTTTTCAAGAACTTTCAGCAGGTCAGCAAAACATAGGCTACATTACGTAACATACAACGAAACGTAAAAAGTTTTAGACTTAAAAAACTAAGTGCACCTTGTACGACCAATTTATAAGCCATTCGTTTATTACAAAGAAAATGCTTAGTTTTATTAATAGTAAAGGAAAATAGTTCTCCAGCAAAACCAAATTTTCAGGAAAGTCCGCATCAAATAAATGGATCTAAGGTTTTTGATAATGTCCCTTAATCTCTGGATTGGAAAAAATAAAGAATATTTATACTTCTTAGTCTAAAGTCCGGTTGATTTTTAATGGTTGAGAAAATCAAAAGGTTATTATGAAGAACATTTTTAAAAAACCGAACTTATATTGATTGAAAAAATATCTTATGTCACAAAATATTCTTTTTTAATTCACCTAATAGAACTCTAAGCCTTAGTTTTATAATAAAACTTAACTATAATGTACCTTAGGTAAATAAGGTTAACAACTATAATAATAATTGAGTTAGTAACTAGTAATATCGATTGATTACAACTGAAAGTTATTATTTTATTTTTGATGATAAATTATAATAAGTAACTTTATCCATTAAAGTCACAAAACGTATAACATCATTAGGCTCTTGTGCGCCAGCTCGAAACCTGGGTTCTGAAATTAAGATGAAAGGTACTGTAAAGTAACCTATTCAAGAAAGGTATCTAAGGTGGTAATGTTGTTTATTATAAACAATCTGATATAACTTTCATGTAACTTTGAGTATAGATCAAGATAATCAGTTTCTTGGTTATTTTGTTTACAGTTACCTTTTATATCAAATGTAATTATTTTCAAAAAGATGAATTTAATCCTGTTATGCGACATAATTTTATATTAATCGTGCTTGTATCTTATTGGATGTCGTGAAGTAATTTGTGCGCCAGCGCAATGTGTGAGTTTATTGACAAAAATAAATTAGTTTATGTTCAAGGTAAAGAGAAAATTGGAAAACCTTTTTCGTTATAAATAAATATTTCAAGACTAACGATAGTTTTCATTGTGATTATGTAAAACTTGCAGCGGTATAAGGTGAGGTTTACGATAAAATACATATTTTGTTCTAGGTCTCACTGGTAAATACAGGAATCTTTTTTTTAAAAAAAAGTATATTTCCATATTCATGATTCGAATATGATTTCTCCTCCCCCGATATCGTATCATTGTTCATTATATTTTTCTCTAGATTAAAATAAAAAAAACAAATTGGATCAAGTCTTAATATTGGATCTTATTGGATCAAGATATTGTCTTGATCTAGTCTATTTTATTTCGTCTACTCTAGGACATGGCTTTTAGCCATAGTTGGGTAGATCAATTTCCTCCATTTCGTATACGGTAAATTGTATATACTATATATATTTTTTTTTTAACAGTATAGTATTTCTTTTGCAATCAGTTAATAAATACAATAACTTTAAGCAAATATGAGAAAATCTTAGTAATGTCCTTAGTATTAAAACACAAACGACACTCAGTAGTGTGTTTGAAAAAGACCAAACTGTGAAGAAACAAAAAAAAATATATCTATACAAAACCAAACATGATGAACCGTGAATCAACATTCCGAAACACAAAGTGTTGAAGCTGGAGATGACAATGACGATGGTAGAGATGAAAACGACGCCAATTATGAGACGCCGATGATTAGGAGTTGAAGTAGAAAAGATAAAACAAAAATTTAAATGACTAACAAAATCGTAGAGGTAAGTCCAGTGGTTTAAAGCGTTTCAGTCTGTAAGTATCTTCGCTGTTGTCCAGGAGGCTAATCGCTAATGGATTCTGATGGTCTTCTAGTTTTTGTAAATGTTTTTCGCTATGTTGTTTAATTTCTTCTTTTATGAAGGGCAGGTTTAGGTCATTGTGTAGTATTTCATTTGTTACTTACCATGGGGCTGCAGTGATCAGTCTCAGGCATTTTGATTGAAAGCGCTGCAGTATTTCTATATTTGATGAACTAGCTGTACCCCATAGCTCTAACCCATACGTCCAAATTGGTTTGAGTATTACTTTGTATACGAGTACTTTATTTTCAAGGGAGAGTTGAGACCTAGTGCCTAAGAGCCAGAATAATTGACGTAACTTCAGCCCAAGTTGCTTTCGTTTCGCCCATATATGACTTCTCCACGTGAGTCTTCGATCTAGATGTAAACCCAGATATTTAACTTCATCCTTCTGTGGGATTACTGTCCCGTTCAAGCTGACCACTGGATATACTATATATATAACTTTACGAAGGAATGAGTGAGTATGGGTTACTATTGTTAAAAATATGGAAATAACGTTGTACAGTAGAACTTCGATAGTTCGACACTATTGTTTGTGGACTTAGAGGTTGTCGAAGTATCGATATGTCGAATTTTCCAGAACCTATGGCATAAAGGTTTTGTAAATAGGAAGCATTAAAAACACGATTTTAGTATGAAAATTGCACAATTTTAATGGATACAACCAAACTAACATGCCCTTTAGTACAATACTGTACTCAAGGACAATAGATGGGCAGGGGATTGAGGAGAAAGTGGAAGGAGCTGACCTACCTGCCGAATCGCTACTTACACCATATCATGGGCGCCTTGCTACTTACGAGTCGTGTTGAAGTATAGAGTGTCAAAGAATTGAAGCTTACGTAAATATGAAGTTTGTCGTAAATTATATAATTTTTTTATCATAAAAATTTATATCACATTATATCTTTGTAATGGTGAGTGCCCACTAGTATACAAATAGACAATCAAACTCTCACAAAGGGAGATACTGTTATGTATCTCGGTCAGACTTTTGATAAAAGACTGACTTTGAGAAAATATACTAAACATAAACGTTTATAAACTAAATTCCAGACTTAAATTTTTACATTCTCTACTTCACAAACGATCAAAATTTTAGTTGCATAAAACTTACGCACATATTTTGCTTTTTTAAAAACTATAATGGATTTACGACTCTTAAATTTACGGTACAACTAAATATTCTAACTTACTACGAACTCGGACATTCCAGTCAAAAACACTACGCCTTGTAAGTACAAGCACCCCATTATTTTAGAAACAAAACCTTACATACAGATTTGCAAACACCCTTTGTCCATAATTCCATCTAACACAGCTATACAAACGCTTTCACAAGTCACAAGATTACAACAACCCACTTGCACATTCACTGTCCATTTTACATCAACCTGACTATCCTGAACGACGCCTAAAAAGACGCTTGTGTAGAAACCTGCTAATTTAATAAAATCAATTTTATTCAAAAATTAGAAGATTTTATTAAATAATTATAATATAGGGCTTAAAAAAACCACTAGGCCACGTAGGTGGTCAGATAAAATATATTTTTGTTAGGATATCATTCAACTACCTTAATTTAAATTACATGGTGCACAGTATACGAGATGATAGAAATTGACCACACGAATAGTAAACAAAAGAATAATTTCAAAATACTCTTTAATTTACAAAAAGTCAGATTTATTTTTTATAGAAAGTAAATTTACGCAAGATAAATAGATGTTGTCAAACAATCACTCTCGCTACGGCTTATGATTACTCCGAAAATGTTTGAAAGTGTCTCATTTAAATTATTCAAAAATATTGAAGTGTGTTATGCGCGTAATTCCAAAAATATATTAATAAATAAATGTAATTATAATACTTAATATGATTTTTGGAGGGCTATTGTCGACGTAGAATATTTCAATTTAAATGTTAGGAACACTAATGTAGGAGTGTTTGAAGTGGTTTGCGTCATCTGGTGTCGAAAGATGGAATGGTGTGATTGGTTGGTACATATTGCTAGCAGTTTCTGAGTGATTCTCGATTCACCAATTCTTAACACCCGCACTAAATGAAACCGAAATTATTGTATTGATCTTTTTCATTTTTAAAATTACGAACACGATATTTTCTGATTTAGTTATTACCAGTGAACTGTTAAACAAAAATAATTACATTAAATTATCTCTATAAAAAAATAAATAAGGAGTAGAATGAAAATTGGCAGTACAGTTTGGAATGGTAGGCACTAATCACATGATTAAAATGTACTACAGATTATACTTTATGCAGAAAATACTTTCTATTGAGAATTTTACAGAATTTGATAGTAGACACGATTTGTTTAATCACTGAAAAATAATATATATTGTGACGTTTATTTCAGGTTCTTTTAGAATCTGTTTACTTGTAAATAACTAAACTGGCAAATAAATTACTTACACTAATTATTGCAGTTAAAATTACCATAAAACTACAGAATTTAATAAGGAGCAATCAACCTATAAATCAAACATCCCTGGGTGTGAATTTTTTTACTTTAAATTAACTTATGCAACTTAATTATTTCCTATCTGACCCTTGAAAATTTATGAGAGCGATAATACTAATTTATTGTTAACAACAAATTTTACGACAACATTAACACTTATATTCTTATTGTTTTGTATCAATTTTATTTATGAAAATAAGATATGCACCAAAATAAACAATTCCTTCAACATATCGACCCTTCAAAACAAACTGAACTTTGCAACATCGCTAACAGAATAGTTGCACCATCAACTTTAAATCAATTGTTTTATAATTAACTACTTTTGAAGAATCCGGAAAGTTTCATTTTTAAAACCATTGAAAAATCGTTTGCGTCCGGTAGTACTCTGTATTAAGGACAAGCCGAATTTCCATTCAAAATACATTGAATTAGATTTTGCCTTTTAGTAAAAAAATATGGTAGTTTATATCCTTAAAATGAACAATTCATTATTATGTATATCTACAATAAATCAAACATTCTTGGACATAAGATTTTTTTATTTCAATAAACTTTTTTTAAAATCCCTTTTATGTATACGTTGCAAACTGTTTAGTTTAAGAACAATAAGAAACCTCCTGACCCAATGAGATGAGAATGATGTGTATGACATGTAAATGAGATGTAATCTTGTAGAAACTCAGGCCGAGACTTTCTAAAAGAGTATGGTTAATTGAACAATAACCATCAAAGCACACCGGTAACCACAGTCTATTTTTCAAATCCGTATAAAAGTATCTAGGGTTTGAACCACGAAACTTTTGTCTCCAAAAAAATCAGCTGTTTAAACAGCCAGCGATTTGCAGCGACGACTTTTCCAACTAGATCAATTCGGTGGGTTTCAATAAACTTTACCAACTTAATTAGCGTACTTTTTTACATAAATTTATGAACGGATTTTAATTTTGGAGTTTGGGAATAAAGCTACTTGAAATGAACTTCGTTCAGCTAACCTACTACATAAAATTCATTGTAATAAAATTTGAATGTAAAAATAAATTAAAAACACGTTTCTGTAATGTTGTTTAGGTAATCAGCCGATAGACTGGTTTGAACCTATAGTGGTTTTAATAAGTAAAACAAGGAGTGAGGGGGTTTATTAATGCCTTCTTCACTGAGTGGAAAAGTACGATTATCAGCATGCCGGGCCCTCTGAAAAGCACATATTTTCCACTCTGCAAATGAAACCTTCACTTCATCAACCACAAGGTCTGGCTGTATAATGAAATTCATTACTTCCACAGGAGATAACTCTGATTAGTGTCTTTCACACCTCTACCTTTTCACCGGCCGCATTGGCTTAGTTGGTAACGTGCTCGCCTCTCATCATGCGGTCTTGGGTTCAAATCCCTTTCAGGCACGGCATATTTTCATACGTTACAAAAAATTATTTCATCCTTCACCGTCTGCATTAGCAGTAATTTCAGAACAGTCGTACGTTAAACAAAAAACAATCTATCTTTTCTGTTCTTAAATGATTCAGTCATTTAATAGGCTGATCATATGATAGAAATAAAACTACAGTATTTATTTTACCCCTGCAACGAACAGATTGAGTGTAAATAATTTAATACTCCACCTGTCTGTTATGGGCAGATTTCTGTAATATTGGCTTCAAATAAAACATGTTTTTTTTAGTCAATAACAAAGGATCTTACCTTCTCATTTTTTGCAGTGCATAAAATTTGCAATATTTTGAATTTTGTGATGTGGTAATATACCAACAATTTAATGAAATTTTTATATGACATTCTCTCACAGATGACTATAAAATATAGCAACGTTCAAATTCCACGATAGGAAATTAAAATCGTTCTTAATGAAGTTAGAACGTGTACTAGTGAAATGGATAAAAATGGTTAATAATACTCAATTATAAAAGGAGAAAAACTGAAGATGAAAATGACATTTTCATGTATTCTGAATTCTTCCAATATTCTATGACAGAATTAACTGTTGTTCATTAGGTGGAGAATTTTATTGGAAAGGATAGATATACTACATATCATAAATTTTTCATTTGAATAGATTCATAAAATGGATGCGGTGACAAGTATTAAAATAGGCCAAGAGCATTCTTGTTGTTTAAGCTTCATAGTAGTTATTTGTGTGAAATGAATCCCTTTCATTAGCACTTTATTGAGATGTACGTTCGTTCAAATATTGAATTCAATATCGTATTTAAAAGTAAATTGAATTTACTAGTTGCAGCATTTGCTTATAAGGTAAACTAATACGTGTAAATCACGTTTAATTATTGTACACAATAATCTTCATTTTGTAATATTATTAAGTCTGTTACAAACTAAACCTTAAGTAAATATAATTTTACAGTACAGGGTTCTTTAATAAAGTTTGTTAATTAACAATAATTAACGCAACTTCATCAACATGTTTTTATAACATTTGTAATGTAAAATGTTTAGGTTTAATATTCTGCCATACCATATATACCTCATTATCTTATATTCAATTTTACTTATCTATAATAAGCTTGATAAATTTAGGTGGGTGCGAGTTTGCTGTTTACTTCTTCACTTCCTCACCTCGCCTCTCCCACCAATCGAGCAATTTCTCTTCTCTTACTGCTCCTATTGACTTTAAAATTACTCTTATAAAAAAATTTAAAATTACTCTTATAAAGTTTTTTCTACCCTTTACGCTCAAAAAATTTACTCCGCCTATAATATCTAATACACATCAAGTGATAAATTTATTATACTTGTGACGTATGCGTTCAAAAAAAATTCAAATTAAAAATGAAAATTTCGAACTGTTCTATTTTTGTGTTTAAAAATTTGCTTATAGTATTTAGTTGAACAGAATTACTGCACGTATGTTTTAATACTGTAAAGTTTATACATCGTACGAAAACTAAAACAAAACATAAATTATATTAAAATTTATATGTAAATACATTGCAATTCTAATTATACTTTATTTATATTAACAATATATTATCCAACTGCAATACAATAAATAAAAAATACAGTAAATGAAAAAGGGCAGTGAATTTTATTTAATGTGACACGTAAGAACAGTGTACTTCTTGTAACACTACAAAGAGCATAAGGGGGGTACTATGAGTACATAGGAGGTTGTGGAAGAAATACACGAGCGAGAACTCGACCCACCTAAATATCTCATTCTTAGTATAGTAATTACGTATACTATTTCAACTTGAAATTAAAATAAAATAATTATGATTAATTCTCGTTACAGTTGATATATTCTCCACTTTTTTCACCATTTATTATGAAATCAGTATCGTTTACATAAAAAATACGAGTATTCATTGAGTGATGATGTCTGTATAAGCCTTGGCTTGTGTGCAGATAAAGATACGAGGTGATAGATGAAAAAAATGTCAGACCTGTTACTGTTGCCCATAACAGGAAGGTGGAGTGTTAAATTATTTACACTCGATCTGGTAGTTCCAGGGTAGTTCATTTCAAAAAGTATTTCTGTTTCTTAACTCATGGTCAGCCAATTATATGACTAAAGCATTTAACAACAGAAAAGGTAGAGGTGTAAAAGACACTATAATGCTTTTCACCGTTGATGAGCTCTGCTGTTCCATAGCGTTTAGACCAATTAGTACGTTTGCCAGAGTTGTCAGATTGTATGAATTTATCAGCCTGACAAATATTACGCATGCATGCGTATAAGAACTGCAGTAGTTCACTTGTGTCGTGTGTCTCGTACTGAACACATCGATTATAGAGCGCGTTAACATGCAATATTTTATATAACAATACAATCAGCTGGTTGTATGTTCAGAGGTTTATTATTGTTATTGAAAGACTAAAAAACTGACTGAAGAAATACATAACAGAGCTACGGCAGCAAGTATTGTCAACGTTACTGGCAAGTCATTGGCTAGCTATGAAGTGGTCAGGGGACAATGCGTGCGTTCAGAGCTCATCAACTTTGAAAAATAGTACAGACCCTGTGGTGAATGAAGTGAAGGTGTCATTTGCAGGGTGGGAAGTAGACGCTTTTCGGAAACTGTTTTCCGAAAAGCTGTTTTCAGTGTTATCTCCTCTGGAAGTAATGAATTTCAATATACTGTCACACCCTGTGGTGAAAGAAGTGAAGGTGTCATTTGCAGTGAGGGAAGTAGACGCTTTTCGGAAGGCCGGGTATGCTGATAACCATTTTTTTTCCACTCAGTGAGGAAAACCACCTCACTCTTCATTTTACCTATTAAAGCTTTTAGATTTTCAATTTAGATTTCTGTTGATGGCCTAAACAGCAACAACAACATCATGGAAATACTGTTTATCCTTCAATACGGAGCTCAAAGGACGGATTTAAAAGCCACTTACATGGTTGTAAAGAGGACACTTTCGGGATCCTGCAGAAAAAAAGTAAAAATAAGAACTACAAACTTATAGCTCTCTTTTGATAGGGCTACTACTCCGGTGACGACATTTCGAAACTCAGATTGTTTTAAAAACTCGTTAAGGTGATGGTAGTTTTTTTATTTAGGTCAATGTATCTTACTTCATAAATAACACTGATGCAAAAAACCGCAAAATAAGATTATAAGCGTTAATGCAATTTGCATATTCACTTATAATTAACACCGGGTTCGATTCCCGGTCAGGTCTGGCATTTTTTCATACCTCAAATTTTTTAATTTTTTTCATTTTCATATGTTTCATCATTCTCCACCGTCTGCATTAGCAAAAATTGCAAAAGTCAGACGTAAAACAAAAAAAAGAACTATTACATTCTTATCGTTATAAATTATTGTGAAATTGGTTGCTAAAAATAAATTAGTATATTTTGCGAATAAATTTTCAGGAGTCAGAAAATTATTATAAAAGTACTAGTACATTTCTTTGTTTTTAGATGATGTGATTTTCGGAGACGAAGGTTCCTGGTTCAAAACCTAGTAAAGGTACTTTTATACAGATTTGAATACTAGACAGTGATTACCGGTGTACTTTGATGGATGGATCAGGGTAGTCGGCCTGAGTTTGTACAAGATTACATCGTATTTTCCCGTCATACATATAATCATCATTGGGACACGGGGTTGCTTATTGTTCTAAATTAAACAGATTGCACCGTACACACATTAAGGGATAAAAACAAGAAGATGTAAACATAATGTTAGCTTCCTAAGGTATATAATTTGGAACAGATGGATTATATTACCCTACGTTAAGATGTTGCAAGTTATGGTTACATTTTGATAGTAATTATTCTATCGTGTGTTGGTACGAAGTGATTTTTTTCAAACTACCGTTGTTTATCAATATTAAAGTGTTTACCGTCCGTTTACTTTTAACAGTTTTTTTATGTAACTAAATAAACTTCCTGTATACTGTAAACTTTAGACTATCATGAAATTTCCATTCAGAGAGCATTACGATTTAATTAGAATATTATCCTGTGAAAAAAATTCCACGTGAGTCGTAATGTTATAAATTAGTAACTGAGTTAACTGTTCTGTTTTACTTTTATGATATTTTACAATTGTTTTATGTTAAGAATTTGAATTTTATCTAATCCAATCTTTTTCTTACCTCTTAGTTTTATTTAAAAATTCAATATATTTTAAATATTTAGTTTTTATAATTCTAAATATCACAATAAATTTATAAATTTAATTAACATGTCTTGTATCATAATAAAATATTTATGCTAACTTAATAATTGTTTTATTTAATCTAGGTTACATGTAGTTGATCTTAAATAAGTCATTAAAACTTATTAAAATAAGTTATCTAATTAACTTATCAAACTTAACTAGATGCTCTATTGTATATTATATATAATTTTGTAACATTATTTTAGAAATTATTTAATTTAACGTTGTCATGGTAGCACATAAGTTAGTAAGAGTAATATTGTACGCACTGCAATATGTAGGTAACGCAAACAACTTTCATGTAACTTAGTTATCGAATCAGCAGGCTAATTGAAATTCATGTTTATTAGTTTATTAGATCAAATTTAATGTACAAGTAGGCAAAAAAAAATTTTCATCACTGCAGAAAAAAGAGCACTTAAGGTAGTGCAACTAATTTACGTTCACCATAGGCTTACTGTACGTCGGGTCTGAGAAAGATTTAAATGTGTCATTAAATAATAGTGCATTATTGGCAAATAATTTTGCGTTACAAATATCGAAAATTGATGAATACTACCTATTTCTTATATCCTAAAAGCTGAAATACTTGGGCAACTGTCAAAAAGTAACAGTCACATACGCACCCCAACAAAATATTTTGCGAAGTGAATTGATAGTTGAATTGTTTTAGAAAATTGAAAGTAAATATAAGTTATTTGAAAACAAAATTAAAAAGTTTATGGATTGATTTAAAATAAATTAAAGAGCAAATAATTTTATTTCAATGGTATTGTAAAGCAAACAATCCAATACTAAGCGATTTCTGTGCTGAATAAACAAATACAAACAATAAAATTCCACCATCGTAGACCGTAGATCGTATTCCAATAGAAAATAGAAAATTAAAATTTACTAGATTTATTTAGAAACAATTGAAAAATATTTAACTGGAACTTTTGTTTTTAAAAATTTATGACACTTAGATTACTGATCACTTAGTGGCCTGATCTTGACCAAAAGTGATGGCCGACTTTATTTAAAAACCGCTATTTTAAAACTTTTTTAGACTTTCAAATGAAAATTTGATTGTTTTGGAGTTAAATTCTAAACGCTTGCAGGAAATCCATGACGAAGACTGAAAAGATGCAGGAGGTAGGACAGGTATAGTCCCTAAATCATCCATTAATTTTAATTACGCAAAAATAAAAATAGTTAATTTAAAATAGGTAATTACCCTAATAAAATTTATTATTTCGTTGGTACCCACATGTAAGTAATTTGAAGTCATTGTTTTTATAACGTGTTTAAAAAGTAATTTACTTAGTGTTTTTGCCCATAACAGGCAGGTGGACTGTTCAATTTATTTGCACTCTAACTGCTAGTTCCAGGGCAACAAAACATTATTCTGCTTCTTATCACATTGTCAGCCGATTATGTCTTAAGCATTAAAGAGCACAAGAGGTAGATATGTAAAAGATATTAGTCAGAGTTATCTCCTGTGAAGGTAATGAATTTCATTATACAGCCAGACCCTGAGGTGATAGAAGTGAAGGTGTCATTTGCAGGGTGGAAAGTAGATCTTTTACAGAGGGACTGGCATATTGATAAGTATAGTTTTCCCATTAGTGAGGAAGGCAGGTAAACTACCTCACTCCTATTTTTACTCTAAGAGGTTTAAAGCAGCCTTTCGGCTGATGACCTGAACAAAAACAACAGTACTTTTATTATTATGTTCTGCTAGTTGTAGTATCAGTTGTGAAAATAAAATTTTTAATTTGAATATAGATCAAAAAGTAAAAATATTATATAAAAGCACGTTCACAATGGAAATTAATATTTTAAGTAATTACATAAATCTTCCAACAGTAGGCCAGAAACCGCTCTGTATAACATTTGCCCCAAACTGTATAAATATATTCATTTTGCATTTGAAATTTGATGAACCAAGTGTATAACTTTATCCACACAGAACTGGATAGCACAAAAACATTCCTGTTCGACAACTGTACATATAGCCACATTTTACATTCCTTACAATCTTCTAAAAGGTTAGAAATTGCACAGAACAAAATATCCATTACGGCAGAAACTATTGTACGCAACTCATATAGGCCCAAATAACTACCCACCAATATTCGGGTGGTTCAACAAGATTAAAATAATTTACTGTAAAATTAATTTATTGTAGTTGTGGTTTTATGTTACAAGTTATTTCTTCTAGACCCATTATTTAATACTTTAACACTTATTTTCAGATTCTTTCGGGATCTGGTTAATTATGACAGATAATACTACCGTTTTAAATTTGCTACAAGTATTTATTAATAAATAAATGAATTACAATAAATAAGTACGCCTAGGCTATAACTACTGGTAAATTATAATTAAGATACTTAGAACAATATCATTCAAAACTTAAAAATTAGTTTGTCAAAAAAGACAAACTAAACTGAAATAAAAGAACAGGTAGCTATTTGCAACCAAAATGAGTTATGAATGAACCCATACCTACGCTGTACTGTTGATAAAAACAACACCACTCTATTTCCTCCTCACGGGCGGTACATGTTTTCAACACGCGAGGAACTGATCTTACTCCACACATTTTCATTCATTAAAATTAACCTGTTTTCAGGTGGCTGCCCACTGGAGTGTCCCACTGAGAAACGGAGAAACTTTTAGGGCTTGTTTCTCTGGGGAAACTATTGAAAAAATTCATAAAAACATAGATCTGGAAACGCTTTGTAGGCGAGTTACAGCTGGGGGAAAAAAATCGCTCCAATTACAGTTTCCCGTTCCAATGAAGTCATACTGAAATTTGTAGGGCGTTAATTAAGATTTTTAATTGGATAGTTTTATGAAAAATGATCTAAGAAATCGACTAAAACACGTCTGAGGTGTAACTACAGTAGATTTTGAAATATCTAACAAAATACTCAGAAATCGGCCTCGAAAAACGTGATTCCTTTAGGTTTGAAGTTGTCACAATTTTTAAACAAAACTTTTCTAAATTTCTAACTTTTCAGAATTTTCTAAAAGATAATAATGAAATAGGACAAAAAAATCAAACACAGACTTTAAAAAATTGGTTTTTCATCAAATCAAAACAGACAGAAATCGGCAAAATTGTTTTCTTACTATAATACTATAATTTAGCAACATGTCACCACGTTTTGAAAAACAAATTTAAAGGAATATCTGAAACGAATCAACAGATTATGCGTTAAACGGAACTTTAAGCTTTTCTTTTACTGTCGGAATTCCGTTGACTGGAAGATTGATGATTGAGGGTAAAAAGTTTAACTTATTTTACGCATCTCAAGTGAAAAAAATGGAACAATACTTTGAACTTCATAGGTTGGTTAGAATATATTGTACACAACTATAATATATTCATTCAAATATTAAGTTTGTTTAAAGTTTTTTCTAGTCGAAGATATTTTGAAAAATTCCACCTATTTCCGTGTTTAATGACTGAACACTATTTTATAAAAATAGTTTCAGGTATGAAATAACTTTTTGATAATGTTTCAGTTAATTACGTGAAATAAAAAGAAAAGGCAAGTTGATACAATAAGTAGTATTGTTCAACTGAGAATTTTAACGAAAACCTTAACGATGATAGTATTTGACTATGAGTAAAATGATTTTCAAACTAAACTATATTTGAATTTACTGTGTCTGTAACATTGAGATACGACTTCAAAAATTTTGAAATATTTCAGTGGACTAAAGTCATATTCATGAAGGTTGTAACGTACTCCTGACATAGGTTATGGGAGAATTTAGCAACGTGGTAAATGCTTCAAGAAAGAATCCATCTCTTTGTAGTTTTCACCTGTGGAATTTTTAATTTTAACTTTCGTTCGTCGTTTACTTCATCTTGAATGAAGTGTTGTCTCCATTCGAAGATCTTGTTACCTCTCGTTTTATAATTTGATTTTATCTTTTGTTTTTTGACCTATTTACAAATCGTAAAAGAATTTATTTTACAAAATGGTATCTACTAAGAAAACTACAAAAATAAAATAAAACTAATGTTTGAAACAAATAGAAATAAAACTTATTTGTCTTTATTGTACTAAGTTTTATCCTCATATTTTACGTATTTACGATTCGTTTAAAAGTTCCAAAGTATTTAAAGTAATTAATGACCCGTGATGTAGTAGTCAGCACGAGGTGTAGTTGGCTTCTACACCGGATCCCGGGTTCGATTACCGGTCAGATCTGGCATTTTTTATCACAAAATTTCATATATCATCCTCCTCATCTTCTGCGTTAGCAAAAGAGTCTGATTGCAAAACAGTCGGTCGTAAAACCCCAAAATAAAGAATAAAAATAAGAAATGATCTTTTTTAACTGCAAAGAGCTATCTTAGCTGTTAATTCTAAAGTTTACTAGATAATATACATATCTATCCTAAATTTGGTGTAGTGATCAACGCATCTGGCTTCTATGCTGGGGTCCCGGGTTTGATTCCCTGTCAGGTCTGGCATTTTTTCAATTGTAGCGTGCTCCTATCCCACCCCTGGAATGTCGTTCACGGGGGCCCATCAATGGTTCTTGGCATCCTGGGGCCGGTCCATCAGCGGTAACATCCTGGTGCAATGCGAGAGAATTAGGCGGGTAACGGAAATTAAAAGTTAGAAATTAAAAACAAATATTACTTGCACGTAACCACATATAGGTACCACATTGCGAGTTTCAATATATTTTCTTTTATCATTTTATATTTTAAATATTCTCATGTCAGAAATATAGCCTGTACCTTTTTTTCAGAATATTTTTAGGGTTTACAAGTTTATTTATGTAGGTAATTAACTATTCGTGGACTTCTGATTAAGACCGCCGGTTTATTTTTTCAACCTTAAAAATGCTTGACAATAAGCCATATTTTTTTGTGGGAGTACATCTACAAAATTATTTTAAATATCTTCTTTTATTTCTCGCCGTTATTTTGAAACTTTAATTATCAAAAGTCCATCAATTATTCTAACTTTTTAAAACTTGTACTAGACTATTTAAAAATGTATAAATATTGGTAAATATTGGTATAAATATAGGTACAAATAGTGTGTCTTTCACAGCAAGCCCATCCGTTTCGAATGCTAGAGAACATTAGGGCTATTTAATTTGACTTAGTCGCTATCTGGAACAATTGCGCGGAGCTCTTACCAAACCAGACCTTCAAATTGACGAACCAGAAAATTCTTTTTCTGCCATAATTCCTTTTTCCCTCTACTTCCCCTTGCAGAATGCGTTTGTAACAGTTCATAAAAATAATGTGACAACATCGAAGGAAGGTGTGGTTTTCGAAATTTCTAGTATGATTCATTCATAAAAATAGTAAGAGTTGATAATAGAGCGAAAAAGGAATAATAGAACAAAAGTAACAATAACACAATAGTAACAATAATTGACAATAGGACAATAATGACAATAAAGGTATGTCTATTCATAAAAATTGTAATAACTATCGTGTAGGATAAAAGGTCGGGTATTGTAAAACTGTTATGAAAGGGACCCGTAACAAATTTTATTCTATTTTAAATAAGACCTATTGTTGACTTGTTTACAACGGATTTTCCTAGCACTCATTAATAAAGGGTTATTTTTTGTACTTTATTTTTGCATGTTGTTCTATGCTCTTCTCGAACGATCTTTGTGAATGAGTATATAAAGAGACCCCCGAGCGCGGTCCAGTCAGTATCCATTTGATCTTCGACGAGCGATTATCGGGGTGCGTATTTACAGGTTACGTATCCGAGCATTGTAGTGATTCACGATTGTTATACTGCCTTTGTTTGTGTGCGTATTTTGTAAAGTCTTTGTGTAAGTGTATTAAGTTCAGTTTTTGTGTATTCAGTTCCATTTTATATGTGTAGTCTTATAAAAGTGATTGTAAGTAGTGCTAAGTAAGTTATTAAGTTATTTATTGCTTATTTATTTTAAGTAAATTATTAAGTTATTTATTGTAATAAGTCCTTTTAATTAATTTATTATTTAGTTTGTAAACCTTTAAGTATAATAAATATTTGTAATTGTAAACTTTAGTGTATTAATTATTTAATTACCTAGATCCCGAAACGGACCTTAGCGATAAGTGTCACAATAATATATAGGAATGTAAATGTCACATTGATCAGCGGTACTATCTACTTACTTGTTTTTTAAGAGCACGAGCAACTGGCCTATGTGTTTGAAAAACTTACCCTTTCTTTAAATTTTTTCATAATTATATGGTAGTTAATGTGAATGATTCAATTTGCTATCGTCAGATCACAATAAAATTACCAGCAATTGTTCGTATGTTTGGAAATTCATCATGGGAATTAACCTAAACAAGTTACGTTTAAAATTTAATTCGTTGTTGTTATTATGATTTAATTTCCGTAAATAGATATTCAGCTAATTCGATTCATTTTGTAAATTGGTTTAACATTTACTATACGAGAACATGATTGTTCTACGTGGAGTCAAATCAGGTTAATTGAAACAAATTGAAATAAATTGTTATAAACAATAAATAATTTAGGTATATTATCAATACTTGTGAAATGAAATTTAGTAAATAATATTACCAATTGTATAAGAAGAAATTTATTTATAGAGTCGTGCCTCCGTGGCCTAGTGGTTATGCTGGAAAGTGTAGGTTCCAGGTTCAATTCCCGACGAGGGTCTTAAAAATTATCGCACGTTCAAACCCACCGTTCCATAACACGAAGCAGTTGCTAATGACCAATATGTAGATGTAGAAAAAGTTATATTTGATAAAAGTATCGGCCTATCAGTTTATTAAGCTGACATGCTGACCAATTCACAGTTTGTGTTTAGAAATCATTACAAGTTAAAACCCATTGATTCCCGATCGTAACCGATCATAGTCGCTAATAAACCAAAACAGTATATATGACCTTAAAATAAACTTAAAAGCAGATTGAGTTACAATTAATCTCTTAGATTTAATTATAACAATTAATCTTACTACAATCATTTATATAATTAGTATGAAATTAGTAATTTAGTCCATTTTTCTTCTTTAATTATAATATAAAATAATTTATCTCGTACAAAACACAAATACAATTAGACAAAATTCACTTTTCGTGTAAGAGTAAGCCCAGTTTCTATTCCCTGTTGGAATGAACAACTCTTTTAACATAATATAAAACAGTATTTATTAATTAATTTTTATATATTGTTTTACTTATAATTTTCTTTTCTAGTTCGCAATTGTTTTTCTTTAGATCAGTTAGGAACCATAACAACCACGTAGGCTTAATATAATTAGTTCACATTTTGATCATTCTATTTGTCTTACGGGTAATTTTGTTTACTAAAGTGTAACCCAGCCAAACATGAATAAATAATAAAATAATCAGAGTTCAACCAAATTATACGATTGTAACTTTCGTGATGCATCCTGGTACACTACAACAGCGAAAAATTGCGCTTGTCAAAAGTTTGGGAATTGCTGCGCTAAACTTAGTGTGAAAATCAAGAAGTTTCCAACTAAACTAGGATCTTGAAATTTTTATCACATAAAAACCAGAGATACTCTTCCTTAGTATGGTATAGGCGCTAATCCTACTGTTACGATTTTGATAAATAAATATAGATTATAATCTAAAAAGTATTTAAGGGGTAGTCAAATCAGGAAGATGATTTTTTTTAAATTTCGATTTTCTATTCTTTGCATTTATTTGAAGTTTAAAATTTTCTGAATCACAGCATGGTGTTTGCTTTGTTTGTACGTTAACAAAAAGTTATAAAAACATGTGTTTAAAATGTAGTCTACATGATTTGTCTTCAACAACGGTTTATTAGATATTGTGAAACGTTTGTAAACCAGAAATTTACTAGTTTACTAATTTCTGTAGGTTTATTTTGTAAATACATAAACTATTTATTTACATAACGATCGGATAAATATATTATTTAAAAAACAAAATAGAACTCACTAATATTCATAATATATTTTAAATGAAAGAGTAATTTACCAGTAATAATCTACCACTTGAACCAAGCCAAAAAATTAATTGCAGCTCCTAATAAAAGTATAGGAGTAGTATAAATTAAGTTTTCCGAAATTGTGTTTTTGCATGATTGTCCATTCTTGGGAATTAAATATTTTGGTTTGCGCTGGAGATATTTGAATGATTTTTTTTTAAATCATAATTTTTTGCTCTATTATCTGTTGAATAATTATTACAAAAAACTTGATAGGGGTTAAGTTAAAAAATAATTTGTGAATACATAAAACAAATTTTTTTGAAAATATGGTTTTTCTTCAATTAATTTCTTGTAAGAAAACTACATACAAGAGCAAACAACAAAGACAGCAAGGTTTTGTATTTTTTGCACAAGAATCATGTTGATATCTTTCTTAGTTTTCCTGAGATATTCGATTCCCCGTAAAAGCCTACTATTCTACCCCCAACCTTTTATTAGGGGTTGCAATTCATTTTTTTGACTTGATTCAAAGGGTAGATTATTACTGGTAAATTACTCTTTCATTTAAAATATATTATGATAAATTATAGCCAGTTGTTTTGATTTTCGTTTTCTGGGTTGACTACCCCCTTAAGAGGGGTCTCAACGTCTTATCACCACCATGTTAACGTTTGACCCTTTTTCTCAGGAGTGATTAGAGATAATTACTACTCCAAATTTTCAACACATATTTATCAATGTATTTTGTAACTTTTAAATAGTCGGTTTGTTGGTAAAAACAATTTAAAAAAAATAGATTTTTTTGCCGACATATCCATTGGTATTCCACATTTCACATTAGAAAATAAGTAATAACAGAGAAAGTGACAAACCCTTGTGTAAAAAGTTGTAAAACACTCGTATATCCTGTGATATGCATACAAAATTTCAAGAGATTTTCTCTGCCTATTCCCGAGAAAACGAGTCTTTTTTTATTAAAAAAATGACTTTTTCGGTAAAACTCATTAAAAAATTTATCTTAAAAATAATAAACCCTAAATATTGCTTTCTGTGATCATGACACCACACATAAAAAATGGCATTTATCAAAAACTACTCATCACATTTCAATAAATTTATGTCTTAAATTAAACACAAAAACTAGTAGAATATAATTCTACTAAAAAAATATGATGATTTTAACCAAAATGGATTGAGACACCCCCTTAAATTACGGAAAAGTTATGTTACTGAATTAATTTATTATTAGATGTAAATAGTATACCTGTACCTTAACTTTATTTAAAAGAGCTCATGAAACAGCGTTGTCAACCAGTAAATATTGTGATTTTAAGTTCAGTAAAATTTCGTTCGTCACTCAATCTTAAAAACAAAATTTTAATTTACAAGTCAATTCTTAAACCGATTTGGACGTATGGAATCCAACTATGGGGCTCAGCAAGCCATTCAAACATTGAAATTCTGCAAAGGTTCCAATCGAAATTACTCAGGACAATCACAGGTTCGCCTTGGTACATAACGAACAACATACTACACAGAGATCTCCACATTCCCACAGTTCAAGAAGAGATCACAGCATACAGTGCAAAATATCAAAGAAGACTCGAATTACACACGAATCACCTTGCCATCTCGCTGTTAGACAATTCAAAGATCATTCGCCGACTAAAACGTAGACATCCTACGGACTTATTCTGAAACTTCAAGACACCACGTAAAGTAAATCCACGAAGTTCCTCCGTTTGGGGGTTTTCTTCGGTCATGACATAACAAAGATAACTTATCTACTCATTATTCTGTTTAAGAATAAATTGTAAATTTAGCTGCAATAAAAAAAAAAAGTTCAGTACAAATTTTGATATTAATTATTTTTTTGGCAATGTATTTTTTTATCGGGCGTTGACTAACGCAGTCAGTATTATTAAAAATTCTGTTAAAGTATATCACCCAGTATCGGGCTAGATTTAAACAAGAAAACTTATATTTTCGACATCAGGTTCGCTAGATGCAAGAAGCCGGACAGAAAATTAAAAAAAATTTTTAACCGTTAAAAATGTGATACATTTTATAGAAAATTATATTGTTGTAGAAAGGGTTATGTAGCAAGAAAACTGAAAAAGGTGCAATCCACATTGCTATAGTGTGAAATGAAATTTATGGAAGGCTGTAAAATAAAGTTATTCTTTTTGTTCGTGTACTTCATGGAGTTGAAGCAAGAAGTGCGCTGTCTCGGTTAGATATTGAATATGTAAAGAAGATTATAACAGCTTATGCCAGTATTTTAAACAAATTTTTCTATTTACTTATGTGTACGTGCATACATAATATGAAAAGCATGGTATCTGTGCGATAAATGTTAAATTCTACGCTAGATATTATATTCAAATCTGTTGTTCATACATTCTATGTAATAAAATGTAGGCTACGTGCAATAACCTATTTCATACATAAATATTTTTATTGAAGAATTTATAGGCTGATTTATTTTTGATTTCTCCGTCACAGTTTTTGGTTGTTTATTATTACACGTGCCAGATTGACAATTATGTTGGACGTTTTGGTGTGTTCACACAATAAGTCATTTACATAGAGGTCTTTTGTATTTTATTTTACGATAGGTCTATTATATTCCTTTAGGTTCTATTATTTTACTGTGTTCTTCTGTGTATATATTTATCTGGAATCTTCTTTGTGTTTTTTATTTTTCGCGAAAATTCTTTAGCGATTATTATAAAAACCTTCTTTGCTTAGAGAATTATTGTTGATTGAGCCATTGTGAAGTTAGTGTTAAATGAAATGAGTTGTAAAATTCAATTTTTGTATAATATGATGCGTAGTTAAACAGTTTCTGTATAGTGTAAGTCTTGTTTAAGTTTCAAAACATTTTGTAATAAACTCAGTCTGTTAAGTAGTTTATTGCAGTTTTCTAGTAGTGATCGTTAATTAATTTTTTAATTAATACTTTGTTAGATGTTTAGAAAAAGTACATTATTTAGGAATAACCAGATCCTGAAAATAATTCGGAATAAACATCACAATATATTTAGAACTTGTAATTCTCATGTACTAACCTATAATAATTTTCTTTTTAGTTTTTTTAAAGTCGTATCAACTACAATGGTTTTTAAAGAAATATTGTGGGTTATCGTAGTTTTTAACGTGTAATTATTCCAAACTATAGCCAGGAATCGAACTCAGGACTTTCCAATTAGCAATTTTTCAGTGCAGTCGAGCGCTTAAACCGCCGGACGATGTAGGCAGCTGTATAGTGACTGTAATGTATATACAATGTTCAATTATATAAATATTCAAGATTTTTAAAGGCAGTATTTTTAACAGATGTCAGCTGAAAAAAGGTTTTCAGATGTCAGCAAGAAAAAAGAGCCAGTCAAACTTTAAAACGTATATTATTTATGATTGACATAAACATATTTTATGTTTTAATGGTTAAGTGGCTCAGAGGTGTTAAGCACAACATTCTCCACTTATATGTTTTTTTAGATCTATCAGCAATGCATTATTTTATATAACATTTTTTTGCAGATTACAAATAATGCAAAACTTTAAGTTTATAATGCAACTTTAATGATAGAACTTTAAGTTTTATCATTAAAATTTGTGGCTACTAAATGAATCCACAAAAAGTTAACTACATTTTGTATTAATGAAGTATCATACAAGTGTGCAATAATATCTTAAAAGTCTTAAATAAAAAGAAAGTTTAAGGCTTAATTTTTGGGTAAAAAAATCTTTTTTTTTATACCTGTATCACTTAAAATTATGATATCGGGCAGCAATGGAGTAAGTAAAAAATAACTGTTCCATGCATAACTGTAATAAGTAATGTCTTTAACTAGCACAATTTTAAGTGCGGCAACTACCCGGAAAACTCCTGTTTTGTTTGGTAGGTAGTTAATAGTTTGCTTATATTTTATTTAACATTTCCAACTATATTGCTATAAATCATTATTTCAACTCTTCTTACCAGTTGGTGATAATCTTGTTATTCATGTAATAACAAATTTTTAAACTGATGTACTGAATAAGGGTGATTGGTACTTAACTGTGAGCACTTAACCATCGAATTGCACTATGCATTTGTATCTGTGAGAGTAAAATGAGTAATTATTCATACATGAATGATTGATGAAATTTTCGTATTTAAGTTTTTCATGTAAATTTAGATTAAGGGTTAGTTATATTATTTTTCAATTCAATTTAGTTATGAAGAATATTGTAAAAGTAATATTCGAAATGTTATTAATGGAATGAATTAATTCTGTAATTACTCGAAGTAACTTTAACATCAATTTTAAATTAAACGAACGTGTAAAACTTTATCTGCAAAATATTAAAATTTATGTGGTTATGAATACTAATAAATTACAACATGAAACTCTTCCAGAGTTTTAACATTTTATTACATAAAATTTAAATACTTAACGAAATTTATTTAATTACTGCTTTTTAATTATAAAATCAATTAATGTCAATGGATTGATTAAAATTTTGAGTGAAATTAGATAGGTAGCCTACTTGAATCTATAAATTCTTGAAATTAGATAGCGAACAAAATATTGGTGTAATATTTCTTATTCTATTTTTTGTCAAAATTAATTCAATCACAAAACTGTAAATAAAGCTGTAATGTACTGTACGTTAAAGTTATAATGTATTGTACAGTAAAGCTGAACATAAACATCATACCGTATTGTAACACTGTCAGATATCTTGGCTTACACTTGAATCGTCCCTTAACATGGAAGGATAAAACGGATGTAAAACACATCTATAAAAAGAAAACAACTAAATCTAAATTTTCGTAAAATATATTGGCTTTTGAGTATTAAATGTCTCTTGACAAATTCTATATAAATAAATTTTAAAACCCGATTTGACATATCGAATACAAGTTTGGGACACATTTGTAAATTTCACTATCAAAATTTTAGAACGATTCCAGTCAAAGGCTATGGAAGGTATTGAACATAATCTGATAAAAAAGGAACAAATTTTTATTTTTAAAGATCTTAACTTAAAAATAGTACAATCAGAACTTTTAGAATTTATTTGGATAGACTTTATGAAGATAAACATTTATTAGCAATCAATGTCTTAGACAATAATTAAAAGAAAATGGAGTAGAGACTGATTTGATCGAACAAAGTTTTATAAAGATATAAGTTTCCATATTTTATGATTTCATATTTTATTTTAGTTTCCAAATTTCGATGATGATAGGTTTTATCAAAAAATTTTCTATTTTGTTATTTATTTTAATTTCCGTTGTTCACATTGTTATTACTCATGTAAGTTTTTTTTACATTTCATTTTGTTTATCATTCAGTATTATTTGTTAAAAAATTTTAATTTGTACTCTATTTTCTTGTTCTATGAATTCTACGTTAATCTCGTTATACGAGGGGTTACCCAAAAGTATCCGGAATAGCTCTGCTGTGGGCGGAGCTTGTGCAGTACAAATTTCCGCCACTAGGCTGCTTGTAGCGCTACTCATTGCCAGTTCAATGCCATTTTGTTCGTTGATCTAGCTTGTTCTGTTCTCGTGCAGTGATTGTTCTCGCTAGTGCTGTTTTGTGCTCGTGTCGTTTTTCATGATGGCAAGTTTTAATGAACAACGTGCGGCTGTGAAATTTTGCTTCTTGCTCGGTAAAAACGCCGCGGAAACAGTTGTAATGTTAAACACAGCTTACAAAGACGATGCTATTGGAAAAACCTAAGTGTACGAGTGGTTTTTGCGCTTTAAAAATGGCGACATGTCGATTGAGAACAAACCTCGTTCTGGACGACCGTCGACTTCCCGAACAGATGAAAATGTTGTGAAAGTGAAAGAAATTGTACGAACAGACCGACGACAGACCATTGACCAAATATCACAGGTTAGTGGGTTATCTTGGAGCTCAGTCCAACGCATTTTAACAGAAGACTTGACAATGAAAAGAGTCGCTGCCGAGTTTGTGCCTCGGGTTCTGACAGACACTCAAAAGGAACGTCGAATTGAAACGTGTAGTGATTTGAAACAACAGCTTGAAACTGATCCAGATTTCATGTCAAAGATCATTACGGGTGACGAGTCTTGGTGCTATGGGTACGACCCAGAAACCAAACAACAATCCAGTCAATGGAAGACTTCATTATCACCCCGACCAAAAAAAAGTCGTCAAGTCAGACCGAACATCAAAACAATGCTGATTTGTTTTTTTGATGTGAGGGGAATTGTCCATTCAGAGTTCGTTCCACCAGGCCAGACGGTAAATCAAGCTTTTTATCTTGAAGTGTTAAGAAGACTACGAAACGGCATTCGTCGTAAAAGACCTAATTTGTGGCAGACAGGGGACTAGTTATTCCACCACGACAACGCGCCTGCACACAGGGCAATCTCGGTTACCCAGTTTTTGGCGAAAAACGGCATGGTTTTGCTACCACACGCACCGTACTCACCCGATCTGGCTCCGTGTGATTTTTTCTTGTTCCCACGCATGAAAAGGGGCATGAAAGGTCTCCGATTTAACAACGTTGATGATGTCAAGAAAAAAACGACGGATGAGCTGGCAGCCATCACTGAAGAGGAGTACAAAAAATGTTTTGAACAGTGGAAGCACCGGTGGGACAAATGTATTAGTTGTAATGGAGAGTATTTTGAAGGGGATAAGGTTCTTTTGTAAAAAAATTAAAAATAAATAGTTTTAAAAAATAATTCCGGTTTCTTTTGGGTACCCCCTCGTATATTGTTATTATCCAATTTTTCTAATATTTGTGCTCTAATTTTATTAATTTTATTGCTCAACTAAGAATTATCCATGAGGATGTGTTCTTTAAAGAAAATACTCTCGGGTTTTCATTTATTGAACAAAAAAGAAATTGTTAAACTTTTTGATTGTTATAGCCTACTACATTGTATAGTTTCTAAAGAAAGGATAAAAGTAAAAAAAAGTTAAAATCAAAATTATAAGTTGAAGAGATTTAACTTTTTGGTATTGCTTTACTTGTGTTGTAATCAAAATTTTTTGTAGGTAATATTCTCTTGTATCTTATTTAATTTCTTTATAAAATGAGACAGGTAGGGCAATGAATGTTTTATTTCCTTAAGTTTTTTTCACTTTCTTTGCCAGATGAGTTATTTATTGTTCAAAGAAAGTGAAAAGATTATAACGCAGAAGTAGGCCCCCTATGTCCATGAAATAAAATCATAATTTTTATGAATAAAAAATAAATAAACAAAAAATTACTTTTGAACAAGAATGAAAACTTTAAAAAATATCAATTTGTGGTTTATATTGTATTATATGATAAATGTTATATGATTCCTTATTATATAAAGCATAATAACCCCATTAAACATATTGTATTATTTGTATAACACGGCAATGTTATATTGTATTAGCCTATACGAATGCAATATTAATGTAATATATAGAAGAGATATTTACAAAATATTTCTAAAGTGAAAAAACCATGATGCAGCTCATTACGTACATTAAACAAGTTTAAAATAGTGTAGGTTGGATGAGGTTGGAAAGTGGTATAGAGGACTATCTCACGGTTGAAGATTTCAGAGACTATCGATCATATAGTTTCGCTGAGTAGACACTACTTCAGACTACCTTAATATATATTTTCTCTATAACAAAAAAATATGTGACAAACTAGCCTTCGGGTTAATAACTAATACACATTATTTTTATAGTAAAGTAAATTTATGTAGCACTTAAAATTACTGGGTTAATAGTAAAAATAAAAATTTATTTATAATCTACTTTAAATTACAGTAGCAATGGTATTGATCTAGATCTAATATAATATATTAGATTAATTATAAAATATAATTTTATAAAAAAAATTCTGAGACAAATTTTGGTCAGATTTCTCAAAAACTACCAAAGTTATTTTTCTGAAACTTGTGTTCGCTTTCTTAGGTAAAAAGTTATAAGAAACTACCATTTTTGAGTCTCAATTAAAGGCCTAAAAATTTTATTACGAATTTATTTCGTTGGACGAGCTGAAATTCTGGCGAAATATTCTGCTAGCCGTAACACGCTAACGAAGGATTCCCAGATCTATGTTTATAGGATTTTTTTCTTATTTTTCGATGCAGATTAATCTTAGTATTTTTAGTTCTTAGTGAATCAGCCTGCATAACAATTTATGGATCTGATTGTTTTAAATGTATTGGCTTTTGGGCAATATATTATCTCTTTTGTCAAAATCAAACAAAATAAATCTTTATAGGCCACCTGTGTGACCCACTGGTTAGCTTGCTAAGCTGCTAAGTGGATGTCCCAGTTTCAATTCTCGGCTAGGGTCTGGAAAATTATTAGACTGTCTGACCCAACGTTTCTTAACTAAAAATAGCCGTTACTTGACCGTCTGCATTAGCCGTTGTGTGCACAACAATCGGATGTTAAACAAAAATAACTACAGCTAAAACTTGTGTACATTAGTACAGATAAATATTTGTAGATGAAAAATTTGTGTAGGTTAAGAATTTCAATTTTTTTGTCTTTAATTTTTATTACGGTGTTGTACATTGAGCTGCACAACTTCCGTATTTGATATTTAAATGGCGGTGGGGAACTTCACTTTAAGGAGAAGAGGGACCCAGTGATACATTCTCCGTTCAAAACTTCGGGTATTGCCCGTTATTAAGAGCAAGAGGTCTTTACTCCATTTTCGCTTTAAATGACACACAGTTGGGAAGTTCCTTGTAGCTAGATCACGAGCTAGTTGGTTTGGAAGGTCATCTAGTTTATCGTGAAATGTACTATACACGGACGTGGTTAGCTCCTTTACTGTAGAAATTTTGAAATCATCGTGGAAGGTTTTATTGCTTACATAAGAAGGAGCGCCAGAAGCAAGTCTGAAGAATTTTGATTGAAAGGCCTGGATCGACTTTAAATTACTCTTTGCCGCTATTCCAAAGAGCTGGACACTATAAGTCGAGATTGGTCTTAATAGGGATTTGTGTATTAAAATCTTGGAGCGGAGGTTCAATCTTGATCGAGGGTTAATTAAGCAGAAGAAGTAGCTTCTGGCGGCGATTAAGTTCTAAACGTTTCGTACGAAGATAATGCTCCCAAGTTAGTTGCCTGTCAACCCATAAGCCAATATATCGCACCACCCTGGCCTGTGGGATATGAATGCTATTCAGCATCACCGACTTTAATTTAAAAATGAATAATCAACAATCGGTATCCAGTGGTTCCTGAAAGAGTACGTTATTTCAAAAACCCGACTTTTACATTTCTATTCGTTTTATTATAAATCCTAAATTAATATACTGTCAGAATTATTTATTTATATTTCATATAAATGACGTCCCAACAGCTTTTACTTTTAATGAGTTAAAATTTTTTGAACTCCCACTTAAATCCTTTTCGTAAAATTTTTCAACAAAACAATGTGAAATTAGAATGGAAAATACAATTAATTAACACCATAAGATAATAACAAAATAAATATGAAGGGTGAGAACAAATGCATAATTTAATAAGGAAGTAAGAAAATGCTTTTGACAAGTTGCTAAGTTAGTTAATTAAGATAGCGAGGAAACAATTTATTTTAAATAAATAAATCAACATTAAACTCCTTAACTATATTGGCATTTAGTAATTAATAATTAACGTTGACATATAAAACTAACACATTTTCTATTAAGTAAAATTTTATACGATAATTAAATGTAAGTAATAGTATGAACAATTTTTTCGTCACTCTTAAATAAAATACCACTAAAGCAAAAATTATATTTTCTTTCAATGTAACGTTTAACAAAACATTTTACTTTTACTCTAAGACGGTAAACTTCTCTGACTGCATAAGGACAGAAGGCTTACTTGTAACAAACAAGTAAAACTTGTTCAAAAACACAAAAACAAAAAACACAAAATTCTTGGTTTTTATTTTTTTTAATAATAATGTGAAAACACATTATTTTTGAGACGTGAAGCTCAAAGGTTTTACACAGTGTTTGCTATCAGTTGAATTGTTGTCTGTCCCGACGGTCAAAATTATCTCCTTATTTAAAAGTCCTTCTTCATAATCCATACTATAAAATCCAAACCAATATGGATGTTAGATTTATAACTCAGCTAAACAGTTGTTTTAGACTACAGCGTTTTCAATTAAAACTCTAATGGCGCCTGTTAAGGCTCCTTCATACGTTTCCAATTATGCATTTTACAAAGCTCTTGGCATTTTATCATAAGTGAAACACCAGTGAACCAGTCGTATTAGCAATTTAAATAAAAATAAAGAAAACAAAAACAACCCACTAATCCGCGTTCTGAACTGTTCACATTTACCACGTAATTTCTACCTAATCGTAAGCATGAAAGAATGAAAGCATGAAAGTGGAGCAGAAATGTAGGTAAATTTTTACTGGTCATCTTTTTTTCTCAGTAAATACATATTATTAAACTGTAATTAAACTGCAGTTTCCAAACCTTTTCATTATAACACTAATTATGTATTTTTTATTTATGCCTAATTTTGTTTATACATTAAATTGTACAGCCAAAATTTGAATGCAATAATCAATTTAAGGGTACCCGGAATATCTATCTCCGTAATGCTAATGTAAGGTACATTTTCTCAAAAACTATTGGAGTTAACCTGTCCAATATTTTTGTAGTTACTTTTCAGGCTATTCTACACCCATTGAACTAGTAGCATTTTTATATGTTGTTAGGAAGATACAAAAATATTTTTGTAATTACTTCTTTTGAAAATCTTATTTTTTGCCTATTTAAGTGGAAAGTAAATATTCAAACACATTATTTAACTGTAGCATTAACTCAGTACATTGATATTATGGTATAAAAGGCTGTGCAAAAATTTCATTAATATTCATTCACCTTTGGCTGAGAAAATGTTCCTTATGTGTCAAAAATTGCTATTAACGATAACGAGAAACTCGTGAACTACCATAACCGATTGATCTCAAATTTGGCGACGCAGACTCTCCCAAACAATCCAATAAGACAACTAAAACGTCGATGGAGCCGGGATCTCATCAATTAACGTACTAGTGTTGTAATTGACTATCCATTACAGTGTTTTAAATGCTGCACTTAATGCTACACTTATGCATTCACGTTGGAGTTCTTTCACGGGACTGTGTCTCCACTAACGTTTATTTACCATGTTAATTTTTTCCAAATTGTGTGATATCACATTCACTGATTGTTTCCAACTGATTATAAATTTTCTAAATAAAGAAAAAAAATTAATTCGTTTGTAATGTTTTTTAATTATATTACTAACACAATCTTTGTGCAAAGTGTTATTTTGTACGTACTGAAAGGAGATAGTGATGATAGTGCTAACTTAGAGTGAGGTTTTTGTAAGCTTTGGTAAGATTTGGCACAATATCTTTAAAATATTGGGAGAGTCGCCCTTTAAGAAGTGGTTGTTTCTGTCGTAGACAAGTTTGGCAGTCAGCAATTGAATTACTTAACGGGAACCTTACAAAACACAATTACCAACGGTCGTATTACAACGTATAATTTACTTAAGACATTTAAAATAAAATATTACTTACGTAGACGAGGAGGTAGTAGTAGTAGATGCGAATGTAGTTCCAATTAGGAATACAAGTCGATAGTTACAGAGCAGTACACTCTGTAACCGTACCTTCATCTGTCACCAGAATTATCTGAAACGTAATAACTAAATTTAAGTTGACATCATACATTTACTGTTTGTAATTAATTGATTTGTCTAAAGATGTTATGGGGAGATCAATAATGTTATTGAAATTTGTGTCAATATATCATAATCAATACATACCTAATTCAGAAAACAAACTCTCATATTGTATAATATAATGATGAGTATTATGAGCGGCGGAAGTATTATAATATACATCCATATAAAAAAATTACTAGAAATTTTTTAAATTATTTTACAGATTTAATCACGTTTAAAGATTGTAAATATTGAATATGGAATTTATTCACATATTCATTGAAATTAATTTTTATTTTATTGTAAAATAATTGTCAGGTATTTCGTTTTTTTTAAAGCCTCAGTAACTATATAATTTCAACGTTTCTAATTCAGTCAATAAAAAAATGCATACACTATCAAATAATGCATTATAAAATTTACAAAAAACTTAATTAAACAGATCAGGAAATGTTTTGTTAGCGCGTTACGGCTGGAAAATTTATTTCGCAATTCATTTACTTCGGTAAAATCATGCCATAGTAAACATTTTAAGCTTTAATAAGGTAAACTTAAGTGGCATATTATGGTTTTTAACCTGAAAAATTTATTGAAATATATCCGAAAACATCTCCCGTAGTTTTACTTAAATTTGACTTCTTTTAGTTTATTTTTTTATTTCATGTCGCATTAACATCAAAGGTCATTAGCGACGACGTTGGGGTATAACTGTATTCAATGGAGGATGAAATGATTTTTTGTAACGTATGAAAATATGCCGTGCCTGAGTGGGATTCGAATCCACGCCCGCGGGATTAGAGGCGAGCGTGTTACCAACCACGCCAATGCGGCCGGAAATTTGACTTTCATTTTAATAAAATGCTGTTACCAAAAAATCTTGTTCATACTATTTTTCTACAAAACTAAATAATTTATTTCATAGGTTGAAAATAGAAATTTATTAGCTTAATTTTTTTTTAGTTTATTAAAGTCTCACCAACAACTCGGTTATTAGCGACGGAGGAATACGTAACTGTGGGTTTTAACGTGTGAAAATTTCCAGACCCTAACTTGAAATCGAACGCGGAACCTTCGCGAGCTCGGCTACTTTTTAATTTAAATCTTTCTTTTAATTTTACATGAATTTATTATTAAATTTAACTGAACATAAATTCAAAGATGATAAATTAAAGAAGCTGCCGCCTTCTATAATAAACTATAAAAAATTACAGAAAAGATAAATTTAAGCCAGTTTTATTTGATATATGACTGAGTGGAACAACCATTCTGAATTTTAATTTCTTTTCTTTAACTCTGAGGAGTAGAGGTGCCACCAAAACGATCGTATTTAACAAAAAACTATAGTGCAACCAAAAGAGAGATAAGAAATATTTCATTTATATTATAATTTATAATTTTATGTTGTTACTAGATAAAAAATATTAGTTTTTCTCCATTACACATGAATAAAAAGGGAATATCGTGGATAATCAATCGTTTGGAACATAAAATTGACAATGGCTGGAATTATCACAATAGAAAAAATTGGAAAGAAACATTTATTTTAAGGTATGAGTAACAACTGTTAATTAATTACTCTTACAAAACAAGGCAACTATCCGAAAAGTTCATTCCATTAGTATCTGTTCATTCATATCATATACGCTTTGATTTTCTGTTCTGGAATTTTCTTTTGTTTGATAAGGTTTCCTTTACTCTCTACAGTTACTCGTATTCTATTCTGAAACGTCATTTGTTTCATTTTTCATTTGAAATAATTAAAATATATGAAACTGATATGTATTATCATTGAATGAGCTTAATGATTTTTTTAAATATCAATTCTAAAAAAAATTTACTTCATATTAATTTATTGTCTATTCACTGAAACAACATTCCCCGTGAACTCATGTATATGAAATATTCTCGCATTAACAAGAACGGAATTGTAAGTTTTCATTTCATTACACATAACTGTTGTTTGTCCGTAATACAAAAAGCAAGCAGTACAATTATTAATTTCTTCATTGGCGTCATGATAAGGCAGAAGCCCAATGTTTATTCAAGGGAAGAACACTTGTATAACTTGGGATAAAAAAATCACGAATCTACGTAACTGAGAACATGTTTAATGTCACGTAACATAACAAAAGTGATTTCATCACGTGGCAGAAATGTTTTTTTTTGATATTCAATTTATTAAATTCACAACTTTGCAAAGCTTAGTAGGCTACAACAAGTGAAATTGATAAAAAGAATCACAAAAAGAATGGCTTTAAAACTTTGTGGAGATCGCAGCGTTCCAATGGTTATATTTACGAGCTTAGTTAGATTTGGCACATGATATCATCTCTGCTCCAGCATCATTTCAGTCTTCGCACAGTATTATTTGGTAAGTAAGGAGAGTCAAAGTCGGCAATTAGAGCGTTGGGATAAAGATGGTATGTGACTACTTTTAACCCTTTATAGGGCAATACTACGGAGGAAAATATATATGTTGTGAAATGTTAAATTTTGTTTTGTCGGGACTTGAATAATGTATTTTTAGTGCCAAAACAGTAAGATATTTATTTTTTTATGTTAAGCCCTGGTAATTTTGTATACTTACTAAGGAACGTTTATTGAAATGGTAATGACATAATGTTTAGTGGTAAGAATGCTTATTAAAACAACTTGTAGTCTTATATAACAGAAAAATGTTTAGAAAACCTTATCTCAACTTTATATTAGCATGAATGCTTTGCTTTCCCGTAAAAAACTCGAATTTTTTAAGCACTGTACTAAAGTAACAATAAAACAACACGGTTGCGTACGCTGGTATGAATCCTTACCTCATTCGTGTATTTCACGAAGCAAATGGTCGCTGCGCACTAATTTTAAAATGTGGATAGCCTAGTTACCAGAGAATATCTATAAAACCATAAAAATGCTGATAGGGTTCAACTGCATAGCTTATTCTTTAAGAAAATCGACCTTATTGTCAGTGGTAAGTATACTTACCAACGACTTATAAAGGGTTAAAACGGCTAGAGAAATTTATATTGAATTTTGTTTTTATTTTTAAGGTATCAAAGTTAACTATTTTGCGTCTTACTTTTAAAAATTAAAAGTAACTAACTAACTATTTAAAATTACCAATCTAAAATTCTTAGAAAACCCAACTTTTTGGCAATAAACCTCCCAGGTACTACGAAAACACTGAGAAGACTACGACGGAAACATCCAACAGATCTTTTTTAAATTTTGAAGATACGTAAGCAAATTAACAAAATTTCTCAGAGGAGGTGCATCGACAGGTAAATCCTCTATTCAAGACACATGACAAATTATTACTAATTCAATCATTGTCTATCCATTTAGTGTTCCGTAATAAACACGTTATTCTTTTATTGTAGAAATAAACTTTTCTTCTCAGTGGTGTTTACAATTTATATTTATTCGTCTTACAGTGAACTCTTTTAATAAAGCTAACTCAGTTCTAAATTGGTTCAATGATCGTAGAATTATTTGGCAGACAACTTAGTAGCGATGGTATAAAAGTATCTTTTAATGTATTGAAAATATAGGACACTACAGTGAAAATCTTAGTTACGAACAGTTACGAAATCAGACAATAATTTTTGAAAAACATTACTTTTTTAACGTTTTAAATAAAATTCAATTATGCAGAATTAATTTAACAGTAAGCAGGGTTTCAAATCTTGGAAGTTACATGATATGATGCTCAAAGGTCAATTAGTTGTTATACAAGATTCCTAAAGAAACGTGTTTTATGCTCAGCTTGTATTATTTTCTGAAAAGAGAGAAAGAGATCGTGTCTATTTTAAGACCTACTCATTATATTAAAAAAGGTAATTGGTTTAAATCTTTTATTCAGTTTCAAACGGTTAAAAGCAGTTTGTAATTTTTTTCAACTCAGTTTAAGCAGAATATACATATATTCTTTTCGATTTCTTTTGAATATATATATATATATATATATATATATATATATATATATATTCTTTGATTCGGGCGAATAGTCGCGCGTGGAATGGTTGCATGCAACAAATTATGTTAATTGACGTGGTCTTCGACCGTATTTGTTTTATGTGTAATATGTGTTTTGTGTGATTCGTGTAGTGTATTCCTGAAGATGTCTCCTAGAGAGACGAAGATATCTTAAATATCATGTAATCCTCTGAGGTGTTTAATGTGTTTTTGTTTGGCTGTTCATTGTATATTATATATGTAGTGTATGCAAACAAAGGAAATAATGTTTAATAAAATGATATATTCTTTTATAATTGTCACATTCAAGAAATTTACGTATTTTTATTACTGCATTTCCGTTCTTACCTCTTGGGAACTAAAATATTTTTAAAACGATGGTTAAATGAATTTGTGGGAACTAACTATTTTACTTAATTGTTAAGAGCTTGTATAAAAAGTATTTTTGCAAAAATCATTGCATTCATTGGTAATTTTTTTGCATTCGGACCACTAGGGTTTACACTCAGTTGTGTGTGAATTCGTTCACTCTGCTGTTCCTTCTGTTCATCTTTGCGTTGCGATTATTTGTTTTCTTTTCTCTGGAAATCTAGACTCATAAATCTTATTTTAAAGATTGCCATGTCTTTGATTAGTTGTTTTGAAGTATTCAATATTTTAATTTTTTTCGATTTCCTTAAACCAATCGTTCTTGTTATTCTATATTCATAAAAAAATTACTGTATTCTTTCTTAACCTAATGGATAAGTTTTATAACGTCTCAATTTTGTCTTTTAAGTATAGATTGTTATTTCATTACAAATATTTTCTTAGAGGATATGCAATTTCCATATTTTGTTCTCTGTACCAGATATTTCTAGTATTGTTGGTATTATTAGTTTTTCCTAAATATTTGAACATCAGAACTTCTTCTTTTACTTTTGATTTTAATCCTTTGTATTTTATTGCTACTTTTACTACTTTTTCGTTTTTGTTAATATTATTTTATAATGTTTATTTATCACTTATTTAAAATTCATTCAATGGCTTGTAAATTAGATTCTCTGTGTACGGGAACGTATACGTTTAAAGGATTGTCCGTATTGTTGCGTTCAGTTCCGAGGGTGGTGAAGGGTTGTTTGCTGATGTCGGATCAAGTGACCAGGCGGCGGGTTTTTGGTTGGTAAGGCGGTTGTGGCCTCCTTGGGGTTGGAGGAGGACGCCTCAATTTAGTCCAACACTACTTCCCCCATCGTGAGGGAGTGAACAAGAGTTTCTCGCCACCTCGGATAAAAGAAAAAAGTATTGTTGCGTTACTATTAATTCTTGAATTTTAAGAATTTAAGATTGCAACATAATTATATTTAGACCAAAAATCTGCTCTGCACAACTTCTACTTAGTATAAAATGTACCTTAATACCCTTGATGTCACACCTAGATATTCTTGAAATTCTTTTTCAATTATAGCCCGAACTCTATTGAAAAGATTTTTTTTAGAGACTTTCGTACTGAACTGAAAGTAAAGTTACACCTCTGTAATTGCTTACCCTTGTTATGTTTCCTTTTTGTTAACTAGGTGTATTAAAGGTTTTCTACAAATATAGGAAACGATTCTTTTTTTCTAAATATATCACAAATTAATCATTTTATTAACAACTGTAACTAATATTTAGTTAAAATTCATTAGGTAATAATTCTTAATTGCTATTTAAATACTTGCGGGTATATAGAAATAGGCTAAATAACACATACGAATTAGTAAGTTATAAAACAATCCGAATTATTATTTCAGATGTTTGTGTTGATCTTTTGAAACAAGTATTATTGATTTAGTTTGGATTATAATAGATGTTGTAGAAGGTATAGTGCCCCTGGTGGTTGAAATTGACGGACTTGTACGTTTCCATCGTCACTGGGGATTGGCATCGTACGGTAAAATAGAATTCAAGCTTACAACTTGAAAATTCAGTGAATACGTAAAATCGTGTGAAATTACATACATGAATCAACGAAATTCTTGATTATTTATATTTAACAATTATTTTCAGGATTTTATTTCGTATGTATAAGAAGGAACATCGTGACCAACAAATTATATTTAAAAACATTTCAGAACAAAATTCATAAAGCATTTTCGTATTTATAATGTACGGATTACGTTCTATGCCGTTTGCTTATAATATAACTTCAATAGGGCTAATATATTATTTTTGAAATTATTCGATTGTTAGTATTGACAGTATTTAGCACTGTGTTCATGGGCCAAGTTATCAAAAAAAAAAAAAAATAATAATAATAATAATAATAATCTCCATGTATAGCTTAGGCCTATAGCAACTATAATTTTAAATATCAACGGTCGAATATATTTATGTACTATAGGTTCGGATGTTACTATGTTATTTTAAAAATTTTATTACGAAAGAAACTAACAAAATATGGTTGAAAAAATTATTATAATGTAATTCGGGCATTCTTGCGGAGAATGGGAACAGAAAAGAAGTTTGTTTACACCAACCAACAAAAGGAACATGGAATATCTGGGTAATATTTTGCGTGGCTTGATAATGCTTAGCTTGATAATGATAATGCAAGGCAAGATTTAGAGTAAGAGAGATGTGGGAAAAAGAAGAATTTATTGGTTGAAGAATCTTCGCGACTGGTTTCATTGTACCTCAGCGGAGCTGTTCAGAGCTGCAGTGACCAAAGTTCGAATAGCATCATGAGCCTTCGGTCGGAGAGGGCGCGTTAAGACGAAGAATTCGGGTATTACAATAATAGAGCTAGTTTTTAGAACGTCAAAGCACATAAAATAATAGTAATTAACTAAAAGTTGTCTTATTTTTATCATGGCTTAATTTTTTACATTTGTTTAAGTATTGATCAATCAAGACATTTAAATTTTAATACAGCATTTTACTTGTATTTGTTTGTTTACATGAAATGTTATTTCTCTTATGTGCAATCACAAGATGTGAAAATCAAAGTGAAGAAGTTTTCAAAGATCAGTGTATACTTTGTTTAGAAACCCTGATTTTTGGGGGGGGGGGTTTAACATCCGACCCTGATTGGTAAAGTAGGAAAGGAGACAGTTTAAAATGTTATCACACCTTGGTCTGCCAGTTTTACTGTATGGTTCAAAATGTTTGACCCTGACTGCTCAGAAGAGATCAAGAATAGAGGCTGCTGAGATCATACTGTTAGGATCTTGAGCAGAGAATTAATTGTTTCTGGACAATAAACTAAGTGAAGATATTATGCATGAACTTGATATGCCAGGGGTAACATCAACTATTTGAATATACAGACAAGAGTGGTATGATAATATGTTGTGAATGCCAGATGATCAAACACCCAAACAGGTGTTTATTTATAAGCAAAATTATGTATTCAATTTGGTAAATTTATGTGCAAATTAAGGTCATAAGATTCACTTGTGTGTTAAATCGGTCATAAATTTAACAATTTAGACATAGTCTAAGAATTTTATATTTTAGTAAACTCCTCCTAATCTTTACTCGAAAGTTTGATTGTCTTCTTTGATAACGTTCTTCTTCTCAGTAATTGAGTTAGTAACTTTTTGAGTAGGCAAGGGTAAAAGATTAACGAGTGATTGATTTGCTGATCCTTTGAAAGATGAACGAAAAGAATTGTTTCATTCCTTTCTGTAAATCTACTGGAAAGAAATATTTGTTTCAAAGTTTTACAAAATAACAAATTACTTTTTTATTGATAATTTATCGACGCATCAAGAATCATCGTTCAAAAGTAATTGTCTTGTTGTAAAACAATTAATTGTAAATTAGTTTCTAGCTGTGAATAAAAAATTCCACATAGCCTAACCATTTTTGAGCAATGTTTGTTGATTTAGTACAAAACATTTATTAGGAATGGAAATTCGTAAAATGATGTTTTCGAAATAAGAGTTGGGAGTATGATATAGTAACTCAACTTTAGACACGGTAAAATGAACAATTTCAGTGAATGAGGAATATGCGTACAATAAATAAAAATGCTAGATTACAAAGTGGGAGGTGATTCTTCTCCAAGCTAAGGTTTGGAAATTTACTCGTTTAGATTCATCGTCCTATAATCCACAATAGAAATACCAAACTGTTCATCAACATCATCATCATCATAAGAGATACGTATTAGGTCTCCTGGTCTGTTCCAGCTTCAATGTAGTATTCTGCTATTTCTTAAGGAAGTTGGAAAGCTCACTTCTTTTGAAATCACCCAATACATACCGCACTGTCCGCTTGGTTTGCAAATAAACATCTGTCTGTCTGTACTATCATCTGGCATCCGCAATCAATAACTATACCACTTTTGTCTTTTTTCCGAATAGTTATCATCCCTTGTACCATTATAAATTTCTATGGTAACATACAATTTAAAAAAAAATTAAAATCAAATATTATTCTAATGATGTAGTATTCAACAAAAAATCAAGAGGAATGGAAAGATTCATGCAATGCAGAACAAAAAAAACTAATATTAATTTTAATTTTAATAATTTAATTACGTATACTTAAAAAATTAATGAATATAAGATACAAAAAAGATTTACAATCATTTAAATTTTATATTATTTATTTTATAAAAAACCTGATTAACAACACTGATGTTTTCCTCAGCTCACAAATATAACATATTTTATTATCACGCCTTTAATTAACTTTACCAAATAACTGTAATAATAATGAAAATTATTGCTATACTCTACATGTACTCAAATAACGTCAAACTGTGTTGAAATCACGCCATACTGTACTCAAAAATAAAAATTGCCATCTATATAAAAACTTGGTACAACCCCCCTCTTTGTATGACGTTGGACCAACGAGAACCTTTCTTTTAACTTTTGAAGGTCTCATTTTTAGTTAAAATTTCCAAAAGACACGTGCAAGCAATTACTACACAAAATACAAGTTAATGTACAGTATAGTGATTGCTTACTTAAACCCCGACACATTAATTTTAAATTTAATGGGCTAATGAGACAACTTACGAACTTTTCGCCCCATACAAACATTTAATAAATTTTGCAGACAGAACTATACATAAAAATGTATCTTTATTATGCCGGTACCATTAATATATATTTATGAGCATACGGTTGCATTTAATTGATTATTTTATTTTATTTTTAAAATGATTATTTTTAACAAATACTTAAAATAAACTATTTTCTTCGCTTGTTTTAAAATACGAGATTCATTAATTTATAAGCAACATAATTAATGTCTCATCATGTGCGATTAACCCTGGTGTATAAGTTCATGCATAATGTGTTCATTATTTTATGATCCTGCAATGGATATTCTGGCTAAAGGTATTACCAATCTCATTTCAGCAGCCTCTATTCATGACATCTGTTCTGCAGTCAGAGTTCAACACACAACACTATACATTAAATCTAGTAAAACTACAGTTTAATAAAACTTAAAAACGATTTCCTTCTATACTTTACCCCAGAGAATTTTTTAAATTATATTTATATAGACTACTGTAATTACTTTAAAAAATTAAAACAAAAGTTTCATTAAAATTATAAATTTTAGCAAAAAATTTGATAAAAATTTAAATCATTGTAGGATAAACCTATTGTCAATATGTAATTAAAACAATGATAATCCATAACATATTAAGTTCTCGTTTTGCAAGATTTAAACTGATACAATGACAAAACAGATAAAATTTAATATGTGAAATAATTGAATATTCTGTAAACCATGAAAGAATGAATAATGGTTAAATATGATATTTATAATAAACACATTTATAATGATTTTAATGAGGAAAAACCAGCAAATAAATAAATATGAATATTTCGTTTAAACAATATATATTATTTAACCCCGTTTATTTGTTTACAAAACGATTATATGATTATTTTTGAAATAACCGTGTAACGTATATTATTGGGATTGTGTTAAGTTAAACGGTATCAATTATTTTAGTTGTTATTTTGGTAAGGATACACAGTTCAGTCAGAGTAAGGTAAATATTGGGATTATTCAATGGTGACGACTCAGGTGAAAATCAGACCGGGTTTAGCTATACCACCAACGCCATATGTGGGCTGATGCAATAATTAAATCCATTTCACGGGAATTCAATTCACATTATACATTATAATAAAACAGATACAATCGACTATCTATCAGATTTTATCGTTTGCTCTGTAATCTTGTTTATCTGTACGTACATTACATTACATTAACATACAATACAGATTTACAAGCAAATCTCTTAAGTATCGATTTAAGAGTGAGTTAGAAATTAATCTCGATAAAGACCTTACATGGAAACCTCATATTGCTCTAATACTATAAACGTTCACAAAGAACAAAATACTTATATGTACGACTGTACATATAAGTATTTTGTAATTGGAAAGACATTATTTTTCCCTATATCAAATAAATTAAACATTGGTAATTTAAGAATTAATTTCTAAAACTGATCTGGACGTAATATGGTTCTCACATTTATCTATCCACTAAACAAAATTATATAGCTCGTTTACAACCCTGTCAGCCCAGAAAACTCAAGAACTATGACCTACAAATTCGACACAGTAAAAAACTATCAATATTCCACAGAAAATTTTTGTTTAGGTCAGTCGGCTGGTTTGCTTAACCCTTTAGAGACTTTACTAAGTAAAACGAGAAGTGAGGTGGTTTACCATTGTCTTCCTGACAGAGTGGAAAAATATGCTTATCAGTACGCCAGACACTCCAAAAAGCATCCATTTTCCACCCTGCAAATAACACCTTATAATTCACTGCAGGGTCTAGTTATATAATGAAATTCATTATTCACAGAAGATAACTCAGCCATTAAAAGAAGAGCGTCTTTTATACTTTTACTTCTTCTCTTCTTAAACGCTTCATTCATGTAATTGGCTGAAATTGTGATAAGAAACAGAAATATTTTTTGTAACCCTGAAACTAACAGATTGAGTACACATGATTTAATACATTCAGTACTACAGACTCGCCTAGCGGGTAATAGGTAGCTGTTACCCCCAGGCTGCCGTCTCACCTAGCGGGTTCTGTTTTGTTATCATTTTAAGTAATTCCGGAGAGACAGCGCCGTTGGATATCAGTTTGTTGCTATTATATAGCCCTCAGAAAGGTTATTTTCGTTGTAACCGTGCAGTTTGTTTTTGAATTTTCGTCATACGATCTTCTACCCTCGTATGGTGTACTCGTTCAGTATTTTTAATGGGTTTTCAGGGTACAGTTGAAGCCGTGCATTTAGTATCTTTGCAGGTATCGATTCAAAATACCTAACACTTTTAGATTTTCTTTAAAAGTATATTATTTGTAGTTTAAAATTATATAAGAATTACGCGTAAATCGTAACGGTCAATAGAAAAATTCAAACGAGAAATAGGTACATTTATTATAACAGACGAAAATAAATCTAAAAAAAATTGAGTTGTTTACTTTTATGTTAGTAGTAAACATAAATCTATGGGTAAATAATAGAAACAAAAATATAGAAGCTATATCAATAAGTGACCTGCTTCTTCTTATGGTTTGTGTTATTACTTGTATCGTCAACTTTTGATCATTTGTTATTGTAATACAATGCAAGGAGACAAATTTATAACAAGGTTAATAAAAACTGATTTAACAGCATTGGAAACCTTTATTTTACGGTATTTTTTCTCGAAAAAGTCAAAACACAAGAAATATAAACAGCAAACGGTAAAAATAAATTAATTTTACAATGAAAATTTCCTTATCATCAAATCATTAATTTACTAAGTCAGCTGACAGTGGTAGACATAAAAGAAATCACAGGAGCGCGAGCTTCCTGCAATTGAGGTGCTGTCAGATCTGTCACTTAACCCGATTTATTAGATTAGTCAAATGCGTTTACCCGGACTGAACTGCAACTGTGGTCGATCAGTATTGACGTCTTTATAATATTATAAATCACTTGTACAAGAAATACAGTTGTGACGACTCAAAATCATTAACAGCTGGCTTTGTTTATGTGTTGGTCTGAAGTAAATGAAATAGACCCAGCTGGTGGAAATAGAATAATAAAACATAATTTAATTTTTAAAAAGGAGTAACCCACCGGGTTGGTCTAGAGGTGAAGTCGTCGCCAAAATCAGCTGTTTAACAGCTGATTTCGGAGATGAAGGTTCCTGGTTCAAATCCTAGTAAAGGTAGTTACTTTTATACGGATTTGAATGCTAGACAGTTGTTACCGGTGTACTTTGATGGTTGGGGTTCAATTAACCAAACTCTCTCAGGAATGGTCGGCCTGAGTCTGTACAAGACTACACCTCATTTACACGTCATACATATCATCCTCATCTCATTGGGCCATGGGGTTGCTTATTGTTCTGAATTGAACAGATTGCAATGTACACACATTAGGGGATTAAAAAAAAAAAAAAAAAAAAGGAGAGATAAACAAAGATGGGTTGCTAGGGGCTAGTAGGTTGTAAAACAGAAATTGTAAAATGTTTTAATGAGTGGAGGTTGGAGATCTAAAAGGGACAGTATTTATATTGTACGCATAATTGAATAGTAGATATTTTAATAATTGGGACAGAAAATAAATCAATATGTTCGTAATTATAAAGAATACTGTTGTTTATTAAATACAATTACAAATAGTTAAATGAGTTATATTTGTTATTCTTCAAATTTGGCAACCCGATTGTGGGGAAGGATTCATCGACCTTGGAGGAATCATAGGAAGGATTCATCGACCTTGGAGGAATCATAGGAAGGATTCATCGACTTTGGAGGAATCATAGGAAGGATTCATCGACTTTGGAGGAATCATATGAAGTAATTGGGAATGAATAATAACAAAAATAACAAAAATAATAATGATAATAATAATACAAACATGTTACGACAACTCATGTTGTTATTAGCTGAAGAGAATAAAAATTTAATAAAAAATTTAAACAGTAAGATAGATAGAATATATAGACAGAGAAAACAACAGGCTGAAGAGAATAGAAATTTAATAAAACAACAGGCTGAAGAAAATAGAAATTTAATAGAAAATTTAAACAGTAAGATAGATAGAATAGATAAACAGGGGAAACAACAGGCAGAAGAGAATAGAAATTTAATAAAACAACAGGCTGAAGAGAATAGAAATTTAATAGAAAATTTAATCAATTAAGTGGATAAATTAACAATAGACATATCAGTAAATAGTAAAAATGATGAAATATTACCTGAAAATATTAAACCAGATTAAAATAATGATATAGTACAAACAAGGGAAAGTATATTAAAAAATGAATCAGTAAGTAGTAAAAATGATGAAATATTAACTGAAAATATTAAACCAGATGAAGATAATCTTGAAGTAGAAACTGAGGATGATGAAAAAATACCAGCACAAGTTGGCACTAGCAGCAGTTCAGCTTATAATTCTGATGAGACAAGGAAAGGAAGCGGCCATTCAGCCGGGAGTCATGTACAAAACAAGGAAAAAGTAGTAGCATAAGAGTTATATCAACAAAAAATAATTTGGATGGTGGTTTGAAAGAAGTAAGAAATCAAGAAACAATAGATGGTCAAGTAATCACGGATCTTTCATTGGAAAAAGAAATTCAATCTGATTTAACAGAAGATAGCAAGAAATATTTAAAAGTAATAAACAAGAAAAAAGTGATTTCACAGGTTATGAACAAATTAATCTATGAAAGTATGAGTGTTGTAAATAAATGTGTTAAACAAAATAACTGGAAACCGAATATAGATATATAGCCTATACAAATCACAATAAATGTGAAAAAGAAATTAATGTACATTATGTTATTTGTGTTTTGTTGTGTTATGTTTAGAGTTTATAGTTTATTTGGGTAGTAAATATTGTAAGGCTGTTTAGCAACCTATATTTCGAACATTTCGGCCAAGTTTCATTATATTTAAATTTATCAAACAAATTCAAAATTCATATTATAATTTTCGTTAAATTTCTCTTTGTTTTCAAAATTTAAATAGGGGGTAATTTGTGACTACTCAAAATCATTAACAGCTGGCTTTGTTTATGTGTTGGTCTGAAGTAAATGAAATAGACCCAGCTGGTGGAAATAGAATAATAAAACATAATTTAATTTTTAAAAAGGAGAGATAAACAAAGATGGGTTGCTAGGGGCTAGTAGGTTGTAAAACAGAAATTGTAAAATGTTTTAATGAGTGGAGGTTGGAGATCTAAAAGGGACAGTACATAATATTGTACGCATAATTGAATAGTAGATATTTTAATAATTGGGACAGAAAATAAATCAATATGTTCGTAATTATAAAGAATACTGTTGTTTATTAAATACAATTACAAATAGTTAAATGAGTTATATTTAGTATTCTTCACAGTTTTATAAACTCCCTTCGTTGATAATTTTCTCCAATCAGTTATGGCAGCCACCTTTAGTTTGTTATTGCTTTTGTAAATTTTTACTAAGTTTAGCAAAAAAGAATATATAAAAATACTTTATAACATTACAATATAACGAGATAAATTTGGATTTAACACTGATTTAAAACATAAATTTAAAATAAGTCATATTAATAAAAACAGTTTTACAAAATAATATGAAAAATAAAATAGCGTAGTGGTAGTGTGCTAGCCTGCAACACGGAGGTCCCGGGTTCGATTTCCGGCTAGGGTTTGGAAATTATTACAAGTCAAATCACAATGTTTCAGTTAGATAACCTACGGTAATCTCTTATAATCAAACTGTTGATGTGACTATAAATAAACTAAAAATAAATAAAAAAATAATAAAAATAAGTAAAAATGTTTACCTTGCATGATAACCATTGAAATCACGCACCAATTGTAACTCGCACCATTTACCAGTTACAATTAGGAAACATAACTAATTAATATATACACAAGAATAAATTTATAAAAGTGTTAAATACTGCATTAGTGAAGTGATATTTTTATCGCTTAATCTCCCCCAGAGCAATCATAGTATTCACAGCTGCCGTGGGAACGTCAGCAGTTACAATCAAACTCGTATCTGTAGTTTTTGTAACAGTGATTTGTAGGACTAATCTCAAGTCACTAATGTTTTTAACAATAAATTTTTGAAATACAGATATTCAAAATTTCTTTGAATTTAGCGAATTGTTAATATTACTCATTAACATTAAAACATTTGATAACCCTTTGAAGGTACCTAATTTTCACTTCAAATTAGAAATATTATCTCATTGTATCTTTTATTTTTATTTGTAATTTGGTTTTTGTTTATGTTAAAATGTATTTATTATTTTTATTATGATAGTTGTAATTATTTAGTTTAATTTACTAGCTTGTATTTGTCGTAAAATGAGATAAGTTGTAGATTTATTTTGTATGATTCAATTTTTTGTCTAATTTTTTTTATTTTGTATGAAGAAATGGAGTGAAAATGAAAAATTATTATTATTATTTATTTTCCTTAGTCCTAGCTTGTCCGTATTACAAAGCAGTAAATTCCGGGCTCTCTCTGGCCATTTTCCTGTTCTCTCTTTCTTTGAGTATAAAATCCCACAAATACTGTCCTAGGTAAAACTCAAGTGTATTCTGTAATGACCAGATATTGGGCTAACACTTTTTAAAAAAATTACTAAGAGATATACAAACCACCCTACAAAGAATTGAAATTGACCCTTTTTGTTGCTCAGTTAGATGAATCTTAAAATGCTTACCTGAAAATTCTGTATTCAATTTCCGGTTAAGATTAATACAAGTTGAAACTCACCGTTACTGGCTCACAACCTACTCTAATCACCGGCTAAGAAACTTTTAAGATGTCAAATATTCTATTTAGTAACCAAAAAGCAAGATAATGGAGTTTAGAAGCTTTAAAATCCGATTAGAAAACGGGAAATTACAATTTCTGCGATAGAATATTGACATTTATTTTTCTAACTTTATCGTTGCAAAGGAAGGGAATTGAATTTTGATTAATTGTTGGTGATTCTGTTTGGAGCCTAATGCTTTACTAACAGTACGCAAGAGTTTATGCCGTGTTGGATGTTCTGTTTATTGCTTAATGGTGTAACAGTTTATTCCATTAGTAAATTTAGTAAGTGTATTTATGATTATATTTGAAGTGAAGCTAAAAGTTAGGGTCTTCAGAAATTAAATTTCGATGAATTTCTCTTCTGATACAAACTTAAAACTTTCTTGTCCAATGGTCAACATTCAGCGTAAATCATTTTAAGTACTTGTGTAAATAGTACTGGAATATTGAAATTATATGTTGACACTGCCTTTTTCAAAATTTTCAATGATTACAAGGCTCTGAGAGGTCAAGAGGTGGTTTGTTACCTGGGTATGAAAGCTGCATATCTAGTTTAAAATAAATACATCTTTCTTGCCACGTAAATTAAAGTAGTCATTTTTGTATACGACAAGGTATTTCTTGGTAAGAATAGGGGAAAAATCATTCCTCTGCTTAAATAAAAGGATTTTATTACCGTTATTAAAAATCACTTAAAACAAATATTTAATTTACAAAGTAGTTTTTAAACCATTCTGGACGTTTTGTCTTCAGCTGTTGAAAAGGCTCATCCAGTATTTCACATGTGCAACTTATTCAGCGTTTCCAATCTAAGGCTCTCCAAGCTCAAACGACAAATACCAATAACTTGACAAGTAATCTCGTTCACAAAGTTTTTTTAACTCAAAAATTACAGAAGGTATTTTAAATTTTAGAATAAAATTCGGTAACTACTCCTTGTACATCACAAAAAATATTTGGCAATCAATTTATTGGGAAACGTAATACACTACGAAGGCTAAAATGGAGGCATAGATTTCTTTGTTAACTTGTATTTGTACTATTGTTCGTTTAAAGATTCAGCGTCATTATTATCCTTGTATTACATACTAATCAGCAAACAGTGCTTATTTTATTTAATTTTTTTGTCTATTCACTGGGATATACATCTTCATGCTAACTATGTGTAACAGATACATATTTTATTTTTACTTTCTCTTGCCTATATGAATATATAGGAAGGAAAGTATTGTTTTCATGTCGATTTTTCGAAATCGAGTTTTCACCGGATCTATACGTTTTCAGACCCCCTGAACCCAAAAAACATGTTTTTAGCGATTGGTCTGTGTGTGTGTGTGTGTGTGTGTGTGTGTGTGTGTGTGAACAGAATATCTCAAGAACGGAACATCGTACGAACTTGAAACTTGAAACTTAAGTTACGTACTACTACCGGACTCGACACGAACATTTTCATCAAAATCGGTCAACCGGAAGTGGTAGTTTATTCGTGTAATTTTTCACTTTTTTGCAATTTTCTCAAAAACTGGTCCTACGATTTTTTTTAAAATCACCTGGTTTACTCAATTTTTTATTCTCTACAAGATAGGGTAGGCGTCATGTTTGCTGAAATTCTGGGTGAGGCTGTTTTCACGTAAAAACGTTGTTTTTTTAAGATTACAGCTTTAATATGCATTTTAGTGCAAAACTTTATATAATAAAAGTTGTAGAGAATTAAAAATTCTACAACTTTTATTTCAAACAATTTTTTGTATAACGCTTAGTTTAGCGGTAATTTGCGATTTTCTGTTTTTTTTCTCACGAAAATGTGTGAAAAATCGATTTTTTTAACATTTCGGTCTTAGTATGCATTTTACGACAAAAGTGTATATAATTTAATTTATAGAAAATTAAAAGATCTACAACTTTTATTTAAAGCATTTTTCTCTACAGAGCCTAGTTTAGAGAGAAAGAGTGATTTTCCGTATTTCTAAGCCAAACTGAGGTTGATTTTCATTTTGCATCATTCACTCATGATTAAAATAAGGTTATGTTTTTGAGGTTAGTTTTTTGTTTATTTCTAATATTTTATTAATAATGTTAGGTTTATTGTTAATTATTTGCATTGGCAAGAGAAAGTTGTGTGAGTGTTTCACACCAGATTTTTCTATTAAGAACAGATTACAGATAATCCTGTCAATAAAAAACAAACAAAAGTAGTGTTTGTAAAGAGATGTAACAATTAGTGATTAGTGATTAGTATTTATGCTAATATGTAACATACCCTATAGATTGGCAGTAGATTATTTTCAGATTGATTTATTTAATTTGACTTTGACTAGTTTAAACTTCTGGTTTGCAGTGATGAATGAATTACAAACCTACATTCAATTATTGGTAAAACTCCTACTTATCGGATTTTTTAAACGAATAATACGTTTTATCACACTTTAAAAGGTTCGCTTATCCGAAAATTTGGTTTATTCGAAACAAGTTTTGAGAAAAATTATATTCTTTTGTTTAAAAAAAAATTTTGTTGTATGTGAACAGGTCTTCACAAATTACGTCATTAAAATTTGTTGTTTCCTCGAAAATTTATACGATTAAAGTACTAATATCAATACTACTGAAAAATTAAATTAGGAAAACTTAGAAGCTCACTCGATAAGTCGGTCTTGTTCCTTATGTCGTTCATATTTAATTTATATCATCGTCACCATCATGTTATTTGGTATTTTAAAACGTTATACAAAAACATAAATATATAAAAATGTTAATAAAATTTTGATTTATTCTTTTCTCTCTAATTGTTTACTTTACTTCAATTGTTTAATTTTACAATTATCAATAAACCACAATATTCTAAATTGTTCAATTCTCAAAATATTTATAAATGACTGCAATGTTTTTGTAACCTTTGTCACCTTTATAACCATTGTCGGTGGGTGAAAGAATGAATAATAGACATGAGCGACGTGCATGGAAAGCGTCATCCACAACAGGTCTCCGACATTTTATTTAGGCCCATTTGTATTTTTATTAATTAATTAATTAATTATTTCATAAAATAGTTTCTAAATCAGCATACCCCTGCTCATTTTCTTCTTTAATCACCTATGAACGTTGTTTGGTAAATGAAGGGAAGACATTTTGCGTATCAGTTAGTTTGAATGAGCGAAAATTCTGTTGAAAAAGTTTCTATAAAATTTAATGATAACGTTTGTTACCAAAGGAATTTTGAGGTCATTATTTAATAGGGTTAGAAATGTAAGAGGTGTGTTGTTTATATAGTCTTGTGTCTTATGTCGTTCATGTTTTATTTATATCATCGTCACCATCATGTTATTTGGTATTTTAAAACATTATATAACAAACATAAATATATAAAAATGTAAATTAAATTTCGATTTATTCTTTCCTCTCCAATTGTTTACTTTACTTCAATTGTTTAATTTTACAATCAGCAATCACTACACTACTTACTCACTACTTAATCACTTCAACTTAATCAATTCGTAACGTTTTTTCATTGAAACCACTAAAACTATCAGAGATATTTTAGGATATCCGTAAATTTAACTGTTGTCCATCCAAATTTACTAAAGGAACTTGTATGTCGTTAGTTTTTACTTAATTGAAAGTACTGAACGCCTAGACATCAATCTGTACAGAAGACTGAGCTGTGTCTATTGTCCAAGGTGTGTTTATTTTTCATAAACAGAATTTAGTTAGATTGTTGAATCGCCTTTGAAAATTAACTATGAATTTAGGTACTATAAAAGTTGCCTAGTTCAAAAAGTAAGGAAAAATGTATTAACTTAGTTATTAATACGTTGTTCTTTACGTTAGTTGGTTAATTTCATCCCGTTATTTGAATAGGTCGTTAAAATATCATCAACTTTAAACTCTTTTAGTTCTTTTGTTTTATCATAATTAGAACTCTTTTATTAAAAGTCGTTAAGTAATTTTATTATCCAACAATTTATACTGTTCTTTTGGCCTACTAAAATAATGCTATGTGCATACATAGTGAAATTAGAATAGAATTAACAACGTAACTAAATTCTGCTTTTAATGAAGAAAAGCTCGTTTTCATTTTACAGGTAGTCCATTAAATAAAAAGTTTACTTTTCATTCAACAAGGTTATACAAAAATAATTAACTCTTATTAGAGTTTTAATAACAAATAAATTAGTTAAGTTATTCTGAGCTTCTGTAAAAACCAATATTTAAATAATATTATACTGAGTCTAATAAAACTAATGTAATATAAAAATAATAAAAAAAAAATCTGGTGTGAAACACCCACACAAGTTTCTCTTGCCAATGCAAATAATTAACAATATAACCTAACATTAGAAATAAACAAAAAACTAACCTCTAAAAATATAACCTTATTTTAATCATGACTGAAAGACGCAAAATGAAAATCTAACTCAGTTCGGCTTAAAAATACGGAAAATCACTCTTTCACACTAAACTAGGCTCTGTAGAGAAAAATGCTTTAAATAAAAGTTGTAAATCTTTTTATGTCCTATAAAATTAATTAGGCCTATATAGACTTTTGTCGTAAAATGCATACTAAGGCAGAAATCTTAAAAAAAATCGATTTTTCACACGTTTTCGTGAGAAAAAACAAAAAATTGCTAATTACTGCTAAACTAAGCGTTATACAAAAAAATGTTTAAAATAAAAGTTGTAGGTTCTTAAATTCTCTACAACTTTTATTATATAAAGTTTTGCGCTAAAATTTATATTAAAGCCGTAATCTTAAAAAAACAATTTCTTTACGTGAAGACAGCCTTACCGAGAATTTCAGCAAACATGGTGCCTATCCTATCTTGTAGAGAATAAAAAATCAAATAAACCAGGCGATTTTTTAAAAAAATCGTAGAACCAGTTTTTGAGAAAATCACAAAAAAGTGAAAAATTACACGAATAAACTACTACTTCCGGTTGACCTATTTTGATTAAAATGTTTGTGTCGGGTCCGGTAGTGGTATGTAGCTTAAGTTCTAAGTTTCAAGTTTGTACAATGTTCCGTTCTTAAGATATTCTGTTCACACACACACAGACACACAGACACACAGACCAATCGCTAAAAACATGTTTTTTTTTGTGTTCAGGGGGTCTGAAAACGTGTAGATCCGGTGAAAACTCGATTTCAAAAAATCGACATGAAAACAATACTTTCCTTCCTATATATTCATATAGGCGAGAGAATGTAATATAATAGCCTGTGGTGATAAATGCATACTGGGCTTTTAATACTTTCCAATTTTGTATTAAAATTGTATAGAATTACACCAATATTGTAGAATTTGCTCTAATAGTTGCTCCATTCTGAGTTTTTATTATATTGTGATTGAATTTTTAAGTTTTTCCATCTTGCCGACTAGCGACTAAAATGGTTTGCGGAAAATTATCAGTAACTTGAAGTTCATATTTTAATTTGCAGTAACTAACGAATAGATTTTACTGCAAGGTATGCTTGTTGTAAATTGCAGCGTTCAAGTGACAATGAATGTAACTGAGAAAATGTAATTTTCTTTTTAAATACTTCGAAGTGAAATCAAACATACAACATGGGTTTCTATGTAAGATTGTTCTTTCTATGTTATGTTAAAAACGAATAAAAACCAATGAAATCCTATTATAAGGTGATTGTAGTTCCTAATTTAGGATGAAGTTTAATATTGCTAATTTTCATTGAAATTAAAATTTAGGTAATGCTATACATACTTTTATAGAAAGTATTAGATACAGATATTATTATCCCATGCCGTTTATAGAGTGTTTACATTATATTATATATATTTTTTAAATTCCTAATTTGTGTACGTTCCAATCTGTTCAATTGAGAACAATAAGCAACCCCATGACCCAATGTGATGAGGATGATGTGTATGACGTGTAAATGAGGTGTAGTCTTGTACAGACTCAGGCTGACCATTCCTGAGAAAGTATGGTTAATTGAACCCCAACCATCAAAGTACACCGCTAACCACTGTCTAGTATTCAAATCCGAATAAAAGTAACTACCTTTACTAGGATTTGAATCAGGAACCTTCGCCTCCGAAAATCAGCGGTTAAACAGCTGATTTTGGCAACGACTTTACCTCTAGACCAACCGGTGGGTTACATTATATTAAATAAATATTTTTAAACAATGTTTTTAATTTTTAAAAACAATTCTCTAAAAACTACAATTGTTTAAAAACAAAATTGACGTTTGTTAACTTAGTAAAATATTTGTTACTGATAAAATGATATTGACAAACAAAATACATTTGTGACTGTCTCCGTGGCTTAGTGGTTAATCTAGTTTACAAAGTGGAAGGTTTGATTCCCCCCGACTAGTATCTGGAAATTATTATAAATCAAAACCCACTGTAGTCGCTGATGATTATGTTGTTGATGCGACTTCAAACGAACAAAAAAATGGAATTTGTACGTATAAAAAATTCTTTTGTTATCACTCAGCAGGATAAAATGGCGTAAAAAGGGAAAATTACAAGTTTTACTGTGGTTATTACATTTGAAAACTAGGTGGAACACCTAATATAAAAATTGTCGTTCCAAACAATACTTAAATTGCTGAATGAAGTAAACAACATTAATATTACGAGTTAGATAAGCAAGCTCATTTTATATAAAATAGAAGTTATACTGAGGATGAGTGTGTTTATATAAGATTCAAAGAGAATGACAAAGAGATGAAAATTCATGTCTTTTTGTGGTTTTAAATTTATGAACCGAATACTCATAAATAACTGAAAAGGATGAAGATATAAAATGAGTTACATTATTTACCCATCACCTAAAAGTACTCATTTTTGAGAGATGACACTCTAATCCCTAAGTTTACTGTAACTTGTCAAACGTTCTTATATATACATTATCTTCCATTCTATGGTACAAATTAAATATTGTGTATATGTATAGTTTTAGCGACTTATTCCCTTAGGTAAAACTCAAAGTTAAACCTTAAGTTCTTTAAGACAATGATTATTTTATAATACAGGACTACCGTATGTTTAACACTCAGTTTACCGTTTGGATAAAATGGAGCAAATTCTCGTTATCCTGAGCATGAAGCAAAAACTAAAGAAAAAGTTAAAGCTCTTGAGCAGAAAATAAATTTAAGGGCTTTTATTTTTTAATACCTTTTAATTTTGGTTTTGTCACCGCTACCCGATCTAATTAATCATTTACTGTGTTGCCGGCTTTCAATATTTCTCCCGGCCCTTGCGGCGGCGTACTGACAAACCTTTCGGCTGTGTACCGACAGAGGACTTTGTTGCCAAGGCTGAGTGAATAACCGCTTTCTACCACAGCGCTCTAGGCAACTATATAAAGAGCGCTATACTGAGCCGAGGGGATTCAATTCCGATCCGGACAGCAGACAAGACGTCCACCATCTGGACTCAAGCGAAGACCAATCGACGACCCCGCAAGAAAGAAGATGATGCTTCGCTTACCGACCCGTCACCGTAAGCCATCGACCGGACCGTCATCGCCCGCTGACGCGAGCGATGCCCACAGCAGTCCCTCGACCGAGCCATACGCCCACCGGCCCCGTCAAAGCACCCATCGACCCACTACTGCGAGGGAAGAAGATGACGTCTCCGCTGGACGGCGACAAGCCGTGTCGCCCAGCTTCTCGACCGTCACGACGACTACGACTGACGCTTCCCATCAAGACGACCACCGCTTAAACGGCCCTTTTCAGGGCCACCAAAAATTAAAGGTTTTAACTTACCACTTAATGTCGCCATCCGGTGACAATTTAATCTTTTGTTCTTAATTTTGAAGATTTTGCTCCACTTTGCTTAATTTAAAATCAGCTGTGTTATGCAATTTCTTCATTTAATTTTTATAATATTACCAATTCAGAGGACAGTTTTCATGAAATATTCCTGAGCAAAGAAAAAGTTTAAACTTTTCTTTTATTTTTATACACGTTAAAGGATTTAGTTTTACATATTAGATTAAAATAATCTATAGATTATAGAGTTAGTGGATGAAATTACCATTAATTTTTCCCACTTTAACCCCGTGGTTGGTTTGAATGTTCACTCTCCGTCCAAATTCCTATAGTTCCCTTAATCTGCCTCAGAATTATTCTTTCAACTATTTCCAGATCCTCTAACAAATGTTATTGTTCAAGTATGTGGTTTCACAACCATAGATTTCATCAGGGTTGATGACAGTATTATAATACCTTATTTTCGCTTAAATAGAATTTTTTTAAAATATTTTACACAAGAATTTAGCGTATAAAAAACAATTTTTATTTTTTTAAACTACTAGTTTACATTAGATTTAATTCAATTTCATATTGATGTGACCAAAACTAGTCTTCTCTCTAGAACGGTCTTGATATCTCTCGCTTTCATTAAACCAACAAGTATCAGATCCATAATGTATAATGTATTTATATTCCGGTATTCACTCCATGTTTTTAGTTTTACTTCAATGTTTTAGCCTTCACTTTAGCTCAAATACCTGTTTTTACTTCAGCTATTAACTTAATATAAGCAATCCAAATTGCAATCTAACCCAATCTAAATGATAGAAATCCCTTTCATTACCTTCTTTACAACCTTTAATGTAAACTATTATGCTAAAGACATGGAAATATTTTCTACCACAGTTTCTTTGCAGAGACTATATCGTATCTTTAGTTTTATTCTACATGAAATCAAATAAATAATTCTACTGGGCGTATTATATATCATAGCCACATTGTTATATTTTGCTGAGTAAATTTTTTGTTGTTTTTGTTAATTTATTTTCTACGAAAAATTGTAGGCCTAAGTGTAAGCAGGTACAATGTCAAGATCTTGATTAATTATTTTTTTTACAGCCACATTAAACCATTTTAATTATTTCTTCTGGTCTTTGATTTACTTCTTTTTTGGATTATTACCTTTTCTGACTTTTAATAATGTTTCGTCTCCTCAGATCTTTCTATCATTTCTGAATCTGATAAGATCTCGTTGACCGATCTTCATTCGCTTATTTTTGGTTGAAATTTTACGTTGGTTTTTTAAATGATTATGCCTACATAAACCTAGGCTTGTGCGTAGGCAGTGACATACGGTGATACTCAGATGAAAAATGTCACTCATGACCGGTAATCGGTCAGCCCGAACTCGGGACCTCGTCATGTACGGCAGTTGCGCTCGCAACTACATCAACGGGCCGGCCAAATCTATGGTTCAATTTCTTGGTGGACCATCTCATTAGGTGAGATTTACCACTCGCCTTCTTCCTGGTATTTTTATTTATGCAGGTTATAGCCTACTATAATTCTTCTCTTTACTTTACATATTTTGTATAATCCGTTTTAATTTTTCTGGTTCAAAAATGTTTTACTTTTATTTGCCACTTCCGGTTTGATAATTTTTCTGGTATGTTTATTAACTTTTTTATCCTTTGAGCTTTTGAAAATTTCTTTTTCATTATTTTTAGTTAAATAAAAAGAGTTTCTAAGAAATCCACTATTAGATCTATTATTGAAAACGACTTCGTCAAAAAATAAATGCTAATTAATTTCATTCACTTACATGCCTATGCAACTAGACATAACGTCCAAGATAAATATCGTTATTTGTAGCAAAAGTTAACTGTTTCTAAACGTAAATTTATCTACTGGTAGCGACTTGTTTTAATAGTTAATTAGTTTGTAAGTTAATCTGTCATGATCAATGCTACTCTCAATGTTGTTATATTGCACAGAACAAATCAGTAGATGTTCTAGTCTACAGAAACTATTATTTCTCAATCCCAGTAACACGAGCTTATAGGTAGTTCAATATCCGATAACCCGTTGCTTGGTCTATATTATAATTGAAACTGTTCGTTTGCTTGATTTGTCAACTAATACATTCAGAACTAATAGCACAACCTTATTGGTTAATCAAAAGATAAAATTTATTCCCATTTGTCAACATTTTTGAATATTTTTCCTTAGGCGTTTCATCCTTTACGAGACCATCCTCAGAGAGAAAAATAAACAATAAAACTAACCTGTTGTCACCGTCAATTTAAAGTGAAAAAAATGTGTGGGTTTAAAAGAATTATTGTCATATCAACAATTAACATCAAAATTTTTCAACAAACTACTAGTATATACTTAACTTCTCTGTCGTCATGGGTTTTAAAAATATTAAATTTATATACATCTGTACTTTAAAAACAAACTAAAATTTTTTAAATTAGCTGGTTACTTCAAATTAAGCCTAGACCAATGATTTTAACGGTCTGTCACCAAATATTTGATCTAAAAAAATATTGAAATGTATATATTTTTAAATTCAGTCTAAATAAATACACATGTACATCCAGTAAAGTACCTGGAATTTGGAATTCCTATTACAAGACACTCTGTACTAACCTCTATTAGCGGATGCTTTATCACCTAGTTCTCTTGCCGGGATTGCCTTCTTAACCGTTTAGTTGGTCCGAAACTTGTAAAAATTGTCGGTTGAATCGAGAAAGTCTACAGTGGTATTAAGTGAAAGTTTTCTGATCACAAGAGCGTTTCGGGATCCAAAATATTATTGCTGAATTTGAAACGTTTCTCGTCGTTAAATTATTTGTATTTGTTGTGCAATTGCTATCTAAGTTAATAGTAAATCCTGCATATGATGACAGTTTGTATTTGATCTACATGTGTATTTAATTATTGTATATATTATATAAAATACAAAACTTTTTTTATTAGATTTTTATTGGTAAACCATTGAAAGTATATACTCGGTATGCCTTTAATGGAGGTCGGTTTTAGCATCTATTTTACCCATCTAAAGATACTTCTGCAGAGGCCTAATCGTGTTAGTGGTAATATTATAAAATTTTTGGTTAAAGGGAAGTAAATTTTTGCATTTTTATCAACTAATTGTAGAAATTTACCATTGTTTTATAATTTTTACTTTCTCTTGCCTATATGAATATATAGGAAGGAAAGTATTGTTTTCATGTCGATTTTTCGAAATCGAGTTTTCACCGGATCTATACGTTTTCAGACCCCCTGAACCCAAAAAACGTGTTTTTAGCGATTGGTCTGTGTGTGTGTGTGTGTGTGTGTGTCTGTGTGTGTGTGTGTGTGTGTGTGTGTGTGTCTGTGTGTGAACAGAATATCTCAAGAACGGAACATCGTACGAACTTGAAACTTGAAACTTAAGTTACATACCACTACCGGACGCGACACGAACATTTTCATCAAAATCGGTCAACCGGAAGTAGTAGTTTATTCGTATAATTTTTCAGTTTTTTGCGATTTTCTCAAAAACTGGTCCTACGATTTTTTTTAAAATCGCCTATTTTACTCAATTTTTTATTTTCTACAAGATAGGGTAGGCGCCATGTTTGCTGAAATTCTCGGTGAGGCTGTTTTCACGTAAAAACGTTGTTTTTTAAGATTACGGCTTTAATATAAATTTTAGCGCAAAAACTTATATAATAAAAGTTGTAGAGAATTTAAAAACCTACAACTTCTGTGTCAAACATTTTTTTGTATAACGCTTAATTTAGCGGTAATTAGCGATTTTCTGTTTTTTTCTCACGAAAACGTGTGAAAAATCGATTTTTTTAACATTTCGGTCTTAGTATGCATTTTACGACAAAAGTGTATATAATTAAATTTATAGAAAATTAAAAGATCTACAACTTTTGTTTAGAGCATTTTTCTCTACAGAGCCTAGTTTAGCGTGAAAGCGTGATTTTCCGTATTTTTAAGCCAAACTGAGTTCGATTGTCATTTTGCGTCATTCACTCATGATTAAAATAAGGTTATGTTTTTGAGGTTAGTTTTTGTTTATTTCTAATATTTTATTAATAATGTTAGGTTTATTATTAATTATTTACATTGGCAAGAGAAAGTTGTGTGAGTGTTTCACACCAGATTTTTATTAATTATATTTCAATATCCAAGATAATTTCTTTTCAGAAAATACTTTAATTTATTTCGTAAAACAAGTTTTCATTTATAATTTATCCTCTAATTCCTCCAAAAAGCCGACTTTAAATTAATACTCTTCTTAGTCGTTCACAAAATAAATATTTACGTTTAAAATTTCAAGTGCTGCCTTAATTTTGTATTTTATAAAACTGACAGAGTGAAATTAAGTTTCTGTTACGTAGTAAATATGCTTAGGTTTTTGAGATGTTGGGGAAAGACTGAATAAATTCTCCTTATCTAATTTAGAAACACCCACGGTACACCTACCTGAAAACTGAGTCGCTTATATAACTATCATTTCTTTTTAACAGCACTGTATATTTTCTAAATTAGGATTTCTGACACGTGTTTGTCAATACAACAACAAAACTACAAATTAAGTTTATTCGCTGTAATTCAAATACGTAGCTTTACAAAAGAAGTCTCTCTGTTGCGTAAGAGGAAACACTATTGGTATTAATCAATGCAGTTTCTATCAATTAACGAGCGTAAGTGTGAGGCAAGTCAATGTTTTTTGAATAAGGTTTCCCATTTACACTAATAATAATTCAGTTTTTGTTTTATTTTTTTGATAGTTAATTACACTAGTCACCAATTAATTAGTAAATAATATAGAAATTCATATTAAACAGATTGTTCTAATAAGAAGATTAAAATTTCACACGTAGCCTATAGGAAACTTAATGACATTTACATTTAGAACTGTAATTTATTAGTGTAACGTACAATATTAAAAATACTAATACTTATCTGCTATTAATTTTTCTTTTATTTATTTATTTATACAAATTTGTTAACAGCCTATGACCATGGCAGTCGATAATCTTAAAAAATTGTCCTGAGCTATTGTAACAACATCTAAATAAGACACAAAACCGGCAGATTAAGTAAAATAGATGAAACAAAAATAGACACGTAATTTACACTAAGAAAAGCATCATATTCTGATTTTATTTTACATGAACAACACTCCGATACCTGAAGCATACTCCACTAAATACCTTGATATTGCCTAAATCTAGGCAAACGAATGAATTGGAAACCACTAAATACTGAACAAAAATAAACAAAACAATTTAAACAAATATTGGTTCTAGGAAAACAATAAACATTTTACATTAAACAGAAACTTACTACTATACGAAACTATTCTGAAGCCAATTTGGACGTATGGGATCCAGTTATGCTGACAGCAAGCCACTCCTAAATAGAGAAATGGAAATACAGCAAACATTTCTTCTACAGATCACAGAATGTCCTTGTTACATAACAACCAATATACTACACAGAGATTAAATATTCCTACATTCAAAACAAAATTAATGCAATCAGTACAAAATACCAAAGAAGAATCTAATCAGACACAAATCATCTGGCTACCTCACTTTTAGACAATACAGATGACATCCTGACACTGAAACGAAGATATCTTATGGACTTAAAATTACAAGACAACATATTTTTAAGAAATAAATCTACCAAGTTTCTCCATTGGGGATTTCTTCCGTCATAACATGTAAATAAGAAAAGAAACCCATTTATTATTCTACATACGAATAGATTATAGATTTTTGCTGTAGTATTATATGTATAGGCCTACAATATGTGTGTCTGTGTGTATGAATTTTTATTTTTTATTCTATTATAAATAAAATAATTAAAAACCACTAAAAACGCTCCAAGAATGAGTAAGAACATATTTTACCAAAAGAGAAGTCTGTTCGTAGCTTCACCATATTTTCAGCTCATCATAACACTTAGATTTACATAATTAATAATAATTTCATTTTATCAAAGATGTAAACCTCCTTCTTCTTGTACATCATGACAATTACAAGAATCTATACTTATTTATCTATTTTATCATTACTATGAATAAAAAGGAATTGAACGGTGGGCATTTATGTTATAATGGTAATTAAATTAATATACTTAATACTTTTTTGTATAAAATAACAAAAAGTAGTTTTATAAATGAAACTATATGGCCTATTTGAATAAAATTACTGAGCAATTTTAACACTTATTTGTTTCTGAAATTCTAACCGGTTAACCTTTGCAATTTTTTCGGTGATTGGATCCTTTTACCGTCCTAATTCCCTAATTGTGTTACAATACCGTAAATACGAGGGTAGGCTGATAAGTAATGCACACATGCTTGTAGAAGACGAACAAAAAGAAATAGCAAGATGGGGTAAATAACAAATTAAAGTACAAATCTTAACCTACCAAATTATCTATTTATTTTTCAATATAGTCACCGTTAAGCATTACACATTTCTCCCAACGTTTAACAAGTTTTTTCATTCCGTCACTTAAAAATTCTTCCGACTTTCCTCGAACCCAGGACGCAATAGCTGCCTTCACCTCATTGTCCGAGCTGTAATGATTACCCTTAAGGTCTCTCTTCAGTAGAGGAAAAAAATAAAAATCGCAAGGCGCAAGGTCGGGAGAATACGGAGGGTGTAAAATTGGTTGAAACTTCAGGTTTCTCAGAGCCTCTCCAGTTGCACGCGAAGTGTGTGGACGAGCATTGTCGTGTTGCAAAATTATTGGCGCCAGGTTGCCTCTAACACGACAAACTCGACGTCGGAGGTGTTTCAGAGTCTGTATATACTGAGCAGAATTTACCGTTGCCCCTCGTTCCAGATAATCAGTCACATAAACTCGGCGAGCATCCCAAAACACAGTCAAAAGAATTTTTTTTGCGGACGGTTGTGTTTTGAACTTTTTCACAACAGGAGAATGTGGATGACGATATTCAGCGCTCTGCCTTTTTTCTTCGGGATCGTAATGATGAACCCATGACTCGTCCCCCGTCACAATATTCAAAAGAAAGTCGTCTCCTTCGTCACGGTAGCGCTTCAAAAGTTGTTCAATTCGCGTTGTTTAATTCTCGTTGACATAGCACCAGAACACGACGCCATACTTCCACTACTCAAAACAAACTGAATGAAAGCAACGCCTTCAAACTGCGCAGACTTGTAGAGGAGAAATAGTACTTCCACATGCCACCAGGCGCGCTACTGAAGTTTATTTAGTTGTCTTCTACAAGCATGTGTGCATTACTTATCAGCCTACCCTCGTATAACCGGCTTTTTAACTTGCTGAAAATCAAATTAATAAAAATTGTATTGTTTATTTTATAAATGTAATGGTATGCCTTATTCTCGTAGCCACGTTATAAATTTCGATTTCAACCGGTTATCAATTTAACCCATTTATAGGTTTCTGGTGAATATACTTACCACTAACAATAAGGTCGATTTTTTAAGAATAAGCTATGCAGTTGAACCCTATGGGCATTTTTTGGTTTTATAGATGTTCTCTGGTAAGTAGGTTATCCAAATTTTGAAATTAGTGCATAGCGACCATTAGCTTCATGAGTTAATCGAATGTGGTAAGGATTCGTACCAGCGTACGCAACCATGTTGTTTTGTTGTTACTTTTGTACAGTGCTTAGAAAATTCAAGTTTTTTACGGTAAAGCAGCATTCATGCTAATATAAAGTTGGGATAAGTTATTCTACACATTTTCTTTCTGATAAGCACCGATTTCGTTTAAAATCCACGTATTTTTAACCCTCTTAAGGGTCTCCAGGGTCTTCAAGACCATCAACCACTATGCAATTTGAATTTCATTTTTGTTAACAAAATGGAATATAAAATTAAAAATTTATTGGATTAACAAAATTTTTGAAACAGTTTGGAATAAGTCAGATACAAGTAACCAACGTTTATCACAGCGAAAATCTGTTCTATGGATAATGATGTCACTCAGGATTCTTTTTGTGAATGTATTCGCACGGGCCAGCTAGTATTGTATTATTATAAAATATTAAATAGCACTTTATTCCAAAATGTTGGCTAATATTTAAATAAATCCACCGTAAATACACAAATGAAACTATATAGAAACAATATAACCGATGAATTAAATTTTTAACATTTTGACAAAGTGGATAGCATTCTTTTAAAATAAAAAACCGATTTTATTTTAACACATAACCCAAATACTTCAATTGTGTTTTTCATGAATACGTAAACGTTTTGTCGAAGAGAGAGTTTACCGATTCATTATAAATGAAGCCCTCTTAACCGCACTCACACAATGTGATATATTTTCGAACTCACTCTACTATTATTCTACATACGTTCATGGAAACATTTTCCATCACTAACTCGGAGTTTAGTGAATGAATCCGTAGTAAATATCTTCTTATAGAGAACTTTACTTCCTTCAGAATTAAAAAAAAGAGACGGTTTGCTAAGTGTAAGGGCGTATTTACTTACTTTGTTAAATCCAACCTAATTTTTTAGGTTGTCTAATACCTTGGAAAATAACAAAAATACTAAAGATAAGAATATCTCGTACTCTATCGAGAAAGTATTTTACGGAAAATATTTTTCTTATTTTAATTTATGAATAATAAGATTTTCCATAACATTTTTTGATAACCATTACGAATTTAATCTTAACAAGAAAATATTTCTTTTAATCCCAAAAAATTGAGCACGAGAGTATTGAAAGGGTTACAAAAACTTTATTCCTTTTTTAAATTCTAAAAATCTTTATTTATAATATTAGTAATGTCTGTTTTATTTTCAAATTACTGTAAAATTATACAATTTTAAATAATACATAATATCTTTAACGTTCATTAAGTTGTACGTATAATATATTTCACAATCCACAATTGGCATCACCGAGGTTGTCTAGTTGGTAGAAAGAAACAGAACACATTTAAGTTTCTCAAAATTAAACAGCGGAAAACAAAACTCTACTTTCTTACCTCCCTCAAAGGGGGAGTTCACCTAAAAAAATTTAAAGAGTAGGAAGCTCATATTTTAACTGATCATTGAGGACACAAAGTATAAAGTTTTACTAAATTTTCATAATTTTATAACGACCACAACCCCCCTCCAAGGGGAGAAGTTAAAATTTTAGTACTTCACGATAAAAATCATATCTCAGTTTAGATTTTTCCAATAATTTTGATTTAAAAACTGAAAAAAGAGTATAAAATTTTCCAGACGCTGATATTGATTATTATGATACATTTACTTTGAAAACTTTTAATATTTTCCAACAGACATTTTTTGCTTGTACAAATTTTAAACTTCATAAAAAATGTTCTGCTAAGAGTTATTGAATAAACAAACCCAAGTTCCTAGAGCAGAATATGCTGTATCAATGGAAAAAATTATTCATTAATTTTAATTAAAACTAAAGTTATGAATTTTTTTAGTGTTTACAAAACAACAGTCACAATTTTTGGAAATTGTCAATACAGATATACTCAGGTTTTTACAAACAACAATTTTAAACTCATTTTGTACATAAACGGTAGTGTAACCTAACGCATAAAAGGCGAACTAAATAGAAAATCAACAACCTTCAAACTAGTGAAGAAATAAAAATTTTATCTTTTTCATTCAGAAGATATCTGTAATCAAAAATTGTTGTTTATTCTGTATGAAAGCAAATCTTATCTTGGAAACCGATTGTAATTTTGTTTTTTATTAATATTCCGACTAACCCTACAATATAAATAAATATGCGGTTACAAAGAGCACATGTCAGAGAATCGAAAACCCCAAAAATGGTTCAAAAAGAATTTTCTTTTTAATTCCTGGGTAGACTTTCCCCTTAAAAAACCTACAAGTGTCTCCGAATCCTCATGTTTTATATTAAAAATAAAACCCTTCATAATGATTTACAGCTCCCATAAGTTTATAATGTGCTTAGCCAATACATTCAACAAAAATTTCCGTTTAAAAAATTGGCCATATATAGATAATGAAGTCATGAGATTGCCTTTTGCGTATGTATGGGCTGTGAGAAAGGAAGTGGAATATCTGCAGTGCTGCCAACCTCAACAGTAAGACACTATTCGAACATTTCACTACTTTGCAGTTTCTAGATACATTTTGTAAGCTGTGGTTTATTCCGAGAAAATGTTTTCTTCATAAACCTTATAAGAAATTAATGTGACCTGTAATATTGCCTATAACTTTATTACATGATTAGAAAAGTTTGATTTATTGTAATTAACGAATGAATCGCCTTCTTTACTATTGCTATCATCGGTGTTTACATTATCAGTCTCTCAAGTATGTACCTAACTGTTTCCTTTTTATACCAGTTGTCAACAAAACTGTTGAAGAATAGCTTCTTCATGTCCTTGGTTTCCTTCTTTATTTTTCGAATTGTGCAAAGAGAAACATCACAGTAGTTAGCCGCTCGCTCACGGCTTTTGTTAAGAGGCGCGATTAGGCTTTTTTGTTTAACTTCAACTTCATAACATTTTATTACATTGCGTTCAGCACTGTGAATAGTTCAACCACGTTTTCGAGAAACCTACATTTGTGGTTACGGTAACAAACAGTTATATTCGCACAGTTAACCTACAATAGGTTCCGCGATTATATGCTAGTATATGCTCTAGGTATAGTATACGAGTTATGTTTGTCGTACTGAAATGAAAGCAGTCATGCATGCGCACTGATGCTTTTCCCCCTTTACCCCTCGTTGCAAACTAGGGCAAACTCGTGACTCAAGTGACTATACAAACCTAATTTTACAGGCTGTGAACACACTGTACTGTGACTTAAAAATGTGAGTTCTGACCAAGAGATCTTCTCGCAGAAAATCAGTGAAAGAGCTGAGGTAATTACAAGAAAACATTCATAAAAATATTCAGTTTTAAAACCATCAAGTGACGACTAATAACAACATTTATGATCTAGTTGGCACAACATTACGTTAAATGTGAATAATTTACCTAAGGTTAAATTTCTATTTTATGTAATTATTTTTTATTTTAATTCATTTCATTTTTAATCAAATCAAAGGAAAATAAATAATAAATGAATATGAAAGGTAACTACTAGTCTTTGTCATTACAGAGTGATAAACCTCTCAAGCTTTTTTAATTTATACCATTGACTTATAGTACTTAAAATGATTGTAAATAAGTATATCTTAAATGAAATAGATGAATTATCTATAAAACTTTTTTTATAAAACAAATAAATATAATATAAAAGTGTTTTCTTCATATTTAAATGTATGTCACGAATAATTAAACAAAACCTTAATTACTTTTTAATTAACAGGGACTTAACTGTTTTGTGGTAGAAATTGTAAATAAAAGAAAGAATAATATCCTATTAACAAACGTTAAGTAGATTTTTGTAATCTCTCCTTATATTTTTAACAAATTTTTATTTATGTTCCTCACTAATTGAATTAATTACAAGAGTTGAGTATTTAATATCATTTTGTATCCTCCTTTCCATCGCAACTAGTTATAATAATATTTTTCTGTCTTCTGAAGTGGACCAAATAAGAGCGGAACGAATAAACTTTTAATTACACGGTTCGTTATAGAAGATCGTATTATCTGGTTTAAACACTCAACCATTTACATAACAATGGTAAGGTAAGTAGAGGAGTGAAGAGGGAGAGGGGGAGGGAGAGAGAGAGAGCATTGTATTATATCTGCCTCTGTTTCATATTTCAGTCCTGTAATACGAATCATTCTGTCCTACATTCACTAATTTGAAGACTTAGATTTATTAATTCTAGTTTTTTCCACTAGTTTTCAATGCAATTTTCATCCAAATTACACAAATACTAATTGTTAATTAAAAGTGGATTGAAAATCGCGTATTCGTGTCAATACTAACAACTTTAAATAGCTATCTATTATTCGAAAAAATACAAGATATTTTCTGTTTTATCGTTATATGAATTTGAATACTGTATGAATAAATATTCGATGTTAATGCAATAATAATTATTATCTTCATCTTAATACTGATAATGAACTTTAAAAAAATTATCGATGTACTTTTCTAACTTCACTTCAAATCTTAAAATTTTGTTATAAGTATTATAGAAACAATTTAGAAGTTATTATTAATTATGTGTTACAATAATATTAAGTTATAATGTAAATCGTTTAAACAAATTGAATCGCTAATATTAATTGAAGGGGTCGGGAGAAGACAGTGCTAACCCTCATCAGCATAATTCTATGCAATTTCATTTTAAAAGTTTACAGAAATCTACAAATCATGTTTTTGAACTTTTGTGAAACATTTGTTATTTTCTTATAATCTAGGTTCTTAAGATCGTAAATATAGCATCCTTTTTAAAACGTGCTGAATATTTTATTTTAACAGAATATTTAAGAAAAATCTGGTGTGAAACACTCACACAACTTTCTCTTGCCAATGAAAATAATTAATAATAAACCTAACATTAGTATTAAAACATTAGAAATGAACAAAAACTAACCTCAAAAACATAACCTTATTTTAATCATGAGTGAATGACGCAAAATGACAATCGAACTCAGTTTGGCTTAAAAATACGGAAAATCACGCTTTCACGCTAAACTAGGCTCTGTAGAGAAAAATGCTCTAAACAAAAGTTGTAGATCTTTTAATTTTCTATAAATTTAATTATATACACTTTTGTCGTAAAATGCATACTAAGACCGAAATGTTAAAAAAAATCGATTTTTCTCACGTTTTCGTGAGAAAAAAAACAGAAAATCGCAAATTACCGCTAAACTAAGCGTTATACAAAAAAATGTTTGAAACAGAAGTTGTAGGTTTTTAAATTCTCTACAACTTTTATTATATAAGTTTTTGCGCTAAAATTTATATTAAAGCCGTAATCTTAAAAAAAACAACGTTTTTACGTGAAAACAGCCTCACCGAGAATTTCAGCAAACATGGCGCCTACCCTATCTCGTAGAGAATAAAAAATTGAGTAAAATAGGCGATTTTAAAAAAAATCGTAGGACCAGTTTTTGAGAAAATCGCAAAAAACTGAAAAATTATACGAATAAACTACTACTTCCGGTTGACCGATTTTGATGAAAATGTTCGTGTCGCGTTCGGTAGTGGTATGTAACTTAAGTTTCAAGTTTCAAGTTCGTACGATGTTCCGTTCTTGAGATATTCTGTTCACACACAGACACACACACACACACACAGACACACACACACACAGACCAATCGCTAAAAACATGTTTTTTGGGTTCAGGGGGTCTGAAAACGTATAGATCCGGTGAAAACTCGATTTCGAAAAATCGACATGAAAACAATACTTTCCTTCCTATACTATATTCATATAGGCAAGAGAAAGTAAAAATCATGCTGGAAATTTTGTGGGTTAGCACTTTCTTCTGCCGACCCCTTCAATTTAACCAGCTAGCCATGGTCTAGCTACAAGGAACCTTTTCTTGATTGAACACTTCCCAACTGTGTGACGCCTAAATAAAAAAATTGATAGAAACTTCTTGGTCTGAATAACGAATAACAACCGTAGTTATAAATGGAGAATGTACCACTTGGTACCTCTTCCTTTTAAAGTAAAATTCCCCCCTACCTTTATATATAATATACGAAAGATTGTGCAGTACCGTAATAAAAATGAAAGACAAAATTCGCTTATAATTCTGTTAATTTTCTAATCAAAAAAAATTTACTGTTAAAGTTAAGGAAAAAATATATATATTGATGTATAAAAAATCAACATATTGTAAGGAGTCTGGCAACACTAAAGACGTAAAAAAGAAAATTGAATTTTTATTGAGGATGCATCAAATAAAAATTTAACCCTCCATATTTTATAACATAAAGAGGTCTATCAATAGTCTGACGTATTTCGTAAAACTAGAAAAATTAAGTTTCTTTAAAATTAATTATAAAGAGATTTTAAATTATTGTTAAACAAGATTTCAATCATTAAATACTAATAACTGTAAAACTAATCATCTCTTGTTTAAATCCCTATCAGAATGTAAAAATTGAACATACAGTTCTTTAAGTTTCTGTAGCGTCAAATGTCGCAACTAATGAGCTATTGGTAGACACAATTTTCAATAAAATTTTTATAAAAAAATATATTATTTGTAGAAATGTTAGTTTTGTAGAAATGTTATAGTTATTTACTTTTGAAATGAAAAACAGCTTACTGACTACAAATATTGATTTACAGATTAGGAAAAATTTCCTATGTTTGGAATGTGAACATTATACGGGAGTGAAACGTGAGTGATAGGGACTATAGAGAGGAAGAGGATAAAAGCTTTTGAAATGTGGTGTTTCAGGACACTGTGAAAGATTACGCAGGTGGACAAGATAAGTAATTTAGAAATTCTTAGGCGAGTGAATGAAAAAAGAAGTATATGGAAGCATCTTACCAAAAGAAGGGATAGGCTAGTGGGGCATATCCTAAGACATCCAGGTATTAGTCTATCAATATTGGAGGGTAATATTGAGAGAGTGAATTGTAGGGGGAGGAATAGGTTAGATTATATAAAGCAAATTACAAAAGATGTAGGGTGTTACAGGTATGTAGATTTGAAACGACTTGCGTAAGATAGAATATCTTAGAGAAATGCTTCAAACCAGTCGAGAGACTGATGACAAAAAAATTACTTAAAATCTATTTATTAATTTTATTTTAAATTTCCTTTGCAATTTAGTCAGTAGTGAGCTGCAAAAATACAAGCCGTAAAATCGAAAATGCAAGTATAAAAAAATATGTCTATAGTTAATAACCACGTCATAAAACACATCAATTTTTTTCTTTTGGTTTTATCGTTTCACTAGAATTATGAAGGTTAAGTAACGTTAATAAAATTGTTAAGTAACACAGGTTTGGCAAGCAATTTTGTATGGTGACCAGCTGACAACCACTCGTGGACAAAAATTCAACTGGAAATCCCTGTTCAAATTCATGCTTAATCCACGTCAAAAATACAGCACAAAGCAGCGAGCAAAGTGGGTGGCTGTCAAAAATGTACAGTTCCCTATAACAAATAAAAGCTAATAAAAAAGAATTATGAATGTAAGAAATTTCCTGTCATAAATGAATTTTGTATAGAATTGAAAAAATATGTTTCATCTAAAGAAAAATATAAAGCCCTAATTTCTCCACCCCGCACAAGTTTTAGTTAAGTTCATTTAGTCATACCAAAAATCATCGATCATTAGTGGAAACAATGAGTTGAGGAACTCAGAATCAATCAATTTTAATGCAAAATTTGTTCAGATCATAACCGGTAATTGAACTGAAGATATTTACGCCTAAACAAGCCTTCATAGAACTTTAAGACATGCAAATATTTATTAAGCAATCATTGCACTTGTTTGTAAAATTATGAGTTTGTTAAGTTTTGAGGTTGGTTTAGACTACATGGATATAAACCCCTAGATTAGGATTGTTCCTTTCATAATTTTTATTGAAAAACCAAGTAAATTTCTACTGGCCGTCTCTGTAGCTTATTGGCTAGCGTGTTGTACTTCAAAGCGAAAGCTCCTCGTAGATTCATGGCTTATTAGATTATTTCTTGTTAAAATCCCCAGTTATTTATTCCACAATAGTTTATAATGTCCAATCTGTTGATAGAACTTTAAGTCAATTAAAACAATCTAATGGCATAGATTAACCACGTAATGACTAAATTTTAAGTGTCATCCTCGAAGGAAATCAATACTATTTATCCAGGGAACGTACAGCTGTACTTATTATGAGTATATAATATATATAATGTTATGCAAGCGTAATATTATATGTTATGAATGTAAGTAATAATAATAATAATAATAATAATAATAATAATAATAATAATAATAATAATAATAATAATAATAATATAAAAAAAAAATAATAATAATAATATAATAATAATAATGAAGTACGTTTAATCTTCTTCTTCTTGTAGTTGCATTCTTCTAACGAAGATTAGCAATCATCATGGCTATCTGCAACTTGGAGACGGCCGCTCTAAATAGTTCACTTGTACTACTCCCATACCACTCTCTGAGGTTCTTGATCCAAAACGTCTTCCTACGGCCGGGTTGTCTCCTTCCCTCGATTTTTCCTTGCATCACCAGTTGGAGGATTCTATACTTCTCATTCCTCATCACATGAGCAAAGTATTGTAATGTAAGTATTGTAAGTACGTTTAATAAAACAACAAATTACAATTGCATTTAAATCATTTCACTAACATTAAAAACAAATTATATAAAGCAAACTAAAGATAATGAAAAATGTAATAAAAGAACCTGGTTATATAAATAATACAATGTACTTATCTTTAATAAAAAAATATAGCACAACATTTTAGAACTTTATTGGTTATGTATAAATTATAGAATTCTTGACTGACAACCAAAATGCAGTGTAATTGGCCACTTTAAAATTAACATATTTGATCCTGAGTTATTAATATTAGATAACAAATGACTTTTGCACAAGTTAATAGATTGTGACCAACAGCCACAATTTGTCAACCACGCTTTAATCATAAATATCAATTTATGGTTCAGTTAACTTCATTTCAATCTCGTAAATAGTTATTTTGTAAAATACAGGATTGTATTAGACGTGTATTAAATTTTCATTTCATGGAACAATTGGTTAGATTGGCATATTAATTTATTGTTAAAGGTAAACTATTATAATTTAGATTAAAAGCGGAAAATGATTAAATTTTTACAAAATATTCTTAATAAAATAATACAACATTATTGCCTACAAATGCCACTAATTTTCCCGCTACCTTCGTTTAAAATTAAACAGAAATCGATTCGCTAAAACAAATTTGCTATATTTGTATACACTTTAAATATAAATTTACAGTAGTGACTGTGCCCACGCTACCCTCCGGCTTCATTGGTATTACATTAAATTTCAGATTCCAAAAACCACTGCATTTCAGGATTTAAGTCACAGAATTTATTTTAATTTCCAGTACGGCATCCTTCATCCTTTACTATTTCTCTATTTTATCCTTCACCGTCTGCATTAGCAGTAATGGCAGAACAATCGGACGTTAAACAAAAGAACAAAAAAAAAAGTTTCTAATAAATTTTTATAATTTCTAAGTTATTCGATTTTACGATATCAAGAAATAAAAATAAAAATGAGTTCATAACTATAACAAAACTTGTAAATTTTATGTCAACAAAAATAGTTCTGAACGCAAAAACATAAAATAACTGGTCCAATAAAAAATAATACGGATGTATGGTAAATACTGAACAAAAATATATTTATGAAGTACAATAACTAAAACAAGAAGTCAATTTGGTCCACATCATATTTCACATAGATTATGAATCAGCAAAGTTCAGTCGATGGAATGCAATCAGAAATAAGTATTTTGATTTAAATTCCTAGCTGGGCTTTTTGACGTTAAGGATTAAAACCAAACTTGAAATTGTTTCAATGAAGAAACGATAAGGAAAAAGATTTTCAGATTACTTTTTAAATGGCGTAATGTAAAATTTTACTACAAATCAGCAGATTTTAAACGGTGTGAGTGCTAAAACTTATTCCTGATAACAGAAAAATTCCCGAAATTTTCCGTTAGTAACCATGTTGTTTTATTTTAAAATTTTTGTACCTTTGTATGCGTATGTCCAAGTAAGGGTACGCATACTGATTCACAAAATGTTTTTAAGCTATTACGATTTTCAACAGAGTCAAAACTAAAGATTGTTTAAAGCTGAGAGTTGGAATTTATGAATTCTAAAGAATAATTTGAAAAATATTTAAAACTATTCTTTCATAAATAATGGGAATGACTTAACTATTGCATAAAAAAACAATTTTATTGTTATTGTCAATGTTGAAGACGATAAGTAGAAACTTATTTTTAGGGGATGAAAAACATAACTGAGCGATCTGTATTTTATCAAAGTTATGTACTTCTTTACTTGTTTATTTACTTATTTATTTGCGATAAACGGAAAAATAGGTCAAGAAACTGAAATAAAAAATGATCTTTCTTAAACATAATGAAGCAATATTCTCTCTGAGTACTTCGAAAAAACTGCAGAAAACATTACAACCCTTCATAAATTGTTTTATTTTTTTCCATCTTTATTTTGTAAGGAGTTTATGATACAATCAAAGAAGACAGTTGTCATTAGAAATAGTAAATTGGAATCGGTAGATTAAATGGTAAAGCATTAATAATTTTAGGGCTAAGAAAATACTTTAAATAAAAAAATTATCCTAATGTACATAAAATTTAGTACAGTTATAACTGTAATATATTATATTGCTTTTAGCATAGCTGAGCTTAAACAGAACACCATGCGGAGAGAACTAAGTCGTTATAATTAATATCTACCTCGACACATATTATTTGCATTTGTATTAGGTTATCTTTCTGTGACACTATCTATTGCTTTTATCTGTTGTCTATTGTCTATTGCTATTAATTGTCTATTATTTTATTTTTATTATAATTTTTTTCCAAACAAGTAATCAGTTATTATAATGTGTGAAAAAGTACGTACTACAGATATTTATTATAATTTCTTTCTTACTGAGTAATACTGATAAGAAGATTACTAAACCTTTGTAATATGGTGAAACAGTTTTAATTCAAAAACTTTTAATTTCATCCTCTTTTTATTTAACGCTTCTTTAAAGTATCGGATTAATCGTTTTAAAGTTTACACTAATAATTACTCAAAATTTAAATATTGAATATTACATCGATCTCATTAAATTATGAGTTGTTGGCCTCAAATTGCTAAAAATTTACTTCTAACACCTTTGTCAATAATTGATTTGTTAAATTACTTTTTTTTTAAATTTAACAAAATCTAAAAATCGACAATCTATTCGTAAGAATATTCTTAGGATATTGAGATGAGTTTTATTTTATGTTATGATTAAAGAAAACTTCTAATAGGGGAAAACTTTGTGAATAACTTTAAAATAAGTCTGTTGGATGTCTTCGTTTCAGTCGGCGAGTGTCGTTTGAATTGTCTAAAAGTGAGATGGTTAGGTGATTTGTGTGTGATTCGAGTCTTCTTTAGTATTTTGTACTGCAAGTGTTAATTTATTGTCGAATTGTAGGAATGTGTAAATTTCCGAGTAATCTGTTGTTCGTTATGTACCAAAGGGATACTGTGGTTATCCTAAGTAGTTTTTATTGAAATCTTTTTAGGATTTTGATATTATTTGATTTAGATTTCGATAAAAATTGTGTTCTGATTCTATATGATGCAATGTTAAATTGAATTTAAATAATTGATTGAGTGACAAATGATGCATTATGCACAGATCTAATATGTATAAACAGAATACATACTCGTGTTTTAAGACTTTCAGTGAGAACGAAGTGAGTCTAATATGTGGAAGCAGAAAAATGTACGTTCAGTAGTAAGGGTGAATAGAGTTATAGTAAACCAATCAGCTGTGATTGTTAGATTGCTGATTTCAGATATATTCTTAAAATATTTGACGTCTGTTAGAATGTTCAATAATATTAAGGTTGTTGTCAGGAGAAAGAGGAAGACGCAAAAAAAATATGGAGATGAGTGTTTATAAACCTTGGTTCCAACGTGTATGGAGAATGAAGCCATGCGTATTATTGGAAAATGGATTGTGCTGTATTTCCTATTCCAATATGCTAACGTTTCCTTATCCCAGCGTACATTACTAATCTTAAGAAGGTAGAAAAAGATATCAGGAATACAAACCGGACCACTTCGTTGAATTCTTACATTTTCAATAAACATACCACGGTACATTACAGTACAACTATACTACAATCCGACCAAAATACTTACTCTAATGTTATTTCCTGACAAATGCGTTACAAATTCTATGAAGTAGAAGAAGAATTTTATGGAATTTGCTATAACAACCAATACTAGGAAAAACTCCGTGTTTATTAAAAAAAAAAAATGGTATAAACTGGCGACACCGGGTGCATTCTATCAGGAAAAACTACATTTAGGATTGTATTTTTTAGAGAAGAAGATACGAAGATACGAATGGAGATTGAAGTGCGGGAAGCGGCGCCGGCCGTAGGAACCCCGAAAAAAAAAGATACGAAGCGACTACTATACGAATACTCTGGGTAACCTTAATTATTTATTTTGTTACATTTTAATAAATTGTTATATTTTGTTTTATATCAAGAATTTTTAAATTAATCTTATAAATAAATCAAAAATAAGAATTTTCTGATTTGGAAAAATCTGATATGTGTATATTTGGACACCTCCGCCAAGTTTCAGCCATCTCCCTTGCGGGGAACTTAATGAACAAAAAAATATTGGTTTAAGGGTTGAACACTGTTTTCAATCCCTTACGGGTAAATTTTAAAAATCGTACAGGTGTAATGTTTTTAGGTGCCCTATAGGTAACATCTTCACTAAGTTTTAGCCATATAGCTCGTCAGTAACCAAGTAAGCTGAAAATATTTATTTAAGAATTTAAACAATCTTTTCAACCCTTTTCACGTAAATTTTTAATCGTTGAAGTACAAAATTTCTTTAACGTCACTATACGTAACATATCCACCAAGTTGCAGCCATATCATTCATCTGGAACTTAGTAAATAAACAATATTGGTTTAAGGATGGACACTCTTTTCAACCTTTTAGGATATATTTTTGAAAATTGTTAAAGGGCAATTAATTGTTTTTAGTTGTACTATAAATAACATCAGCCATCTCATTCGAATACCCTTTTCAACCATCGCATCGTTTATGTTTTGCAGTTTTGAAATTTACTTTATGTAATATAAATTTTTTAAATTTTACAGATTTTACATTTTACAAATTTGTAATAAAATTTTTACATTTTTTTGTAGTTAAACTAGTCTAAGTAATTTAATTTTAATTTATTAGTAGTTTATGATGACATTACTATTAGTAGTTCTATGACAATACCGTATACCATTATACCATAAACTTTCATATAACATAAGAATCTATGTTAAATACCAATTCAGTTCTGTTAAGGGAACCCGGTTCTCAAAAAAGAAAAAAAACACCATTTTTTGTTTGTTCATTTAATTTTACTGAATTTTCTGAGTAAACTGATGTACAATAAAAGTTCTTTTGATAAGGTTTTATATTTTTTATTAATTTTTTAAATTTACATCATTAAGTACTGTTTTTCAGGAACCTAATTAACATTTAAGTTGGATAACTTTTGATCCTTTTTGTTTAGAAATTTGTTTTAATTTTAATAGAAAGGTAACATTTTATACGTATCGTTGGCAGTCCTGTTGTTTGTCTTGCTTTCTTAATTATTTTACAGTTGGTTTTTTTTCTTATGAGTGAAATTATAAAATTTTGTTTCCTTCATTTCTCAGTTTTCCGAAAATTAAGTTTTTTCATACAAAAGGAACATTTTCTCAAACACGGTTAGAGATATTGACTTGAGATTTTCAGGGTATATTCATTGCAAAGGAATACGTATTTTGACATTGTAGTTTAACAAAACACTAGCTCAAACAGATTTTATAGTTACAAATAGGTTAATTTTCGGAAATTATTGACATTGCCAAAGAAAACATTTTCTTCTGATGAACTAAAAGTTAATTTAACAAACCCTCATGTTTGAATGTGTATCAAAGTCTGATAAATCTGAGTAAAAAAATTCAGTAAATTGTCTCTATCACAGACTGAGAAAATGTTCCTTATGTTAGTATGGAGCAACATACATAGGACTGGGTCTCTTTAAAAAATTTTATATTTTTTCAAGTCTTGATACAAAGTTTATAATATAAATTTCTATTATGTGGACTATGCCGAACTTCGTAGAGTTTGGCCATCATTGACACTTGCACGATATTGCAGTTCAGAATTTTATATTGAAGCAAAATAAAATATTACATTATGCAATATCCCTAGTAGGTTAATAAATAAATAACTGTCACACGGTTCAAAATAACTGAGAGGAAAATATGTTAATATAACCTCATTTTTATGAAAAGATATTCATGTTTATAATATGATGGCCATCTCTACCCTTCTGTATTCTTGTGAAGTATAGACAAATTCATAGATAGCAGAAAACAAAATTCAGGCAGCTAAAATGAAGTTCTAAAAAGTACTAATAGACATACAAATTTGAACTATTAGAGTTAGGGGGAATTAAGGAGGGGTTAAAGGAGATGGTGGGGATTTGAGTAGGAAGAATTCCAAAAGACTTTCTGTGGTGGCAATTCAGAATAAACCAGGTGGTATTGGTAAACCTTTAAGAAAATGCGTACTGAAATAGGACAAGGCCCAAGTGAGTATAAATAGAATAAGAGTTAATATTAAGAAAAAAATATTTCCGTTAATTGAATGTGTTAAAAAAAGTATTGGTTCAAAACTAAAATGAATTGCTTTGGACAAATCCGATGGTTTTGTATCAGTACTGTAACTCTGTTTTTTTTTTCATTTTGTGCAATTAAACTATAATAAACGTTAGTAAATAATACATAAGTAAGTAAATAATAATAATAATAATATAGATAATAAAAAAACGTTAATGATTATGATGATTTTATATGGTAAACCACTGGAAGAAAGTTGGTATCTTAAAATTATAAATTCGATCATGATTATTCAGGTGTGTCTTAAAGTTTTCCACTTCCTAGTACTGTAAATGTACCATGCTAGAATGTAAACGATTATTTTTGGTTGACTGCGATTGGTATGACGAATCAAATATTTTAATATTTAAGATTTTAGCGTAAAATTTTGCAAGGAATGTGGTGCCAATGTTTTTCAATGATAATGATTTATAAACTATGTTGGATGATTTTTTTATATGAAATGATTTTTTTTTGTTTTTATGAAATGAAACAGGCATGAGAATTTAAATTGATTTTTTTGTAGTGAAGATCCTTATTCTACCTTCGTTTCAGTCGTTAACAGGGAGATCGTTAGTTGAAAAAGATTGGACATTTGGATTTATGTGATCAATTGTAATTGTGTAATATGAGTTGTATGTTGCATTTACAAAGTTACAATTAATTCTAATTTATTTAATTTGAGTAATCTTTTGCTTCTAATTTATTATGGACAGGAATTTTTCAATAAAGTATACTGAGATGTTTGCGCGGGAGAAAATTGGATCATCTATTGATCTATATATAAAAAGGGTTGAACAAGAGCAGAGTGCTGATGTTATTTCTCCATTAACGATAGTGGCCCAATCTAGTATTACGCCTTTTGGGTTATAAAGTGGATCTTTGTATTGCTCAGGGCAGTAAGAATTTTACTTAGTTTTGTATCAATCCATTACCTATTTTAATTACTTTTAGCACATGAATTATGTATAACTTTTCTTCACTATTGTTCTTAAATAAAAAATCAAAGTAATTTATTAACTAATTTATGTTACAGATATTTTCAATTATAAAATTCTTTTCTTGTAAAAACAATTACTCATACTTCTGTATAGATGTGTTGCACCACTATACTTCTTTGCATTACGTACAAGATTTTTACTTTCTCTTGCCCATTAGATTTTATAGGGATGGAAGGTATTGTTTTCAGGCTGATTTTTTAAATAGAGGTTTTTCTGAAAATACAGGTTTTCAGGCTCCCGGAACCCCAAAAAGCACGTTATTAGCAATTGGTCTGTGGAGACGCGTGCACGTAAGTGTATATGTGAGTGTTCACGCGCACGCGTGTGACTAAAAATGTATGTGTGTGAGCGCGCGCGTGTGGAAAAAAGTCTCAAAACGAAATACTTTATGAAGTTAAAACATGGACCATAAGTACCGCAAGGGGACCTTACATGAACATTTTCATGAAAATCTGTAAACTGGAAGTAGTATTTTTGCGATTTTTCACTTTTTTACAATTTTCTCAAAAACGGCTCTGACGATTTTTTGTTTTAAATCGCTTCCTCTAATACATTTTTTCTACAGTTCTAGCGTCATTCACTCATGATTAAATCTAGATTATGTTTTTTATTTTACATTGTTAACTCATAATTAATACTCATTTTTAATTATTAATTAAACATTATTTTTACTCATTATTAAACAGTTATTAATAATTTATTTACGTTTTTTATTAGGGTTTTATTGTTTGCATTGGCAAGAGAAAGTTGCGGGAGTGTTTTAAACCAGTTTTTTCACCTTATGTCTACAGCATGAACTGCTTAACTAAGACAAGAGTCATATTAGAAGCTTAGGAAAATTTATATTTTTCAATAGTAGACTACTACAGCAAGATAGATAGCAAGAGGAAGCCCGGTAGGAGAAGAATATCCTGGCTTGGGAACTTGCGAACCTGGTTTGGTAGGAGCTCCATGCAATTGTTCCAGTTGGCAGCGGATAAAGTCAAAATAGCCATGATGGTCGCCCACATCCGTAGCGGATAGGCACTCAAAGAAGAGAAGACTACAACACACCTCTGACTTTTTGTTTCTTTTATGATAAGGGAAACTATCTGGAAAGCTATCATTTTTCACTTAACTTTTTTTTGTTTTACGTTTGACTGTTTTGCAATTTCTGCTAATGCAGACGATGGATAATGATGATAATGAAAATGAATGACAAAAAAATGCCAGACCTGACCGGAAATCCAACTCGGGACTCCGGCGTAGAAACCAGTTGCGCTAACCACTACGCCAACGGGCCGGCCATTTTTCACCTAAAATTAAATCGGTGAATATTTGTTTAAAATTGAGTATATTATAATATGAAAGTAATGAAGCTGTAAATAAAAATACAGACTTAAAAAAATAAAATTTGTGCAAATTCATACTACCAAATAACCATCTTTGCAACAAAATAAGTCAGCTTCGAAAGATGATTGGTTATAATCCTGAGCTGTTACTGAAAAAAAATTAAACTGTGACCACTAATGGCAAAACGTTGAAAGTAAAAATTGGGAACAAAAATAAAATAAAATAAAAAATTAAATAAGAATTAAAATGCATAGGCTACCCATACCCATAATAATTCTGGTATGTATTTATTTATTGTTTATTTTAATGCAGTAATAATTTTTATTCAAAAAAAGTAAAAATTGGAAACAAAAACTAATAGGCATAATAAAATAAAAAAATAAAACAATAATTTACTAATTTAAAATACATAGGTTACCCATACCCAATATTCTGGTATTATGTATTTTTTTGTAGTAATTTTTTATTAATAGGTTCTTGTTGAAAAATAAATTATTAATGTAGGCTTAAAGCACAGAATTATTAATGGTTAGCCATATTAAAAGGTATTCAATTAATGGTTTAAATTCGTAGACCATCACATTCTTCATGTTATTTGATTTCTTGACTTGTATATTCTTCGTTATAACGATAATCGATTTTGAGCAAATCCCTTAATTATCCGGACGTAAGACTGACCTATATTTGATACGACTATAACGATAAAATTTTCCGGAAATTAAATATGAACTGATCACATAATCGTTTAATAATATTGTTTTCTAGTAGACAAGTTACGTTGACAGTTTGTTAGTTATCTTCGAGAAACACATTAAAGTTTTAGGGAAGAACGTTTAGCTCACTAGTGAACTAAAACTTTGCTTGTAAACCACACCTTTAACATTCTAGTCGAATAATAGTTTAATGGCTTTTATTACGATTTCTAAAAATAAAATAGATTCACACATATCCAGTAGAAAAACTAGGGGTTAAAAATGTTAAATAGGCAATAATAAAATTCAAAAACCATAGAGCGATTCATAAAACGTTTAATTAGAGCACGTCATATTATCTCATGCCGGTTAAAACAGTTCTTGTAATTTCTTATTTAAAAATGATAATTTAAAAAATAAAATAATAAAGATTATTTAAGATAATAAAGATTGTTTAAAATAATAAAGATTATTTTCCCCCCAAATCATTCTGTTTTGAACGACATAGTTTAGTAAATGTCTTATTGTAAAAAAACTTAATTTTCATTAACATAACTTTTAAGGTTGGAGTTTACCTTTATTTTACACCAAATTTTTTTTTCAAATTAATCTCCATTCGTTTCTTAAAAAGTTGGCATAATTTATTTTATCATCGGTAGTTGCTAAATAACATAAAAATAATTAATATAAATGGGTGTCTTAGCGGTGAGAAAAACTTAGCAATTTTGTTATATCGTTTTCCGCAAATTAGGCTTATGTTTTTTGCGCGTAGTTTAAATGCTAGAATGAACATGACTTTTGATTTAAAGAAGCGGGCGCTGTAATTTTTTTCAATTTTTCACATTTTCACATTCTGTGATCTGATAGAGCCTTTTTACTGTAAAATCTCTGTAAAATCTTTATGTACAATTTTTTTTTAAATTAGCTCAATTACAAAAAATTTAAGTAAATTTTTGCTTACTAATTTAAAAAATTATTTTGTTCCTTACAAATTATTACAAATTATTACAAATTATTTACAAATTATTACAAATTATTATTATACTTACAAATTATTTTGTTCCTTACAAACAATAAAAAAAGCTTTTTATACGAAAAGATTACAGAGCAGAATTTTCTCTTTAATTTGACATAACTTTAAATAATTAACAAAATATGTTAGTTCTAAGACCGCGCTAAAATCCGCAATTTTGGTTCATTGTAGTAGTGCTGGTAAATATTTTTAAATGCTACTTTTGTTTGAGGGGAGGAAGGGAAGAAAGATTTTTTTTGCGCCGTCTCCACCCACTACTATGGCTGGTCGCAAGGATGTGAGTTGGTACAGTAGAACAGCAATGCAATATCGGCTTAGTATATGCACCATTGTAAACTTAACATTGTCATTCCTTCTTCACTAGAAAACAGTCAGCCGCTGAGCCCAACATACACCCCATAGACACAAATAACATAAAAATACATAAAACAACATAAAGATCATGCAATATTTATAGCCTTCTTTCACAGTATCCTGTACAGTTTTTCTTTAATTTTATATTAAATTAGTACGTATAAAATTATACATAATATTTTATTGTCCTGAAATTTATTGATTCTGATTATCAGTAAAAAATTAAAACTTAAGATAGACTCAGCCCTTAAAGTATTCCGCAAGAAAGTTTTATCGCTAATGATAGGTATATGCATTAAAATTTTTACTTAATACATATTTCATTGAACTTTCCTGACTATATCAGATTTAAATTTGAAAGTAAATTTGTAGCCTAATAGGATATTTTTTCTACATCAAATTTTTTTGTCATTACCGATAATGCATACGATCAAGGGTGATAGATGAAAATGAGTAATAAAAAAATACCAGATCTAGCAGGAATCGAACCCAGAACCCTGATGTCGGAGCCAGTTGCGCTGACCACGTTACCACGAGTCGGTGAATGAGTACCCGACCAATGTCAGTAGGAATATTATGAAAAGTGTTAACATAAATTAAAAGTAGTGATATTTTAACAAACTACTTGGTTTATTTCAATATCAGGCTCGATTGTCGTTTGGATAAAATCGATAAATTTTCTCAAATTTTTTTCTGATACTGTAACTGGAAAGTTCATTAAAATTAAAATTTCATCTGTAATGCAACAAGAAATTTATAATTTAAAGTATATATTTTTAAATAATATTCTATTGAGATTTTTTTAGTTTCAACTACATTGTATATATTATGAAAACTGAAAAATTATACAAGTGAGAATATCATGCGTTTCCTAACAAATATCAATTCCTTTTACAGGCAGTTTGCCAAATAGGTTTCTAAATTCTATTCTTTTAGAGTTTATTACGTATTAAAAAATAAATAAACTTTCCGAATAAAGAGTACAAACTAACATCCTATTTTTTAAAAAATCTGATAATATTTTGTAGTAATTGTGGTAAGAAGCTTTGTCTATTATTCTGGTTGTCAGGAATTAGTTATTTCTAAATAACAAAACTCCTTATAAAATTTATGTATATTTTAAATTGTATTCTATAGTGTGTACGTTGCAGTTCTTTTCAATTAAGAACAATTAACAGCCACATGGCCCAATGGTATGAGGCTACCGATTGTAAAAATTAAGTACTCCGAATACAGCTTCAAAAATAGTATTTTCTTAGAAACTAGTGATTTGATGAAACTTCCTAGTTTATTTAATTTTATTGTAAGTTTTTAGATCAGTTATATTTCGTTAGAATTGTCTCCGGGAGTGGACTGCTTTTGTAGTAAATTTGGTCTTTTCAAACCTACAGCTTTAATTTAAAATCTCTTTCAGTTGAGTCAAAAGTTTACACAACAGAATTAAATAAAATATTGCTACTACGTTTTATTTAACGTTTTGTTCTACGTTCCTTTTGGCAGCAATTTACGATCATATATTCAAACCCGCATCAAATCTGTTAGTTCTTTTTTAAGTTTCACACAATTGAGTACGTAAAAACTGAACTACAATAAAATAATTCCTTTTAAGAAGAAGTATGGTTTTTCTCAATCAATGACTACTTTACGTTTGTTTGATCACCAAAGTATATTCAAATAGTAATCAAAGAGATAGGAATTAAACATTCGCCTAAACAAATTACACTGGATATTGGTTAGGAAATCAGCATTATCACTAACGAATAAACTATTAATTTACAAAATCATTCTGAAACCTGTGTAGTCCTACGGTATCCAGTTTTGGGGCACTACAAGTAATAGAACATTTTTAGATCTTACAGTGCCTCCACAATAAAGTTCTGAGAACGATACGTAAAGCTCCTTGGTGTACCAGAAATAGCAAAATGCACAATATCTTGAATGTTTTAGCAATTTCAGACAATAAGAAAATTCATTGAAAAATACTTTTCAAAATTTCGCAAACGCTCAAATATTCGGTGATTAAAATTTTGAACAACAGTGATGACAGATTTCTAATACGATTTTATGAGCTGGATTAAGTGAAATAGCTATCCACCCTAATGATCTTTGTTTATTAAAATATATTCTTTCTTCTTTAATATGTTTGATGATTGTAGGTAAAAATCGGTCATTAATTTTTTTTCTACTTTTTTTGTTATAGAGGAATACTACTGAGTACCCACTCGTAACGCCATTTTATTTGTTACCTATACTTAGAGCTAGCCACTTTTGGATGATTTTAAATTTAATAATTGAATATTAAAAAACAGAGTAATTACATTAAATAATAATCATTCAGACACTAGAAGGATTTGATTCCGGGATCTTCCGTTTTATGCGTTACGTGATTACATCTTAAGCCCACTAATTTTTTCCAGGATGGTTAATTCTGTCATTTTAACTGTCAAAAATCTAAATTATTATACCAAACTCTAACTGGAAAATCAATTCTGCACTTGAGTCCTAATAATCGGCTTCGTATTAACTGAGCCACCGACGCGGTCAAATTTTAAGACTCAAAGATTTTTATATTAAATAACATTCGTTTACTGCTACGCTACAACCTGTTTATTTTCTTTTAACAATATAAGTAACTGATACGACAGAGAAATCGAAAACTGTCAAAATTTCATAAATCTACCTCTGTGATATTTACAAGAAAAAAATTTAGTAGAATGAATGGAGCACTAAATTTTTAATCAGTATGTATGAGTGACCCACCGGGTTGGTCTAGAGGTAAAGTCGTCGCCGCGAGTTAGCTGTTTAACAGCTGATTTTTAGAGATGAAGATTCCTGGTTCAAATCCTAGTAAAGGTAGTTACTTAAACGAAGATTTGAATACTAGACAGTGGTTACCGGTGTACTTTGATGGTTGGGGTTCAATTAACTATACTCTCACAGAAATGGTCGGCCTGAGTTTGTACAAAATTACATCTCATTTACACATTATACATATTATTCTCATCTCATTTGGTCATGGGGTTGCTTATTGTTCTGAATTGAACTGATTGTAATGTACACAAATCAGGAATAAAAAAAAAACATAAAAAACTGTTGTTTCTTTTAACCAACTGAGTTGGTCTTGTAGTAAAATCGTCGCTGTGAATCAGCTGTTTGACAGCTGATATATAGTGAGGAAGGTTCCGTGGTTCAAATCCTAATAAAGGTACTAAACTTTTATACTAAACTACTAAACTTTTATACGGATTTGAATAATAGATAGTGGTTACCGGTGTACTTTGATGGTTGGGATTCAATAAACCATATTTAATCAGAAATAGTTGGCCTGAGTCTGTAAAAGACTACGCCTGATTTTATACGTTATACATATCATTTTCATCTCATTGGGTCATGGGGTTACTTATATTTCTAAATTGCATTGGTTGCCAACGTACACACATTAGAGTTGAAAATTGTTGACATCTCCAAAATAATAGTTCATACTTATTAAGGCTACAGAGTACGTTCAACGTGTTTCTAATAGTTTCTGAATAAAATTATTCTAAAAAAATTATTTTGAAATATTCAGAAAAACCCCAAACTTATATTACATTTGTCTAAAAGGGTTTGATTTATAGATTTTGTTATTTTAACTGAAGATATTTATTGCCCAGAAGCTAGTACATTTTACAAAAAATTCGTGTTGTTTCTTTGTAAGGCAACATTCTAAGTATAGTATAATGAACAAATACTATGCTCATTGAATTTTGGAAATAAACAGTTTAACAATTTTTTTCAGCTGACTGTAGCACTGTTCACGTGATCAATTGACTTCTATCACACCATTTCAGTTATAGAATGTTTTGTGGTTTCATTTAACTCAACAAATGGAATGTTTATTGAACACTGGCGTCTTTGAACCGGTACTCTCGTTCTAATGGCGTACTCATTACTGTCATATTTGGTTGAACGAATACTAAATATCTGAGCGTAATTATGTTATGGTAAACAACTTTACTGCAGGACAGTCGCCTTTTCTTAAATTGAATGTTTCATATACAAATTTGGTTTCATCAGTTGTGGATTTACATATTTGGGGCCCGTTTCAATGTGTTTGTTAAAGGCCTATTGTCTGCCGTTAAATAATTTTAAGAATCCTTAGGGATAAATTTTAATTAATAACAATAATTTATGATGTAATATAGTGTTTATTAAGTCAATACGAAATGGACAGCTAAGCTCTCGAATAGCACCAACTGTACTATCGACAGTAGGCCTACTTTTGGGGGGCCCCTCACAATTGCGACGTGGTAAATCCGCCTCTGAGTTTTGTTAATCTCTAACTTTTTCAATAATTTTTTTAAAAATCGTTTTTTTAATGACACGTCTTAATTAATTTAGCCTACAACTGAAATAAAGTTGTACATGATACTTAACAAATAAAATACTCATTAAAGTTTTAAAATTAAAATAATATGGAATAAGGTTAGATGTAAATCAAGTAAATTGCGGTCAGTAGTTACTCATTTGAAGCTGTCTATTGCAGCTAACATTCTTTTAAAAGCATAAGATATATCGCTTTAATAAATTATCTTCTTTGTATAAACTTGCATTAAATTCTTTGAATACGTATTTCTTTTAAAAAACAAATAAATTACTTCAGCAAACTTTTTATTGTGTTTCGTTACAAATGATTGAAATTTATTTTTTAAGGTGGATTAAGTTTATTGTACAGGATTTCGTAAAAATATCAGTCTTTTACAATAGAAGTGTTTCTTGTATCACAATACTAATGACCTCATTTTTCAATAAAATTAATTAAATTATGCAAGTTTTTAAATATATTTTCTAATAGTGTTTCATTAAATAAAGACGAACCTCATTATGCGATTTCCGGAGTTTTTTTTTGACTTTAAGTTAAAACAACCAGCAGTATTTAAACAAATGGATGTACTGTTTTTTCTCGATTGAAGAAACCAATCAGTGGCAAGCCACTAATTGAGGCCACATCAGTGTTTCATATGAAATCTTTAATATTTTTTTGCGAATTTTGCGTTAAGTGTGGTTGTGACAAATGTATTATTTCTGAATTTGTGTGATTGATTAATTTTAAATAAAGAGTTTCAAACTTGTCACATATGGGGTTTTTGTCTTTTATTACCACAATGGATCACTTTAGTCAAATTTAGAAAGCTTCTTCCTTTTCATATTAAATAGTTTGATGTTCTGCCAGTATGCCTTCATTCGGGCTGATATTGCTTGCCGAACTTCCTCTGAAACGACCGGTTTCTTCCTGCTTGGGTTTGTTCTTCCATCTGATTTTGTTTCAAATCTTATATGTACCTTATATATGTACATGGGCTTATATGTACTTTATGTTAAAGATTCCTTTTTCAGACTTTATTTCAGAGTCTTTAAAGGTAGTGACGAAATAATACGTCAGAGGCATTGTACACGAAAAGTGCCGTAAAAAAAATTATGGAATATTAAGTTTTGATCCAAACAAGAACTTTTTTTTTTTTAACGTCGCATCAACTGCAATGGTCATTAGCGACGACGTTGGGGCGAAACTTTATGCAATGTAGGATGTATTGATTTTTTGTAACGTATGAAAATATGCCATGCCTGAGTGGGATTCGAACCCAGGACCGCATGATGAAAGGCGAGCACGTTACCAACTGCGCCAATGCGGTCGGCAAACACGAACTTATTTTTGGTTTAGAACGTAGTATTTTGTCGCCTACAGCCGGCAATGCGTACCAGTCTTTTGTAGTTTTGTTTCCATCCGTTGGACTTTGGTAGCGCTGTTGTTTAATGTCAATCTTTCCGTATTCAGTGAAAGATCTTAAGCAACTACAATTTATAATTCTCTGAGTGATAATACATTGCCCTATTTACATATATGACAAAATCCCTTACAATTAATAACGCGTTCCACTAGTCACGACAGTAGCTTGACAATTTTACAATTAAAAATATTCTCAAAAGTTGACGTATATACCAACCTTCTCGTACACAATATGCGCTCGCGGTTCAGCCGGATAACCTCGCAAGAGGGTCGACCACCATTGGCCAAGCGACCTCCCGGTGAATCAACGGAGCTACGGTACTGACTAATAATAACTCACTTTAACAAATACATACACAATCTTACATATTTACTCAATGTACTTATTGTTAATATTCAACAGATTGTAAACACAATGAAGAAGTAAAATCAAAAATTGTATCCTGTTCGTATTTGATTTTCCTCGTAACATAGACGAACACTTCGTACGTCCACATAAGCAAAGTTAGGTAATTATAACAATCACCTTTTTACTTTTATTTTAGTGTTTAATATGCAAGTGTGTTCCGTATTAAAATGTTCCGTATTAGTAAAAAATTAAATTTAGATAATGTTGAAAAGTTAACGTTACATTATTTTAATATTGTTAGTTAGAGTAGATGTATCATCCACGCAAGTATCCGTTGAACTATTTCCGTTGAACTTTAATTGGAAACAGTTAAATCAGATTTAACTGTTTCCAATTAAAACAGATTGTTTTTTCCAGTTTAAAGTCGCATTGATAGCTTGGTCAAAAGCGACTACTGTTGGTTTTGGTACTGTAACGGTGGGTTTTAACGTGTTAAAATTTCTAGACTCTAGCCAGAAACTGTACCGGGACTTTTCGCTTTGTAGGTCAGTGCACTAGCCACTACGCCACGGAGGCGATCAATATAGATTGTTTAATCGATTAAGTAAGAACCTAAATCTTGCATTTGGATTTTGGAATATTGTATAGGGCTAAATATAGGATTCTATACTTTTTGCTTTAAAAAAAACATAATTTCTAGAAAAGGAATATCTTATTTCCAAACTACGGATATTGTAAGCGACCTGGTAAATTCCTAAACTACTGAAACTGAAATTATAAAGTTTTTCTTCAAGGAGTTATTCAGAAGGTAACGATAACCGTAAAATTATATATTTTTGTAATCTTGCCATTGGTACCGGGAAAACCTGGGAATTGTCTACAATTTCATTCATTCCATTGATGCCAATAATCTTCCGGAGTAAAGCGCAGAAGCAATTTCGTTGACTAAAACGTATAATTGAAATTTTCCAATACAAACGTTTTTGAAGTGGAAATAATAATGGAAGTAATAATTTCCATGGAAACTGAGAAACTATTTAATCTAGAAAATTAACTGTAATGCAATATTCTATTATTCAATTTAATCTTGATTTATCTTTACTGCGACAATTTTAAATGTAACATTTATTAAAAATTAATTAAAATTCCATTATCTGGAAATAATTATTTTTCAACTAATGACAAGTATTGTTTTTCTCTTATTTTTAAACAATCTTCTTATTTCTATAATAAGACAATAAGAAGTGAAATTGTCTCCGTTATACGAAGTTTTACTAAGTTTTCTAGATTTAAAATTTGTGTTACCACCATACATTATTGTTGTCAAATATTTTTAAATATTTAATTTTACAATATTTATTTAACTTTTCATTCTTACAAAACATTTCATTCTTCCAAATTGAGAGTGCAACTACTGTAGTAAAACAGATTATAAAATTACAATACCAGTAACTTTAAATTACGTACAGGAGAGAACCACCCAATAGCTGCGTTCCAAATCGCAAATTGATTTCATTAGGATAAGTTAACTGTTTTATTATTCCTCCTTAGAAAATGTTTATTTCTTATATCACCAGATGGCAACATTATGCGGCTTTGGGAAACCGTAAATGTTTGGGGCCCTGGAAAGGGTCGTTTACGCGGTGGTCGTCTAGACGGGAAGAGTCAGTCATAGTTATCGTGGCGGTCGAGGAGGTGGGTGACATGGAGTGTCGTCGTCCAGCGGAGATATCATCTTCTTCCTTCACAGTAGTGCGTCGATGGCTGCATCGTCGGGATCCGGTGGGCGCAAGGCTCGGTCGAGGGTTCGCTATGAGCATCGCTCGCGGCAGCAGGCGATGACGGTTTCTGTCGATGGCTTACGGTGTCGGGTCGGCGAGTGGAAGTATCATCTTCTCTCTTACGGGGTCGTCGGTGAGTCTTCGTTGGAGTTCGGTAGCCGAGTGCCGATGGTGGATGTCTCGTCTGCTGTTGAGTGGATTAAAATCACTTCGGGCTCAGTGGAGCGCTCTTCATATAGTCTACAGTGCGCGGAGGTAGGGGCGGTTACAAGGCCTCTGTAGGACCGACGCAAACCTACCGCCCCTGTCAAACTATTGGTGGCTTCCATATATTGCTAAGTTGGAAGCTTTGATAGACGGGAGAACAGTACCTAATCAAAGAGGGCAACGGTGACACATAATAAAATTCTAAGAAAAACAATTTAAACATTTGGTTTCCATATTAATAACTTTCAATATAATAACTTTATATCATAAGTTGTCTCCTAAGATGAATTCTCGGTTTCAAACTTGGATTCCCGAGTGTTCAGATATCAGAATTCAATTCGACACCGTTCTATACTGTACTTGGTTCTAATGATCTAGAAATTATTGAAAATTTTAATAATAATTTTCTGATGAAGTTTATCGAAGCTTTTCCTTTGCCGTTTTATTAAACATCTCAGTGAAAACAGTCATTACTGGATTTGACTATTATAATTTTCTGAATCGCTCTTCTTCTACCTTCGATTTTCTACTTCTTTTTTACTTTTTCTACTTAGAATTCCTTAAAATTCTTCAAGTTATTCTCATCAAATTATTTTTTCCAATCAATTTTCTTGTAAAACTTAGCTGACTATTAATGTAAAATTGTGAGAACCCCAGAATTATTTTTAGAATTAAGATTTTCAAGCTGTAAGAAATAATAACATTTATGAAGAAAAATTCTTGGGACATGATTACTAATCAAATGTAATCAGCGATAAAATTGTGATTTGGAAAACAAAAATTATTTCATATTTTAAAGTTTGTATAATAAATTTCAATGTCTTTGAATAATTTCTCGATTGGTGTTTAGAAACAGTAAATATTACATACAAATTTTAATTCAAAAACAGTTTGTAGGAACAGCTATAAGAATACAAACTTTCAGATACTTTATGTATTAAAGTTTAAGTTAAAGTATGATTGCAAAGGTATATAAACTAATTTTGAAGGAAATCAAAATATTATACAAATATAATCCACAAAAGTTAAGTTATTCTAAAATACTGAACATGTAACTGTGACAGACAGTTGTAACAACGGAAATTCTTGGCTTAAATAATTTAATGAATGTATTAAAGGAAAGTTTAAGGTTATTCAGAAATTAAATTAACTCATGAATTGCGACATTTATATTAGTTAATTTCATGTTAGTTCAGGTGATTTACACACATTTATGTGACATTTACATCCATTTTGCTGTATTTAATGGACCAGATTAGTGTACGGACTTTTTAATAATCAATATCCAGTGATTTCATCTTAAGTAGGTTCTTCCTGTCTTTAAGAGTTCCTTCAATACATTTTTAACCTGTGTATCTCCGTACTTCTTATGTGGCCCTATTCTTTTAATACCCCCATCAAATTGTCAGTATCCAAGTGTTCTGTTCTTTTACCAATAATTTTTTGTCATTCAGTTTTATTATGTTTAACACCCTACTTTAAAATAAGGTTCTCTCCCCAAAAATCTTCTCTTTTTCAGCACCGATTCATTAATATTTTTTTTCTACACCAGTGCTATATTTGGATCAATTTCACAAAATGTATAATTTAATTTTTAAGTATTAACGTAATCTCTAAAAAATGACTTTAATCTTAGTAATGATAAAATTTGACTTTTTGACTAGTAAATATATTAGTTCTTTTAAAGTTATGATTTTATTTACGTATGACTGTTTTGGAATTTCTGCTAATGCAGACGGTGCAGAATGATGATATTTGAAAATGAGTGATGAAAAAATGCCAATTATAGTTAAAAACCTTTTTTTAGGCATTATATCAGTAATTTAACAACGGATAAAAATATTTGTCATATAATATTTTTGGGCGAGAAAATATTTCGAATTTATGAGAATGAACAGAGGTGTTTATTTAATTTATATAGATTATATTATTAATTAACCAATTAAATAGTTTATATCTTTGATTTAATTAAACGTTGCAAACATTCAAATGGGTTGTTCCTGTGTAGATTATTAGAAAACAAGCTATGTGTAAGTTAGGATTGTGTAACTTTGCTCTATTTGTTCAGTTTGTATTTTTATGGACCTGACCAAGAACCGACCCCGGGAGCCCGGCGTAGAAGTTAGTTGCGGTAACTGCTACGCCAACGGGCCAAAAAATTAAAGTTATGGAATAATAGCCTGTATGTCCCTTCGGTACCAGAAATAAGTTTCTCATCACTATTTTTTTTTTTTAAATAGCTTGTTAAAAACTTACTAAAAACTTTTTTTTAGGAAATATATCAGTAATTTAACAACGGGTAAAAATATTTATGTAATATTTTTGGTTAAATGACTGAATCATTTAAGAATAGAAGAGGTAGAGGTGTAAAAGACACTAATCAGAGTTATCTCGTCTGAAAGTAATGGATTTCATTATACAGCCGGACCCTGTGGTGAATGAAGTGAAAGTGTCATTTGCAGAGTGGAAAATATATGCTTTTCAGAGGGCCTGGCATGCTGATAAGTGTACTTTTCCACTCAGTGAGGAAGGCAATGGTAAACCACCTTACTTCTCGATTTACTTAGTAAAACCTCTACAGGTTCAAACCAGCCTTTTGGCTGATGACGTAAACAACAACAACAACAACAATATTTTTGGGTGAGAAAATATTTCTAATTTATGTGAATGGACAGAGGTGTTTATTTAATTTATATTAGTAATTTAACAATTAAATAGATTATATCACTAATTTAAAAATATTTCGTATTTATGATTGCAAAAAATTGAGAATGAACAGAGGTATTTAATTTATTCTTTTTTATAGCTTTTTGTCTTACGGAATGTAAAATAACACTTCAAAAATATTTTCGTTTAGATTTTATAAATTCAAAAAGAAATGTTTTGTTTGCAATACGTATTTATGGTAAACAATCTGTTAAACGATATTTGATGAAAATGTATACAGCGAAATACAATTTTGAAAAGTATTGAGAAACAAAATTAGGGTTTATTTTTATAAACAAGAAAAGTTTGATAAACGACCCAGTATTATTTGACAAAGTTTAGTATAAATTTCTACTTTCTTTCATTTAGTTAAACCGCATATATGAATGTTTTATTCATTTTCTACATCGCTTTTCAGTTTTCTTTTATTCAAGAATCAACATTTAGAGTAAGAACAATGTACGGGATTATATTCATTTTACTTTTAGGTCTACATCATACTTTATTTTAAAAGTACGCTTTCAATTTACCTTCATTTCTCTTATTGTATATTAAGCTACATTGTATTACATTTTCTTTCTACATTTTTATTAAAGGTTTGTCAATTGGTACTCCTGGATGTACAAGCTTATTTACTGAAATACTTCAAAACGTTATGAACTTCCCGAATCTATATTTTTATAAAATTCTCTACCATAAATTATAGAATTTCTCATGATTAAAATTATGATTAGAACGAATATAGATACATTTATCATAAATAATTAATTATTGAGCTACCATCTGCTACAGAAACGTTGCAAACATCAAATGGGTTCTTTCTGTGTAGATTATTAGATAAGCTATGTGTTGGTTAGGATTGTGTAACAGTTTGCTACGTATATTGTATAATCTTCAGCAATTTTTATTTATATATGATATTCGTAGCTTATTATGCAGGACGAAGTTAGTTATATGGTTGTCATTTATGGAATTGCATTTTGGGGTAGTACATACATTATTCACATTCAGTCGGTAATTAATCTACAAAAATATCTTCTATACGCTATTAACGGATACAAAAAGCGCGATGGTATGAACCAATTCTAGGATATGGAGTCCTACCTTCAAGGAATTTTATTTATGTACAAGGTGCTCTTAAACTGATAAAATTTTGAACGCCTGACAGCGTTTAAAATTTACTAAGTAACGTGGTAAATATTTTAAAGTGCTGTTAATCATTTTCAAGTGCCATGAGGTGTAAATCAGTTGTAAAACTGACCACCAGATTTCACTAATAATGTAAAAACCCACAGAATTACTCGAAAAAATGACGATATTCGATAAAGACAAGGAAATTGATACTGATGAAAGCATTATGCGGTTCAAAGCTCCGTGTAGTTGCGGGGTGACAGTACGGGTGAGGTATAATGAATGAGTGACGCATGCTGGGAGAACGATTGTTGCATTACTCTGATACAAAACATTTGTTTTAAAACTTTCCGTATTCAACATATTTGTTTGTATTTATTACGTTTATTTATTTACATATTTTGATATAAATTAGCAAGTTAAATATTATGAATCCGACCAAGTTAAAAACTAGGTAGTTATATTTTGTTAAATTAATGCGCCGGATAAGAATATTTTTTTAGTCTAGTTAGTACACGCTACCAGTACAAATGCAGCAGCTGTGAAACACTAGTAACTCATTCATTCCCCCACTGCTATAACAACGCACTGCATTCCTTCCAACTACACGGATTCTCCAAAATTTTGGTACATTTACCAACATTTTCACTCCTGAATTTTAAGGTATTCTTAACACCTATCGTAAATCCGTAATTTAAAGACTTGAATTTTATCTATGTTTCGTTTATTAAGATTCCAGGCCTCCATTTTTGTACAAAAGAGCAGAAAACATGTAGCATGTTACGAATCTGATCCTGAGTTCTACGATTAGATCCCTGTTACATAACATCGTTACTAAGACCGTCTTTGCTATTCCTATCCGTGGTGCTATTTCTCATGTTTGATATGATTCTTATAAAGTATCCATGTAATATTCCTTTAATCCCAGTATTCGGTAGAATAAACGTTCCGCCAAAAATCTTAAATGCTACATGATTTTACATTGCTTGGTAACAGTAATTATTGGGTTAAAAAAATGTTACAACATAAATGGTGGCCTCTAATATATCCATATTATGTGGTTTTGTTCAAAATAAAATAAAGTAACGCTTATGTATTTGACTTTGTTTATTTCTAGCCTTTAAACTATTAGGTTAGAAATTGAATAACATCAAAATATCATTTTTATTTTTTCTGATCAAAGTATTGTGACAAATCGTTATAGTAAAGTAAAATTGGAAACTTTAATTTAATTAATTCGCATATATTTATTCAACAAAATTATTTGACAACAAAACCTAACCAATAAAAACGACAACAATGAAAATAATGAGTTCATGAATATAAGTTATTAAACATTTAAAACAACGCAATTTATCAACAATAAAATAAAATAAACAAATAATAATAACCAAGTAAACAAATAAAATAAACCCTTACCAGATTAATCATTAAATACATTTGTCTTATGACAAAATTACAAACTTCACCGTAACGAAGAATCCCGTACAATTTAGGCCAGTAACACACCAGCCATTCAAACCGCGGCGGCGCTACAACTATCAAATGCATCAATCAATCATTCAGCTGTTTATGGACAGCTGATTTTATTTTCCGCCTTTCTGCTTTCTTGCTTCCATCTAGTGTTTTGTTTGTCCTTTGTTTAAGCCCTTGAAGTCAGTAATCGATAGTCTGAACTTGGTTTTCTCGGTTTATTCTACTAATGTTCTTTATATTCTTTCAAAAACTATTTTCACAGCTTAGTAATATTGTTTTATTTGAAAAGTTTGTTTTGTCAACCGTTTGCCATCCATTCTATACAGATTTCTTTGTTTTGCGATCATATTTTTCTTGTAAAGTTCTTATCTCTCGTAACCTGTATTGTTGTTAGTACAGTACTCGTATACTGGTACAGTAAACCTGTAGACTGCTTGTACACAGGACTAATTGTTAAAGCTTGTATTCTTTGTTATTAAGTCTTATTCAATTCCCAGTAGTTTCTATTTTTGTATTTTTTGTATTTGTGCATACTCTTTTGTTATTTATTTACGAAATATCTGAGAAACCTTTTTTATTTTATAGTCATGAATGAGTGCTATTAAACAGTATTAAACCAGTGTGAATACATTGTATGCGTTGTACGTTAAGGAAGAAGGTCTGGCGTACTTTGTATAAACATTGTAAATTGGTTATAGGGATAGGATATTATTAAGTTTAAAATAATTGTTATTTTTAGTAATTTAAAACGACAACAATGCAAATAATGAGTTCATGAATATAAGTTATTAAACATTTAAAACAACGCAATTTATCAACAATAAAATAAAATAAACAAATCATAATAACCAAATAAACAAATAAAATAAACCCACCAAGCTAAGCTGTGAAAGCATCTAGTAAGCATATACAAAATTGTAAATTATAATCTTTAATAATTTTAAGGGAAGTCTGTTTATTAATTATTATACCCAGATCCCGAATGAACGTAAAATTAGACTGTGTTACAATACTATAATAGTAAGTTGACTTGGTTGATTTGTTGAACGTTTTAGCTCTTAGTGCATAAAGAAAAACTCGAAACTACTATATTTTCTTTAAGGAAAAGATAGAAGAGTTGCTACAGAAAACTATTTACGTAAGATACAATATATTATTTTCTGTAAAGAAATTCTTGTATTACTCTTAGAAACTTGAAAAAGGGATGAAACAAAAGAATCTAGTTTGTTAAAATTTTACGATGAAACAAGATTTAAAGAATTTCTGGACCAATCTTTTGCAATACTTTGAAGGTGCATTTACTCCCTAACAGTTAGTAACACCAACCAATCGTTATAGAATGTGGTTATTTTTTATTTTTACACTGATTTATATTAGGTCATCAGCCAAAAGGCTGCTTGGAAACTCTATAGAGGCTTTACTACGTAAAACGAGGAATGAGTCGGTTTACCATACCTTCCTCACTCAGTGAAAAAGTATATTTTATCAACATGCCAGGCCCACTTAAAAGCATCTAGGCCCTGCTTTCCACCCTGCAAATGACAACTTCACTTCATTCACCAGAGGGTCTGGCTGTTAATGAAATTCATTACTCTTAGAGGAGATAACTTGACTAGTGTCTTTTACACCTTTACCTCTTCTGTTCTTAAATGCTTTAGTAAATTAGCTGACCATGTGATAAAAAACAGAACTATTTGTTGTAGCTCTGGAACTAGCAGATCGAGTGCAAATAATGTAACACTCCATCTGTTTGTTATAAGCTTTAACTGATTCGTATATTGATTAAATTTAATGTTTCTACATTCCTAACTTGCTAATTATATAAAATACTAATTTTATTTGTCAAAGTAATTGTTTTAGAACATTACTATGTTTTAAAAATATTAAACAAAACTAGTTTGCTCAAATGACGTAAGTTTTAACATGTGATTTTTAGACAGTTGCGTTACGAGGGAAGTGTTAGCATAAAACTTGTCAACCGCAAGTTCTCTACCAGTTGGCTTAATACATAAATAGTCATTACAGCCTCATTAATATCTAGCAAGAGATATAATGGCGTTATTGATACCTAAACTAATAAGGAATTCAGTTTTTTATTCATTATTGCGGACTCTAAAAAACTCTAACAAACCGGTATCCTTTCATGTGCTATCTGAATTAGTTTGGAAATTATTTTGAATTAGTTTCATTTTATTTTTATTAAATTTTTACGTATATATACTTTTTATCCTCAAAGTTATCGCTTAGATAATCTTAGAAAATTATAAGAACACGTGAAATCTGGGAGTCATTCATATAATTTTTGTACATGTACAATCCATGATACATCCAAAAGCTATTATTTTATGTGATTTCGTATTTGAATACATCTTAAATATTAATGTAAGTGACAATTATATTCGAATAATACAATATTCTTGATTTTGACTGTAGCTGGAATTAGCCGAGTTAGATTCATAAGTATATTTTAGTAGAGTTATTAACATCGCTATATCCAAATAGAATCTATTTAGTAGGCTTGACAAATACTTTAACAAATAAAATTCTAACATCTATAATTTCAAAACTAAAGTAATTAAACTAGGAGCATTATTCATATTATATTACCAAATTTTCACAAAATTGTATTTTGTAAGTAGTAAAGCTCTCAAAGTAGAACAACCAACAGATAGTGCAAACAAAATAATGAAATGATTACAAACAAGTAAAAACAAAATAATCCATACCTTTTATTTATATAATGTTCTCTCTCCAGTTTTTGTTTGAAATGAATGTTACATTGATTAAAAACCAACAAAACCTTTGAATAATCTCTTAAAACAAATAAATGAAGCTCAATAGTTTTGAAAAATCAAAGTAGTTAGATTAATCTAACGATAAAAACTTAATTACAAAAAAACCATGAACAAAAATAGTACTTTACTATGTATTTCTATAAAAAATTAATTATTTATGAAAATGTTCATAAATTCAATGTTATATGAACATTAAAGTGAACGTTGACTGTTTCAAACGTTGTGACTGTTGTCGTAAACGAAGCGATAAAAGAACAAAATCTGACATGTTTCCAGTTTAACTACATGTAAGGAGGAATAAAAATTTTTTTAAATTTTTGAATTAATGGTATAGAGTAATTAAATTTCACGTACTTTAGTTTCTAATAACTTGCTGTGTCAGAATAACTCTCTGAATGGTTACAGAAGTCGAAGGTCAAGGTGAAACCTGCGAAGTCTAATCAAATTACCTTCAACCTGTTTACATCCAGTTTACATAAACAATCCACACATCCCACAGACTGAAATAGTTATTTCGGAATTACTCTTGACAAACCTCACTTCAATGGTAAACATTTGCACACAATACAAATTGCTTGTACAGTGACTGGTAGACTTTCTCCTCTCTTTTTATCAAAGAAATTAGAGCTATAATATCATTTATTGAAACCAGTTTGCCATTATAATACACATCTTGAACACTTTAAATTTTAATGTACTGCATCAGTAAAAACTAGAATAAAAGAGTAAAACGAGAGTAAAATGAGTCTATTCGCAATGGCATACAAGTTCCTTGAGTAGTTGATTCAATAAAACAAACACTATCAACTTTTTAAGAAAAAATTAGCGAGACATTTAAACGAACTAGTCAAGACGATTAGTTCAGTTAGTTTGTTAACAACCCTCCCAGAAGGCTAAAGAGACTTTTGAACACCGGTCAATTGCAACCTTAAGGGAACACTGTACTTTGTACCCTGCTAATATTAAATTTTCTATTTTTAGGTACATTTTTCACAGGATTGGTAAAAGATAAAGAAATGAAACTTTACTCACTTATAGATGTCGGGTTTCTCTAGCTTTTGACATTTTTTTCAATTTAATCTGTTGAACCATAAAGTTAGAAAATAGAATTACGAATAATATAAAATTTTTACAAATTATTTCTACGGTATTTTACATATTAATAATTTTTGCAGAATTTGAGGAAGTCATAAAAATGCCAGAATATGTGCATATGCAAGATAAATAACGTAAAAATTTCATCCTGGTAGGTTTAATGGTTTCCGAGAAAAATGTAGTTACCTAAATGTTAAAAATTTAAATTTGCGGGAACAGGCGAAAAAAAGGCACAAATCATAAACAAATGTAAAACACAAACAAGTGAATTTTCCATCAACAGTTGGTTAGAAAGACGAACCCATGGCTAAGAGTATTAAAAACAGTAATGCAGATATTTTTATAGTACTAAAATTCTCTTTGCTCTAAAACGATCCGTATTAAATTATGAAAAGTATTCGTTCTTGGTGACACGATCATTTTTCTGGGTAAACCTCCTAAAACTTAATTTTTTTTTCCATTAAAATGTAATTTTTTCACGTAATTTAAAGTTTTGTGATTGAACTAGGTCTAAACAATTGAAAAACATAAAAAACCGAAAATCGAAATTTTCAGTTAAAACCGTCATACAGTCTCACGTTAAACACAACCATTAAGAAGTACCTACTCCACCACCTTTTTAGTTTTCGGTTCACAAATCTTAAAAATTAAATTTAATGCTAACTAATTATTATAATATTAAAATTAAATTAGTACTACAAATTTAAAAAAAGTACGTAGAGAAATAATTGTTTTAACTGATTCATAAAACTTGTTTAAATAAATACATTGATTAGCAATCTCGAAAAAAAGTAATGCGCTGGCCGTAACAGATATTTTAATTACGTTATTCAAATTAATTCATAGAATATTTAAATGCTTCAAAGCATTTTAAAATGGCAATTAATTTTGTATTCAAAGTTAATTAATAATTTCTTTATACAACGTAATTAAATGAGTGTTTGGCACAGAAATGTTTTTTTTTGTAGTCTTATATATAATTCAATTTACTTAAGTAAAAAAAAAACGTATTATGAAATTTTCGACACGAATACTATGTATAGTAGGTACTATATTGTATACAAATATATAATAGGGTCTACATATGTACAATAAATTGTTCATTTGAATATTAAATGATTAGAAATACTGTAATATTGAAAAAATACTGTACTAGATTAAAAGATCTGAAGTAAAATTTAAGCAGTGAGGTTTCTGTATTTTGTAGCCGGTTAATAGATATTGCACCAGCTACTGGAAGTTTGAAAGATATTATAATATGGAAAACATTGGTGCCGAATGGATACAGAATTTCATAATAATTTGCTCACTAATTTCAGTTATAAATGAAATAATTTTGAAATTAAATATTTTTGGTGTCACGTTTTAGATACGTTTAAAATTATTACAATTATTTGCTTTCAAACTGATAGTACAGCATCTGATATATTTTTTTATATTTTATTAGTAGGATTTCTATAAAGCCTACTTTTTAGGTTATATATAACCGAATCGAGAAAGATGAAGAAAATACTACGGACACATCAAAATAATGAAACTGTTTACGTTATGAAAAAGTAAAGAAATATGAAGAAAATACTGTAGACACATCAAATAAATGAAACTAAAGAAGATCCTAAACTTTAGGAAAGTAAAATAATACAAGTTTCATGGATGAAAGAAATACATAAGCATAAAGAACGAATGATTAAGGAAAAATAAAGGAGAAAAGAATGGAGAAAATTGTGGAGGTATAGGGATTATTCAAAGAAGAGTTCAATAAGAAAATTCTCAGAAGAAGAAAGAGCAAAGATTGGTTGGATAATGAGGAACTACTGACTAAAATAACTGTCGCTGCCCTTAGATAGCTGAAATAAACTTAAGTTTACTAATAAAACTTAAGTTTAATAATTTTGGTACTAAATTTTGTACAAATAAATTTATTTAATTTATAGACATGACTGCTTCCTTTGCGTAGTGGTTAGAGCGCTAGCCTTGGATAATAAAGAACTACTGACTAAAACACTTGTCGCTGCCCTTAGATAGCTGAAATGAACTTAACTATAAGTTTAATAATTTTGGTATTGAATTTTGTACAATTAAATTTATTTAATTTATATACATGACTGCCTCCTTGGCGTAGTGGTTAAAGCGCTAGCTTACTAAGCAGAGGTCCCGGGTTCGATTCCCGGCTAAGGTCTGGAAATTATTATGTTCTTAAACCCACTGTTCCAGTTCCCCATCGTATTTGATAATGAACAAGCTGTTGATGTGGCTTGAAATAAAAAAAAATTATAGATATCTTTAAAGTAACTTCAAGAAACAAGTTTCTATTATGAAACTAAGTTTTACACAGAATCCTCGTTGTGTCTCTGCTACTTTTTCACTCTTTGTTAGAACATCCGTTTTCATTTTATTTGGTGAAAATATATTTATTTACGATAAGAGTTAGGGTATTATAAGTTATTAATGCGATATTTTACTTCAAATAGTAAGCGGGGAATACCCCTATCAGATCAATGTTACACGTATTATTAAATTTGGGAAACTGTTCTTTCGAAAACTTGGTCAAAGTAGACCTCTATGTAGTAACGAACTTTTGTTCTTTTTTATAAGTTTGGACACTTTTAGGAAACGTCAATCAAATTAGTATTGTCTAAGAAGAAGTAGTCTATAGCGTTTTTACCATCCCTAAAATCTCTCTCTAAACATTTATTAATAATTTAACGTTTACCCTAACTTTCCTCGTATAATCCGTTTCATCCTATTAACGTTTATTATGAAACTTTGAAAGGTATTTGTTTTCTTGTCTCAAAAACAACTACTTATAATCAGGGGGAAATTTCGTAAGGTATTGTATGGATTTACATGGTTAGAAGAAATGATTGAAGCCAAATTAAATTAGTTTAAAACAATCAACATAACAAATTAAGAAAATCAATAAATTATTTAAAAAAATTCCGACGTCACTTTTCAAAAATAATAAGGAAAATATTTATTGTCATATTCTTGGGATTAAACTATGGGGAATACCCAACAAGTCCAATATAAAAATCGTACAAAACTACTCGTCTAAATGTTTATGTACAATCAACAACTCCCTGTGGCACGTAAATAACCAACAACTTATTATTGTGCGACATGAACATTATATTACAGCTCAAGAAGAAATTTCAGAACAACAATGTACACATTCAAAATGGAAAACCAACTTAATAACAATGTCATACATTTTTATAAAACCAATGCTACTCTGCGACGTTTAAAAAAGTTCATCACACCGACCAATTTTAAAAATATGAAGCTTTTATTTAAAAAAATAAAACAATTGATATAAAAAATTGACCGGATTCAGTCCAATGGGAGCTGAGACCAAACTCCACTACAAAACTCTTATCCTTTTAAATATACTTTAGATAGATGGTAACAGAATGAGCCACAGATAATTTGTTTTTAAAAGCAAATCAAAATTTGACAGAAAATGAGCTTGTCAAAACAATTTTTTACATTTAATCACATGTGGTTTCCGACTCTTTTGTAGTTTCGTACTATAAATAAATAAATAACTTTCGGTATGCAGACGATACTGCAATGATAACAAAAAGTAGAAAAAACTTGAAAAAGATGCTGGAGCGACTCAATAGGTATAGTGAGGAAAGCGCCTGAAAATAAATGTCAAAAAGACCAAATACTTGGTGGTTCGTAAAAGACCAAAATTTATACAAAGACAATTGCTGCTCAATAATATGGCAATTGAAAGAAATAGCAAGCACCAATATTTAGGTACATGAATATAATGATCACAAAGCTGAAATAAACAGAAGGATAGAGATGGCTCGTTCTGCATTTGTTAAAATTAAAAATATTTTAATAGATTAATTCTTGAGCCTTGACCTGAGATTGAGGATGGTCCGATGTTATATCTTCTCAACAGTGTTATATGGCGCGATAGCTTGACCATTAAAGAAGACAAATAACAGGAGTATAAAAAATGCGTTTGAGCTTTGGTTATACAGGCGCATGGTAAAAATACTCTGGACAGATAAAATACCCAACGAGACAGTCTTGCGGAGAATGGGAACAGAAAAGAAGCTTGTTTACACCATCCAAAAAAGGAAAATGGAATATCTGGGTCATATGCGTGGAACAAGATATGAAATACTTTGCTTGATAAAAAAAGGCAAGATTCAGGGGAAGAGAGATGTGGGAAGAAGATGAATTTCTTGGTTAAAGAAGAATCTTTGCGACTGTTTTCGTTGTACCTCAGCGTAGCTGTTTAGAGCTGTGGTGTCTAAAGTCCGAATAGCCATCATTATGGCCAACCTCCAGTCGGAGAGAGGACGTTAAGAAGAGTCTCGTACTACGCACGAAATTCTGTTATATATCGACACTTCAACACAGACACAGTGTTATTATACATGTCTTTAAAAATAATACATTTGTTTTCATCCAACATTAATATTAACCACATAAATCCGAAGGTAAGAACATCGAAACAACCACACCAACCACAAAATCTGCAAACAAGCTGGAATAGAAGTATCTCATATAAAACACTGACGAGGGTATGTCACTGGGTGATTTTCTCAATAAAGAAAAAACAGAATCTTATCTACTTATATTCAAAAATTAATACTGGTTGTGTAATAGTTAATAACATTGTTATTGCTTCTGGTTTAACACAAAAACATTTCTAGCCGTTCTGCACTTGTAATGTTAATTGTTCCTCAGATTTCATCAAATTAGAAAACATTAGAAAATAATATTAATTTTTTTTTGTTTTACGTCAGAATATTTTATAATTACAGCTAGTGCCGACAATGAGAAAGGTAATAGATGAAAATGAGAGGTAAAGAAATGCCAGACCTGACCGGTAATCGAACTAAGGACTCCCTGATACTAATCCAATATGGCAGTATAGCACTGAGCACTATGTACGTCCTATAAATTGTAGTATGATGGAATAATACTTAATACCTTAAAAATTGATGACTGTTTCAAATATTATTTACTCGTACTAAAATTTAGATGAAGGTTCGATGGTTCAAATCCTGGTAAAGATAGCGTTACAGTAAAGGTAATGAGACTGATACGAATAATAGACAGTGGTTACCCATGTACTTTGATAGTTGAGTTCAATTAACCATACTTTTAAGAATGGTCAGCCTGAGTCTGTGCATGACTACATCTCATTTACACGTCATACATAATTATCATTCTCATTTTATTGGGTTATGGGGGTTGTTTATTGTTCATAATTGAACAGATTACGAAGTACACATATATTAAGGATAAAAAAGAATCCAACAGGCCCCCTCAACAATATTATTACACAACAAAATATATTAACTATAATCATGTGTACTTCATTGAATATTACAAGAGATTAACCTAAATTTGCAGAGAATCAATCATTTTAAATTTACGTTGTTTAGTAATTTTCAATCATCAAAAGTTAATGATTGTATTAAAATTAAACATATGTGTTTGAATTATATTTTACTGAGTTGCTGCAGGTGTTGAGTTTAATTACTGAATACTAAGATTTATTAATATAGATTTATTTATTTTATATTATCAATATCATGAAACGAATGATGGAATTGTAATTGTTTTACAAAATGATTTGGATTTTGTAAAATTAGTTCGAGAACATTTATTCAGAATATTAGTAAAAACGCAATATTAGTTAGTTTGTTTAAATATCCTCTATTTATTTTTTTGTAGGCTACTTTAATATTTATTCACTACAATGAAGTAAACAAATAGGGTTTTTTGTAAACTTTTCACGTCACCGTACTCAACCCTTATCTCAAAAAAATTAAACTTACATTGATATAGTCATTATATCCTTCCTGAACTATTGCGATTAGTACTTTCGTTATCAACACGAATACTAAAATATAATAAAATTATTACCTAAAACATTTAAATTTAAATTAAGGAGAAAATTACCTCTAAGTTTCTCTTACGAACAACAAAAGTAAATTATATGATAACTAGAACGATCATTTTACAAAAATTGTGTATTTAACAGGTTGACTCTCATGAAACACTTATACGTCTCTCACCAGATATGTAAAATTTACTTTTGAGAGATTGATCCGTTTTTCACGTAATAGTGCTTTTAATAGAATCGTGAGACGGATTGGATGCTCATTTGCATTGAATCATACACTGTGGTGTTAGAAATGAGTAAAAAAAACATTTCCCCAGTCATGGTTTGTGATTTACTTGATCAGATCGAGTCAAAAATGAGTCGGTGAAACTTGTCAGCTTATTATTACTATTACATAATATTGACTATTATTTTAGTTTATTATTGCATTATTAATAATTTTTTAATTAATATTATATAATTAAAAATCATTTTATCTTTTACTTTGTTATGGTTTTCATATTACAATATTTTTTGCATTGTAAAAGTTGACTCTGGTCGGTGTCTCTATGTAGACAACTGATACTCAGGGTTTAACACTCGCCGAACAACTGCTTGATAGAGAGATGCATCATCGATATTTATGTAGTTTTGTCGAAAAATAGCCTAAAGTAAATTATTTATAAAATTCATATAATATTTTACAGAAATACAAGTAAAATTTCAGTGAGACACACATCAGTCGTTCACAGTAAATTTGATTTTATTATTCTTGAGTGAGTGATTAGTCTCTCACCTAATCACCAAAAAAAAAAAAAAAAAAAATTAAGCTTTACAGTACTCTAGACTTGAAAGAAAATTAATTAAAAAAAAGGAACGGAACCATAAAATAGGTATGGTTTTTTTTAACAAAATTGCAAAAATTTTCTTGGGAGTCAACGTGTTAAATTAACAATGATCCGGGAATTAAATTTCGAATCTCATATTATTTTTCTAATAAACTACTTTACAACTTTATTATTTTATTAAATACAAGCCTTACTATAAAAATTTTAAATTTATCAATGGAAAATTTAACTATTTTTTATGAAGATCGACAACTTCAGACAGGGTAATTTTACGTAAGTTTTATTGATTTATTTATTTTAATTCCTGATGTGTGTACGTTGCAATTTGTTCTAATTTAAAACAACAAGCAATCCCATGACCGGATGAGATGAGGCAGGTCGTATATTATAGGCCTATATTACGTGTTAGTGAGGTGTACCACTCCTGAGAGAGTACGGTTATTTGAACTCCAACGATCAAAGTACACTGGCAACACTACTGTCTGTTACTCGAATTCGTATAAATATAACTACGTTTACTAAGATTTGAACTACTGAACCTTCGTCTCCGAAAATCAACTGACTTGCGGCGACGACTTCACCACTAGACTTGACCTCATATATATTTTTTCAAAAAATAATTTTCTATAATTATATACGTTTGAATTTGTATAGTTTTCTGATCTGTCACATGGTTTTTCTTGATTTTCGTTGTTTCACTTGGTTCTTGTAAGATAAAATGCAGGATCAGTCACTGTATTACAAATTTGTTTACCATAACGTAATGCGTACTAAGTAGTAGTGGTAAATCTATAACTTTTTGCAATAAAAATGTATTCCATTTTGAGTGATAGGCCTAATTAAAATCTTTTTGTTGCAATGACAAGCTTGACGGAAGTCTTCTTTAAAAATTCATGTATTAGAATCGGATTCAGATATTCTTGTCATAAGAACTGATCAAAAATATGTTAATAATCGACGTACCATTTATCTAGTAATATAAGTTACTACTAAAAATAAAAGTAATTCACTGACTAGGAAAAATTTTATCATAATCAGCGTCATTTAACGTAATTTACGCAATCTGTTTCCATTTCAGTTGTCCTGGTTTTGATTTCTAGTTAGGTTTATACATTACATACCGTTCAACGTGTATGTTTCTAAAAATATATGAAACAGTCGGACTTACTAAGTACAAATCTGATTAAATGCGTAGCAAATGCTAATTTTGTTTTAGTATTGTACGCAAGAAACCTTGCCACCTAATACAATACAGTCTGGAACTACACGTTGTATGAATGTAATGTAATAAAGGAACGTATAAGAACGAAATCCGCTACTTTAACATAACGAAATAGAATCCAAATTTATTGTGATATCCAAACATAAATAGAGTCTGACAGTTTAAAAGCAGACAGCCGTCAGAATGCAACTGTCTGGTTTAAAAAAATTTGCATTTTACCAACACGTAAAGTCTTTAGTAATAAAAATGTATTCAGGAAGAGTAAAATAAAACATGATCCTTTATGTTGCGTCTTGTACCTTCATTTTTTCTATTTTATTTTTGCACAAATGAAACCAAAATATATAACTAAAAGGAAAAAGAAGAGATTAATAGCATATATGTACTAATTTTTCACGAAAACATATCTCTCTAAGAATTTAAAGTAATGGAGAAATATCGCGGAATTTTGACGGCTTGAAAGGTTTTTATAGATACCAAATTAGGTATAATATACATAGGCCTACACTAGTTCATTACACGTTTTTATAATTACCAAAATTATTTTCCTTTGCGGATACCAGATTTTTAATTGTATCTTATTATTTATAATTTAATTTTTAAGTTCAGTAGGTACTGTGCTTTTAATAATATTTTTGGGTAAAAATTAATCTTTTTAAGACACTTTTCTTTAGTAATAATGACATATTTCAGCTGGAAAGTTTTGTTTTGGTGGACGGTGCTTTTGAATGAATTACCTTCATAAATACTTTTTTAATAATATATACCTTCATAATTACATTTATAAAAATATATTATCTCACTGGGTCATGAGGTTGCTATTGTTTCACAATTGAACGATTTGCAACGAACACATATTAGGGATTAAAGAATAAATAAGTAATCAGATGACATAAACCGGAATTGACGTCACAATTATTGTTTGTAAATCAACTGTTGATGATCTAATGCTGAAGTAGAATTTCTTTGAATTTACCATATTTTGACTTTTAAAATGAAAATTTATCAAGTCTACTGAGAACTTAAGTCTGAAAATTAAGTAAGTTGTTATGCAGATACAATATGTTATTACTGTTGCTATGCATAAGGCTACCCAAAACTTTTTCTTAAAAATGTTATTGACTTTTACATAACACGCTTCATTAGTTGTTAAGTTTAGAAAAATGAAACCAAGGAAAGATTTAGGCTAGTATAACACATTTTATGAAAAAATACATTATCCTAATATTAGCATGTTTGAAATATTAAAACTATCTCTAAAAATAATTATTTATACAGTACTTAGTTTTAATATAAAACATTAAATTAATGTAAAACTATCTAAATCAGTAAGGTTGTTTTCAAGTCAAACTAAAATTTTGAAAATAATTGTATTAAATTTATAATATGCATGTTTTCTCAGGAATTATAAAGCAGCATCTATAATAAATTAAAACCGAACACTAAACTTAATTAAAATAAAACTTAAGATTGAATTACAGAGAGCAAGCAAATAAAGTTACTGAGATACCAAATGCAGTGCGAATGTTACACAAATTTCCAAGACAAATAGTACCACCGGAAAATGTGATCACAAATTTGAGCTGTTATAATGTACAAGTTACAATCCAAATATCTCCAAATCTGATTAGTATTATTTAAAGAACATTAATTTAAAGTATGACGTTTTAAAATTAAATTACGTCATTTCACTCGTTTTAAAATTACTCTTCTAAAATCAAGAACTCTAGAACGATACCAGGAGTTCCACGAAGAGATTATTTTACGCTCTTGATTGCCATAATATCTCGTTATTGCTTAATACCTACGTTATTATCTAACTGATTTTTTTAGAATCTTGCATACAACCTCACTAAGATTCTACAAATTCTCAGTTAAAATATTATCTTATTTGGTTAGCCTAATGAAAAATGTATGTTATTTATATTTATATTCAAGCATGTTAAAAAGTACTTAACATATAAGCCCTTATTTTGCAAACTTTGTTTAATTTCATTCAATAATCATTGAAGCCGTAAAAATGAATTTTTTAAATAATCGCCGAATCTTCAGACCTTCCCGTCTCTGATTTAATTTCTTGTGGGTTATTTAAATGAACAAGTGAAATCCCATTACCTTAACACGGATGAAGATTAATAGAGGAACGTAGGTAATTAAATGTGCATGTTGCTCTAAGGTCAATATAGGAACATCGTTACTCATGTCACAATAACAGAACTCAAGGTAACATTGGTTGTCTCTTTGTAATAAGATGTTTTTTCTTCACCATTTTTAACTTTGGCCATATTTCTCAAAGATATTTGCTCAACTGGGGCAACTTAATCTGGAATTACTGTATTGATAGGGGAATATCACGTAAAAGAATTCAACTCATATATCACTTTTACATTATCCTATGTGGTCTGCCCGAAAAGTTACATTTCATTTTGTGTTCAAATTTTAATAGATGTTTTCATTTAATTTTATTGAAAATTCTACGACCGACTTTTCGCTCATCCAAACAAAATGATACGTAAACTTTCCTTTTGTCATCTATCAAACAACGTTCAAAGACGACTACGGAGGAAATGGAGCAGGGACCTCCTGTTTTAAAAACGGCTAATGTTAATAATGAATGAATTAATTAATTAATTGATGACTTAGTAAGAAGTAACCAATAACGTGTCGGAGACCTGTCAGTGGATGGTGCTCTCCATGCACGTCACTCACCACATTTCATTCATTCTTTCACCCACCATCATATTATTCACTGGTTGTTTATCTTGTAACAGTTGTGAATTTCATAAATAAAGTTAATAAAAAAAAAATCTGGTGTGAAACACTCACACGACTTTCTCTTGCCAGTGCAAATAATTAACAATAAAACTAACATTAGTAATAAAACATTAGAAATAAATAAAAAACTAACCTTATTTCAATCGTGAGAGAAACACGCAAAATGAAAATCAACCTCAGTTTTGCCTAAAAATACGGAAAATCTTTCACTCACGCTCAACTAGGCTCTGTAGAGGAAAATGCTATAAATAAAAGTTGTAGATCTTTTAATTTTCTATAAAATTGATGATATACACTTTTGTCATAAAATGAATACTAAGGCCGAAATCTTAAAAAAATCAATTTTTCACACGTTTTCGTGAAAAAAAACAGAAAATTGCTAATTACCGCTAAACTAAGCGTTATAAAAAAAATGTTTGAAATAAAAGTTGTAGGTTTTTAAATTCTCTACAACTTTTATTATATAAATTTTTGCGCTAAATTGCATATTAAAGCCGTAATCTTAAAAAAACAACACCCTCACCAAGTTTTTACGCGAAAACACCCTCACCAAGAATTTCAGAAAACATGGCGCCTACCCTATCTTGTAGAGAATAAAAAATTGAGTAAATGAGGCGATTTTTAAAAAAATCGTAGGACCAGTTTTTGAAAAAATCGCAAAAAGTGAAAAAATACACGAATAAACTACTACTTCCGGTTGACCGATTTTGATGAAAATGTTCGTGTCGGGTCCGGTAGCGGTATGTAACTTAAGTTTCAAGTTTCAAGTTCGTACGATGTTCCGTTCTTGAGATATTCTGTTCACACACACACACACACACAGAGACACACACACAGACCAATCGCTAAAAACACGTTTTTTGGGTTCAGGGGGTCTGAAAACGTGTAGATCCGGTGAAAACTCGATTTCGAAAAATCGACATGAAAACAATACTTTCAATCCTATATATTTATATAGGCAAGAGAAAGTAAAAATACAATCCCAGTAGTCACTAGAAAAATATTATATCGGGCAGACGCAGCCGTACATTTTCAAGTTAGACAAATAATCTAGGAATTTACCCGGTATATCAGAGGCCCTGTTATGACACATCACCTGATATTTAGCGCACCTTTCTGCTCGCGTCTTACAATCCCTTTGGTTAGGGTTTACTGAATACTAATGGTTGTTGTTGTTTAGGTCATCAGCCGTAAGGTTGGTTTGAACCTGTAGAGGTTTTACTAAGTAAAACGAGGAGTGAGGTGGTTTACCATTGCCTTCCTCACTGAGTAGAAAAGTACACTTATCAGCATGCCGGGCCCTCTGGAAAGCATATATTTTCCACTCTGCAAATGACACTTTCACTTCATTCATCACAGGGTCTGGCTGTATAATGAAATCCATTACTTTCAGACGAGATAACTCTGATTAGTGTCTTTTACACCTCTACCTCTTCTGTTCTTAAATGATTCAGTCATTTAATTGGCTGACCATGTGATAAGAAACAGAACTATTTATTTTAGCCCTTCAACTAACAGATTGAGTGTAAATAATTTGATACTCCACCTGTCTGTTATGGGCAAACTAATGGTTATCATTTTATAAAAAGAAGTAAACTTGTAAGAGTATCTCTTCTGTAGTGTGTTTGTTTGTGTGAACACGCACGCATTTGTATGAGTGCGCTGTAGTTCGGACGTCTTGGAGACACTACACGTAATAAATTTGTAGATGAGTAATTGATGTTACTGAAACAAGTATTTAGCCTTATTAACACACCATGACGTACATTATGTATTTTTTTACCATGTAACCGCACGGACACACTTTAATATTTATATTGTCGCTTATATTGTGTGAACTGTCCGGAACTTCTGTTAGGAATTTTCTAGAAGTCTAGCTTAGCAACGGGTGTGAAAAATTGAATCCAGGACGATTTTTGTTCGAGAACTTGTACTGTGAAAGTGAATAAAGTCGTTTAGAGTTTCGTTGTATTGTTATTTTATAATAACGAATCTTACTGCGTTGACATTAACCTAAACCTTTAAATTAAATAACCAGTTATTCTTTTAAAAAGCTAAAAACTGAATGGTTTACATTTAAAATTATTAAAAAGTTGTTTTGAAAAAAATCGTAAAGGAATAACAAGTGTTAACGGTTTTTAATGTACGTAATGTTCTCCTTAATGTATTTCCGAAATTATTAACAACATTTTGTCTTATATAGTTACTAAACTATATATTATTATTATGATTATTATATACTGAATATATAGTTACTAGACTATAAGCGGATGTGCAAATACTCGTATCTGTTGTTAGTACTTAGGAAGGGAATAATATGAAAATGGTTCCAAGTACTACATATCGTTTATTTTCGTAACGATTACCATATAAAGCTGTATAATTATTTCCTTAATTGTATTTCCAGTTTAATAATTAAAACACAATTGTCCGTAATAAAAATAATACATATAATAACATAAAACTGAGAATACAACTGAAAAATTCTGATTACAAAATTCATTACTAACAAAAAACTAAAGAAAGTCGTTTAATTCTGTAGAAACAAACAGTTTCTAACCGACTAGAAAAGCGATGTATAACCTAAGACAGTTCAATTATGTGATTGTAACAAGGGCTTACCGCAAACCAAACCAAAATACAAAAGGAACGATATCACTACACCACTTGATGTGCATTGAAATTACATCGGAATAGAAAAAAATCTAGGTTGCCGTGGAACTTTCCTCTTAATGGCGTTCTTATTTAAAGAGAAATATAAAAAACTAATAAATGTAATGTGATTTTTAATAAGAAATCGATTTAATCTGTAGTAAAGTTAACAAAATAAGTAACTTAATTTAGAATTTCAGTTGTACAAATACAGGAAAAGAGATGATTAAAAAAATACAGCTAATTAGAAGTTTAAGGAAAAGATTGGATTCTAAAAATAGTATAATTTATTATGAACCACTATGGGGTGCAGTTACGGGGTACACCTAGTACAACCAACCTCGACAGGATAAAAAGATTTCAGTCAAAATATTTGCAATTGATCACTGTACATCCATGGTATGTTAACAACGAAATAATACATAAAAACTGAAACATTTTATCTCTTAAAGATGATATTAAAACCCGTATTACTAAACCTCTGGAAAAATTGGAAAGACACAAAAATTCATATAAAATCAATATTCTTGACAATAGCGACGACTTTTACAGACCAAAACGTTTCAAAATATTGGATTTACCTACTCGATTACTTAACCGACAATCATCACAGTCATCTTAATCATCGTATTCACCACCGTCTCTTTTTCTGTTTTGAACAAGATCAAAATTTAATTAAATACTCAGTTTGTTTTTATATTTTTTTATCTTTTTAATGCACACTACTTAAGTGTTGTATTTGTGTACTTTCAATGTTAAATTGACACACTGTTAAAATTTTTGCTTAAAGTTTTTGTGTTTAATTTTTAACTGATTGCAAAATAGATAAACTGTTAAAACAATATTTAAAATTGTTTGGAAGATATGTATGTCAAGGCTTGTTATGGTGGAAAAGGATGAGGAGGCGGAGAAGAAAAACAAAAGGATAAGAAGTAGACTAAATTTGCTATAAAGTACACATAATGTTTTCAAAATTATTGGCAAATCACGTTACAGTAGTAATAATTTATTGATAATTAAAAATGTTTGAACAGTTAAACAACTTTTATTTGGAGATAATTTTGTACTAAGAAAATTGTATGAATAAACAGTTTCTCGTTTTTTTTTGGGGGGGGGGCGGTTTACGTCCGACAGTTAATCAAATTTCTGCTAATGCAGAAAATGAAGGGTGATAGATAAAAATGTGTGATAAAAAAAATTCAGACCCTACCAAAAATTTAACTTGGGACCCCTGACGCGGAAACCAGATGCTCTGACCACTATACTATTGGCAACAAAGAAAATGAGAACGTAAAGTACTTTTTCAAGAACTTGTAGTTTACTCCATTAGATGAATAACAAACATTTAGAAAACTGAATGAAACCTACATTGCATGTTTATTTAGACTTATTTTCATAAAAAATGTTTTTGAGCGTGGTTTATTAATCGTTAGACATTCATGCAAAAGTCGTAGTATCACATAATTTTTGTCCTCTATTGTAAGTTCTACTTCCATAATGAAAATAATTAAATTAATTTTTGATACGAGAATAGTGAAAATATTTAATAAACTTGTCGTTAAACAGAAGTTTTTAGAACAGGATAGGCCGCTGCTAATTAGAGTGTTAAGTTTCATGTTTATTCATATTTCTACCTAAATAATTTATTTTATAATGTCAGTTTAAAATAATCATACATATTTCTGTAATATACTTTGGATCTCGTATTTTGGTGTGCTGGAAATGGAGGTAAAATAATCTGGTGATTCAAAAGTTAGTGTCTTACTGTTATAAACATTTTAAGAGATTGAAAATTTCTAAATAAAAATTTGGTGTAAAACCCTCACACAGCTTCCTCATTTCAATGTAAATAATGATAAATGTAACCTATGTTTAATCATGAGTAAATAATGTAAAATTAAAAACAAAATTTAATTTTTATGAGTGAATAACTCTAAATTAAAATAAACTTCTATTTGACTTAAAAATACTAAAAATAATTAATTGACGCTAAACTAGAATCTGAAGAAAAATGTAGAAAATTTTAAAAATGTAGTAAATGAGACGATTTTAAAAATATCGTAGGAATAGTTTTTGAGCAAATTGTAAAAAGTGAAAAATTGCATGATTATACTCTGGTTGACCGATTTTTATGAATATGTTCAAGTCAGGTCCCCCCTCATGGTATCTAACCTAAATTCCTTATTTCAGCTCCGTACAATATTCCACTTTTGAGATATTTTGTTCACACACGCAGACCATTTGGTACAAACATGATTTTTGGGTTTAGGGTACCTGAAACCGTGTAGGTATTTTTAGTTAAAATTTGATTTTGAAAGATTGACATAAAATAATACTTCCCGACCTTATATTTCATACAGGGCAAGAAAAAGTTAAAATACAAAACTAAAGAGCACATTTCAAAGGGTTGATTTTTTTAAATTATGACTTATTATTTCAATCTCCAGATTTGAGAGACACGTGACTGAATTAGTCTGTATGGTAATTTGCAATTAAGTAATTTCATAGCAGTAGGTTCTGTTAATCACTTTCTGCCCATTAGTTACAATATTCATGACAATAAATCCCGGGAGACGATGTGCCCTGATTTCTGCACAAGTATTAAATTACTTCATTTAAATGTGTACCTAACATTTTGAAACAGGAATTGTTATCGTATCTGTTTCAGTTGTAAATGTAGTCTAATGAACAAAACACATGCGTGACTGACACACTTTGTCCGTTTAGATTCGTTAAATTAATTTAAAAATCAATTACATTTTTTGTATGGCATTGTGTTAAATAGATTATATTGAATTTGATAAATTGGTTGAAGTTAATTTGAAAACAACTTATATACTTATGTCCGGACATAAGGAGAAGAATGTCGTTAGAGGAGGATATTCTCAGTAACATCGAACGGAAACGACTCTTGTGTTAGAACAGCTCCAATTAACAGATGGGTAGCCTAAGTTACAGAATGGATTCCTGCATGAAGACGTAAGAGAAGAAAACTCAAAAGATCCTTCGGGGATGAGTTAATTGGAGAAGAGCTTGAGGGGATCGTCTATTCCAAAAATGAAAATGTCAGTTTTGGATTTAACTTACTGTTATGCTTAACTGAAAATTAACTCTTTATGACCTGTATAGGGTAATTTTGATTTAAAAAAGTTTGAACATAAATTAATTAATACATTTATTAAAAATAATGGTTGGGGATGAAAAATGTTTCTTTACAGAATAGGTGATTTCAAAAATTGTTGTTGTTTAGGTCAACAGCCGAAAGGCTGTTTTTAACCTCTAGAGGTTTTACTAAGTAAAAACGAGGAGTGAGGTGGTTTACTTATGCCTTCCTCACTGAGTTGCATGCTTATCAGAATTTCAGGCTCTCCGAAAAGCATCCTTTCTCCACTCTGCAAATGAGACCTTCACTTCATTCACTCTTCACACTTCGTTACTCTCAGAGGAGATAACTCTGACTAGTGTCTTTTACACCTCTACCTCTTCTGTTCTTAAACAGTTCAGTCATATTATTGGCTGACTATTTGATAAGAAACAAAGCTAGTTTTTGTAGCCCTGGAACCAACAGATCGAGTGCAATTATTTTAACACTCCACCTGCCGGTAATGGGCATTCGAAAATTATGTAATCAAGAATCTTAATTTTTAAATATGTCAAATTATCAAGACAACGTCTATCTGTGTTGAATAGAGGCCATTTTTATTACATTTGTTTCGACAGTGTAAGAACTTTAATGTAAAAATTTACTAAAGTTTTTAATTTTTTTTAAATCTTTAAAATATTTTAATACTGATGTCTCGACACATCGTAGGCCAAGGAATTTTGTACATTTAAAAACCGTCTGGAAGTTTTCTCTCATAAAACTCTAGTTACGGGATTTTAATATTTAATTTTTAATTTTATTTGTTTCCCTAATATGTGTTCTTTGCAATCTGTTCAATTTAAGAACAATAAGCAACCTCATGATCCAATAAAATGTCGATGTTGTATGATCGCCCGTGAGATCGCCCGGACCGGGCGGTGTAAAGTCGTCCATGGCACATGGTCCGTGCGATGCACGGATGTTATGTCCGGGCGTCCTGTTAGTTCTGTCTTGTACTTCTCTATTCACTCATAAAAAAGCGGTCTTTCCTAACTTATTGAAGATAGCCAGCTTTATTTAAGTTATCAGACACAATTTTTAGACAGCCTGACTTAAGTTATTAGTTTAAGCAATTTTTACTAATCTATAAAAGCATTTGATCTATTAGATCACACTATTTTATTATGGAAATTAAAATACTACGGGTATCAAACACTTTACGGCAATAGCTCTGTAAAATTGATCGAGTCGTTTCTTAAAAACCGATCACAGTGTGAGGAGAGTGATGGACCCAAAACGGGTTCATTTAAATCAAACTGTAAATTGTCTACTAGCGGAATACCACAGGGGTACATTCTGTTCCTCTATTGAGACTTATATTTATTAAATAAATTGATAAATTTATAATAATTTATGATTAAATTAATAAAAATCTCCATATTTTCTATCAAATTTCTTTACTGTAATGTTCGCTGATGGCAAGAGCAGTTAAAACGGCAACTAATAACGTAATAAACAGAATGTGTAAATGGTTCTCTTGTAATAAATTAGAATTAAATATAAACAAAACAAACTACATTCAATTTCCTTTTACTTCACATCCAATAACTCTGGTACCAATTATCGTTTTGAACGAAAATATTTGAAAAAAGGAACGGACCTAGGTAGGTCTTAGCGTTTACATAGATGAGAACCTAACCTGGAAATCACGTAGCCTACTTATTAAACCGTCTTTGCTCAGTGTGTTTTATTTTGCAAAATCTCTGAAAAATCTTGTCGGAAGATGACAGATATTACATATTTTGCGTTATTCCACTCTGTACTCAGGTATGGAGTCACGCAGGGGGCAACTCAACCGAACAAAAATTTTTCGCATACAAAAATACCCAGTTAGAATTATCTCAAACATCTCAAGGCATTTCTTGCCAAATATTGTTTGTTAAATACAATGTTCTCTTCTTACCGTCTCTTTATTTATATAATATTTTAAAATTCGCGAAAAAGGAAATTCGCACAGTGTTATTTACAAAAACTAAGTACAATCATAACAATGAAACTCGCCACAAAGATTACTACAGAATTAAAAAATATAGAAGTTCAAAGTTCTCGAAAGGAATTCACTACCGTTCGGTTTTTCAACAAATTACAATCTAAAATGAGATTCCTTAATTTATAAAACTGTGATCGGGAAGAAAAAGGTATTTTTTAAATAAAACATCTACTTTATTCTGATCAGGAGTTCTTAAATTATCTTTTAAATAATGCTCTCCAAATGTAATCTGTGTAGCACAGACCATGTGCCATCAGCGTAATGATGTGTAGTTTTGAACAGATTCAAGCGGACCATTCTTGGGAGAGTGTGTTAGTTTAATTGAACCCCAACTATCAAAGTACACCGTTAGGCACTGTCTAGTGTTCAATATGTATACAATAACTATGCATAACTATGCTATAGCATCTTATTTCAATTTTTGTTGTGTTGAAGTACTTTTTCTGGTGTTTCTTTTCTTGATTCTTCTCCAGTATTCCTTCAATCTTTTGATTTCTTCTGGCGTTCTTCGTCGGAATACACGATTTTCTGTCGATTGGTCGGTCTCTTCTAATCAAGTCTTGTGTTGTTCAGATGATGGTTATTTCCGGATTTGCTTTTCAGGTCTTCAAGTGAAACTTGGATTTTGTTCATGTCCTGTCCGATTTCTTTGGTACAGTGGGGCTGAGATTTTCTGTTTAGGAAATAGTTGATGATTTGTGTGGAGATTTTGGCGGAGTCACTTCTCAAGAGATGTCCAAAGAAAGTAATTCTCTTTCTTTTTCAAAGAAGGGAAGTATATTATAACTGCAAGGGATTTTATATTGTAATTTTTAGTAAATAGTCTATTACACTTCTGAATTCAGCAAATTTCATCCTATAAAAAAACGTAAAAAACTTTTACGTAAAAAACAATATGTTACTCATTTTGTATAGTGGCTACTCGTTTAAACAAAGAATTGGAGTGAAGAAAATGGTTAAAAGAGAGAAGACAGCAACAACTGTAAAGATCCCAGTTGTACTTATGGCTGTGTAGTTACCTTATCTGGATTTATTTTCTGGTGATCTGCCTATCTTAAAACGATTTATTTATTTTTTAATAAGAACGTTGCTATTTCGAGGTATGACCTGTTTGAGATGGTGACATCTTTGTTGATTTGAGTTTACTCTCAGTGCGATTTAGATTTGAGGCCGACCAACTTAGACATCTCAGTAAAAGTGTTATGAAAGTTTGAAACAAAAACAATTTTGTCTTCAAAATAGAGAATAATAAAGATGCAAATTGACCATATTTAGTACTTTTCCAATAATTTATTATACTTGAGTATTTAAAAAAACATATCTACATCATCAATTTGCAATAGAAGCAGATAAATCCCAATAGAATTTTTAGAAGATGTTGTATCTTCAGTCATTCGTATAGTAGTTAAGAGTTAGTATAAATTTTATACTAACTAAGATTAAACAACTGAAAATTTAAATATATTTAAAAGTTTTGTTCAATTTGTTGTACACTGATGATAACGAATTCATCGAAACATCCCAATAGAAAGTAGGATTAAAAAAGGGTAAAAAAACTAGTGATCCAGCAGCTGTAATAATTTTACAATAGTATTAATATCTGTTTAAGTAAATAAATAGTTCAAATTAGATCTATTTATTTTCAATTGTATGATTCGATTAACTGTTTAATTGACTTTTATAATTTATTTTTAATTTAAAACCTCCAAAGTAATTTATTTTATCACATACCATTTAAATTATACACACGTACATACAGTACGATCTATTAAAATGTCTTTTAATTTGGCTAAAAGATTTTCAATTACGTTTATTCCCACAACATATCACGTTGTTGAACCGACGGATTTAAATCAGAGTTTGTATTGCATTAATTGACTTACCATGTCTGCATTAAAATGTACATCAGAATCAATAATCTCGCTATTTAAATCCTATACATTATCATTTCATTAAGGAAACTCAAAATTAATACAATTCTATTGCGACATTCATCTGGAAATCTGAGAACGATTTTTCATCGAGTCAAAATTAATCGACTAGGGTTGAGAGGAAGGTAGAAATAGACCAATGAAACATGTCCTCATAAATAATTTCGTAGGCTTACCATTTTTATATTATTATTGATAAACATTTATTAATAGATTTATTGATCGTAAACCATAAATACGAGTATAAGAAATTCCATCGAGAGGTCTACGCTTAAAAGAGTTTTTCTGGATTTTTTTTTCAAATTTATCGCAACTATTTATTTAAAAGTAAAGAACAATTTTCTTTAGCTATAAAGCTCGTCCTAGCAATTACGCAAACACCCATTGGCGTTGTCACGTATTTTGTAATTTTACTTACACAAATTTTTCAGTGAGATATTGTAACACCTGAGCCTAGGTTGGTTCGGTATCTGGGTTTTATAAATAATAAACATATTTATAACAACTTATTACACGGTTAACCCGGTCGTGAAAGCTATTTTCATTTTCTCGGACACTTGCTCATTTTCCTAGCTACTAAAGTCACTTGCAAAAGTTATGGTGAATGTCGTTGTTGTGGACCTATCATGGTGCGTTAACAACGTTCCTGAGATGCCACTTTAGTAGCTCTCCTGGATAATAATAAGAATTTATAAAAAATAGTATCTGCTAAAATTGTAATATCTAGTTTATTTTTAAAGGTTAAAATATTAGGAATAGGTAGGTTACTTATATTTTACTTTCTCTTGCCTATATGAATATATAGGAAGGAAAGTATTGTTTTCATGTCGATTTTTCGAAATCGAGTTTTCACCGGATCTATACGTTTTCAGACCCCCTGAATCCAAAAATGTGTGTGTGTGTGTGTGTGTGTGTGTGTGTGTGTGTGTGAACAGAATATCTCAAGAACGGAACATCGTACGAACTTGAAACTTGAAACTTAAGTTACATACCACTACCGGACCCGACATGAACATTTTCATCAAAATCGGTCAACCGGAAGTAGTAGTTTATTCGTATAATTTTTCACTTTTTTGTGATTTTCTCAAAAACTGGTTCTACGATTTTTTTTAAAATCGCCTGGTTTACTACATTCTTTATGCTCTACAAGATAGGGTAGGCGTCATGTTTGCTGAAATTCTGCGTGAGGCTGTTTTTACGTAAAAACATTTTCTTTTTAAGATTGCGGCTTTAATATGAATTTTAGCGCAAAACTTTATATAATAAAAGTTGTAGAGAATTAAAAATGCTACAACTTTTATTTCAAACAATTTTTTGTATAACGCTTAGTTTAGCGGTAATTTGCGATTTTCTGTTTTTTTTCTCACGAAAATGTGTGAAAAATTGATTTTTTTAAGATTTCGGCCTTAGTATGCATTTTACGACAAAAGTATATATAATTTAATTTATAGAAAATTAAAAGATCTACAACTTTTGTTTAGAGCATTTTTCTCTACAGAGGCTAGTTTAGCGTGAAAGCGTGATTTTCCGTATTTTTAAGCCAAACTGAGTTCGATTGTCATTTTGCGTCATTCACTCATGATTAAAATAAGGTTAGTTTTTTGTTTATTTCTAATATTTTATTAATAATGTTAGGTTTATTATTAATTATTTGCATTGGCAAGAGAAAGTTGTGTGAGTGTTTCACACCAGATTTTTTAAAATGTATTCGTTTTTGTAAACCATTGAGTAATTTTTAGAGAATTTTCTTTGAATTTTTTTATATATTTTACAAAAATTTAATTAAAGTTTTAAGAAATTAGTCTTTGTTTTGAGATATAACAAAATTTGGATTAATGTTCTCAAGTTAAATTTATGTTGTTCTGTACATTTACATGTATTATTAATATCAGAATGATAAAAATAAATTTCAGTTTAATTTTAAAATATATAATTTAATTTTGAATAGATAAATAAATGTATATAAAATTTAAATACTCGTACTAGAATTATTTTAAAAAACTTTTTTTTATCTCTAATAACTTTATTTGCAACTAACTTATATACTAAGATACAACGAGTATATTTGAAAAAAGAAGGAAGAATGACAAGAAAAATAAATGAAAAAGATCAGTGACTCCCATTGGTATATATTCTATGAGCTAAATTAGCTCATCGCTAATGAGCTAAAATGTTCATTCTATAAAGTAATAAATCACTTCATAGAAGATCTCAGGCCCATTGACGTTTCAACCTGCGTTGCGTATTTTCTGGTATTGATGCATCCAATAGTTTGGTGATCCATTCATTGCGGTGATCATGCTATTTTCGTGCAAAACGCTGTAGCTGGACTTAACTATCTCACTTCTAAACGGAATTTTAAGGTCATCATGTAGAATTTTGTTGTTGACGTAAAAAGGTGCGCAGGTGATTACACTTGATTGGAAGGCTTGTAATTTTGTAGGTTATTCGGTTTAGCAGTGCCATAAATTTGTTGCTCATAGGTCCGTGGTTTAAAATAAACTTGTTCAGTAATAGTTTAGATTTTAGAGTCAGTAAAGAGCGGCGTTCTAATAGTCGGAATAGTTCTTTGAGTTGGGGGTTCAAAGTCAGTCTTTTGGTTTTTATACGAGTCACCCAGGTGAATCTCTTATCTAGGTGAAGTCCAAGGTATTTAACTTGTCGTTGTGGTATCGGTTTATTTTAAAAGAAAAATGTATTTTAAAGAACTTAAAATAAATTCATACAGTAACTTCTTCTAATGTAAACATTGTTACAAAATTAGTTGTGCTTGAACTTGGTGCAAGGGTTTCTTAGGCCGCTCTCACACCGGTGAAACTCGACTGCGACTCGACATCCGATACGAGTCGTACCCTTACATTTATATATGTTCACCTCCCTACTAGTACGACCTCGATCCAACCTCGATCAAACCAATCGTATGTGACTCAGTTTGTCCAACATCCGTTCCAGTCGCGTATGATCATGGCAGACGAAGCAGCCAACGTAGCCTTTTTTGAGCTGTTTATATTACTTTGTATTATTATTAGTATATTTATTTAGTTATAGTTTACTGATATATTAGTAAAATTTCTAGTACTTTATGCTATGTGCTGTTTGCATTATTCATTCTTGTACTTACCTTAACGTTTTTAGCAATTGCTCCTCAGGAGACAAACTACAGGAGTAGTTTGTGTTTTTTTTTATAATTCTAGGATTAACAAACTCAACTAATAGTTGGAAACTTTCTTTTGACATCCGATAAAAAGACTTCATTTGTATTCATCACAGGAGAGTTCCTGGGCGCACAGATACGCTTCTCTAATACGATTTTTACTTACATACGGTGATATCCAACAGCTGCGTTTTTTTCTGTTTTTCTCTTAATTAGTAATAAGCAACGGCTACGTCTTCTTCAATACTTGACAGTTTGCGAACTGCAGGTGGATTCGAAGGAAAGCTTGAACAGTTGCATCGAGGTCGAGTCTCCTTAATATGCAAACATGCACGATGCGTTTCGTTTTCGGTCGAGTCGAGGTCAAGTCATTTTAATCGCGTCGAGGTTGAGTTTCACTGGCGTGAGAGCGGCCTTACACCACACTACACCATCAAATACCGTAAAGAAAATACAAAATATGTCAATAATTAAATTTAAAAAAATTAAAGAGTAGTTGATTTCTTATTTACTAAAAGGTAGCAACTGCTACAACCTGGTGAAGTAATTAAGGTGATTTTTTCTCAAAATTAATTTTTGAACTAAACTGTACCCATTATTTAATGTGAATCACAGCTTTGCTTGCTTTGAATTAGATTGAATAGTCCGTAGAAGAAATTATTTTCTTTATATACAAAATTACAAAATTGAATGGGTATTATTATACCAAAAATCTTTAATATATCAAATTTTACCCTGTTATGTAGTATAAAGAACAATCAACTAACAATGGAGAAAAGAGCTAAACGAGAACAAGCAAAATCCGATTGGATCCGTGCATGTTAACAAAAAATAAGTACCTAGTGCTTCGGGATTCTTCTCAGCATGAACATAATGTACATTGAATCTAATCTAAAGCTTTCTTTTATACTCACTATAAATATATATATATATATATATATATATATATATATATAAAAATATGGTTTTTAAGAAGCATGTTATATATATATATATATATATATATATATATATATAACATGCTTCTTTAACCCACTCAAGAATTTCTATTGATTTATATACCAAATTAGTTTGGTTTAACTATTGAGTTTCTAGTGATTGTTCAAGTGAGAAAACATTACATTTTAAGTATCTTTGTTATAATTTTAGATTACATTTTTTTTAAATTTTAAATAACTACAGAAATCAACATTTATTCAATTTTGGATTTATTATTTTATCATTATTTTCTTTGATCCAACACTGTGGTTGAGTCAAGTAACATCGGCTCAACGTAAGATGCTTATTTCAGAAGGAGTATTGGACAAAGAACGTAACATATTATGTTCAGCAAAGGATAAGCCTTCCATTGTTTTTTGTTTACTTTTATGTCAAATCTGAGTGACTGAAGATTTCATAGCATAGTTTTTTACGCTACTGTTTAGGGATGAAAACCGTATTAGGTCTCTATACTCTTCATTCTACCTAGATTTTTCTGATAAATTATTTTACGAGAGACACTTTTGCTTTAATAATTTCAAATACTAAAGCTTCATTTGTTTTGCTGTACGCCCTACTTTTACTTGCTCAGTGATATGGAACGGGTTAATTTAATGGTGAGGTATGTAGGATATCCCCAAAAAATTATTTACATCTTGAATTTTAATTGCTGCTTACGTACAGGAAGTACTCAAGAAGTAGATACTACACAAACGTCCTAAATACAAATAGTAGAAATCACCAATATTCTTTGAAAAATTTTCACCAATTTGTGCCTTTGTCTAATGAATGTAATGACGGAAAATACAGTAATTTAATTATTACTGATAAATAATATTTTAGAGAATTTTGAGCTTCAAATTAAACCATAATATTTTTAGAGTTTCGATTTTTTATTTTTAGAGTTAAATAATATTTTAGAAAATTTCGAGCTAATAATTTAAAGATGTGGAGTAATGAAAACCCGAGGGAATTTAAAGAATTATACATAAAATGGAAAAGTACAACTTGGCTCTAATATCAAGATTTGTAACCTGGGAACAAATTGTAGTACAGATGGAACAATTGAAAAGAAAAGCACAATAGAATTCAGAAAGTGAAAAAGATCTTTAGTGGTTTGAATAAAACGGTCATAGGGAAAAGGTAAGTCGGTAAGGATTAAAAAATTAAAACCTTTAAGTGTATCTTCTAACATTGTTTCACCGAAAGAAAACAAATGGTGTGTAGATAATAAACATACCAAAAAACAACGAAGAATATACAGTTCTTGAGAAAAGTAGTGGAGGGAACACGAAGCGACAGAGAAATATGAGCTTCAGAGATAAGTTAGGCAATAGAAGTGTTTGCACTGGGTATTTTGGATACACAATCAAGAAAAATACCTAGAATATATTGAGATACAACAGAAGGAAGTAAAATGCGTGGAAGGCCCATACAAAATTTAAAGAATACTCAAAAGGGTTGAAATAAAGAAGGGACCGTATTTGAAAAAGTTAGTTTTAAAGAGAGAATTCGGTGAGGAAGGGAAAGATATAGAAGAATATTTAAAAGTATTTTACTCTTAATACCAATTTTGACCCATATTTTGCGATTTTTTTTATATTAAGTTTTTTTAGAACTAGAGGAGAATGACATACGGTAGAATTAATTACATCATTAAGTATGCCAAAGTGATGCATTAATTTTTTAATTATTGTAAGTTTTTTGAATGAATAAATTCTCAAAATTGTTAAAACAAGTTGCTTGTAAAATATAATATCTTATGATTCTTAAAATAAATATCTACTAAATTTCTTGGACTAATGAATATGTTAACAATTTGTTAAACGATCAATTCTTTTATTACAAGGGTTACGGAAGAGATTCCGAGCGAGAGCCTAAGTAAGCGTTGTGCATAAGTACCAATATAGCTACCTAAAAGCTATACTTAGCCTACATCAGTTTTATATTCTACAACCGTTTCAGAATTCATTCAATTAAGACTTTTTTCTTCAGGAACATCAATGTAAAATTATACAAAACAACGTTAATATTGTGAAATTGGTAAAATAATAAAAAAACCTACAAAGCAATTATTGTACTAATGAAAATTAAATCTTGTATTGCGTTGTAGAACTAATTTACATAATTGATTATGTCTCATTTTTATGGTTCATTAACCGTAGATTTTTTCATTCAATCATTTTAATAACTTCTTTTTAAGAAATTGTTATGTTCTTTTGTAAACATGTTAATTGTTTTTGAATGATCAATCACAAAAGTAAATTTATGTACAAAATAAAATTATATATATAGAGGTATATATGAAAAAATACCAGCAGTAAACAATTTTAATTAAACTGTAAGTTATTCAATCTTACATTTATTTACATCAATATTTCAATTATTATCTTTCAGACAAAAAAAAAATACTGTTTAGGATTTGCTTTTGATGCTAAAAAATATAAATAACGAAAGCGTACCTTTTTTCACTGAAATATTCAAAGAGATAAAAATATAATTGTATTTGATATTCTGATGAAAATTCATTCACTCACACTTTTCTGATTTTATTGTTTGATTAATCAATACAATATTAAAAAACATTCTTATGCATTTTTTAATTTCGAGAGTAATTTCAGAGAGTTCACACGGGTTTGTTTCCTTTAATCATTAATAAAATAGCGTTGAAAAGTAAACTGTGAAATATTTATTTTAAAATCCTATGAAACATTCACACCACTTTCTCTTACCAATGTGAATAATGAATAAAACAACCTATGTTTAATCACGAGTAAACAATGGTAAATTAAAAACAGTTCTTAATTTTAATTTTGAATGAGTAACGCTAAATTAAAATTAATCTCTGTTCAGCTTAAAAATACGGAAAATCATCAATTATAGCTAAATAAGCTCTGTACAAAGAAATCTCGTGGGAGTTAGAGCTGGTCTCCTATCGGGCGCCTTCCCAGGTGGTGGATAGGGGGAAGCCCACTAGATATGGTGGGTACCGTAGAAGACGGGGTGAACCAAATACCAGCAACGCCGAATGTTGGGCGGCGGGAAATAACCTGACCAGCCATTGGGGGCCAACGGCCAAGGGCGGAGGAGCCACCAGTGGGAGGGAGACAGACCCTCAGTGTAGGAAATGACACTGAAATCTGTAACTGTGAGCGTCTGTACCCAAAATGGGCGGCTTATGGGGAGCGTCTGTACCCAGAATGGGCGGCTTCTCTCTTAACCTGGCAGTAGGTAAAATGCTTGGCGACAGGAAGGGCATCCGGCCGTAAAAAAATTGCTAAAACCCATGGAGCGGCTTTCAGAGGAGGAGACAAGGGCTAGGGCGTACCCTGTAAGCGACGCGCAGCGACACCACCTTAAAGCTGTGAAAAGTGGACAAAGGCTACCCCGGTTTGAGGAGCGGAAGGGGTTAAAGAAGCTAGCTCTAAGGATGGCAACTTTAAATGTTGGGAGCATGACGGGAAAAGGGAGAGAAATTGCAGATTTTATGACGAGGAGGAGAATTGGGGTACTGTGTGTGCAGGAGACGAGGTGGAAAGGAAACAAAGCAAGAGAGTTAGGAGAGGACTGCAAGCTGATATACAGTGGAGCAAACTGTCAAGGAAGGAATGGTGTTGGAATAATCCTGGACAAGGGTGCGAGGTCACTGTTGGTGAGGGTAAATAGGAGGAATGATAGGATATTGAGTGTTGGTCTGGATATTGGAGGAAGCATGGTGAACATTGTGTGTGTGCGTATGCCCCACAAATGGGGTGCGAGGAAGAGGAAAAGGAGGATTTCTGGAGGGAAATGGATAAAGAAATGTTGGAGATACCAGTGGAAGAGGCGTGCTTTATTGGAGGAGATTTAAATGGCCACATTGGCAGTGATGGAACAGCAATGGAAAGAGTGCATGGTGGTTGGGGTGTAGGAGAAAGGAACCATGAAGGGGATACGGCTATAAGCTTCGCTTTAGCATGGGATATGGCGGTGCTCAACACCTTCTTTGAGAAAACCGAAGACCAATACATGACGTACGCAAGTGGGGAAGTAAAAAGCCAAATAGATTTTGTGCTATGCAGAAGAAGGCAGCTTGGCCAGATCACAAATTGTAAAGTGATAAAAGGGGAAGGCGTGACTAGCCAGCACAGACCGGTCATAGTGCATAGCACGCTGAGGTTGGTAAGGAGGGGAAAGGAAAGAAGTGAACAAAAAAAGAGGTGGTGGAAGTTGCAAGAGGTGGAGATGGCGAGTGCTTTCAAAAGGGGTGTTCTGCAGGAGATGACACCAAAGGACTCTGCAAATGACTGGTGGGAAGTAAACAGTAGGGTGATTTTGAGAGTAGGAGAGAATGTGCTGGGCAGAACATCAGGGAAGGGGCCACCAGGTGACAAGGAAGCTTGGTGGTGGAATGATGAAGTGCAACAGAAGGTTAAAGCTAAGAAAGAGGCAAGAAAAATTTTGACAGCACCAGAAGAGAGGCAGACAAGGAAGCATACAAACAGGTAAAAAGAGAGGCAAAGAAAGCAGTGGCTATTGCGAAAGCAGGTGCATCGGAAAGACTGTATGAAGAACTGGAAACCCCAGAAGGAATTAAAAGGCTGTATAGTATTGCTAAGGCAAGGGATAAATCATCAAAGGATTTTACGCATGTACGACAGGTTAAGAGCTCAGATGGAGTGGTGTTAAGAACGGATGAAGAGATAAAGAACAGATGGAAGGATTACTTTTGCCAGTTACTGAATGAAGAACGCTACACAGGGAACAGAGGAGATGGAACCCCAAATCAGGAGGAAATTGAGGAAATTGGAAGGGGGGAAGTCTTAGACGCTTTGAAAAAAATGAAAAATGGTAAAGCAGTGGGACCAGATGGCATACCAGTGGAAGCATGGAAGGCCTTGGGAAAGGAAGGAGTGGAGATGCTGTGGGACTTGATGGGCAGAATATACAGAGAGGAAAGGATGCCAAAAGCATGGAGAGAGAGTGTTGTAATACCAATTTATAAAGAGAAAGGTGATATCCAAGAATGCAAAAATTACAAAGGGATTAAGTTAATGTCACACACACTAAAGTTATGGGAGAGAATAGTAGACAAAAGAGTGAGGGAGAAGACGGTGATGGGTGAGGAACAGTATGGTTTTATGCCGGAAAGAAGCACGACTGATGCACTTTTTGCCTTAAGACAATTGCTGGAGAAATATGGCGAGAAGAAAAGGGACCTGCACCTGGTATTTATAGACCTTGAGAAGGCCTACGATACCGTCCCAAGAGAGGAACTATGGAGATGCATGAGGATGAAGGGGGTGTCTGAGAGGTATGTAAGATTGGTGAAGGACATGTATGATGGAGTGGGCACCAGAGTAAGAACCTGTGTGGGAGTAACAGAAAGTTTTCCAGTGACTGTGGGTCTGCATCAAGGCTCTGCTTTAAGCCCATACCTATTCAACTTGGTTATGGATACACTTAATGAAGGGGTGAGAGAGCAGGCACCCTGGACAATGCTTTTTGCGGATGACATTGTGCTGGTGGGAGAAACCAGGGATATAGTGGAGAGGAAACTGGAAAGTTGGAGACAGGTATTAGAGGAGGTAGGCCTGAGGATCAGCAGGGAAAAGACTGAATACCTATGGTTTGGAGGTGAGGATAAGAGTGGAGGGGTGAGTTTGCTGAATGAAATGGTGAGAAGGGTAAAGTGTTTCAAGTACCTTGGTTCATGCCTAACCGAGAGTGGAGGACTGGAGGAGGAAATTAACCGTAGAATACAAGCTGGATTGAATAACTGGAGGCGAACGACAGGTGTTTTGTGTGACAGAAGGATTGGGACCAAAATGAAGGGAAAGATATATAAGACAGTGATTAGACCGGCATTGTTGTATGGTAGTGAAACTTGGCCTATGAAGAAGAGACAGGGAAACAAGTTGGAGGTTGCGGAAATGAAGATGTTGAGGTGGATGCAGGGAAAGACTAGGAAAGATAGAATACGGAATGAAGTAATAAGGGAGTCTGTGGGAGTGATAGAAGTGTCCAAGAAGGTTCAGGAACGAAGACTGCAGTGGTATGGACATTTGATGCGTAGGGAGGAGGAGTATGTGGGGAAGGTTGTGGATAGATTGGTGGTGGATGGGGCGAGAGGGAGGGGGAGACCCCGGAGAAGATGGAGAGACGCCGTGGCGGACGACCTGAGGGAGAAGGGCCTGAGCGAGGAGGATGTGGTGGATCGGAGAGAGTAGAGGAGAAGAATAAGGAACAGCGACCCCTGAGGAAGGGAAAAGCTGAAGAAGAAGAAGAAGAAGAAGAAGCTCTGTACAAAGAAATGCTTCAAATAAAAGTTGTAAGTTTTTAAATTTTGTATAACCCTTTGTCATAGTGTCACCGCAACCCCTTCTAATTAATCATTTACTGTATTGCCGGCCTTCAATACTTCTCCCTGCTCTTGTCGGCGCGGTAGGCCCTTTGGCGGCGTACAGAAAAACCTTTCGGCTGCGTACCGACAGAGAGCTTTGTTGCCACTGTCGAGTGAATAACCGCTCTCTACCACAGCACCACAGAGCGCTACACTGAGCCGAGGGGATTCAATTCCGATCCAGACAGCAGACAAGACGTCCAACATCGGCAACACGGCTACCGAACTCCAGCGAATACTTATCGACGACCCCGCAAGAGAGAAGATGATGCTTTTGCTCACCGACCTGTCACCGTAAGCCGTCGACCGGACCGTCATCGCCCGCTCACGTGAGCGATGCCCACAGCGGTCCCTCAACCAAGCCTTACGCCCACCGGATCCCACGAAGCAGCCATCGACGCACTACTGCGAGGGAAGAATATGATGTCTCCGCTGGACGACGACACGTCGTGTCGCCCAATTCTTCAACTTCTTCAACTGCCACGACGACTACGACCGACGCTTCCAATCAAGACGACCATCGCTCAAACGGCCCTTTTCTGGGCCACCAAAAATTAAAGGTTTTAACTCGCCACTTAATGTCGCCATCCGGTGGCAATAAAATAGATACATTTGTCATAGAATGCATACTAAGATTTTTACCAATTTCAATGACCAAAATACAGAGAATAACAAATTCTATAACTTTTATTATAATCGCTTTTGTCCTAAAATGCAATTTGAAGCCGCAATCTTACAAAACACCATAATTTACTACGAGAGCACAGTCCCGCAACAAGTTTTAACAGACATGCCGCTATCCTAACTTGCAGAGCACAAAAATGTAGTAAATTAGGCAATTTTAAAGAAAATCTTAACCATTTTGAGAAAGTTGCAAACATGTAAAAAATTTCAATAAAAAACTACTTCCTGATGTCCGATTTTTATAAAAATTTTCGTGTTTGGTTCCTCATACGTAGTACTTAAGTTTCAACTTCATCCAACTCCATTCTAACGTGCGTTCGGAAAGTCGCTGTGCACTGGAATTGTGACTATGGATTTATGAAAATATGTATAAAGAAATGACTAAGCATTTTGGAAAAAAATTTATTCAATACCTTAATTACATTGTTAAACCGTGATTACATTGTTTATAGAAGGTGTTCGAAATGACCTCGATTGGCATCAATACAGCATTGCACTCGTTTCATTTTGTTTGCAAACACCTTTCGCAACTGAAGAACAGTGATTCCTTGAATGTATGCCGTTATTGCGGCTTTAAGTTCGTCAATCGTGTGTGGTATGTTCCGATACACAGTTTGTTTCGCCGCACCCCATAAAAAGAAATCGGGGGGAGTCAGATCAGGAGATCTTGCAGGCCACAAATTCTTTGAAATTATTCGTTCACCAAACACGTTGCGCAGGAAAGCCATTGAGATGTTAGATGTATGTGCTGTTGCCCCGTCTTGTTGGAACCAACCATTATTCATTTCCACTTGTGTTATTTGATGCGTAAAGTTCTCTAAAATATCAGAACAATAACGTAAAAATTTTTTTCCAAAATGCTTAGTCATTTCTTTATACATATTTTCATAAATCCATAGTCACAATTCCAGTGCACAGCGACTTTCCGAACGCACGGTAGAACTATATCGTTCACACACATACATGTGTGGGCGCACGCACGCACGCACTCGAACCCACACAAACCAATCGGTAAAAACCCTTAAAAAAGTGTAAATCCAGTGAAAACTTTTTAAGATTGGGGCCTTAATATGGGTTATAAGGCAAACGCATTTATAATAATTGTAGAAAATAACAAGGACTATAACGTAATATCGAACATTTCTTTCTACAACGCTTGGTTTAGCGTCAGTTTGTGGCATTTTGTACTTTTCTTTTCAAAATCGGTAGAAACGGAATTTTTAAGATTGCGGTCTTAGAATAGATTTTACGTCCAAAGTGTACGTGATAAAACTTATAGGAAACAAAAAATCAACAACTTTTATTTGAAACATATTTTTCTATAGAGCTTAGTTTAGCGTCAATTAGTGATTTACGTAAGCTAAAGTTCTACAGAGGTTTTTTTACATTTTGCGTCATTCAGTCACAATTAAAATGAGTTTCTTTTTCATTTTATATTGTTTATCCATGATTAAACATAGGTAATATGTCTCATTATTTACATTGGCAAGAGGAAGTCATGTGAGAGTTTCACACGTTTTTTTTTTGCATTCTGTTACCATTTTTACTTTTTGTTTTTTGTTATAAAAAACAAATTAGATAAAAAATTGTTGTAAGGTTAAATATTTTAATTAATTTTTAGTATTTAAGGATACAAATAATATAAAAATGATAAAAAATAATGTATAAATATAAAAATAAAAAATATATTAAATAATAATATATTTATTCTAAAAAAATATATTTTTATTGTTGTAACGTACACTAAAAATTCTGTAAGAAAACATTCTAAAACACGGTTGAAAATGCTCTCCGATTTCAGCGGCTTCTGCCAATCTTTCAGCTACACGTGGAAGCGCTGGTTTTTTTATCTGTGTCTACATTTTCTCATTACTCATTAGTGGTTATTTATTATGCCGTAGGGAAAGCACAGCGACTTGTGACGAGAGTTTCATTCAAATAATATTCTTCTATTACTTAAAATAAGTATTAGTAAGTGTTTTAAACGAACCATAGACCTACATATTTATAAATGAGTCACACATCTATCAATAATATAGGTTCTTTTAATTATTATTTATAATTTTGAATTTGTTTTACAATATCGTAGAATTTGGTGATAACTACATAAAACGAACAATATAAAATTTACCACGGAAATTTTATTCAACTAGGAAATGTTTACGTGATGTTATACACTATACTTTTAATGATAATACATTTTGCAGGAATGCTTACTGAGGAACGCACGGCTTCCCGATTTATGTTTACAAAACGCACTGAAACGGGAAAATGAAATAAGCTACTTGCGCATGAAAATTGAAAGTCTGAATTTTTGACTTGCATATATAATGGCTAGTATAAATAGTAATTTTCTCAATGTGTTCGTTAGAATGGGACAAAAACTAGTAAAATGTTTGAATATTTCAGAAGCAGGTAGTTAATAATTAATGATACTAATCGTTAATAAGGATACAACATCGGTATTAGAATTATGAGCAATAATTCTTATTGCTCATAATTCTAATACCGATGTTGTATCATTTTTCTGCCAATGCAACTTCATAAATTCCCGGTATCAACCATCTTAATATACAGTTTAAAAAAATCCTGATTTACTTTAATCCCAATGGGGTTGTTTAACTTGCAATTTTATCTCTCAATTTGAAAAAAAATTAGGACTATAAAATGACGGGACATAATTAATTACAACTTTGGTACGTAAAAACTTACTATTAATTTTTAAGTTAAAGAAACGTTAACAAACTGTTCAGTAACAATTACGGGTATCTATATTTTTTACACTAGCGTCAAATCAAATGATTTTACGTCTCATTAATTATTGAGTAATTATTTCCTTTTTACTAAAAAATATTTAAGTAAGATTCAAAATAAGTTATTTTAATATTGAGTTGTTTGTTTTTGTTTGAAGAAAAATAACTATGTTTAGTGAAACAATGAATAAAAATGTAATAAGAGATAATGAAATCTCATTAATTTTTATATCTAAGGATTTAAAAATAAATTAAAAACCTCAATCACTTTAAATATAATTTTTTTTAGTTAACAAAGAAAGAAATACAAATAGAAATTCTCTTTATATAAATGTTATCTAAATCTAAAATAAAATAAATTACACAATCATTAAACTTACTTAGATAAAATTAAGAATAATTTATAGGAAACTGATCTTAACTGATACAATTAAATATTTTAAAAGTGGTATTATAGAAGTTTGTCAATGCTTAAGAATATTTTCTAATCGTACAAATAAAAAAAGTTAAACTTTAGTTTAACGTAAGTTACATTTTTAATTTATGCAATTATTTTAACCTAGTACTTTTATGTAATTCTTTAATTGATCTTTTCTATAAAACTAAACGTGTTAGATTTTTACAGTCGCTATTTATTTACTTTTTTTATTTATTTAGTAATTATACATTACGATTTAATACTGAACTAAATTAAGCTGTACAAGTACACAATATTTTAAACTAAATATACTTATACGCAAAAATTGTTTTTCACAAAGAGTTCTGTTCGCACATAGGAGTATACTGAAGAAAAAACATTAATCACCAAAATACTTGTTGTTTAGGTCATCAGCCGAAAGCTGATTTGAACTTTTAGAGGTTTTACTAAGTAAAATGAGGAGTTAGGTGGTTTACCATGCCTTCTTCACTGAGTTGATAAGTATGCTTATTAATTTCCTATAAATTTTATTATATGCACTTTAGCCGTAAAATGCATACTGCGGCCGAAATCTTAAAAAATCGATTTTTTTACAGATTTTCATGAAACAAAAAACATAAAATCACTAATCACCGCTAAACTAAGCGTTATACAAAGAAAAGTTAAATAAATGTTAAATAAAAGTTGTGGGTTATTCAATTGTCTACAACTTTTATTAACTGACATTTTTGCGCTAAAATGCATATTAAGGCTGCAATTTTAAAAAAGCAATTTTTTTCTACGAGAGAACAGCCTCCCCAAGATTTCAGCAGACATGGCGCCTACGCTATCTTGTAGAGCATAATAAGTGTAGTAAATAAGCCGATTTAAAAAAAAAACATAGGAGCCGCTTTTGAAAAATTTGCAAAAAAGTGAAAAATGACACGAATAAACTACTACTTCCGGTTGACCGATTTTGACAAAACGTTCGTGTCGGGTCCGGTACTAGTATCTAAGTTACATTTCAAATTTCTTAAGATGTTCCGTTCTTGAGATATTCTGTTCTTACACAGACACACACACACGCACACAGAGCAATTGCTAAAAACATGTTTCTTGGTCTCGGGAGGTCTGAAAACGTGCAGATTCGGTGAAAACTCGATTCAGAAAAATCGACATAAAAACAATACTTTCCTTCCTATCATATTCATACAGGCAAGAGAAAAAAAAACATTACTAAAGAACACTTAAGTTTATAGGTTTTAAAGGTTGTAATTGTAAATTTTTTATTTTTTTATTTTTATATATTTATTTAACGTCGCATCAACTGCAACGGTCATTAGCGACGACGTTGGGGTGGAACTTTATGCAATGTAGGATGAAATGATTTTTTGTAACGTATGAAAATATGCCGTGCCTGAGTGGGATTCGAACCCAGGACCATATGATGCGCGGCGAGCACGTTACCAACTGCACCAATGATTAATTGTAAAATTGTTTGTAATGAATAAATCAGTACACTTGTGTCTTAATTCGTCCCGGTCAGCTAGTTACTTAAAATTCATTTAAACGAATATTATTAATCAGTAATTTACTATAATGTAAAAACGACCGACAGTATAATTAATTATCCTTTAAACCGACACATGTTCACTCTCTTTGTTTATTTAATAGTCCTATCAACAGCTAGGTCATTACCAACCACAACATTATAATCTAACAAAGGATTTTGGAATAGGAAAATAATGTTAATAAATAAAAACACCACCCCCAAATATAATATATAATCTATATATTTAATATATATTTAATATATATTAAAATAATATATTTTTAATATATTATATTATAATATATATTATATATATATATATATATATATATTATAATAATATATTATATTATATTATATTGTTAATATATTTTTTTTTGGTTTGGATCTGTCAAAATTTTCATACTTTAACCAGAAATGAAATCTGGTACATATAATATTTAAGGAGTCATGTTCGCTTTTAATCAAAACAGTCATTAATTCTTTAATTTATATTATGGTGTGAAGAAAACAATCCAATCATATACTACTAATGTATAAACTATATACATTGAAACAAATGTGTGCGATTTGGGTGTAATACGGTAGGACTTTTTCGAAAGTCAAACCATCAGTCTCTTAAATAAACAATTTGAACTGGATATCCTAATGCACAGACAAATTATTCATATGCACCCAGTTATTTCTGTCCATTGAGAATAATATGGAACACTGTTAAAAAACAAAATGAACTTGTACTATATCGAACATTTGTTTTCAAAAGAACTGAATATTTTTAAAGTATAACTGTTTTAAAGTCTGACTGAAACTGTTAATCAAAACTACGTACTATTTTGCCTTCCGTATTATACAAATTTAAAAAAAATCGTATTAATATAAAGCTATATTAATGGAGAATTTTATTATTAATTTTTATTCAATCTGCTAAAACTCTTCGTAAACGTAATTATCAATGAAAAAATGAGAGAATATAAAAATAAAATAAATATTTTTTATAAAGTTATAATACTAGAAATAAAAATAGGGTTTCACTCACTTTTATGGATTATAGGCCTATATTAAACTTTCTCTTATTATAAAAAAATTATAAACTACTGATTCTATTTTAGTAAATCTTTCCATACCTTGCAATTCGATACATTAAATTTTTGTAACTGAAAATATAAAATTGTATTATATTGAAATTATCACTAAATGATAGTTTATAGCAAGTATTTAATTTCTGGGGTCTTTTCTATTATCCCCCCCATATTAATTTGTCACATTTTGTGGGTACTTCTTATGTAGGTAATCTTACAGTATTTACGTAAAGTGAAAGTTGAAAGTTTTTTTATTTTTCAAGTAAAATTATTTATTAAAGTTATTTAATTATTTAATAATAGTTAATATAATTATGTTAAATTGATTTAATGATTAATTTATTTAATGATGTCCTGTAATCAATGAGTTTATGTTTCATTATTACATACAGTAGGTACAAGTATTGAGAAAATTTATCCTACCTATGCCGGCCGCGTTGGCGATGTTGGTAACGTGCTCCCCTCTCATCACGCGGTCTTGGGTTCGAATCCCACTCGGGCATGGCATTTTTTCATACGTTACAAAAAATTCATTTCATCCTTCACCGTCTGCATTAGCAGACATTTGCAAAACAGTCGGACGTTAAAAAAAAAAAATCCTACCTATATTTAACCTTTTATATTTTATCCTACTATATTTATATTTTATCTTACTATATTTATATTTTATCCTACCTATATAGAAAATTTATCCAACCTATATTTAACCTTTTATATTTTACATTTGTTAACTTGAAGAATATTGATGTAATATTTTTTTAAATGTTTTCCCCGTTTTTATCGTTAAAAATACTGCAAGATTACATACGAAATATCCACAAAACGTGACAACTTACGCTTCGGTGGGGGGGGGGGATTAACAGAAAAGACACAGTTACTAGATTTTTCCTTAATATACCCTAAATAATTTTGTAAACGTCAGGACTAACGGATTGATTATTGTTTTCGCTGGTAAATAACAAATATTAGTAACATAATAGTTGGTTTTACTTTTCTATGGTCGTTCTAATATTTTCGAGACATTTTCTATCGTGAGTTTAAACGATAATTTATATGATAAAAGTTAGGCTACATTTTAATGTTTCCGTAGTAATGTGTGTGTCTGTAGGTGAGTTAATGTCTTAGAATAACTGGAATCGGCTGATATAAGCAAAAGTTCGATAGAAAGATCCATCGAAGATAATTGGTGTGAAGATGGTAGACGGACAGTACAGTAGCCTATACAAGGAAGAAAAGAACAGAACAAAAGAAAACAAACAAAATTACTTGAAACGATCAAGAAATTAAGACTGAAATTCTACGGACACAGGTTTAGTACTAAATAGATAGTATTATGTTAGATGTCGGTGTAAATAAACTCTGAATAGACGATGAAATAAACTTTTAAGACAAAAAAGGATATCCATTTTAGTCAGAAATTATATAAAGATTATTCGAATAAACCAAGAAAATTTAATGAATATTACAAATTTCAGATAAATATTTACTGACCTTAAATTCTTCCATGAAGATCAAAAACAAAACACTGGGTAAACGGAAAAAACGAAAAAAGCCTAAAATAAAAAAAATTTTAAAAGTGTGAGCAGTAAAATTAGCTTCCATAAATATCTAAAGTACCTTATGTAGTGGCCCTAAATGGAGGAAAATAGCACTAAAGGAGGAAAAGAAAACAACTTCGGTAGTTAACTTAAATAATATTACTGTATTAAATAACTAAATTCGATGAATGTTAATTTTACAGACAGTGATTTTTTATAATGAATAAGTAGCCATTAAATGCGTTTTAAGTGTCTTTTAATTGATTTAAGAGCATGAGACATAAACTCTCTGTCAATTATTTAGGTGTAAGACGTGAAGCTATAGGCAATAGACGAGCGAGTTGTGTGAACAGAATACTAAGGTGTTCAAGAGTTACATTTTAATGCATTACTGAGAAGAAAAGAATTGTAGAAAGTTCCTTTAGTTTCTAAGAAGTGGGTAATAGAACTAGCTTTCATTTTGTTCTCGTTAATTTAATTAAGGTTTTTAAGACCTTAATTATTTTAAATGTTATTTAGGCCATTTAATTACTATTAAGTTTAAGTACCGATGAACGTTGTTAGTATTATATTAATTAGTACAAAATAAACTTAATCGTCACATGAAATTAATGTAGATTAGATAATAAAATTATATTAAGTATTCATGGTGCAAAATATCACAAGGGTTAAATTTTTCATTTTAGTTAATAAATCAAATGCAACCTAGTGTAACATTTATATCAGTAATAATAAAAATAGTAGTGTAACAAACCTAGTGTAACGATACCGGATGGCCGACAGCACCAATGGATTTAAAATAAGAACAAATAATTATGGTAATCAAATTCACATTCAAGTGTAACATAAAGGAATTGGAGTAATAAACCAAACTAAATAATTTATATCAGTATTAATAAAAATAGTAGTGTAACAAACCTAATGTAACCTAAGTTCTATTTGCAATGTTTCAGTTCATTTGACAATATTTTGTAAAGAAACAAATGATTTTATCAGTAACTCAAAAGACAGGTGGGTTCCAGTTGACAAAAAATATGGCACAGAAAAACAAAAAGAAAATTGAGAAAAACTTTAACGGCATGTTTAAACAAATTTCAATTGGATCATTACATTTTTATAAATTAGATAACTTTAAAGAAAGTGTAGAAACGACCTCATAAAAATGCAACTTTGTTCACCTAATTTCTAATTAATACATAATCACACAAATACAAATACAGTACAGTACAGGAATGCACAATATAATATGTATTCTAAGAATAAGGTCGTTGAACCGATAAAGAATACCCCCAATTCATTATAACAATTTGAAATTTTATTGGTCTCATTTTCTTGGTTAGGTATTTTTGGTTTTACGTTCAACTGTTTTGCAATTACTACTAATGTAGACGGTGAGAATTATGATAGATAAAGATGAGTGATGAAAAATGCTAGATCTGACCGGGAATCGAAGCCGGGACCCCGCGTTAAAGCCAGTTGCTCTAACCACTACGCCAACGGGCCGGTTAGGAATTGGCAGGGATATTTTGGTTTTCTACTTTCAGAATTCCATATAGATCCCGAATCTCCGAATTGGTCCGTGAACAGCTGCAGATTAAATTCCGCATTTAATTTTACACCAAGCGAAATAATACGGGTCAAGTAATCATAGAACCGGAATAACACTTTGCAAGAATGTTAGTAGATCGTAGTTTAATTAGTCGCTACCACGATAGTTTTGTTACATTTTGTGTTGGTCGTATCGTTATGCCACAATAAAACTAATAGGTTTACTGTAAATTTGCATTTATTAGTCTGCTAACTCTGACGCATTTTACATTAATAAATACACAATAAAATTAAACGTTGCATCAGATTTAAACTGTCTATAAACAAAAGGTTAATTAAATAGAGATTAAACAATAAACTACGTTAGTAAACTGATGGTGTTGTAGATTATGTGGGAGAACTCAACGAGTTCAAAGTCAATCGAGTAGCCGCAATGGACACCAACCGACATAACAGTTGCAGCTGTGACAACGAAACACCGTTCTCACCCTTTATCACATCAGCAGCCCATTATCACGAAGGATAGAGTGACCATACTGATACAACCACATCGAGAGCGGTCAACCTCAAGCTACTCGTACAACTGCTTGACCTATCATTTCATATCGTATCGAGTGTCAGCTGAATTCTAACTTTACAGGTTTCTGAAAATATCACTAATAATTGATTTATCGTTATGAATTAAATGATTATAAAACTAAGTTTTATGAATGATATGAAACGAGAAAATTTTCTGAACAAATTTTATTATAATAATACTGCAACTTCCCTATCCTCATGGAACGCTGCCATGTTTTATAATCTAAAAGAGTATTTGAAATCAATTTAATATTGGGTACCAAATTACGGATCCTCAGATACTGTGTTCTCTGTTTTTCTGAATGGTCTTGAGACTTGGACCTCGAACGAGGCGACTGCTCACCAGTTAGAGGCTTTTGAACTGTAGTTGTTTAGGAGAATATTGAGTGTGATAGAAGTTATAATCATATGTTTTGGTTACTATAAAAACATTTTAAATAAATTGTTGAATAAATGATGTTATAATTTAAAGTGTTACTTTGTATTTAATTAATTAAGTAATTGATCCCGTGCCTAGTCAGCTCACACGAGGGTCCGATTCTGAATAGAGTAGGAGCTGGACTTCACCTTGTGTGAGACACTGGGATGGGGGGCCTCAACCCCGACACGGCGCGTCCCAATGGCTGATAGGGAACGTTTCCTGTAGATATGCAGAACAGGTGCGAATAATGCGAGCGTGTCTGCAAAATAAGCACCCGCGGATCAACTGAGGAAAAAGGAAATGGTCAACGGTCTCAATGGCGGAAGAGGAAATGGTTATTCCGAACGGCGGAGAGGGCGAATGAACCTAGAGTGGCATCTTGAAGCAAAATGCCCTGTCGGCTCGGAGACAGTGAGATAGCAGCCCCTTCACTGAGCTTACTCTGCGCAGGGCCCGTAACCCAGCCGGAGGAAAGGTTAATTACTGGGAAACTCACAAACAGCCTCGGAACAGGGACAGGACAAATTGGAATAAATAATCGGAAAAGGAACACGAAAAAAGATTTTGGAATAACGGACAAACTGCTTATATCAACATGGAATGTAAGAGGTCTCTCTAATAAGGAATGTGAATTGAATGACATTCTGAAGGAGCGGGAAGTGGACATAGGAGTGATAACGGAAACCAAAAAAAAGCTAAAAGGAACAAAAGATCTGGAGGATTACTGCATGATTTATAGTGGAATTCCACAGACCCAGAGAGCAAGTGCGGGAGTGGCAGTGCTCGTGAATCAGAAATGGAGAAGAAAAATCACAGAATACTCCTTTGTGAGCCCACGGATCGTCACTGTAAGATTCAAGATAAACAGGGGGCACCTATCTGTGGTTGGAATTTATGCCCCAGAGGAAGGTAGGAAGAACAAGACAGAGGAGTTTTACACCCAACTCCAAGAGATAGTTAGCAAAATAAATAAAACAGATCATCTAATAGTGACAGGAGATTTTAATGCAAGAGTGGGGAATGTACCAATAGGCGATGTAGTGGGCAGTTTTGGGGAGAGAACTTTGAATGGGAATAGACAGGAGTTGCGGCAGTTCGCTACTTTCAATGGATTGCGAATTACAAATAGGTTCTTCCGGAAGAAGGAAATTCATAAGTTTACATGGAGTGCGAGAGGATCGAGGTCATTGATAGATTATATTCTGGTAAATGATAAGCTGAGAAGAGAGGTGCAGGATGTGAGGGTATATAGAAGATGCGATATATACAGCAACCACTACCTGGTGGTGGGTAGGCTGAATATTCTTGCAAAATGGAATAAAATGAGCTGCAAAGGGCGGAAGGAAAGGGAGGAAGAAGGGGTCTTCAAAGTACATCTACTGCAGGATGGGAGCATTCGGAGACTCTATGAGGACAGACTGCAGAAGGAATTAGCAAGGACAGAAACTTCTGAGGATGTAGAGAGGGAATGGAGTAATGTTAAAGCTTGCATCGAGAATGCGGCAAAGGAGGCCTTAGGTACAAAGAGAAGGGTAAAGAGGAAGAGAGGTCTGAAGATATGGAATCAGGAGATAAAAATAGCATTAGATAGGAAACAGGAGGCCTATCTTAACTTTTTACAAATGAGGACTCAGGTAGCTTATAATGAGTACAGGATCCATCGTAATAATGCCAAGAGGTTGGTTCGGAAAGCCCACGAAGAATCATGGGAGAGGTTCGTGAGCGTAATAGAGAATGATATTCACGGCCGGCAGATATGCGCTTATAAGGTGTTAAGACTGATGAATAGGGATGAAAGGGATAACTCTGCACTGTGTGTGATTGAGGACGAAGAGTGGAGAAGACATTACATGACGTTATGGTGCGAAGACAGGGTCATGGGTCATGAAGAGGATGAGTTGGACTTTCCGAGTGGCTTTGTGGACCTAATCTCTATGGAAGAACTGCAGGTGGTGCTCAAGGAAACAGGAAATAGGAAAGCTACAGGATTAGATGGTATGAGTGCGGAGTTGGTGAAATATGGAGGCGTGCTCCTGCATTTGAGACTCCTGCATCTTATGAATGAATGCTGGAAGAGATGTGTTATTCCGGATTCCTGGAATTCGGCAGAGGTCATTTCTATTTTTAAGAAAGGCAATCGGAGGGATTGCAACAACTACCGAGGTATCTCCGTGTTGAATGTGGGATATAAGCTGTTTTCAAAAATAATTACTAATCCACTCAAGACAATAGGTGAAGCATTGCTGAGTGAAGAGCAGTGTGGTTTTAGAGTGGGCCGGACGTGTATGGACAGTGTTTTTTCGGTAAAGAGAATAATTGAGAAGCAACGGGAATTTAACCGTGAAACACAAATGGCATTCATAGATTTTGAAAAAGCGTTTGATAGGGTGGATCGCAGCAAGCTTTGGATGATTCTGGGGGAAATAGGGTGCCCACCGCATCTGATCAGGGTGATCAAGTCTCTATACCAAAACACGAGGATAACCGTTAACACAGGGGTGAAAATTTTAGAGGAATTTGTTGTTAATAGGGGTGTCAGACAAGGGTGTAGCTTATCACCTACATTATTTAATATGTATTTTGACTACATTTTTAAAATTTGGAAACGCAACGTTGACCCGGGTGTACGGTTAGGCAGAGACTGCTACATAAATGCAATGCTTTTTGCTGATGATCTGTGGTTGGTTCAGGAATCGGAGGATGCACTCCAAAAATCTGTATATATCCTGGGTAAATTGTGTGAAGATTTTAATCTCAGAATTTCCGCCACGAAAACCAAGGTAATGGCATTCAAGGGGAAATATCCGGTCCGATCTAAAATTGTCATAAACGATGCGGTAGTGGAGCAGGTGTCCAATTTTAGTTACTTGGGATGTGACGTAGGAGTAGACTTGGATTAGACATCGAGCGGAAGATCAGTAAGTTCCAAAGGATTTGTGGCACAATCAATAGAACATTGCATAACAGGGCCAGACCTGACACAATTATGAAGTTTTACAAGGTAATGGCAACTCCCATAGTAATGTATGGGAGTGAAGCGTGGGTACCCACGAAGAGAAATGTTCAAAGAATCCAAGCAGCGGAGATGAGATTCCTGCGATGAGTTAAGGGATGCTCACGGTTGGATAAAGTGCGGAATGCCGATATAAGAAAGGAGCTCCAAGTCTACTGCCTGAATGAGAAGATTGAGGGGTATCGCGGGCGATGGAGGGGACACCTGGACAGAATGCCGAATAACAGAATACCTCTCCAAGTACAACGTTATGCACCGGTTGGACGGAGAGATGCGGAACGACCTCGCAAGGTATGGATGTAAGCTGGGAGTTTCAAGTTTGTGAGTTCGGAACAGGCGAATGCCTAAACCTTGAAGGAAGAAGAAGAAGTATTTGATCTCACATGGTGGCAGCGGTATGTTGCAATTATTGCACAGGAATCTGGTAATATGAACTTTGATTCATTAGTATTACAGGCATTAATGGATGCTGTAAAAATAGTTTGTTCAGCAGCAGTAACAGTAATGGAATTTGTTATTTTCTGAACTATTTGATTTACATAGCCCTACATTACGGAATAAGTGGCTAAATCGGTTTGAGTTATTTCGGGCAGCAACACAACTGAATAATAAATCAGATGCACAGCAAATTATAGTCCGATCACGAAAGAAAACACCTGACTTCAAACAGCAATATCTTTTGAATCGTTGTATGTAAAAACAATTACAATACCTACATAAAATTAAAGCTTGTTTTATTGCTAGTGAAAGGACATACATAAACATTTTCGGAAATTAATAGAGTATTAAATATAACGAATTATGCATGAAAAGTATCCTGTTTTTAACCACTTTTCCAGTATTCCCAGCTACTATTACATTGTATGAATACTTTGTTCTCGCGTACTTTAAAATGTACAGGGCTACAAAGTAATATGTTAATGTAATCCTGTAATCAACAAAAAAACAAGTTTTAATTTTATGTATTGTAATTGTTTTTATATACAATAGTTCAAAAGATATTGCTATTTAAAGACAGGTGTTTTCTTTCGTGAATCAGACTATAGTACTTTATTGTATTGTATGGGAGGGGAAGCGTAAGAACTGTTACGGTCAATCGGGTTATGTATAGATAAAGCGTGAAATACGGCCCGGTTGTTGATAAACAGCTCAATACATATTTCACTACAAATTAACATATTATGTTAATTTGTGTTAAGAAATTACACAAGATATGTTATAATAAGGAACACAGTACTACAATAGACTTCAAGGAACTGATGGTCAGTGAGAAAATTTGGGTAATTAATTGATAGAAAGAAATATGGTATGATTAAAAGTAAGGGACAAAACTCTAGAAAGTTAGTACATAGTAGTAACAAAATATGGGAAGTTTCGACGGAACAGGTTTCTAGTTCCGGTTCCAAGCAGAGATAAATCATACATGAAAGAAGTTTGTACAAAGGATCCGAGTAAAAGTCCAGATGATAAAAGAACTACGTTTCAAAGAGAAAGTGGTGTTAAAATATTGTAAGAAATTGTGTATTGCATGAAGTGGAGTGTATTTGAACAAGGATAATGGATTGCAATGAATTGTTTTGAATAGGAATTCTCGGAAATCAAAACTAGAAGAAACGTTTGTTTTTATTTTAATTCCTTCTATCATGTTTTGTTAAAGTGGAGAAAGAGTTAGAAGGGTCTCGATTAACTATCAGACTGCAGGTATAAAAACAGTTAGAGCGTTTGCAGTCAGTTAGTTAGTATTTGGACTGTGAACGGAATCAGTGTTGTCGAGGCCTTTCAAAATAGTGTCGTTACAGGACCGGTTCTGAATTACGTTAATATTGCGTGTGCGTATGGATGACAGAAAGTGATTGTGGTAGTAAATCGTAGTTTCAATGGTAATGTGACAGTAGGTATCTTATTATTTTATAGTCGAGTTTAGTTTAAGTTGTTTTTTGTAATTAATATAATTTGAAGTAATCTAATTGTAATTTGTTGCATTCTAAACTTTAAAATTAATTGAAATTATAAAACGTGTTATAAGTTTAAAGGGAGTTTGTATTATACCCAGTTCCTGAACGAACCTGGGCTTAGGTGTTACAATATATACCATATTCTTTTACTTTCACGGGTTTCGTGAAGTAATTGTTTTATCTTAAATATTTCATTAAGAAAACAATCCATTTAGTACAAAACCAAGATTTAAGTGTACTACTTCATGAATAAACGTGCAGTTTCCTTTTTTGTGTAATAATCAAAGGACTTCTTTCTCTGGCTTTGTTCACGTTTCTAGATAAGAGGTGATGTTAGGACAATGTTAAGTCTTTGTTGTACAGTAAAGATGTCTACTGCAGGCGTTTTCAATTTATGAAATACATCTCTCATACGTGTGTATCTGTACTATTATCTTTGCCATTGTATTTATAGTTCTAATTACATTTACATGAATTAATATTTTTATTTTGTCTGCAATTTGAAATTTGTACTTCACCATTCGTTCTGATATCCATTCTATCCGAATTGATATTATGGTACGTACTTCTCAGACGGATCACCGATAGCACTTTTACACTGAGAAATACAGAACAAATATATGAAACGTTATTTTATTGTTAAACAAAGTAATTTGAAGCTAACTTGACCAACGATAACTTTTGTATGAACTGCCAAAAAATTAAACATGGTAAACCTACAAAGAGACTAATTTTATTCATAACAAATTTCTGCATTTTATGTAAATTAAATATTTTATTCATTTACGAAACAAAAAAACAAAAAATTTCTTGTGTTATATTTTTGACATAAGCTCATTCGGTAGTTGCCACATCAGAATGCCCCGCCCCGCGCGCCACACCGACCGACCACTGGTCGCACTCAAGTTTAAATTTTTTCTCCAAATTTTGAAATCTTCAATTTTTAATTGATGCAACGAAAATATTTCTTTTTTTGTAGATCATCGTGAGCATAGTAACGCGGAACATTTGGCATGTCTATTTTAGCTTTCGTGAGCTTACTTGAGTCCTTCGTGGGAATTTTGGGTGATCAGAAGAAAACACGATACCGTATGGCCGACAGCACTAATGGATTTAAAATAAAAACAAATTATGGTAATCAAATTCAAATGCAAGTATAATTTGTACTCCCTTATTTTAATTCTGCTCCTAACGTCTTATTCAGACGTTACGAGAATTTTCTGCGTGTAGACTATATTGGTTCACAAGCTCGCCGACTATCTTAAACCTTTATAAAACCTCGCTTTATAAACCGTGCAGTAAATTCAAAATGTTTATTTTACGCAAAATATAAACCAGGAACGAACCTCTCAAACATCGATATAATAATATTTAAAAGGCAGACATTTTATAAATACATATTTTCTGCAAATATTTTACACTTACCCCCGCGATTTGGGTATTTTTTTAAAATTTTAAGTCAGGGTCCTATACGGGGTGCTACACTAATTAAAACTTTTAAAATTTTGAAATTTTTAAGATACAAAAAATATTTTAACGGTTTGTTGTTTAGCGATAAAAATTTCTTATGATAGTCTAGTAGTTCATGTGAATTAAAACCACTATAAAGACAAGATGTCAATTTTCTGTTCTTTAACTTTTGGTATTCGCTCCGAAGTATAACAGGGAAGTAAAGAAAAAAAAAACATTACCGAGAAAGTTTAGCATGCAATTTATTTATGTGTGTAATTTTATGCCGTGAAGAATCAATGATTACTAATGGCTAATTATCCACACAAAACAATAAAATAATACATACATGATATAAAATTTTCAATGCTGTTATAATAAGTAATCTTGATGTAGGTCTACACAAATTTTAATAAATAATAAAAGTAAAATTGTGGTCCTATTGAATTGTAGATTCCTAGTAGAATGGGCTGTAGTGATGATCCAATTACGGTAATATGCAACACTCGTGTAGACTCCTGGACAATTTTCTCTTGCACAGCCAACACCAAATGATACAAGGCCAGCCAGTTCATTACGGCACACCAAAGGGCCACCGGAATCACCCTGTACCACAAATTTACATACATCTCGTATTATTCAGTTACACGAAAATGGTAAATACTAATACAGGGGCATATTTAAGAGAGGGAGGCTACAAGTGGTATTGTGTAATAAATGGGACATTGAAGATTTTTGGTAGTTTCTCGTTTTAAATTAATTTTAAAGAACAATAGTTTAATAGAAAAATATTAGGAAGGATTTAATAACCTCTGAAAATCTGGGGAGATTGTCAAGGCTGAAGCTGAAGTTGATGTCAGCATTAAAATAACGCAGTTTCAAAAGTTGAACAGGTGTGGGGCACATGAAGAGGATACCTGAAGGTAGATTCTCTTTTGTGATATTTAATAAATACAAGTTTTCATTGGCTTGAAAATTGGTGTTAGTACCATTCATTTGTTCACGAGGTTGTTAAATCGACCATTTATCGCACTGAAAACAACGTTGTAGGTATTATTGTTGAATATTTTTGAATATTTTGTCCTTGGACTGATAACATCTGAATTATATGTTAGTAAGTTTTAGAAAGATACCTTCTAAAACAAAACATATTTCACCTTCATTACAACGTCTTTCAATCTCGTCATTTGTAAGAGATGGTAAAAAAAACATTCAAAAAATGTATTTCGTCTTTGATTAAAAGAACAGCCATTTTATCGTTGCGTTATTTCTAGCAAATTATTAAAAGACTGTAACTAACCTTTAACCAGTTAACACTCGCAACTCTTCATACCTATGGATCAATGCAGAATCGTTAAAATTATTGGTGGATTTTTTTTACGTTCGACCGTTTTGCCTAGTTATGCTAATGCAGACGGCGAAGGGTGATGATGAAAATGACCAAGGCTGATAATAATCTAATCCAATCTTCGCTGACTACTACCACATGAGGCCTGCCGGTGGAATTTGTCGAATCTGCACTTACCAAATTTTCGAAATCCCTAAGTGAAGAGTACAGAGTAGCAGAGGCAATTGTTGAGTTTTTTAACGTCCGAATTTTTCCACATTAATGGTAATGCAGACGATGAAAGTACATAGATGGAAATGAGTGATGGAAAAATACCAGATCTGACCGGAAATCGAACAGGGGACCTCTGACCAGTATATATTGGTGGAACGTGTCCTGTTATATTGAAATGATAACGGATTTCCAAAAGAAAAGCAAATACCTTGCAAAATAATTTCTATGGACAACAGTAATCGTATAGCACCGATTTAAAATCAACTAAGTTGACTAGCATTGACTGAAAATTTCAAGTATTACCCTTACCTATAATTTTCTGCTGTACCTTAACCTAGCTTAATGAAAAGAGGATGAATAATAAAATGTATAACAAGTGTAATTGTACAAGAAGAGAAGTATTATCTTTATTTATTTTACCCCCTCCCCACTCGAATCATTCACTCTCCATCAAGTTTGTACAAGAAAGTGATACACAGCAGAGAGAGAGAGAGAGTGAGCGCGCGAGGGAGGGGGAACCTCTGAGAGGGATGATAAGGGATTTAAAATTGAGGTAAGAGATCACATGATTTGTTTTAAATGTTAAATTGTTGAAAAAGTTGATTTCTAATTCAAATGGGGAGAAGGGAAACAGACAGAGACAGAGTGACAGAGAGACAGAGAAAAGTGCAAAGTGTATATAGAATGCTTTGTCACTTCTCTAAAAAATCTCATCCAAGACAAGTAAATTAAAATGATCTCCCAGTGGCTTTCACTCATCCTACGCATAAAAAAATATTATTAACATAGGACTAACTACAGCAAGTGGTTACTCCTACGTTACAGATAACTATGATGGGTACATTTTTAGTGAGTCAGTTACTTATAGAGGTAAAGTTGTCACCAAAATCAGCTGTTTAACAGCCAATTTTTGGAGACGAAGGTTCCTGGTTCAAATCCTAGTAAAGGTAGTTACTTTTATACGAATTTGAATGCTAGGCAGTGGTTACCGGTGTACTTTGATGGTTGGGGTTCAATTAACCATACTCTCTCAGGAATGGTCGACCTGGGTCTGTACAAGACTACACCTCATTTACACGTCATACATATCATCCTCATCTCATTGGGTCATGGGGTTGCTTATTGTTCTGAATTGAACAGATTGCAACATACACATATTAGGAATTAAAAAAACGTTACTTATCGGGCATAAAGTGATAACGACAGTATTGTTGAAATAATGTTACGAGTTGTTAAACGTTGGCTCCCAAACGGACATAATTATAATAAGTGTCAGCTGTTAAACAGCTTACATTTAATATAACTATGGGAACCTTTTAATATAGGAAACCATGTTTGGGTAATTAATAATTTTCCCACCATAAGTTAATACAGACCAAAATGTTTTTAGATTTTCAAGTTATAAAAGAAATTACCTTTGTATTGTAACGATTTTTGTAACATAATGGCAAAATAAATAAACTTTATTGTCACGTTATTATAAAACACACTATTGATAAGTCAAAACAATGTAATGAAATAAGTAATCGTAAAAACAATCATTTTAAAACAATAATATTGTTTTTATAATTCAATATTATTGACTCCGATAGTTTTTACCAAAATTACTCTTCATATACTGATAGAACACTTCATTCCCGACAGATTGCGCTAATAATCGCTAAATTGAAACAAATTGACTTGGATCGTTATTGTAGTGAGGTCTTCACATGCTTTACATAATTATGAGAATTCAAAAATGTTTGGGATGGATTCTCTTTGTGGAGTAATGGTAGCGTTTTAGTGTGGAAAGAAGATAACCGGTGATTCGAATCCATCTGCGGTAAAAAAAGTTTTGTTATAAAAATATTGAAAATAAATTGTAATAAGAAAAAATATAAATAATATTTGTTTCATAAATAAGAAAAATATATAAATGATTTTTTTTTTTTACTATACTATAAGTAAAAAAAAGTATTTCTTATCAGATTTGAACCTGGTCTCTTTTAACATTGGACCAGTACGCTAACCATCTCTCCACAGAGATCACAAAATACCAGGTGAAACTTAAGGTATTTAACCAGACACCGTTGCACTTACGTATATATTTTTTTGATGATTTTAAGCTAAAATATATCTTTAAGTTTTTAAATACTTTGACTAATAACTAAATATTCGGAAATAATATCTGAAAAGCAGGCCTATGTGCGGATTTGAGTCTTTATATTTGTTACGTCTGTGTATTTTTTTAAAATTCCACATTTTATTCAAAATAAATATTTATTTCACGTATTAAAAAAATTGAGGTAAGAGATAGCATGATTTGTTAAACTGTTTAATTGTTGAAAAAGTGATTAAATTATTGACAAGAATGTGTATAAATATGTTTAAGAATTGAAGAAATGTAACGTTTAATATGCACAAATCCAGACTGAATTTACTTTCTTTCTCTGAAATTGATGTTTTCTTGAAATTTATTTAGCTACAAATTTTAATCCATTTCAGTTCAATATTATATCACATTATTATGTATTTTGTACACTATATATAACTAATTCACAAATACTAAATCATACTAGGTATCATAAATAGTATTTAAGGCTTACTATTTAGTGGTTTAGAAGGGGACATTTAAAAGTAGGCAACGAAAACATACAGGAAGTTGGGAATTCTGCTATTTAGGAAGTAAAATAGCAAAGGATGGTAGAAGCACAAGTGATATCAAAAGTAGAATTGCTCAAGCTAGAAAAGCCTTTGAAATGATAAACAGCTTACTCACTACAAACATTGACTTAAAGATTAGGAAACATTTTTAAAACACTATGTTTGGAGTGTAGTAGTATACGGGAGTGTAGTAGTATACGGGATATGTAGTATACGGGAGTGAAACGTGGGTGATAGGGGGCTGTAGAAAGGAAGAGGATAGAAGCTTTTGAAATGAAGTGTTGTAGGAAAATGTTAAAGATTAGGTGGGTGGACAAATTAAGTAATTTAGAGGTTCCTAGGCGAGTGAATAAAAAAAATAAGTATTTGGAAGCATCTTACCAAAAGAAGGGTTAGGCTAGTGGGGCATATACTAAGACATCCAGGTATTAGTCTATCAATAATGGCGGATAATATTGAGGGAGTGAATTGTAACGGGAGGCAAAGGAATATATAAAGCAAACTACAAAAGATGTAGGATATTACAGGTATGAAGATAATAACGACTTGCGCAAGATAGAACAGCTTGGAGAACTGCATCAAACCAGTCAAAAGACTGATGACAACAAAAAACTATTTATCGTTGTTAAACATTTTGTACAGTGTGTTATTATACTTAGCTGAAAGACTTGGTTCGGGTCTGTATCTTAACTTATTGCATTTTGACACATTTCTGAATGAATACATCTTAAACTGTATTATAGTTACCCGAAATCACTGAAATCATTTCTCTGACTTCAGGAAAACTTAACAACTAAAGTCAAATTTTTGACAATGATTTATCCGTTCAACTATAGAATTTTTTAATAAAAAGCTACATAAAAGTAATATTTGAATGGCATACAATACCTGACAAGAGTCTGTTTTTAGTCCTGAGGCACATAACACATTTTTTTCTCTGATGTAAATGCTTGCATCTGGGATTTTCATACAAATTGAGTTATTGTCAATACATTCAGCTATATTCACAATATTAACTTCGGTTACTTTAAGATATTTTGAAAGTTTACCGGATTTCTATAACCATACAAACCTTATTTATTAAAATTTTTTATAAGAAGACAGTTTAGAAAATACAGTCTGTCTTTATTAATTTTCATTAAGTTTACAGAAGAACTCTGGAAAGATTTTTCTACGGTAAATGGGAGGATTGGTATAATGATGGCTACCATCTTTATCATAAAATAATGTAAGAATTCATTCAAGAGATTTCTTTTAGCCTCTTGCACTCCAACTCCAGCACGTAATCAGCAAGAGGTGCTCCTGTTTGGAGCAACCAAGAGAAAGGTTTGGTAACCAACCCCAGCGGAACACTGGGATGGTAAATAGATTTGCCCTGAAGGGCTGTGGAATGTTTTTCAGTATTTTTTCTGTCGCAGTGATTAGCAGTGATCCAAATACCTGATGGTTCTAAACCCCACCCCAATCAACTTCTCAGGAAATTGCAATATAATACGCTCTGCTGTACAGAAAGTAGAAGAAATCCTCAAATCCAGTCGGCGTAGGCCGCTGTAATGAGGCCGCCCCTCCTTAGATAGTTTCATTGCAGGGCTGATAATCCATATAAATTAAAATTTTTAAAACAATCCATAAAAATATAAAGAAAGTAGGATGAAAAAATCTAAATAAGAATAAGAAATGAAAAATAGTTTGTTTTTAGGAATATATAACATGGTCTTAACAACGGGAAACAAGGTAGATAAATAGTAGTGGAAATTGAAAGATACAAGATTACCATCCTGGGTATCAGTGAAACCAATAAGACAGGAAAGTGTGGAAGACCCGAATAGAATTAGAAGAATAATCCAGAGGATTTGGAAAGTAAAATGAGGTAAGAATTGGGGAGAGTTGAAGATGTTCGCGATGGACAGGAGGGAATTTAAGTTATAGAGATGGCCCGTTGCTCCAAGGCACGGGCCAATTTCTTATACTGATGAAATGGATTCAGCAAAGGTATTTCATCAGATACCATTTATCAGATGATTTCATTGTGAGGAGAAGTGGCAGGAACATGTAGCGGATGCTTGATGCATTCCAACTTTTTCATGAAATATCAGACAACTAAGTTAAAACTGGAGCAGGCTAGGAAGTCTACTCCGTATTGTTTATATGAGTGATTGTTTAGATCAGAATTTTCTTCATCCTCATTTAAAATGATCATGCAAGTTTTATTTTTTCTTAAAACGACACTATCAGTTTTTAACCTTAATTAATTGATTATCAACTCTACTTTTTAAACTTTAAAAAATTATTTAAATGAATTAAAACTTTTAAACCGAAATTGTAATCGAGTAATAAAAACTTACCGTAATACCCCATCCACTAAGAGTACAAAGTTCGTTATCAGGAGCTTTATTTATTGCAAGTTTAATCTTTGAAACGTACCCCTTTAAATTAAGTTTTCTTTTGAGCTGTAACAGTGTAAAAGTAAAATTATTTTAACCAACTATTTTATGTGTAGTGAATTATTAAAAAAACATTATTTGTATTACCAGAATTTTTTGATCTACTCTGTGATGCAGATATAACGAATACTCGGAAAGAAACGTTATCAATCCATTTATAAAGTAAATTTAATTCAGGGAAAAGCAGTTAAGTCTCAATTATCCGAAACGCTACAGCACAACATAACATTTTGTTATAATAAACACTTCAAAAAACTAATAAACAACCGTAAATGAACTTTAACACTAAAATTGTTGAAAATTACAACTATTACCTGAACAGAAAAAAATTTATATACCTACGCAAACAAATAACAGGCCTAATACGAATTTTTCCATATGCACAAATAAATTTAATTACCATATTTTCCAGACCATGTAAACCAGACGCTGTTTTCTACTGCGCATCTATCTCATGATACCTACCGTGTGTTTTAGTTACTGTGCGCGGCAAGAATTCCGACTACAATGAAGCGGTACAGAAATGCTTCAAGGCAAGATCTACTCCACGGTAATCAGAAAGCTCACAGAACAGTGAGACAAGCGATTAAATGTTACTGGAGACTATGCTGAAAAGTAATTATAAGTTTTAATGTCTGAATAAATCGTCTTTTTCTTTACATCAATTTGTCTCGTTAGTTATTGATCGTCCCTCGTAAAAAAAGTAGGGCCTATTGTTAGTTACAGATAAGTTTTATCTGTATTTGTATTTACAGTTTACGAAAATGTGAGCTGTAGGTAGAAGTAATACTAAATTCTCTGGTTTATTGTTAGTGTCTGCTTTTAGGGGCGAATTAAATGTTTAATTATTATAAATTAATTAGTTCGCAGCAGTCAGCGAAAATAAAATTGAAAAAAAAAACATGTAAAACTCAAATAAATTATTTAAGTAGAAAACAACAAACAAGGCACACGTAATACTATTGAAACCGGAATACCATTACCAATGGTCTGAACGCTATCTTTTAAAAAAGTCTCCAGCGCATAAATCAACCCTATCTTATGGCATTACAAGAATCACATAGAAAATATAGCTTTTCTGCTTTTTGTTTTCAACACTGTTTGCATTGAACCCACTTTTAGTTTCTTAAAGACGTACTTTTTTTTACTTTTCTACACAGTCTCCGTTTATTTGTAAGCACCGATTGTAACGATTTACCGTAATTTGAGCTTGTCTACAACAACAGTCGTGAGTTCATCACCGCGTTCAAACCGTTGTCCAGCAAGCTACTGTTTCATGTGAAAAAAAGAAAATATTCGCTAGGTGCAAGGTCAAGAAAGTGCGAGGTGTAAAGTGGGTGAAGGCGATTTCTTCAAATTAATCGGTTTTGGTGAAATTTAATGACGCCATTATACTGAATGTTGTTCTGTTTGAATTCTTCTGTATTCGTGCACAATCTCTAAGTCTTGTTGCCTGTAACTTTGTGTAAAACAAATGGAAGGAACTGCTATTGTCAACTTGTTTAGTTCTTAGCTAGTTTATTTCAGAGGGGTTAAAGAAGCCTGTGCAGCGATAATAAAAGTGCCTCGAAGAGAACGGCGACTAAGTTGAAAGCCCGTCAATAAACAAAATTTTTTAAACAATATAGTTTTTAAGAACAAACAGCCCTTACTTTACTAACATGCCTTGTACAATAGCTATCATCACCATATGCTCAGGAGGCAATATTTTCTATACTATTCATTGAGTGTTGAGAGTAAGCAGTTCACGTGAAAAACTGTTTCAGTCAGACTGTGGTACTGTCCACGTTATCGACTGATTGCCACATACAAAATTCGTTCGGAGTTTCACTGATTGAATAAATTTTAGACTATTACATTCATGGAACCTCGCTTTTACACCTCCTCACCACTCTCCACCCTTCAACCCCCCCCCCCACTATTCCTCCACCCTTTATACCTCACTTTGACTACCATGAAATAAATGAGGCCTTAAACCAGTGTCATATGTGAGTGACGCAGTTCCTGAGCAGGAAACCAACCCTCACATTTTTATATACGACGTTTGTTGTTATAATGGACATAACAAAGGGCGTTAGCTCTACAATATCAGTTCCAAATAAGTGGTTTCAAAATGGATGCAACTCGTTTTAAGCTGACATGAATGCAGAATAAAATTGTTAAACTAATCCTGCTGGAATCAACATTCCCAGTCGTGTAAATCTAACACTAGTTGTAGCGGAAATATAAATTTAAGTAAAGTATGAGGTGTGGCTATTAAATAACGAGACTGATGTTGTAAAAAATTATATTTTTATTTTATACATAACCACTTATTGTCACCTTATATACTCCTTCTCTATCCCTACAACGCTCCATGCGAGCTTTCCATTGTTGGAAACAGTGCTGGAAGTCATCTTCTCTCAGCTCCTTCAGAACACGTGCCGGTTTTTCTTTTACAGCTTCCACAGACTCAAATCTTGTCCCTTTTAATGCAGATTTCACCTTAGGGAACAGGTAGAAGTCACATGATGCAAGATCCGATGAATAAGATGGATGTTCTAACACTGAGATGCTGTACTTGGCTAGGAACCTCTTGACAGATAACGCGGAATGAGCTGGCGCATCGTCTTGGTAGAGTACCCACGATTTGTCCTTCCACATTTCGGGCGGTTTTTCCTTACTCTTTGACGTAGTTTAAAAATACCGCAGGTAGTAATACTGATTAATTGATTGACCTTCAGGAACCCAGTGAAGGTACACAATCCCATGGATATCAAAAAAACAATCATCATTGGTTTAAATTTAGACTTGTTCATTCGAGCTTTTTTGGCTCTCGGTGAAGTTCGGCTCTTCCAGTGCATGGATTGGGGCTTCGTTTACGGATCATAAGTAAAAATCGAAGTTTATCACAAGTTATTATTTTCTATCTGTTCCCTAAGGTAAAATCTGCATTAAAAGGGACAAGATTTGAGTCTGTGAAAGCCGTAAAAGAGAAAGCGGCACGTGTCCTGAAGGAGCTGACAGAAGATGACTTCCAGCACTGTTTCCAACAATGGAAAATTCGCATGGAGCGTTGTAAGGATAGAGAAGGAGTGTATATTGAAAGTGGCAATAAGTAATTATGTATAAAATAAAAATAATGTTTTTACGCCAGTCTCGTTATATAATAGCCGCACCTCGTATACTGGAGTAAAAGATTTATTTAAAAGTATGGTTTTTGTTTTCGTTGCAACTTAGAAATAACTTTTTACTTATAGAATAAGTTAGAATAAAAAATAAATAAATTATTTTATAAATTATTTTTGTTAATGTTATTTTTGTTTGTACCCACTCAGTCTTGCTTTTGTATAATTAATTTTCATATGCAAACTCGTAAGAAAGAAAATGAAAGAACTTCAAATAATTTATAGTAAAATTTATTGGCTGCTTAGTCGGATCTCCGAATTGTCGATCTTTAATAAATTCCTTCTTTACAAGCAAGTGCTAAAGACAGTAAAATGGTGTATAGTTCAGTGGTTGCACAAACGCATACAACCAAAATGACATTAAAATTGTTTCCAAAATAAGGTAGTCAGTAACATTGTGGAAGCTTCATTGTACGTTTACAACAGTAATAACCACCGTGATTTACAAGTGCCTTCAGTAGCTGAAGAAGTGTGTACGCGTGACAAGAAGCAGGAATATCGCCTTCGTTACCATGCCAATCCTGAACCACCTTAATTAATTGACACTAGTGCTATAGATAGGAAACTGAAATGGACAAAGCCTGTTGCTTTAGTGTATTAAAAGAAAACTTAATTAAAAAAGCAAAACAAAAGGGCTAAGTTATAAGTTATAAATAAAATTTAATTTGTAGCTAACATTACGTCATACAATTTATTAAAATACTATTTAAGATAAATAAAGGAATAGGTCATTTCAGAAATCATGTAACTAAAATATTAACTTAAGACTTCTGTTGGTCCTAAAGTAAACAAGAGTAAAATGCTGAAGTATCTTGTTTCTGTATGAAATGCTTTGTTAAATAATCACAAGAAAATTATTTTATGCAATAATATTTATTAATTATTGCACTAAGTGACTTGAGGAATCATTTTACTACATAAAAATTGAAATTCTTGACTTTTCAATAAAATTGGTTTTCTGAAATATTTACGTTTTTTTTTTGGTCATCATCATCATCAATTTATACTCTTACATTTTTTTTAACAGTTAAGAATTATTTACAAACAGTTTAACATAAACTTTCAGTAAATTTTTTAACAATTTTTGAATATATCTTGAAGAAGACATCACTCAGCAGAGTTGCTTCCGTGTGATCGTTTGGTCATAAATAATGAAGGGTTTTCTCTTGGGTCCTGGCAACGTGCATTTCATTATACGAAAAAAGACGTAGTTGTCCTTTTAAAGGTAATGAACGAGGTGAATGAAGGTGCGAGAACGAGAGAATGAAGACGTGATACTGATGGTCTGTTTAAATGATAAAATTAAGTTTATTAAGAAATAAGAGTTGACCATTCGTAATATAATTTTGTGTTTTTAATCTTTAAAGGACGGTTAAACATTTTTGATCAGGTGCACCGGAATGGAAGATATAATATTCTCGGCTTTTTGAGTCTTTGATTTTCAATATTGTTGTCGAGAAGATTTATAGCCAAATGATAAGAAAGAATGTCATAACTTGTTTAAATACTTTTTAACTGCTACTGCTAATTTCTTCTCTCACCGTAGGTATGCCCAGGTCATGGAGGAGAACTTCATTAGGCACATACCAAGGTGCACAGCATATTAGTCGAAGAAACTTCGATTGGAATCTCTGTAATATTTATACATTAGACTTACTTGCTGTGCCCCAGAGTTCAATTCCATAACTCCGAACTGGTTTTATCTTCACCTTGTACAGTGTAACTTTATTTTCCAAAAACAACTGTGACCGCCTCCCAACAAGCCAGTACAGTTGTCGTAATTTAAGTACATAATATATACTCATACATAGCCTACAGATATTTGCGCAGAAACTTGGTATATTCTAAAGTGTAGGACTTCAGCTTCAAAATATTACAATTTTATTGTCAACGGAAAAGGCTTAATAAGCCTTTAGGATAGCTTCAAGAAAGCTTTAGAATAAGCTTTGTTACACAAAAATAAGCTCTCAGCATTATATTAGTGAAAAAAGCCAAACTTCTGTGATTTCTATAGGAAATATTGTGTTTTATATTCAATCAATCCGCTAATGTGCTAAAGTAAAAAAAGCAAAATTTTGACTTTCGGCTTTCTAAAATGACTGAATCAAATAAGATAAATATGAATTTTAAAGTCGTTTTATTGACCTATATACATAGGTACTCGTAAGTTACCAAAACACAGTTTAAATGGGAATAAGAATGAGTTAGATTTAAGCCGTCATTATGTTGCTAAAACTCTGTGTAAGCGGAATGGTAAAATGTGTGCTAGTGCCAGGGGGAGAGCACATCTGCGTTGTGGAGGGGGGGGTGAGATAATATCGATAAATAAAAATTGTTCATTAATTTTAAATAATAAAAAAAATATGCGAACTGAATTATTTTTATGTTTAAAGGCTTACTGTTGACGTTATTAGTTGCTGTAATTAGGGTAGGAATACCTATTCTGAAAACATAATTTAATTCGATTATTTCCTTTTCCTAATATAAGGAATGGCTCCAGTTTATTTTGGCATATAGAGTAGTCAGTGCTACGTAAAGAAAATTTCTAACTTATGTCAAATTTATTGTAAATAAGTAAACAAATTATTATTTCACGAGTTTAGTACACTTAATCAGATTCATTACTGATTAATTACCTTCAAGATGGCTATATCATTCTCTAAAGTGTCTTTCTTCCACTCTGGATGAAATATTACATCTTCTACAGTAATCTTCTCGCTATAAAAATCAAATAAACGATTGCTGCCCGCCGCAATTCTAACTGGAAATATAGAGCTGTAAAAAAATATTAAATTTATCGTATTCTGCCTGAATTTTAATTTTTTTCTAGTTTTATGTAGCCAATTGCTACATCAACACAATTTATAAGAACGAAAGACAGTAGAACCTTCTCGATTGCGGTTATGGTTTTACACAAATCACTGCAGTTGAAATCTTAATTCACGTTGTACATAAAAGTACCACTAAACACTGTTACAATTTTTGTCCGACAAAAGCAAAATTATACATCACTGTACTGTTTAGTCTTTGAATAGATATATCTACAGAACAACCTGAGTGAACTATCTTTAGAATTTTACCTACTTCATACTTTACATCCCCAACAATCAAAACTTTTTAATGTGTCGAGCACAGTAAAGTACCGATATTTGAAGTCGGCGGGTATTGAAAAATTCGGATATCTAAATTAATAGTTACCTCTTCTTCGGTATAAATGACGTTGCATGTATAGTTGCGGTTTGAAACCGCACACCAAGATTTTTGTACGAGTTCAAACATTATCGCACGCTTCAGCAATCATAAATGCACATGATTTTTAATTAATTTGTTTGTTTTGGGGGATACCGAAGGTGGACTAATCTCCATCTTCGGTATTCCTCAAAAAGAGCCTGCATAAGAGTAATTTTCTGTATTTTCGTTTTAATGTTTTAATAACGCCCAGACCTAAACTAATTATAACGAGAAAACTTATATCAACGTTATTTGTTTAAAGCCTGCCATTGGCGTTGTGATTAGTGCAACTGGCTTCTACACCGGGGTCCCAGGTTCGATTCCCGGTCAGGTCTAGCATTTTTTTGTCACTCATTTTCCTATATCATCATTCTCCACCAACTGTATTAGCAGAAATTGCAAAACAGTCAGACATAAATAAAAACAAAACCATTAAACATTAAAAATGTAATTTTTATAGGTAAGCCTACTGTAGTTTACTACGGTACTGTACAATCACACCCATAATGATATTATTTCTTGCTAATCATTATTGCTTGTTTAAATGCTTTATTAAAACAAAAGATTTTCAGAAATTCCGTAGTATTCTTTATAAGAAGTATTTTTCATAAGTTTTCTTACTGCTAATAGAGTTTCTATTGTTTAGTTTCATTATTACTGATTACCATAAAAATGTGAATTTTACTTTAATTTTTTTAAGTTGCATCAACAGCTCGCTTATTAGCGACGACGGTGGGTTGTGTAACAGTGAGTTTGAACCTATACAAATTTCTAGACTCTAGCCGGGAATCGAACCCAGGAACTCCGTGTTGTAGGCTGGCGCGCTACCACTACCACTTTTACTTTTGTTGGTCCTTAAGCACTGCGTTTTTACATTATGCCTAAAATGTTTCGTTGGCTGCAGTTTTGAGTTTCGTGGAATCACAAGCAACAAATTAACCGCGATCGGGAAGGTTTTAATGTACACCGAAAATTGTCTCACAAATATCCTGACAATTTTTTTTTTATTATTGAGTGATGATAAGCCTTGGGCTTGTGCGTAGGTAGTGATATGCGGTGATTTACAGATGAAAAAATGCCAGACCTGACCGGGAAAAACCCGGGACCCCGGCATAGTAGCCAGTTACGCTGACCACTACACCACGGGCCGGCTGTGGTGTAGTGATTAATTCTGAGAACATTATTCGTTATTATTGGAATATTCTGCCAACATGGTTTCAGAAATCTCTTTCATTCAAAAGAACCCGTTTGCGTGAACGTGAAGACTTTAACGAAGAGAAATAATAACAATAATAATAGTGTTCCAATTATTTTGTGTTCTTACTTGTTTATATGTATTTGAAAATGATTTACCACATTTTAAGGTAACCGATACACGAAAAACTAAAAGAAAAATTAATTTTTATTTCATAGCACTAGTCTACATATATAATAAAGAGTGAAATTTTCTCTTTAAAACAGTGGTGTTTAGATACTTTTCCAACCTCTATGAATCAGTTCTTCGTTTTTCCTTTAAGTTCTTGGTATGTATTGTATACTTGCATTTGTTAAATAGGAGGCAGTAATAAGGTTATTACTAACATACGTCTCCGTACCGGTCATGTAAGCAATGTGCCACTGTTAAGATGTGAGTTTCAGAAATTATTGAACCTCCACAAAAATGAACTCCGACGTTACTCAGTACTTCTTGAATTGAAACCTGTAATAAATTGTTCTGGTTAAATTAATTTGATGAGTGTATATAGACGTCTTAGTTAATCTACCGGGTGTCCCTTGGAATTTAAACAATAGGGAAATAGCATTGATTTTCATTAGTTCGTTAATATTTTCTTCTCACGAACAAATGAATACTTGTCATCAATAAAAATAATAAAAAGGTTTTGTAAATACCCAGGAATACGTACAAAAAAAAGGAATGGATCAGTAGAAAGGAGTAAATTCCCATAATTCTATAAACGTTCCCTTAAATTCAGAACTAAAAATCAATTTATTAACAAATGATTCCACATTCTCACCTTGAAACTTAAGCTTAATTTAATTTAACTTAATTTGGAGAAACTTAAGCTATTGTGACACTTTGAATTGCACAAAATATTAACTGCTTTACACTTACACCGAAGAGTTACACACTTAGTTTTGCAGGAACACCGGGCATAACCTTGACTTCCGGTTAATGACTCCTCTGTTGATGCTTTCCTTAAAGTATTGTACTCTTCGGTACAGAATCTATATTTATCATTTTTTCTTGAAAAACTGTGAATTCAGAATAAGGATGTTTTATCATGTTTAGAATTGAATATAGTGATTAAAGGCTACATTGGACCTATGACAGCCACTTGACGTATTGGCCTGCACCATTGCCCAAACTAATGTAATGATTCATTTCCTTTTGGATTCTGGCCAGCACTGTCACTGGCCAAGATAATTTATTATTATTTTTTTTTTTTTGGTTTAACGTCCGACTGTTCTGCAATTACTGCTAATGCAGACGGTGAAGGATGAAATGATTTTGTAACGTATGAAAATATGCCGTGCCTGAATGGGATTCGAACCCAAGGCCGCATGATGAGAGGCGAGCACGTTACCAACTGCGCCAATGCGGCCGGCATTGGCCAAGATACGAAGTGTCCGGCCGGTGCGCTACGTGGCCTATTCGCGGACCTTGGAAATAACATAATATATCCTAAATTAAAAATTTCATTACATTGCATTAAAATTTGTTAAATTCAGTTTATTGCGTTACTTTTTTTAACTTAATAAAAAATGACAAATGTTGCCTATTTTACATTGATAGTCAGCTGTTTTATAATGCTTTATGGCATATGGTTGTTGTAACAACCATATGCCATAAAATACAAGAGATAGCACAAAACTATTTCCGGATAGGTAGTCTACACAAAAAGTTAGTGGGCCTAAATTGAGTTTGAAGTTCCGGTTTAGACCGTAAGCGGGCCAAAACCGGAAGTCAAGAAATCAAAATCAAATCACAAGAAATATCAACAAATGGTTTTCGGATTCGTATCTTCACAAAAAGTTAGTGGGCTTGGATCGGGTTTCAAGTTTAGGTTTCAATCAGAAGTGGCCCAAAACCGGAAGTCAAGATATCAAAGTCAGAATTATTTTGGAATCACAAAAATAGTGTCTTTTGACCATTTGATTCTTCTTAGAGAGTACCTTTCTTACTTATGCAATGTAACTTCTCACCTTTAATGTACCTCGCCTTTAACTGAATAGCGAAAGATCTTGAACTTATAACCATGGGCTTGAACCTTGGGCACCATGTGGGCAACCGACACTAAAATTTTCATCAAGATCTGTAAGTAGTAGTTTCTTTGTGGGGAAAAATGAATGAAATTAAAGCTATGGAAAGTTTATTAAATAAAAGCATTTCGGAGTTTTAGAATCATCTCCAACATGGCGCGTCCTCAGGTGGCGTGTAGGGGATTCTGTAGATATACATCTGTAGATATACAGGGTAGGTGGGAAATAAAATACCACCCGCGGACCAAAAAGATTTAACAGAAATCCACTGACGTCTGTCTTGTATCAAGCGGTCTAGTGGTCAGCGTCTGTTCACAGATCGTGCGGCTGAGATTACCCTATACAAATCACATTTGTAGTTGTAAGCTCGGGGATTTATCCCCACTCAGGAAAGATGCATCTTAGAAAGTTCAAAATATGGTAAGTTCTTTTAGCAAAGATACCCCTTTCTGCAAGGAGCAGAGAAGGTCGCCATCGGATTAAGGGTCGCAACCAACTCAGAGAATACTCAGGTGAATCGGAGCGTCGGAAAACACCGATCGGATTCACAAACTTTAAGAAAATGTAGCCAAACGAAAGGAAGCCACGCTTAGGAGAGCACGCTTTTCAAAAAAACCCAACACTGGAACAGACCTAAACTTGAACTAGAGTGATCCTATGAGATCTCAAAAGTAAAATAAAGCGTTTTTCTCTAATAGGTTAGTTTAGATAATTATAATTTTCCATATTTGTCTCATCAAAATCCAAGTCGAACCGATGTTGATTTTCATTTAACGACATTCAGTGATGATTTAAATTAGATTGTTTTTTTTTAAATGTTTTTAATTTTACATTGGTTAGCCTACTCATGTTGTAGGTTATATTTTTCATTATTTACGTTTGCAAAGAAAAGTCCTGTGAGTGTTATATACCAGGTTTTTTTATCTTTCAGTAGCCTAATGTTGTTTTATAAATGTGAACTTTTGTTGAAAATCACTCCTACTAATACTGATAAAATGCCTACATTAAAAGAGTCCCTCTACTACGTCTGCACGCATTTTCCTTAAAAATAAATACCGTCTTGCTAATTGGTACTCACTTAAAAAATAAAGACGCTTGAAATTTAGAGTTACTATGTTGCTATGATAGTATGTAAGTTCGTGTCATGTTACGTACAATAAAAAATAATTTACCATATACGGTATTTCTCCATCTTTTGCATGATGTCCTCCAATAATTCTTGGTTCTGATTCTGATTCACTATCTGAGTCTGCAATAAGCTCATTTTTATTATTAAAACAACTTGCTAACCTGTGAGCTGAAATATTTAAAAAAATAATCGACTGAAAATAAAATAAAGTAATATTAAATAATATAATAATAAATTAATAATATAAATTAATTAAATAATATTAAGTATAAACATTGAAAGTCTTTTAACTAGTATGAAACCCTGGCTGGATAAACAAACGACTAAAAATATCTTTTGTACCAAACATGGATTTTTCGATGTTGTTGTTGTTGTTGTTGTTGAGGTTAACATCAAACAGGTTGGTTTTATTAAGTAAAACAATGAAAAAATAAAGATAGTTCAGAAATTTAAGTATCTCGGTGAAATAATCACATGGAATCTGAATGAAAAGCCTGCAATTGAGAACAGAGTAACCAAACTGAAACAGACCCAAAGAATCACCTGGCCCATATATAAGAAGAAGTCCCTTAAACTAAATCCCTTAATTAACTCCAAAATCAGGCATTATAACTCTGTAATCAAGCCAGAGGCTACATATGCTTGTGAGACCCTTTTCAACTTGAACACTCGATCAACCACGGACAAACTTCAAAAGATAGACGGAAGAATATTAAGAACAGCCATCAATTTCAAGCATCAAGTCCAAGGAAATTGGTGGATAGTCCCCAACAATATAGTTTATAAGGAAAATGAGCCGATATTGGACACAATGAGGAAGAGGAGAGTCTCTTTCTTTGGCCACCTTAGCAGACTGCCTAACTCAAGACTCATTAAACAGCTCCTTGACTACCAAATGAAGAATAAGATCCAAAACAAATGGATACAGGAAGTCATGTCAGACATGGGGAACTTGAATATAAATGAAGAAATGATCCAGAGACGAGAAGAGAAGACCATCCTAAGGGAAAAGAGGATAACCCAACTGCCTTTCAGAGAGAGAAGACAGCCGAATGCAGCTGTGGCAGAGAGATTGAGAGCCACCAGGTCAAGGAATATGAAATTGATGTGGGAACGAAGAAAACAATAGTGTGGTGCCACAACTAACTCCTCAAGGAACGCATGTCCATGAGTGACTTGAGTGCTCCAATTGGGGCGTAAATTAAAAAAAAAAAACAATGAGTAGTGAAACAACTTCGCTAACTGTTTTGCATTACAAGTTAATTCATAAATAAAGACACAGATAGAAAACAGAACAAATGGGAGAAAATCATGGTGCAAGTATGAATATGATGCAAATCTGGTACCTGCCTATTCCAACGATACGCTGATAGTTGACTTAACAGCTAGCAAAATAGCGTAGTGGACACAAACAACTAGCAGCTAGTTTGCATTGAACTTGTTTAATTTAACTAGCGCTAGTAGGGGAGAAACGGTCACGTGGTTGACTTGTGCTAGTAAGCTAGCTCAGTACAAAGCGTTGCTAGTTGCACGTAAGCTGTACTTTGTACGCTCAACTCACTTATGTCTTCAGATTACTGGCATTAATTAACTAGCTCCGTGAGAACAATCACCTACGCGCTAATAGGTCCTGCTAGTAGTAGGAACTAGTAAACTAGCGTCGTGAGAGAAGACCTTTCAGAGCAGATACAATCATGATGTTTATGAGACATCAATTACTTGCCATTAATTCGAACATTATACATTATTATCTAAAAATATCTTTTTTATTTTATGTATTACCTGTAATAATTGTTAGAGATACCCAAAATGTGACAATCATTAATATCAAACTGTAATGCCTTCAGTTTCAAATATTTTTTGGTGTTTTAAAAATAATGCAGATTTTTGTTCGTTCTGTATAAAAATAAGTAGACGAAATTTCATTTTACTCGTCTTTGATTTAAAAAGTTTTTAGATTCTCTTTAGCCTACATTTATAGTTGTAAATAAACAAGAAACAGCTGACTGAATCAGTCAAGCAATCAATGCAAATTTTATTTACGACGTTCGTCACTGCATTAAAGATTATATTGACAGGTTTTTTTGAACGAAGTGTATTTTGCAATCAGTTTTTTAATTTAATTATAAAATTTAAGCAAAGATGATAAAAATCAGAGTAACAACGTTTCTTAGAATGCAAATATAAAACAAACTCAGTAGTGTTCTTCAAAAAAGAACTAAACTCTGAACAAAAAACAAAATTGCACACTTACACACAAACATTTACTGAAGAAAGAAGAACCACAACGTTGTACACATTTGCAACACGCCACTTACAATCAAACACATTATCACAGACTGCCAAACTACACAATCCACACGATCACTATTGAAAATTAACAACATTTTAGCACTTAATTTAGTTGACAAAGTATTTTTTTTTTATTTTTTTTTTTTTTTTTGGTTTAACGTCCGACTGTTTTGCAAATTGCTGCTAATGCAGACGGTGAAGGAAGAAATGAATTTTTTGTAACGTATGAAAAAATGCCATACCCGAGTGGGATTCGAACCCAAGACCGCGTGATGAGAGGCGAGCACGTTACCAAAATCGCCAACGCGGCCGGCAGTAGTAGTAGACAAAGTAGCGGTTCAAAACACAATATATGTTTTTCAAGAAATTTCAGATTTGGTATAATTGTAAAATCTCATATGTTATTTTTCATTGTGTCGTTCTATTTTTTATTTTTCTATTGTGTAAATTTTAATTGAACCTATCTAATTTTTCATTATGTTTTTATATATTACCTAATTGTGTTTGTTTGTCTTCTTTGGAAATTTTATACTACATGTATTTATATGTAACGTGATCGCTAATGACCTCGTAGTCGATGTGACCTTAAATAAATAAATAAATAAAATTGCGTTTTATTATATTATGACACTATCTCTAAGGTCCGATTGGGGTCTGGGTAAAGTAAATAATTTACCTACTAAAGTTTAAAATTACAAGTATTTATTATAACTAAAAAATTACATTTAGTAAAGGGTCTAAAATCTACAAGTAGATTACAATTATTTTACTTATTATAAATAACAAACTAATTATAATTAACTAATAACAACAAATAAACTTAACCAATTTATTGAAGGCTACTTGCAAAAGATACAGAAATAACGGTAAACAAAAAATAATTCACATTAACGTTGACCTTTACTAACGCACTGTAACGCACTACGCACTTTGCTCCTTGAATCACAGATATGACGAAACTAAAACTGACTCTAAATAAATCGATTCGCTTATACAGATGAATTTTCGTATATTTCGAGAAAGACAGAGATTTTCGATATAATAATAAAAATATGAAATCCTTCTGACGGCTTTTGGATAAATCTTAACAAACAGTACACAAATTAAGATTGAATAGGTGTTACAAAAAGGCAATTATCTAAATAGGTACCCGACTCTCTCACAATACCTGTTCAACAATAGGCAGGCCTACCTGCAATTAAAAACCATAGAATATATTGTACATATTTGTAACTATTTCTTGGAAACCCTATTCATCACTCTTATTATTTACGTTAAAATTTTTAAAATCTCGGTCCTCCTCGAAAATTCTCGAACACACATTCTCTTTAGATATTGTCAGAATATGTTGTGACACTTATCGCTTAGGTCCGTTACAGGATCCGGGTAAAAGAAATAATTAACTAGTTTTTAAACTTTCGTTTAAAAAAATTAGAAGTATTTATTAAAAACTATAAATTACAAATATTAGTCGTACTTAAATATGCTAATGAATTACAATTACTACAATCAGATACATATTTTAAATAATAAACTAAATAACAAAACGAAAGTGTTGTGCAGCAGCAAGAGTGGTTTAGAAGAGATGGGAAATTTAAAAGTAGGCAACGAAAACTTACAGGAAGTTGGAGAATTCTGCTATTTAGGGAGTAAAATATAAAAGGACGGTAGAAGCACAAGTGATATCAAAAGTAGAATTACTCAAGCTAGAAAAACTTTTAAAATGAAAAACAGCTTACTAACTACAAACGTTGATTTACAGATTAAGAAAAATTTCTTAAAACACTATGTTTGGAGTGTATCATTATACGGAAGTGAAACATGGGTGATAGGGGCTGTAGAAAGGAAGAGGATAGAAGCTTTTGAAATATGGTGTTGTAGGAAAATGTTAAAGATTAGGCGGATGGACAAAATAAGTAACTTAGAGGTTCTTAGGCGAGTGGATGAGAAAAGAAGTATATGTAAACATCTTACCTGAAGAAGGGATGGTCTAGTGGGGCATATCTTAAGACATCTAGGTATCTATCAATAATTTAGGGTGATATTGAGGGAGTGAATTGTAGAGGGAGGTAAAGGTTAGAATATATAAAGCAAATTACAAAAGATGTAGGGTGTTACAGGAGTGTAGATATGAAATTACTTGCGCAAGATAGAACAGCTTGGAGAACTGCATCAAACCAGTCGAGAGACTGATGACAAAAAAATTATTATACACTTATGTATATACGCATATTTGTGTGTGTGTGTGATTTTTATTTTTTTGGTTCTGTATTACCTTGACCATTTGATTAAAGTGTCTTTTGTTGAAATTATATTAATCAGCAAGAGGGATGTTAACCTTATTTGAAAAAAATTATCCAGAAACCTTTCCTAATCCTCTTTCTGTATCAGAGAATTTTTTCAGGGAAAACCTGTAAACTAAAACGGAGTAAGGTTTCGTTTTGAATAACAAGAATCAAAAGATTTCTGGCTCAAAATAATTTTAGTTTTTTTGTAATAGTGTTTCTGTAGTAAGATCACCACCGCTTTCCGAACTCAGCAGTTCAGTTTCTGACGGGCTTAGCAATGGTTTTTTGTAATATTCACTCTGTTGGTCGGTATTTTATGAACTAAAACTTTTTAAGTTGTAAGTTGACATAATAAAAAAAACAATAGTTTTATTTATCCATTCATTTATTTTTCAATCAAATTCATAGAGAATTAAATATTAACACAAAACATACGTACATCTTTTGTCACGAATCACGTTTCGAACAGTGAGAACAAATGCAGATCGTCATACAAAATTCAAGTTTTAATACATTTAAAAAACGTAATATAAAGTAAGAAATTCTATTAAAATATAAATATAAAAATGGTAGTAATGATAATAATAAATACACGAAACGAAAAAAGTTAAAATGTACCGTTGTATGCAGAAAACCTAATATACCATTGTAATAAATTGGAACAGGCACAGCGGCACTTTAAACAATGTTGAGACGTCTATATCAAACATTGTCGAAGAGATGGTTGAGTCATGATTCGGATGTACAAGACACCATTTTCTTTTACTGGACACGAGCAATCCAATAGTAATACTCTGTTTAAAAACGTAGTCACGAAAAATAAAAAATGTCATCGAATTAAACAGATATGTCTTCCGTCTTCTCGGCTCATTTTCCATTTTTAACTTTAAATTTTGTTTTGTAGGTTTATTATAGGTTATGAAATAATGAATAGATATATACATTTTTATTGCAAAAATATTAGTTGCTATGGATTATTTCATTTTAATTTTATAGATAAATATTATCATTTTAATTTATTGTGGACTACTACTTCAAACCACAAAGTAATCTGAGAAAACTGTTAGTTAGTTGGTGATGGAAGAAAATTCCAGTGCGCTACGAAAAATGAGTATAAGTCGCAAAATTAAATATTTTTTTTATCCGAGGCGGCGAGAAAAACTCATGTTCACTCCCTCACGATGGGGGAAGTAGTGTTGGACTCAATTGAGGCCAATCCTCAAATTTCTGAAATTAAATATTTTAGAACAACGAAACTGTCATGTTCATTTATTTCTTCTTCTTCTTCTTTTCGTTTCGGCCATCTGTGGACCACGAGAAACAATCAGCATTAGGATTTCCTTTTCCTCCTACCGGCTTTGATGTCGTCCCAGTACTTCTTCAGCCTCACCCTTGCAGCCTCTCTCCTCTCCTCAGACCACTCCACCGTCCTCCTCAAAGAAACGCGCTCCCGAAAACCAGCAAAAGCTCTGACAGCCTCTCTAAACGTAGCTCTATTCAACATTCCTTCCTCGTCGATTCCAATCTCCTCCATATCTCTCATCACCCCCTTTAACCAATCATTTTTATTCTTCTTTTTATACAGAAAGTCAAATATTCTTTTGGTTAATCTGCTGTCACTCATCCTGAAGAGGTGTGCAAAGTAGTTGGCTCTTCTCTTTCTGAGAGCATCCTCCAGTTTCTCAGCTTCATTCGAGAGGTACAACTCTGATGTTGGCCTTAGTCTGTAGGCTCCTTCTTCATTTTTCGTTGGACCTAGTATTGTTCTGAGGACCCTCCTCTCTATCTTGACCAGATTATGCAGTAGCCCCTTGTAATTTAACGATAGGCTTTCTGCCGCATATAATACCTCTAGTCGAACTACTGTGTTGTAGTGCCTGATTTTTGCTTTTATTGATATTGACCGCTTATTGTAGACGTTTCTGGAAAGTTTGACAGCTAATTCTAATCTCTGTTTTCTGTTGAGAAGAGATTCCTTTTCCTGATCGTCCGGCTGCATCCATTCACCTAAATATTTAAATTTGTCCTTCCTATAGATTGTTCCATACTTGGTCTCAATTTTATTCTCTAGTTCATTTATTTCATTACATTAATGAACTTATATTTCTAAACAAAAAAAATTATAAATGTTTATACAAAAATTTATATATTATTTTATTTTTCGTTTAGAGCCATTTCATTGAACCTCCGCTCAAAGATTTTGGTATGCAAATCCCTTTTAAGACCTATCTGGACTTATGGTGTCCAGCACTTTGGATCAGCGGAAGAGAAAAATTTAAAGTTGATCCAGGCCTTTCAATAAAAATTCTTAAGACTTGCTCCTGGTGGTCCTTTTCGTGTAAGCAATGGAACCCTACACGACGATTTCAAAATTCCGATAGTAAAGGAGCTAACCGCGTCCTTGTATAGTACATTTCACGAAAGACTAGATGACCATCCAAACCACAGATCACATAGCCCGTGATCTAGCTACAAGGAACTTCCCAACTGTACGACGTTTAAAGCAAAAATGGAGAAGAGAGCTCTTGGTCTGAATAACGGACAATATACGAAGTTTTAAACGGAGAATGTACAACTGGGTACCTCTTCTGCTTAAAGGGAAAATCCCCACCGCCATTTAAATATCATATACGGAAGTTGTGCAGCTCAATGTACAGTACCGTAATAAAAATCAAAGGCAAAAAAACTAGCCATTTTATACCACATAAAGTAACTTAGGGTATTTACGGAAGCTCTTCTTGAGGCAACACTCTCTCCTGAATTCTTTTGCTGTAGACTCTTCTTCTTTTTTTCATCCATCTGGCGTTCATCTTGTCACATTGTCCGTAGAGTTTTCAGAAGGCTCTGATTTCTTCCTGTATATTGACAGGCTTCTCAGAATCCGAAGTATTGTGTGTCTCGTAAAGTGATTGTGAACTCCTATCTGTGAGAATGGTAATCTGGGGTAGTAATCTATGGGGTAATCTGGGGTAACCTGGGGTAGTTCTATTCAAGATACATTTCATTACGCAAGCTCCGTACAATTGTGTGACTATGGCTTTAAGCCATAAAACGTTCCTCTTCAGTTCAGTAAAGCAGGTGTTTTACCTATCCAACGTCACCAGGTGGAAGGCGCACCTCAAAATCAGGATCAATCGACAGATCTCCGGTATAATTTTTAACCAGTTCTAATTACTCAGCTCTTTATTTTAAAGAAAAAAATAACACCCATAGTCACATTTATAGTCACATTTTGTGACTATACTTATTGTCGTAAGCACAATGATACAATACAACATGGTAAAACGTTATTACAGAAGACGTATCAAGACATTTCTATCAGAAATCTTGTTTTTATAAGAAGAAAAATCTGGTGTAAAACACTCACAAGACTTTTTCTTACCAATGAAAATAAAGAACAATATAACCTAATATTAGTAATAAAACCCTAGAAATAAACAAAAAACTAACCTCAAAAACACAACCTACTTTTTTTTATTAATTATTTTTTTAACGTCGCATCAACTGCAATGGTCATTAGCGACGACGGAAAACCACTCTTTCACGCTAATTTAGGCTCTGTAGGGAAAAATACTCGAAATAAAAGTAGTAGATCTTTTAGTTTTCTATAAATTTGATTTATAAATTTTTGCCGTAAAATGAACACTTCGGCCGAAATTTAAAAAAAAAAATTTTTTTACAGAGTTTCATGAAAAAAACAAAACAGAAAATCACTTGTTACTGCTAAACTAAGCGTTATACAAAAACAATATTTTTATAAAAGTTTTCGATTTTTAAATTGTCTACAACTGTCATTATACACACTTTTGTGCTAAAAGGCATATTAAGGCTACAATCTTAAAAAAAAAAAAAATTCTACGAGAGAACAGCCTTCCCAAGAATTTCAGAGACGCGGCGCCTACCCTATCTTGTAAAACATAAAAAATGTAGTAAATGAGGCAATTTTTGAAAAATCGTAGAAGCCGTTTTTGTTTCCAGTTGTATGTGTTTTGGCTTTCACATAACTTCGCTATTTACATAGGTTCATACATTGGTCAAATGTTCTAAAATATAATTATATCGTGCGGGTATATTTCAGCTATACCTCCTTTGCACATTTTAGGCTACCAAAATCGTGTGCTTTACCTTCCACAATGATTACTTTACAATGTTCGATAGAACCCAATCGAATTTTCTCATTAATTTTAAAATACTACGCTTAAAACCCTTCTATTAATGGTAGAATTTAGGCATTGAAACCCATCGAAGTTGTACGAGTCAGATTAGAGGTTACATTGTTGTAAAACATGTTATTTATACAAGCATAAAAAAAATTAAAAACATTTTCAAAATAAAAATGTTATAGTAATTTTTATAAATTTTAATTTTAATAAATTTTAATACACATTGCTATTCTAATTTAAATCTAACATTTATGTCAAATAAATTAAAAAAATTAAACAATTAAAAGTTTAAAAAAGAAGAAGAATAAAAATATGTTTTGTCGGTACCTGGTTACCGATCAGTGAAGTTGAGTTTTTTATTTGTTCTTATTAAATAAATAAGTTTAATTAATCACGCTACAAAGTTGTCCGTAATCGCAGTGGATAAATGGTTATAAAAATATTTATGAGAAATTTAGGGATACACAATAATTTTGAAAACAATATTTTTTAGGTTTGATGATATTAAATTTTCCCAAGGAAAAAAATTTTCTGTAACATTCTATTATTAATGCTCTAACACAAGATCTATTACATTGTCTTCTGATCACATCAAAGCAATTTCTGTTCCTTTATAAAATTTAAAACAACTTTTGTGAAACTTTGGAATGGTCTTCTAGGGTGGGACTTTCTCTATTAACGTGTGAAAATACAGGTGATAAAATTTAAAAGTTGTGTAAGTTTAAATGAGAAGATAAAAAATTAACTTAAGTACAAAATCCAATTGAGAAAAATTTAGGACGTACACGTTTACGAACAACAATATTATTAAACACTAATGGTGTAGTGTAAACAATTATTTTGTTTAGAATTTATTTTAATTTGAAAAGCAGGCCAATACTAAAATCAGCTCATTGTTATTTTTTATAAACGTTAAATTTTGGGAAGAGTGGATCTCTTTACTATAAAAGAAATATACATATTTATATTAAAAATACAGTAATATTTCATACAGTAAATGTTATCACAAAATGTGTATAGAAACAGCAGTATGCTCATTTTCTGTCTTTTATTTTTGTCACTGTAAGCTTAGTGCGTAGACTACTTTTAAAAAATTGAATCTACGAATGTCTTCAAAAATATGTTTTATTATCTTTTGACAACAAAGCCCCGTTTGATAAAAGATCTTTGAAAAGTAAAGCAAGAATCCATTGTAAGCGGTTAGCAAAAGAGTATGAAGAAACCATTTATTAAATATAGCGACGTCAACCAAATCGTGGTTATTGTTATACCTCCATGCCATTTTTGTTCTGTTTTAATTGCAAAAAATCAATTTCCTGTTCATGCGTTTAACTAGATATCTATTAAATTACACAAAAATCCAGGCATGTGCAAATATAAAACTTTAAAAAGACTTTATAATTTTATTTTTTCTGAGCGATATTAGTTTTGTACACGAACTTCTTCCAGCATTTTATTTTATTTTCCTTTTTGGAAATTTCAACTAGATTTTTCAAACAAACCTCTATTATGTTTTTTATTAACAATTAAACTATAATTATATTTAACTCATTTAGTGTGTTATACGAAGAGGTGTTTACACCTCTACCTCTTCTTTTCTTAAATGCTTAAGTGGTATAACTGGCTAATTATGTGATAAGAAATGTAATTATATTTTGTAGCCCAGGAACTAACAGATCGAGTGCAAATAATTTAACTCTCCACCTGCCTGTTATGGGCATTATCTTCGTATATAATTTTGTATTTTACCTGTATTTTATTTGATCAAATTAAGTTCACTGAGTTTAGTGATCCGAATTCCTCAATAGTAAATTATTAAACCTAATTACTCTAAGTTTGTGCAATATCGCAAGCGTAATATGATATTAACCCTTTATAGGGCAATACCACAGGGAAAATATATATGTTATTAAATATTAAATTTTGCTTTACAGGGACTTGAATAATGTATTATCTAGTGCTAGAACAGTAAGATATTTTTTATATGATGTTATGACCTGGTAAGTATACTTACCAAGGAACGGTTATTGAAATGGAAATTACATAATGATTAGTGGTAAGAATTAAAACAACTTATAGTACTATATAACAAAAAAACGTGTAGCGTAACTTGTCTTAACTTTATATTAGCTTGAATGCTTGCTCTTTTTCGTAAAAAACTTAAATTTTCTAAGCACTGTACAACAGTAACAAAACAACACGGTAGCGCACTTAGGTATGAATTCTTGCCACATTCGTGCAACTCACGATACAAATGGTCGCTGCGCGCTAATTTTAATGTGTGGTTAGCCTACTTATCATAGAATATTCTATAACACCATAAAATTCCAATAAGGTTCAACTGCATAGCTTATTCTTAAATAAACTCTGGACGTACTGGACGTACTTTCTTTATTGACAGGTTCATCCCATAATAAAATTGAAACTAGTAGTAATAAAACAGATATTTTTCACTGTAAATTTTATAAATTTATCAGTCGTTTTTAAGGTTAAATCCTGGCTGAGTAATGATAATTGCGGTTGAGAGCTAACGATTTCAATTGATTCACTGGTTCTATTATCAAATACATCGGAATCAATCAGTTCATAAATTAACAGTATTGCTGAGTTTTCTAATGGACTACACCAGAAAACATTTAATATAAAAAGAGCTCTCTCACGTGAAAGTTTGATAGGAATTTTCAATAAAATTTTAAACAAAGCTATCGTGTGATAAAATCCCCGTTTCGAAGACAGATATAGGTCTTTTCATTTATTTGCCGGTACACACGTCATGTAATAATAAATTACAGTATGCTTCAAAGTCACATGATTGAGTTTTATTCAAATCTATTTTCCCGTAATTCAATTTTAATACTATTATATTTTGTCATCAGCCATTGTTCTAGACTTCATGGATCACAGACCGTGAAACTAAGTGATGACGTTTGAAATAACAGCAGATTTGATTCAAAACTGATGTAAATTGTCGTTTCTATTTTATAACTTAAAATTATTTGTCATTTGAATAAACCTTTAAACCATTACGTTCATACGTGTCACTTAAGCCAAATAATTTTACTAGATTTAATTTTAAATCATGAGACTAATGTATTTATAACACTTTATTAAGATATACTGATATAAAATGTATCACTTCTCACAAATTACATATTAATTTACGCCATATTTCAAGTATTACAATATTTCATAAACTCTTTACATGCTTTATATTTAGAATTGTACTAAGACTAAGTGGTTCATGTCCAAATGGTGTCTTAAGTTCTGCTGTTGTGATAGATGTCGTTCAAGGAATTCAGATTCGGGCATCCTAGTCTACTCCATAAATTAAAAGCTGTGAGACCGTAGAGCCTATACATTGTTTTGTTATTGTATCTTAGCAAGCGATTGGTTCAAATGCTGTTTAGGAATGACGTGACGAGTGTGAAAAAGATCACCGCTATAGTTCCTCAAGGAAACGTTCTGGGGCCAATTTTTATATGTTCTGTTTACAGCTGATTTGCCTGTTCTTGGAAATGTAAACATTACCAGCATCGCTAATGATATGGTAGTAATGCTATAGCAAAGCTAATTCAAAAAATTTCAGCTTTCAATACTTTAGCTGGAAGATCAAGGTGAATGATGACACATCTACTCATGTAACCTTTACTATTAGAAAGACCACTTATCCTCCAACTAAATGGTAAGAATATTCCATAGGCAAGAAATGTGAAACATCTAGGAATGCACGTGGAAAAAAGTTTGACTTGGCATAAGCACATCAAATAAAAAGGAAAACGCTGGATTCAACATTTAGATTGGCTCGTTGGTAAACGTTACCAGCTTTCAATTGAAAACGAACTACTTTTGTACAAATGCATTCTGAAGCCGATTTGGACCTACAGAATTTAGTTATGGTGTACAGCCTGAACTTTGAAAATCGAGATTTTATAAAGGTTTTAATCGAAACCTTACGGATCATATTAAATCCACCGCGGTATAATTCCAATGTTGACACACATCGAGATTAGGATCTAAAAACGTTTCGTGAAGAAATGCGTAGTTTCAATGGTAATTATATCAAACGCCTAAAAAGCACGTAAGTCATCTGTTAGACAACAGCAACGGTGTACATAGATAAAAACATGGAACCATACTGAATCTGTGAGATCAATTCTGATAGTGTGATTTTAGTTTTTAAATGTTATAGTGTGTTCATATTTTGTAGAATATTCTAGTGTGTTAGAGTGTGAATGTTGAAAATAATTGAATCAAAATTCTAAAATTATCTTCAGGAAAGTTTGGTGTAATATATTTCGAGATCATGTATTATTACTTTTATTTTTTTAACTTTATTATTTAAAAAAGTTTTTTGGCTTTTTTATTCATTTAATTCATTGTATATAGTTAAGAACAGAAAAATATCATTTTATGTTATAATTTGTTAATTACACCACTAGTTTGCAATGTTTTCATGCGTTAGTTTTAAGCGATATACTTCAGTTATTGTTATGCGACAAATTATGCATTAAAACAAGTTATAAAAACATGTTTTATCTCAAAACCGATTTGATAATACGATTTTTAATTAAGGTACAATAATATTCAATTCCCGAATTCATATGGAGTGTATCTGGTAAAATACTTATCTGAGTTAATTTGAAGTAGGAATTATTTTTAAAAAAACCATTTTCTTAATGTTACAAAATTTGTGATGACTTTTTATGTAACATTACCTACTAATTGAATATCATAGGGATTTGACAACGGAGTGGAATTAGCGTTAAAGCATCCTTCCACGATTAAATAAATAACGGTTGATTTTAAACGTACTTAGCAAAATGACAGAAAAAGGTTGAAAAATTAATTGTTTTTTTTTTCAAAAACAAAATGCATTGCTATGTACTCGTAACACATAGCGACACAGATACAGGACAGCACAGTTATTTTAGCTATGTAGGTCCTACTGTTCTCTGCCACCTGGATCTGTCTGTGATGTAATTCTGCACTTGTCACGTTTCGTGAGCTAATGTAATATTGGTTACTTGCAACACATCTAATTAACTTCCTGTCTTCCACAAATGTGCGTATTCATGTATAATTATTAACCTCGTAACAAAATTTCGTTTAAAATGTCTACCTCACAAGTCATAATGTACATAGATCTATTTAATTAATTCTTTACACTGTTTATAATTTTAATAAGAAATTTGAAATTTATGCGTGTTAATTAAGCTTATATTGTTTTACTTACAGTAGATTCTCGATTTAGCGGTCTTGCCATTACCTTTACTTCTACCTTCTACCTTCTTACGTTAGTTTCTTTCTTGTGAGTTTTGATTTTATAATTTACACTCTTACGTTAATGCATAAAATTTATGCATTAAATAACGAGCGAGAATTTCGATATTTAATATCGAAACCCTCGCTCGTTTGCGAGGTGTGGCTATTAAATAACGAGATTGACGTTGTATAATATTATATTTTTATTTTATACATAACCACTTATTATCACCTTCAATATACACTCCTTCTCTATCCCTACAACGCTCCATGCGAGCTTTCCATAGTTGGAAAGATTGCTGGAAGTCATCCTTCTGTCAGCTCCTTCAGGACACGTGCCACTTTCTCTTTTACAGCTTCCACAGACTCAAATCTGTATCTATTAATGCAGATTTCACCTTAGGGAACAGGTAGAAGTCACATGGTGCAATATATGGTGAATAAGGTGGATATTTTAACACTGAGATGCTGTACTTGGCTAGGAACCTCTTAACAGATAACGTGGAATGAGCTGGCGCATTGGCTTGGTGGAAGACCCATGATTTGTCCTTCCACATTTCGGGGTGTTTTTTCCTTACTCTTTGACGTAGTTTAGAAAGTACCTAAAGGTAATAATATTGATTAATTTTTTGACCTTCAGGAACCCAGTTAAGGTGCACAATTCCATGAATATACAAAAAACAATCATCATTGCTTTAAATTTTGACGTGCTCATTCGAGCTTTATTGGTTCTCGGTGAAGTTTGGCTCTTCCAGTGCATGGATTGCCGCTTTGTTTCCGGATCATAAGTAAAAAACCACGTTTCATCACATGTCCTTATAAATCATGTCCTTATCGTTTCTAAAATATTTGGGTTATTTTCAAAGTGTCAGTACAAACATTTTTGCGAGCTTCATTTCAAACATTTTTGAGCGGCACGTATCCTGAAGGAGCTGACAGAAGATGACTTCCAGCACTATTTCCAACAATGGAAAATTCGCATGGAGCGTTGTAGGGATAGAGAAGGAGTGTATAGTGAAGATTACAATAAGTAATTATGTATAAAATTAATTTTTTTAAAACATCAGTCTCGTTATTTAATAGCCTCATCTCGTATAATAAGTATTCACTTTGGTCATTTTTTTCTTATAGTGGTAATTACTCTCCTGAGACTATGAATAATAAAATAACAAATAAAAGAAAACGGAATACTATCGAGAGCACACTATAATTATATCATTAAATAACTGGAGAAAGGAGTTACTGCGCTGTCAATTGCGAATCAATATGGCATCAGGATAACTAAACAGTTCGTGATACACTGAAAACCAGAGAGAATAGTTTATATTTCGCAAGTTCTTCAGAGTCTACACAGAACTGAAAAATCGTGTCGATGAAACGTTTACTTATGAAATCTTAAAAAAGCCATGGTATAGTTTTTAAGTCAAAAGTTAGCCATTGGAACACCTATTAACGGCCCTATTCTATTAAAAAAGGGAAAAATATTTCATAAAATATGAGTTAAATTTTTACATTGGATAATGGACAATTGATAATATTTCCGTCCTTATTTAGTAACATATCGAGCTTATAATATAATTAATGACCTATTGTAAGTCCTAATGAAGGACAAATGTACGTATACGATAAATAAATTCCCCCAACCCTTTTTTGAAGGTTTTGATTTAACGTTGCTTCAATTTAACGTCGGTTTGAAACCAGACTTCAGCACGATTAATCGATGACCTACTGCATTTAATTTTGAAATTGTAAAAAGACCACTCAAAAATATGATCAGAATGTGATTAAATTTTAAAATATGGTGTGAAACACTCGCGCAACTTTCTCTTGCCATTGTAAATAATGACAAATATAACCCATAATTAATAATGAGGAAACAATGTATTATGAAAATCATAACCTAATTTTAATCATGAGTGAATAACGCTAAATGAAAATTAACATCTGTAGAACTTAAAAATACAAAAAGATCACTAATTGACGCTAAACGAGGCTCTGTAAAAAAATTCTTGATATAAAAGTTAGAAATTTTTTTATTTCTATTACTTTTTTGTCTACATTTTTGTCTTAAAATGCATACTAAGCCCGCAATCTTAAAAAATACCATTTTTTACCGATTTTGATGAGCAAAAATACAGAAAATCACAAATTGACGCTAACCTAAGTGAACTTTAAATAAAAGCAGAGCATTTAATTTCTTACTACTTTAATCGTTACACTTTTACCCTAAAACGCATTTACATTTACCTAAATGAGACCAGACTGAAAGTACGCGGTCGCTCCTAAGCGTAGTAGAGCATTGTCCTAACTGCATATAGTAGAAACCTTCCTAAGCAGTGTCTGCAAAATCATTACAGCAGATTTAAACGATGAGTCTGTTTGAAATTGCTTTCTGCTTGAAAAATCGAGAACGGAAGTCTACCAAACGCTTCAACAGGCTTTCAAGAAGGATGCTATGAGCTGCAAACAAGTTTTCAAGTGGATTGGGCGCTTCAAACGCAGCGAGATGAATGTTGAAGAAACAACGAGAACATTGTAAAAATTCGCCAAAAAAATCAATGAGGCACCATTTCACAATCAAAATTTCAGAATAGGCAGGATTGGGGCACGTGCCACCAGATTTTGACAGGATTTCCGATCCGATCAGGTGAATGGTTCCTTCACCATGACAACGCCCCCCTCTGCGCACACAGCCTTTTCTATGAACCGCTAATTGGTTTCGTATGTGTGATCTATTGAAGGCCGCTATATAAAACTCCCAATTTTTACCATGAGGGCACAGTCCGCAATTATGGTACTTACCCTATTTTACACATAACACATAAAACGTTAAAAAATGTTGTAATGAGGCGAGTTTTAAAATAATCGTCGGATCCATTTCTGAGAAAATCGCATGAATCACATGAATTGCATGAAACAACTACTTCCGGTTGATCGAGTTTGATGAATATGTTTGTATCGGATTACCTAGTGTTACCTAACTTAAGTTTCAAATTTCAACTTTGTACGAAACATACTCTCACAGACCAATCGCTAGAGACATGTTTTTGGGTTCAGGGAGCTGAAAACTTACATTTTCGGTGAACACTCAATTACGAAAAATCGGCATGAAAATAATAAGTTACTTAACTTATAATTTATTAGTTTATATAGACCTTCCCTCTATATTCATATAGGACAAGAGAAAGAAAACCAGGCGTTAATGCCCCAGTGAAGGTCCCCCCCCATCCAGTGATTCAGTGCTTCAGAGAATTAAAATTATGTTAAATTTAAGTTCTTCTTCTTCTTTCAAACAGGGATTAGGCCATGGCCTGTTCCGACTCACATTCAGCTTATATTAATAATTTTAGAAAACAATTCCCTCAATATTAAATATGTAATTGGCTATCTTATAACATTAAATATGAGGCTATCTTATAACATTTGTTTTTTTTAATCCTTATGGTATAATCATTGCCACCTTTTCCGTGGCCTGCCTATACCTCTTTTGCCTACCGGCAAAAGAGGTATAAGACTTAAAAATGTTGACTTAAAAATAGAGACTTAAAAATTTAAGTTTAAAATAAATTTGTACCAAGCCTACTAGTGTTACGTTAATGTATCATGCCTCTACTCCAACGGCAATTCAGTCGTCTTTGTCCGATTCCTGGTAGAGTGAGATAACTTATTGCACAATTTAAGGATGATTATCATTTTTAAGTCTCTTTTTGAACCTACAAAACAATTTTAGAAATATTTCATTGAGGTAAGTCACCGCGTAATGGTATGTTGGATACTTTATTGGATAATTAATTGTGGCAAGACTTTACTTTGGAAACACTGTATTCGTATTTTGTAAAACCCTTGTGGTTTAGCTACAATATAAAGCAGGCTATTTTACACTCAGATTGATTGGAGAATAAATTGGCTTGTACGTTAAGAGTTTTAAAGTCACATGATTTTTAGTGAAACTTATTTTCATTAAAACCTAAAAAAGTTACTTAAGAATTTAAAGTGTGAGTTACTGCTTTTTAAAGAACAGCAGCAATAATATTGCAGCTGTTCAGTTTCTTTTATATTATAAAGAAACCTTTGGTAGCTTATTATCTATTGTTTATCAATATAATATACTTAAAAGCATAGCTGACATGTTTGGTTAATTTCATCGACTACTAAGGTCAAAATACGTCATTATACATCGAACCAATACACCAAAAAAGAAAAACTTTCTTAAATTTTAGATACATGAAATGTTATCAGTATTACAATATTAAAATCAATATATTACTACATATTAACACGTAGTTAACAGAAAACGGAAGGCCTTCGTGTAATGATCGGCGCAACTGGCTTCTGCGGCAGGAATTTCGGTTCTGAATCCCAGTCAGGTCTGCTACAAGGTCCTGCTACAAAGGTCTGCCTGTATAATGAAATTCATTACTCTCAGAGGAGATAACTGTGATTACTGTCTTTTACACATCTACCTTTTCTGTTCTTAAATGCTTCAGTCCATACAATTGGCTGACCATGTGATAAGACACAGAAAAATTTCTTATAGCCCTGGAATAAGCAGATATTAGACTGACAAATCGAATTACGTAACAATTACAGGGATGAAATTTAATTAACTTATTTAATACCAACATTAGAATAATTTAATTTAGTTCAAGATACTCACGTAAGTTAATTGATCCACTGATTATATTATACAATTATCATATTACACTTAATTAATTGCTTTCTCCACTTAGATGATTGTAAATTACTACAATGTCATTTATATTGGACCCTAGTACTGTACAAGTTAATCTTGTAATCACAAGTGTAACCGTCTGAATTTATCATCATCGGTAACTGTTTCACTGTGTAAGATTATTAATTACTACAATCTATATAATTATGCTACTGAAATAAACCATCAGTCTTTCGGGACAGGTCACTGTTTAAAAATTTATTGTTCATTGATTTGGCACGCAACTCGGTAAAGAGAGCAGTTGACTACCATCATCCATATTATGAAATACGTATTACGTATTCACTTTAATGCACTCTGAAACCGCCCTCTTCCTACGCTTCAAATTTGTTGTTTTAAGGAATTACAATCAAAATTGTCCATACATAATTATTAGAGGATGTGCGGTTAATGTGGACCCCATTTTTGTTTTGCAATATACGAGGTGTGGCTATTAAATAACGAGACTGACATTGTAAAAATTTTTATTTTATACATAATCAATTATTGTTACCTTCAATATACACTCCTTCTCTATCCCTACAACGCTCCATGCGAATTTTCAATAGTTGGAAACAGTGCTGGAAGTCATCGTTTTTCAGCTCCTTCAAGACACGTGCCGCTCAAAATGTTTGTACTGACACTATGTACGCGTTTCAAAATGACCCAATTTTTTGGAAACGATAATAACATGTGAGGAAACGTGGTTTTTTACTTCTGATCCGGAAACAAAGCGCCAATCCATGCACTGGAAGAGGCGAACTTCACCGAGAGCCAAAAAATCTCGAATGAGCTAGTCAAAATTTAAAGCAATGATGATTGTTTGTTTTTTATATCTATGGGATTGTGTACCTTTACTGGGTTCCTGAAGATCAAAAAAATAATCAATATTACTACCTTGACGTACCTTTTAAACTACGTCAAAGAGTAAGGAAAAAACGTCCCGAAATGTGGAAGGACAAATCATGGGTTCTCCGCGAAGACAATGTGCCAGCTCATTCCGCGTTATCTGTAAAGAGGTTCCTAGCCAAGTTCAGCATCTTAGTGTTAGAATATCCACGTTAATCACCAGATCTTGAACCGTGTGACTCCTAACAGTTCCCTAAGGTGAAATCTGCATTAAAAGGGACAAGATTTGAGTCTATGGAAGCTATAAAAGAGAAAGCGGGACGTGTTCTGAAGGAGGTGACAGAAGATGATTTCCAGCACTGTTTCCAACAATGGAAAATTTGAATGGAGCGTTGTAGGGATAAAAAAGGAGTGTATATTGAAGGTGACAATAAGTGATTATGTATAAAATTAAAATAAAATTTTTACAACGTTAATCTCGTTATTTATTAGCCACACCACGTATTTCAAAATAAGTAGTACTTTCTATAACTTTTTTTAAAAGAATATTTAAAAAAATATTTTCCAATAATTGTAATTAGTTCAAAATATATAATTAGAAAAAACTGATTTTTCTGATATTTTGAGTCATAGAATGTACAAGTACATGTACAATTCCAACAAGAATGGAGCGTAAAGTGGACCTACCGGGGTACTTTACCCATTGTAATTTGGGTGTAGCCTACACGTGATTTGAACAAAAAGGCAATATAATAGGTTCAGAACATAGGTAATATAGAGTAGTTATTATTAATGTTGAAATTTAGAAATGCATGATTGACATTACATTATACTGATGGAGGGTTAAGTGGATAAGGTCCATTTTAGTAGCCTCCATCAGCAGGGGCCGTTATATCCGAACTCCGCCATCTTGAGGTTTGTGTTTATATAACGACCAGTATCGCATTGAATGAATAAGTGACATAATATTAAAGTAAATTAAGGCTACTAGATGATAAGGGGACATAAATGAACAACCAAAATGTTTTAGTGTACCTCCTGAAAATTAGAAAAATCAGTTATCTTTACAAAATTTTCAAGAACGTTGAAAATGAAATTGTACTTTCATGAATTTAATATTTCACAAATAGCTTCTATAGCAGACTAACTACTACATAGGACAAAAAAGAAGATAGTTTTGTCAACACCACTAGTAGCAGCTTTGCACCATATGAATTAGAGGGTCCACTTTACCCGGACTTTCTTTTAACAACATTCGAATTCTACGAACAGACAAAGCTAAAAATCTAGGATTACATCCAGGCTAACACCTAAATTGGAGATTAAACATTAAACAAAAACGGAAACAGCTGTACTCGGTTCCACGTTCACCGTGAATTATAGAAAGTCCGTAAGTCATGTTATTCTAGTGGAGCCGTGTTGCTACTAGCCACCCTGTAAATATCTACTTGCTCCATTAAAGATGACCCTAGCTTACAGTCTTGAACACATACTTTTTTATTTTCATGTTTTATTTGTTTCCATTTCATTTCAATATTATAAATACAATTTGAACTGGAAGTGGTCTTATACTTCTTCTTCTTCTGCCTTTCAAGGATGAAGCATCTCTGCCTGTTCAGAACTCCTCAAATCTGCCCATCTCTTTCTCGGGGGTCCTCGTTCTCTCCTACCCTCCGGCTTATAGCCCAGTGTCTAAGCCCAGTGTCTGCTTAGGTATCCTATCCTCCCACATTCTGTTTACATGCTCTAACCACTGCATTCTGTTCTGGAATACCTTGTTGTTTATAGAGAAGATGTTGAGCTCTTTCCTTATCTCGGTATTCCTGTAACGATCTTCTCTACTACACCCATATGTATGTCGAAGAAATTTCATTTCAGATGATTGCAATCTACTCTTCTTTCGCTTTGATAGCGTCCTAGTTTCACTTCCATAGAGTAGAGTCGGTACTGCTAATGTTTTATAAAATCTCAACCTCGTGTTTTTGCTGGTGCTATTTTTTAAAGTGCGGTGTATAGTTCCGCATATTTGCTGAAATCGGTGCATCTTATTGTCCATTGAGTATTTTTATCCTGTTGGTATGTAATGTTGCGACCTACATCCTGAAAGTGGGAGATCTGTTCCAAAATATTATTATCTATAACAATTTTACTTCTGACTGGCTCCTTCCCCCTAAATGCCATTACCTTTGTCTTCTTCGTCGATGGTCTTATACTTGATTGGAAAAATAGTTTAATAAATTTACGTTAGTGTTACTGTTACCTTCCAGTAAAAATACACTGGTACCGTAAACATACCACTGACATTAATCATTTTTAATAACCAATAACGTAAGTCACCGTACCTAAGTGACAGAAATATTTACAACCATCGTAATGCGTCAGGAAGAAGACAAAACAAAAGTTCCTGTTCAGAGACTGAGCTGTCGCCTACCTCGACACCTTCGCGCCAAAATGCACGCATAACACTCAAAAATGCAATATTTATAACATCTAAAATAATAAACAACACCCTTCTGTTGAAAATAAGGGAAAAATTGCGTAAGATTTCAACATTGCATTTTAAATAAGTATTTAAACCTTTCTTTAATTATAAATGTAAACTTTTATGACAAAAATAAATTTATTAACAAAGAAGGTAAATGAAATATACTTTTATCTTGATATTCTACAAATTAGTAGTGCTTATTTTTATTGAACATATTTATAGTTTGTACCTGTAAAGGGAAGATTATAAAAACAAGCGCGGTGTAGCTTACAACACTCGATGTTATTATAGGTTCCGTAGTAAGGCGCGCGCCTCCCATAAGAGCTGTATTGTACGGTGAACGTGGAACGACAGTAGATTTAAAATTCAAACAATTCTATTGGTTACCCGGAAAAAAGTGAAAATTATCCCTTAAGGAGGACCGGAAAAATAAAAAAAATTAAACAAAACAATCAAATTTTATTTTTTGGTGCCATTTGATAGTGTATGGTTTTCAGAATGAAATGATATACAAACTAGCTATTTTGTTGTTTTATAATTTTTTTTAAAATAAATTATTTTGAAATAGCTTTCAGCAGTTTTTTCCTACTTTCGCGACTAGACAACAACTTTGTAACTTTTAAACATATTGATAGATTTTCGTGATTTTTTGTTTTGTTCAGTATTTAAAGCTCTTTACAGTTTGTCAGTACTAAGTAAACAATAAAGTACCAGAAACACCAGAAACAAAAAAGTACTTTCTGGTACTTTATTGCATAGTAGTACGTAGTACAGGAATGTACTATGTATAGGAATGTAAGCGTCGTTTATAAAGTTATTTACTGTTTTCCGAAATTCTCATATTTTTGTACAAAAGGAACATTTTCTCATGAACGGGAGAAGTTATTGGGCTGAAATTTTCAGGATAGTTTGTGTATGTTCTTATTAAGTTTTTGTAATTTTCATTAATAGCAGATTACGTAATTAGTGATATAAAGTTAATTTTTCTAGAATCTAATTGAAAAACAAAAATGATATTTTTTCTACCATTCATTTAATTCCGATCAGTGATTTTCAACCGAAATATTCAGAGATACCAAACCAAAATTTTCAGTACGTCACAATCTCTTTAGTAAATCTCTAACAAAATTATACACCTAGATTTAAATATAGGTACCAACAGTAAAATACGAAATATTAAATTTCTTCTTAACATATCATACAAAATTAGAAAATCAGTCCGAATTTTGACAGAAAACAATCTAGATAACACAGGAACGATCAGAAGATTCCGACAAAAATAGCATACATCCAAAAGATATTTTTTGAAGATTAACAAACAAATCAATTAACACAATCATTAAGAGGAAATACATCGATGAGCGTATTATGATGTATAATCATCCATTCAAGACAGGTACTCAAGTTATTCCTTTTTAGTCATTATATTTACCTATTGTTCCGTAGTGGACAGCTTCTAGATTTATTTTTTAATATAAAAACATCTAAAATATATCGCTATTGGTAACAATTCTATTGTATAATATTACAGAAGGCGTAGAACAAAACAGGTATTGAAACTTCAAATTTTCCTTTCTAAGTTGATGTAGACGTCACTTCACGTATTACGAGTAATCAATCATTATTTGGCAAATTAATATTAGATTTGTCAAGCAGTTATCTGTTGTCATCTATTTGATTTATTGCATTACTACCTGAAAAACCTGTTACCCTGTTTCACTGTTCTTATTGTTATTATTTTGCTATCTTATATCGGTATCTTTTTATTAAAATGTACAAAAGATCTTATATCGGTATAAAAGATTTATAGTAGAATATATTTCATACTACAGAGGATAATAACTTCCAAAAATCTATGAGTTTGAAACCTTCTGGTGAAACAATATGGTGAGAAAGAATATCTTTGCTTACGTTCATGTCATCATCTGGATCATACGTGACCCCAGAAAAAGTCGTGATGACCAAAATATTAACATCATAATTTTTGAAACATAAACAATACTATAAAGTGTAAAACTTTTCAGAAAAAATGTAAAATAACTACCTAAAATTTGAATTTTGAATAAATAAGCATTAATAATAGATTAAAAATAAACCACAGCCGCTCCCGCAGGCCAGTAGTTAGAGCCATAGACTGTGATGTACACTGCAAAACGGAAGGTCCAGGGTTCAATTCCCGGCTAGGTTTTGGAATTTTACACGTTCAAAACCCATTGACCGATAATAGAATAATCAAGTACCTAGTTGATGTGACTTAATACAAATAGGCTACACCAAAACAAAAATAAAATTACACTTTCAATGAACACTGTTCATAAAATTTTGCGTGATCAAATCATCCTGTTGCTGATGTTTTCTTTTTAGTTTTGAATAGTTTACAAATTTTGACGGTTTTTAAATTTGTGTTCATGTTATGACAGTCTTCAATATCATGAGTGTTTGGAGACCTGTTTGTTGAGAAGTGGGCCGCTCGTAATGTAGTGGTAAGCAAAACTGACTACGAAGTCAGGGGCTCCGGGTTCGATCCCCAGTCAGATATGACATTTTTCATCACTCATCTTCATCTATCATTGTCTGCATTAACATTAATGTACAAATATTCTAAAAAAAAACAAAAAGTAAAGAAATTGTTGAAATAATATCGGTTTGTCAGTATTATTGTATTGGTAATAATTCCATGAAAAAATGTTATCAACAAGTAGATTATGACAATTTTTATAAAATTTGTTTTGTATTACAGCAATTAAACTTAACGCTTTGGTTTTTGAATTTAAAATTTATGAGCAATTTACTCAATCCCAAAATGTGTTTATAGAAAAACAATTCAGTTTTACCAGACTTTTGAAGAATTCTGAGAATTTTTATATTATAAAAGTTAGGTAGCAAAGCTTTTATGTAAACAAAATTTAGCTTAGGGGTTTTATTATACACTTAAAAATTTTGCAAACTGACTGTTTACTGAAATTTTCAATTTTATTTTAGTAAATTTTCACTAAAAGCAGAAAATTAATTTCAAAATTTCTTGAAAATAATTAATTGTAGGAATGACCATTTTATATTCTGTTATAATTTTATAACCTATCCATAACCAAATTGACTGCATACTTTTGACGAAGTTATATATGAAGAAAGGTTAATTAAAAAATATACATTTGTTTTGGTGCAGAGACTATTTAAATTTCATGGAAGGGAGGCTTTCATTACGTTTCGATGCGGCCGGGCGTTGATATAAACTTCCTAATCTCTACTTTATAGAACCTATGATATATTTATATCGATTTGGAAGTTCTGCAAATAACAATCTAAAAATTCCATTTAATTTTACCCGTTTTAAAAAGCAAAGGCTCCAAATTTTTACAAATTTAATCTATCACTCTATTTATTACAGGTTATTTCACATTTCTACGAAATTATCGTATTAAAATTAACATTGAATACTCTGGATTTTATTCCAATGATTTCGTTGAGTATTGTGCTCAAGACCTCGTGTATTTCAAACTTATAATTCACTTATTTGTTACAATACATTCGAAATTATGTATTTCAGTTATATTGGTAAATGCAATTCTTAACGAATAAGCTTATTTTATGACTATAAATTATCAACGGATATCTTCTGAATAATATGTTGGCTTATTTCTTTAGTAAAATTATTAGCTAATTCAACAGAAAAAGATCTATATTTGAAATATCTAAGGATTTCTAACTCATAGTAATTCAGGTAAATATTTTAATATGAATTTTTTATTTTTTACCAATAAAAAACTTAGGATAGATTCTCATTAACAACGGTTTTATCCCAGCTAATGACCTTGGTAATTGTATTGTATCATATTTAAACAATACTCTACATATAAACTCACTAATTTACAGTGAATGGATGGAAAAATAGTAAAAGAATATTTCTTGGATATAAAAAGTAGGTACTGGTCGCTAAAGTCCATTAAAATAAAAAATATGAATTGTCAGTTAAAAAGAAACGTTTTGGATATTTGCATCATTCCATGCATTACTTATTACTGCCTGACGTGGATAATATACTGTATAAATAAATCAAAAATAGTCTTCAACGACCTTAGCGTACAATGAAGAAATCCATGATTGAGTTCATTACAAGGATCAGTTTAGTGCAGGTATTCTTGAGAAGAAGACAAAGGTTTTTGATCTAAAGTGGATTGTATCGAATGTGGATTGTATCTTTAAAAGGAACTACATCAGCTAACGAGCTGGGCAGGGCATCATCTCTATCGATAAAGGTTATGTATGGAGTATTTCTTAGAAGAAGAATTAGTAGACCGAAGGCAAGATGACTTAGGATTTTGTTTTAATGTAGTGCGTGGTAAAGAACAGCGCAGTGAAAGTGTAGTTGGGAGAAGCTGGGAGCTCCTAAGATAGTTCTAATTTAGTGCATTTCAAAATATACAGCCCTAAATAAAATTTACAAAAAAATAATTTAATTTAAAATACATACACCTAATGATCCAATTTATGAATAATAAACAAGCAATTGCAATTTTGTATTATATATTGTAGGGTAATAAATGTATTCTGGAAATAGATAGTTTATTGTAAGAATTATGTATTGTATTGGATAGAGTGTGTTGAATTGTAATGAATTAATTTAGAAGTTTTGAATAAAAGTTCTCGGAAACCGAAAATAGTAGAAAAGTTTGTTATTATTTTGGTTTCTTCTACGATGTTCCAGAACAGCAATGAAGGATCTTAAATTTTTAGAAACTATTAGAACGCAGGTATAAAACCAGTTAATGCCTTTGTAGTAAACCAGTCAATAATTAAATGGTAAGGAAAAATGTTGTCCGGCTGTTCGCAGTATTATCGGTACGGGGCTGGTTCTGGATTACGTTAATGCGTTATTTTTCGCGTTAATTACGCTACGGGCGTATGAGTGGTAGCAAGTGATTGCGGGAAGCTTAATCGTTTGTTTTTATTGTTAAATGACAGTACCTTAATTACAGTTTAGTTTAAGCTTAAGTTTTGTAATTTATTTAATTGAAGTCATCTGATTGTATTTGTTAGTAAGCCAACTTTAGTAATTAATTGTATCAATAAATAATTAATCGTTATAAGTTTAAAGTAAGTCTGTTTATTATTTGTCATACCCAGATATCGAACGGACCTAGGCTTAGGTGTTAAAATATTATTTATTTACATTGTTCAAATTGAAAGCCATTGAAAACATGGTTTATCTTAACTAATGAGTTAATAAACAGTCTATAATTTTCACTGTGGATGAACAAATAGAAGATACTGAATGGACCAGGGTAAAAGTTTTACAACAGATTTAATAGTGTAAAGGCTTTTTTATAAATTGACTTGTGACTGGAGGTCATGTTAAAATTTTGAAAGTTGTTCACACATAGACATAAACCTCATAAAAATATAGCATTTAAAGTTGAAGGTTTTGCAAAACTAGTTTATAAAATACATTGCAGCATTTTTTCTATTTTGTTAAATCCCCATGTCTTATAACGCGGTGTAAAAGGTTTTAATTGCAGAATAAAATTCTCTTTTCTTTTGACCATTGTACGAGTCTTACACATTATTTTTTATTATCTAGTCTTTGGTTCCCGTATGAGTAGAGAATTTTATAGTATATTTTTTCTTTACGACAGGATTTAAACCTCATTCTTGGTATTTAAGTATCGTGTAATCTTCATTATTTTCTCAAAAATGGGGTTCATTTCTTGTTTTATATCATAAATTTTTACATGCCATATTATACAAGTTATTTTGTGAGATTTAGTTTACATCCCTCCGTCCCCATTTATAAATATAAAAGATTTTATGTGAGGGCTAACATTGAAGATAGATTTAGGTGTCAGATCTATTTGATTATTATCTGTTCTTATTAAGCCTGATTTATTCTGTATGCCTATTCCATGACATCTTATCAAATCTAACATAAAAATTACCAGTTCCTTTTATATCTTCCAGTCCTGAACAGATCAAGAGAGGCTTATTCTACTAATATTTTAATTTTTGTTACTTTATTTCCTTTAGAAATATTTTTCTCTAAAACCTCCTTCTCTTACATAACATCAGGAAAATGTTTTAATACCTTTTGGTAATAAATTAGCCCGTAAGATATGTTTTATATTTTAAAAACGTATTTCCAAACATTTCAGTAATATAGCAAGTAGATTTTGCAAATATTTTAGTAATTAAAAGAGTTAACAGAGAGGACGGCGAAAAAGAGTGAGAGAGTGGTAAGGATTCTTTAGAGCTCCTACACGCCCTAAACCATGCAGTCTTATCTCACAGAGTGGTGTACAGCCAGGTATGGAAGGAAGTCCATCAGCAAAGTAAAACGGCAAACAGCCTTAACATACTTGTTTAAATCTCTTATCGTATCACCTAATTTTCATTTTAATATTTCTATTTTCACATTCCTTTTCTTATCAATGTTATTCATCATTGTTATTCGTTACTATTTCCAATAATATAAGACCAAACGTTTATAGACAATGTTTAAATACGAGGACACGAAGAATATGAACACGCCAAAGGGCCTGAATAAAGCAACAAATAGAAACAAATTATCACAGCTAGTAATTAATTACATCACACTTTTCAGTAACTCACCCTGGTATACCAGGTCCCATTTCTTCAGTTAAAGAAGCAATAGCAACAAAACGAGTCAAAGGTGAGGCATCTTTAATACAAGTCAAAAATAATCCATACATATTCAATCATGTAGGCTATCCAGAACGTTTAAACCAAGACAAGACAGTAGCTTATTTTATTGAAAATTAATAGAACAATTTATTTTAATTTCAAATGAAGGAAAAATATTCTAGCATTTTTCAAATGAGTTTTCAACTGAGTTGAACAGCGACTATATCAACTCAGTCAGTTATTCAACTTGTCTGAATCAATTGAAGAAGTTAAGTTACATCCGTTAACCAAGAAACTTATAAAAGTGATTAAATTAAAACCAACCATGCACACATTTCACTGGGTGACCTTGCTCGATTTTAGGACCTCATATCCAAAATATCAATAAAAAAAATCAGCATATTGACTGGTTAAATTAAATTTGCAAAATATAATAGTTCTTTGTTTGTTTTGTTTATGATTTAACAGGTATTTACTACCGTGATCGTTAGCCCTAATAATAGTTTCTTAATAATTATATAAAAGTTAAATTAAAAAAGTTTGAAAACACAAGTTAGTAATTATATTCTACAGTAAGTAAAGTAAAACAAAATTTACAAGTAACAAGTAACAAGGTTATTTTGGGATCTTACAATTCTGTGAGCACGTAAAATGTAAGTAACTTTCAGTAGCTATAAAACTAAACGTTAAGTTTATATGTGTTAATATTCCAAGAAAAACATAAATTACTATTTGAGACGTTGACGTTAAAAACTTATAAAACAAAAATACTGCATCGGTTAATAGGCCTATAACTTACTGTTACCTACAAAAAGATCTTGTATCGGTACTACGCTTTTTGTATTTTCGTTTCAGGCAACTTAGGACTACGATAATCATACGTAAGTACTCCTTTAATCTTCTTATTTGAGTTCTTATTTTGGAGCGCGAGTTTTCTTAACATTTGTTTTTAATCAAAGAAGAATTCAACCGTCAAAAAATTGTTTTATCTTTGACAATAAAATTCTCTGTGTTTGTGGAGTGAATTATTTTTAAACAAAATGACCAGTGATTATTTTCACTGATAGTGTATTTTTTTATTAATTTTTTTTGCATTAATGATTTTGCCCATAACAGGCAAGTGAAGTGTTAAATTTATTTGCGCTCGGTCTGCTAGTTCTAGGGCTACAAAGACTAGTTTAGTTTCGTGTGACATGGTCACCCAATTATATGACTAAAGCATTTAAGAACAAAAGAGTTAAAGGTTTAAAAGACACTAGTCTGAGTTATCTCCTCTAAAAGTAATAAATTTCATTATACAGCCAGACCCTGTGGTGAATGAAGTGAATGTGTAATTTGCAGGGTGGAAAGTAGATGCTTTTCAGAGAGCCTGGCTATTTTTTAAAACCCGAATGAGGATAAAATTTATAAGTAATTTTTATTCAGGGTTTGATAAAGAGAATACCTTCGTTTTAAGCCCTAATAAGAATTTTACTAATTTGCAACGGAAGAAAATGTTTTTGAAACTAGACTACCCCACTTAATTCTGAAAATGCTTTCTTTCATCGTTCCACTTCCAGTATGTTGCTTTTCTTAAATGTTTCCTCTTAAAAACCCATAATATGTTCTTCAATTGTTCTATGAATTTATTTCAATTTTTTTATCTATGATTTGTATCATTAGGTCCTTTTCTGTTTCCTTGAACTATCTTGTCTTGTTTTGGTTTTCTTTCAGCATTTAAAACGGTTGTTTTGTAAGTCTTTCTTGATTTATCCATACCAAATTTTTATTTCATCAAATACGTATGTTTTGAATTTGTTTATAAATCTCTTTGTATGGACAGTACTTGATCAATATCTTCCATCCATATTTTTGCAGTTTCAATAATTGGGCCTGTTAATCTTCTTGTAATTCTTCGTTTTACTTTCTCTAACTCTTCTCTTACGCTTTAGATATTATAGTTCAATGTTCCTGTCACGTCTGGTAACACTACTGTTTTATAGTGCTTGATTTTTGTAGGCCTACCCTACGAAAGACTTTTCTTTTTGTATGTACCCTGCAATAATTTTTATATCTTTTTAAATTTTTCTATTATAACTTGTATCGATTTTCATTTGAATCTTCTGATATTTATTCTATTAGCTATTTCAATATTTGAACATTTTATACTAAATTTTTAATAAAAGGACTTTGTTTTTTTAAAGAAGTAAATTTGTTAAGTTAACTTCTTCATGTTTACATTAAGAATTTATGTACATTTTATTAAACTTTTATATCAGCTTTAATTTTGTGTAACAGATTTATTACTTTGACTCGTTTTTATTAAAAATCTATCCCAATAGCCTAACGGGCAGGAACGATTTTTTGTCCGTTTGGCTCAATACTGATCAGTAATTTTATTAATGAAACTTTTTTCAAAATAATATCATAAATTTTCAAGTTTTTAACCTTCCTCGTGTTCTGCCTATTGTCCAAATAACAAAGTAAAAAAGTATTATGATAATGGAAATTTTTGATACTTTGATTTCAACTCATTTTCACGTGTCCTTTATCACGGAGTATTCTTATTTGTGGGTTTTTTTGTGTAATTTTCATCCCATAGTATCGCGTTAAACTTGCCTAATAGATGTTTTTGCTTGTCTCAAATTGTTTTACATTCCACTTCCGTGTTTTCGTTCTTTAAAATTGTAAAACCCAAGTATTTAAAATCAATAAAAAAATGGTATTATCTCCCTACTTTTTGTCTGACGTCGCTTAGTTTAGAAGCAATTTGTGATTTCATAATATGAATAAATTTTTTCAAGTCAGAAAAATTACAATCTGCTCACAATAGATTGTACAATTAGTAATTTATTACAAATACACAACATGAATGTACTTATAATTTCATCCTCTAATGAATATATTACTGTTGTCCTGCAGGAAGAAGACAGATTTATAAACAATAATAATTTTCATTAAATTTATAACTTTAATCTATACACTGTTTATTTCCAATCTGGTATAACAGAAATCGCTACTGCTGACAGAATTACAGTCACGAAATTTGGATGATGCTTGAGTCTTTCATTTAGAAATAAATTTTTATATTACTTGTTTGACAGTTTGGATGTTGAGATCAGGTTAGATATAGCAATCCTTAATATACCATAGAATCTTTAGGGATAACGGGTAAAACTTTCATTGGAAACCTTCGAATATTTCTGTATTTGACTCAAAATATAAATGATACTATACTCCAAAGTCGAATCCCGTAAGCCCATTACCTCCTAAAAATGTATTCTTTAAAATTACAGCCTTAAGGTGGATTTTAATACAAAATACGCTTAATAAAATAAGGGGAGTTCAAAAGCATACAACTTTTTTACTTAAAATGTTTTATTCAAATTGGATACGGAATGTAGATATTTTAATTTTAGTTATTTTTTTATTTTAGTTCGATACTGTTTACTCTGAGCTGCACAAACGCACGCCAGAGTACCCAGCGGGATAATATTATTCCGATTTTTGTATATCGTTTTTATATCGGATATACCTATCTATACATCCGTAACCGAGACATATAGGCCTACTGACAATATAGCAATTCTTCTAAAGGAAAAGACCACAGTTAGAGATTCCAGGTTTGTGCAGCAATATTCTTTGCTAATTCAGAACTGGCTTACCCGCTGTCCTATTTAGAAGAACCGTAATAAATCAACAAAAAATACATTGAACACAAATGTTCAAACCGAAAAACATCAATGTTCCCCAGTTGAGAGAAATGTCTTGTCTTGGTGGTTGATTGATAACTAACTTGGAACCATAATCTGTGTACGTATAACGCCTAGAACTAAACCGCTGTAAGACGCTAACCCTCTGATTAATTAACCCAAGATCGAAATTAAACCTCTTATCAAATATTTAATTTACAAAGCCAGTAACTAGTCCAGATATATAGTGTCCAGCTCATTAGAGCAGGAGCAGAGAGTTAATTTAAGTCAATCCAGGACTTTCAGTCAAAATTTTAATATTTTCTTATGACACTACTTTCATCTATATTAGTAACAAACCCCTCAAACGACGATTTCAAAATTCTAATAGTAAAAGAACTAGCCCTAAAATTTTACAATCGCCTAAAAAACCACCCTAACCACTTCTGAGCCCGTGATTTAGCTACAAAGAACCACCCAATCGAATGGAAACGAAGCTGCAATCTTTCTGTTTTAACAGAAAATACAGAAAGAAGTAAAAATTGGTATCTCTTCTCCTGGCAATAAAATTTCCCACTGCCTTTTAAATAACTTTTAATATCACTCATGGAAATTGCGCTTCTCAATAAACAGCACCTTACCCAAAATCAAAGATAAAAAAAAATCCAACCCTTACTTTAGCGGAAACTCAAGATTTATTTGAAGGCATGTTAACATTGGTTCTCGTGTCGTTGCATTGTTGTACGTTAAATATGAAAGTATAGCTCTTGCATTAAACCATTTCATTTAAATAAATCAGTTGTTAATCTTTGTTTTCTTTCCTTTAACTTTTCTCTCAGTTAAAATCGATATCGTTTTGGGAAATATTGCCACGGAAACGGCCTTGGTAAAATATCCAATTTAAACTTTAAAATAGAGTATTGGTATAAAAAGAACTGGGTTATTAAAGAGATTGAGGTATTTCTAGGTAAGAATTACAAGCTACTGAAGAAGTATAAAAATGAAGCATCTCTCTTTTGTCGGTATATTAGAGAACAATAGAAGAGCGTGAACGCTGTGTCAGACAATTTTCATCCCTATGAACACTTTAATTTGCTCTTCATCTTTATAACGTTACGGTTTTTACGTGATCATCTTCCCAAATGTACAACGTTAACGTATCAAACAAAAATGTATTCTGTTACCTAACGACATATTGCTATTTATTGACATAAATTAAATTACGTAAATAAACATTTTAACTTAAGCAAAATTTTTACATAAGATTTCTTAACCGTCCAATTAAGGTTAAAGGATTGTTCAGATCCTTAAAAATTAATTTGATTAATTAAATCGTAAAATAATTTTAAAGTTCTAGTGTTTATCTGATGGCTCGAATCTGATTTACTGATTGAGGTGGACAGTTTGTTTACCTACACACTTGCGTTCTGTTCTGACAAGACAGAGACTTATGAAGTGTGAGATAACTTTCATAACTTTATTACATAACGTAAATATAAACTGTTCCGGCTGCTGATAACAGGCAGGTGGACTGTAAATTATTTTCACTTGATCTGTTAGTTTCAGGGCTACAAAAAATAGTTCTGTTTCTTATCAGATGGTCAGCCATATAATTGAAGCACTTAAGAACAGAAGAGGTAGAGTGTGAAAGACACTATAATATAGTGACAGTTATCTCCTCTGAGAGTAATGAATTTCATTATAAAACCAGACCCTGTGGTATCATTTTCAGGGTGGAAAGTAGATGCTTTTCAGAGAGCGTACTAGCATCCTGATAAGCGTACTTTAACACTCAATGAGAAAGGCAATTGTAAACCACTTACTACTCGTTTTACTTAGTAAAGCCTCTAGAGGTTCAAACCAGCCTTTCGGCTGATGACCTAAACAACAACAAAATATCTTACCAAATTTTTTTTTAAATTTCCTTTTTCTTCTCTTTAGTTTCATCTAGATTTTATAAGTGTATACATGTATTGTGTAGTGATTCAGTTTGTTATGTAGTTATTATATTATTACAATCAAATTAGCGTGATGTCATTTTCATAGTAGGTATTGTAACATTAGGCTAGAAATGGTTAAGGTGAAATAATTATGCGAGACCTGGTATTGTATAAAAAGAGTGTATTGTTACGCGACTAGCATTACTCTACGTTGAGAAGGTGCAGTGGTTAAATCGTCCATTATTGTCAGTTTTTGTGATTAAGTTTTATTCAATTACTAGTGTTTTCTCATTTTTGTATGTGCGTATACTTTTTAGGCTATGATTTACAAAATTTTTGAGAACCATTTTATGTCTTTCGTTTGGTACAATCTACCTATTTATTATTGCTTCCAGAATTCATAATAATGATTTGTTTTATGTGTTTACTACCTCGTCTTTCTAGTCCTTTGTAAAACACTAATTAAAGACAGAATAAAAAGGAGTATAAAAGCTCCATCTGTCGGTCAGTTAGTTAAATTAAATCTGTTAAAAGTTTTCATTCGAAATGCTATTATTGTTAACACAATATATGTTTAACGTTAAGAAAAAGGCTGCGTGGTGTACACGTTGTATTTGGTAGTAGGTAAGAGGTAATTGTCAAAAGTGTCAAATTATTGCCATTGTTAGTTAAGTTAGTTTAAGCTTTACTTTTTGTAATTAATATAATTAATCCTAGGTTAGGAGTTACGGTATTATAAGAGTATCGTTTTATACCGCAATTGCCAGAGAAGAGGCTTAATATAGAAACAAATGTAAGAAAAATAAGTTAAACGCTTCCAAGAGTTTTATAATTTTGCTTACAGCTAACTATTGCAGGGTCACAAGTTGTTTGTTGCAATTATAAAATTTAAAAATGATTACCGTAGTGTAAGAATACACAAAATCCACAATGACGTAAAGCCAATGACGCAATGACGTAAATAAACATATTATGTATATTAAAAAACGAAAATATTTTTACAGACAGACAACAGTTTCATTGTGCAGCCACAATTTAAGAATAAACTAGTTTACATCTTGATGAAATGATTACATAGACGGTGGCGAGACGAAATGAGGACGTCATCTTCAACAACGCAGCCGAAACGACCCGTCAGACAAGCCTACAATGGTTTCGTTTTTTTTTAATTCCCTAATATGTGTACATTGCAATGCGTTCCATTAAGTACAATAAGCAAGCCCATGTCCTAATGAGATGAGGATTATAATATATGTATGACGTGTAAATGAGATGTAGTCTTATACGGACTCAGGCCGATCATTCCTGAGATGTCAATAATTGAACCCCAACTTTCAAAGTACAAAGGTATAATCACTGTCTAGTATTCAAATCCGTATGAAAGTAACTACCGTTACAAGGATTTGAACCACGAAACCTTCGCCTCCAAAAACCAGCTGTTGAGTAGGTGACTCGCGAAGACCACTCTACCTCTAGACCAATCTGATGGGTTTAGTTAATAATAGGAATTTAGTTATTATTTTTTACATTTGCCTATTGAAGGAAAACAAATACTGTAAAAATAATTTTGTTATTTTTTATTAGAGTATTACCAATCAGTACATTCAATATTCAACATAATTTGTTTTTCTTTCTTTTAACTCTCGTTACAATAAAAATATATTATCAATGGTAATACCGAGTATTTTATTCTAAAATCCTGTGGTATATTTTGTTTATTTCATCTCTCAGTTAATTAATATCATTCTTATAAATTTATTCATAAGTTTTATAAGTAAACACAACTCAATCCCACGCACTCTGCGAGAATCTCATGTGAGAATTGGGGAATAAGTTACGTAAGATATCTATTGTGTTTGTTTTTCATTAAATAATAAATATATATATAGGCCTATGTTGTTTAGCTCATCAGCCGAAAGGCTGGTTTGAACCTGCAGAAATTTTACAAAGTAAAACGATAAGTGAGGTGGTTTACCATTACGTTCTCACTGAGTGGAAAAGTACGCTTATCAGCATGCCGGGGCCTCTGAAAAGCACATATTTTCTACTCTCCAAATGATACCTTCACTTCAATTACCACAGGGTCTGGCTGTATAATGAAATTCATTACTTTCAGAGGAGATAACTCTGATAAATGTCTCTTAACCCTCTAACTGTTCTGTTCTTAAATGATTCAGTCATTTAATTGGCTGACCATGTGATAAGAAACATAACTATTTATTTTAGCCTTGCAACGAACAGATTGAGTGTAAATAATTTGACACTCCACCTGTCTGTTATGGGCAAATAAGCCTATATAAAATAAATAAACGATAACATAAAATTATTTATTTTTAAAATACTATTTTTGTTTGACCCGTTTCATTTGTTAAGTTGGCAGAATTCTCGTGACTTATTTAAAAGTTCCGAGTTCATTCGCGGCTAAGGGATAGAAAAAAAATTAATTCGTTCGTTTATCAAGATATATAATTCACATACCTAACAGGTTTCTAATAAACATTAAAAACGCATTGTTCAGTTTTCATTTTATTGGTTAGATTTACAGTTTACAGTGTATTGCAAATTATAATTTAAGTAATTTTAAACAATTTCCACCTGAAAATATAATAAAACTCCTTTCAGTACTTTGGTTATTTTTCTATGAGCAAAATAAAATTGTTTTACTTTTATAGAATTACTGCCTTGAGAGTTCCCTTTTCCCCGGATATTTCTGTTGATGTCTAGCTTGTCCCAATAGATCTACTCCAAAAAAATACGCATGGTTTTACTACTTTATGAAAAAATTCAAGAGGGAATTATTGAAAACTAAATATTAAATATATCTAGTAGCGGGTAACACAAATGGCTTCTACATGGAATATACCAGTCGGGTCTAATAGATTTTATTACACGTTTATATTGTGTTATTTTTATCTAACTGTTATAAAAATTTGGTATACGAGTAAAATTGTATTCTAAAATAGTTGTCTGTGCTGTTAGGAATATGTTCTTGCTGTCAATTTGCGTACTAATCATACTAGGCCTACTCAATTTGTATTTAGATACGATGGCTTACGGTAAGGTACAGAAGTGAGTGTTAAACATTAAAAATAATCTAATCAGGAATGAACATAGAACCCTCACTTTAAAAGTAAAATTCATAGCTACTAAGCTATCAAATCAGTTTGTTTCAAACTCACACAATTATCTCCTCAAACTAATTTGGACATAAACAACTCAAATTTATGATTTAATTATAGTCATATTATTATCAAAGAGTATCGGTTGTTTGCATAATTTTTGCGACTCACACAGTACACTCCTTGGTATGTAACAAATGAAACGGTTGTTAGAGATCTAAAACTCACCATAATAAGTGTTACATTAAAAAAGTTTCTATTGGAAATTTTATCGAAAGTTAAACACTGACATAAACCCTTTATCGTTGACCAAATTCAAAAAGACAGACTTCTGGATTACCCCACCTTCGATTGAAAAAACGTGAAACAAGAAACCTTCGTCATTCATAGCCTACGTTAATTAAAATTGACCAAACCTTTGTGCATTAGCTTAATATTTTTACTGGGAGTAAGGTATCATTCGGTTCCTAGAGACTGCGACATGCGTCGCAAGCCACCTAGAGACTGCGACGTGCGTCGCAGTCTCTAGGTGGCTTGCATCCGTCAGTCCTTTGTATTAAACCATTGAGGCAGGGTCGCGGACGCGGGTCCCGGTCGCTGAATGCTACCTCAAGACTAATGGGTGATCTGCTTATTTAAGTCATTCATGAAATTTATCATCATTCGATATCAAAATTTTCGTAAAATATTTTTGTACAGAAAGAAGTAAATTAACGAAAATAAATCTTAATATGCAATTAAATTATTTGATAAGAATTCTACCGTAGAAATGTGTGATTACAGCTTTGTCATTTAATAGTAACACATTATATATTACCAATTTAATAATACTGAGAAAAAAACATGTCAATAGTACTATCAAAATGTTATTCGGCCACCTCCGTTGAGTAGTGGCAGAGCGCTAGCCTACAACGGGTTCAATTCTCGGCTACGGTGTGTAATTAAACCAAGTCAGAACTAACCTTTCAAATTCCATAATATAACAGTAGTCGCTAATAATCAAGTTGTTGATACGACTTTGTTGTTGGTTAGGTCATCAGCCGAAAGGCTGGTTTGAACCTCTAGAGGTTTTACCATGTAAACGAGAAGTAAGGTAGTTAACATATTACCTTTCTCACTGAGTTGAAAAGTACGCTTATCAGCGAGCCGGGCTCTTTGAAAATCACGTATTTTACACTCTGCAAATGAGACCTTCACTTCATTCACCACAGGGTCTGGCTGTGTAATAAAATTCATTACCCTCAGAGGAGATAACTGACTAGTGTCTATTACAACTCTACCTCTTCTGTTCTTAAATAACTCAGTCATTTAACTGGCTGAGCACGTTATAAGAAACAGAACTATTTTTGTACCCCTATATCTATCAGATTGAGTGCAAATAATTTAACTTATATCATAAGACTTTTTTCTTTTTGAAGTCACATAGGACTACAGGTCATTGGAGAAGAAAAATCTTTGTCCGATTTTTGTTGTGTTAGGAGTACTTTTCCTGACATTTCTTTCCTTGATTCTTTTTTCAATCGGTCTGATCTCTTCTGGCGTTCTTCATCGGAATACACGATTTTCTGACACTTGGTCAGTCTTTTTTGTTCAAGTCTTTTTTTAATTTATTTATTTAACGTCGTATCAACTACAACGGTCATTAGCAACGACGTTGGGTTGTAACTTTTGTACAATGAAGGATGAAAGAATTTTTTGTAATGTATGAAAATATGCCGTGCCTGTGTGGGATTCAAACCCAGGACCGCATGACGAGAGGCGAGCACGTTACCAACTGCGACAATACGGCCGGCTGTTTAAGTCTTGTGTTGCTCAATTTGTGGTAATTTCCAAAATTTCATTTTAGGTCTTCAAGTGAGATTTGGACTTCATTCATGTCCTGATCCATTCATTGGTGTGATCCAGTGTGGCTGACAATTTCTGTTTAGGAAAAAGTTGATGATTTGTGTGAAGATTCTGGGGGAATCAATTCTCAAGTGATATCTGAAGAAAAAATCTCTTTTTCCTTATCTGGTCTAATAATACAACTTTAAAAAAAACTATTAAAAAAAATTTATTCAACTTTACTACATTAACGTAAAAGAGATTGGACTAAAAATTTCTACTTTTAATTTATTTCAAGTAGGCATCAATAGCTTGGTCAACATGAATTTTAACATATTACAAGTTCCATACATTACCCGGTAATAAAACCCGGAACCTTTTGTATTATAGCCTAGCATGCAACACCTGCAACCCCGTGGTGGTCATTTCATTAATCAATTTGGATTTTGTTAAGTTTTTAATTGAAAAACAAAACATGATATTAGAAGTTCATGAAAAATTATTAATTTCATACAAAATATTTAAGGAATCAAAAGTATGCAGACTATCTATGACGTATGTATTACATATATTAGTTTAAGTCCATTGGAGTGGGGTTGAGACTGGTTATAATTCAGTATTGCAGCAGCCTTGGGCTCACTTCATTATTAATGCTTTTGACTTTGACTAGAGACCGACTGCTTTGTATAATAAAGTTATGAAACCCCGAACTAAGTGGACCACCTCAGACAAACTTGTACGGACACAATTTTTTGCTTGAAATTTTAATTAATTCAAAAGTTAATGTAAATTATTCTCATTCAAAATCCACGGTTACCTATAATTAAAACATTAATGTCAGAAATACTTGTCACTTAGTTATACGAGTATATGTAACTTGTAAATAGTTCCATCACGATGAAATGTAGAAGATCATATACGCAGACGTTTTAATTGAATGTTGTTGGCTTCCATAAATATACGTAAAAGCACCAGATCTATTTATATACTAAGCACTTCCTCTGTTTTTTTTTTGAAAATCTATTTAAAATGTCCATTAAAAACTGACCTACAAATGTTCAATTTAATGAAACTATCAGAGAATATTAGTAAAACTAAAATAAAATATAGCCCTAAATTGGCATCAACTAAAATATTGTAAGGTTCGAGGTTATTAGCGACCACAGTGGTTTATGCAACGTATTTTTTAACTTGTGAATGTTTTCAGACCCGAGCCGGAAGTTGAACCCGGGACGTCTGCGTTATTAGCTAGTGCGCTACCACGACGCCACGGAGGCGGCACAACAACATTTTATTTTCACGTAAAATAATATATATTAAAATAATTTGACCTTACAAATTTTTGAGTAGATATTGGGTAGGTACTGCACCGAACGCAAAAGGGGACTGATTAGGTATTCTCTTGGAAAGGTCAAGAAGAAAGATGCAAAATCCTTGATCAGAACAGTCAAATGTATTACTTTAGTAAAGACAATTAAATGCTTGATTAATTTTATATCACTGATTTTTTTTCACGAGATCTTCGCTTCACAAGTCAAATTAATTATTTATTATAGAATTACAAAAACAATATAACTACCTCCGTAGCGTAATGGTAGCGCGCTAGCCTACCACGCGGAGGTCACGGGTTCGATTCCCGGACAGGGTTGAAAATCCCCACCGTTGTCGCTAATGAGCTGTTGATGCAACTTTAAATAATTTAAAATATACCATTATACATTGCGTTAATAGGTATTAAAAGGTAGCTCCAAAAATAATAATTTTGTTTATTTAAATTGATTGTCTTCATCCATAAAACAAATAAAATATTAGTATATATGAGTAATTAATAATAATTACTACACAATGGTTAAAATTAATAAAAACAATAATGATACTATTGAATAAACATGAAATTAAATCATATTACCTATGTTATAACGTATCTTAAATTTAAAAATAATACTATACGGTATATGAAAATTACAGTGATTACATTGATTGGAGCATAAAGGGATACGAATAAAAATAGCAAAGAAAATTAGAAAATAAACAATGATGGTACGAAGAATGTATACTTAAATAAATAAAAGTGAACTGCAAAACTAAATTAAATAGAAATATTGTTTTGTAAACACACTCGTGAGTTCAAAGTTAGTTTCAAACAGTTATGTTAGTAAAATGTTAAAACTTGTATACGTGTAATCTTTAAATGTAAAGACGAAATTATAAATTGTATATGAAATCCGGAAGTAAATAAGTGTGTAAAAATAAATAAAATATGGGGCCGAGTTCGATTCTTGGTTATGGTGTTATAATCTTATAACCACGCGTAATTTCCTCATTGAGTGGTTGAAACATTGCTCTCGATTCTTTTATACCTAGCTGACTTATCTTTTATTATTCTTGACCTAAAAAATTACCTCCTAAAAAATATGTAGTCTATTACTTTTATGAGATAACAAAAAGACAGGGGTGGAATCAATAAAACATACGATTTGTTATGTAGGTTAATAAATCAGAATTTGTTATAAAGAGGAAAGAAAAGCTTTGCTTATTTCAAATACATCAAATATTGTATTCTGTTTTGATTTAAAGCAAATGGGCATTGAAGTGGAACATGAGCTGTACATCAACCGAAGTTAATTTAAAACACGTTACCACGTCAACTCGTTCGAGACACAAATGTACAACCCCAATACCCACTGACTATGAATGTATTACACCGTGTCAGGGAGGTCGGTTATTGAGCTTCGTCCTAGTAAAAATAGATACGCTAAATTGCATTACTATAGAAATGAAATTATTATAGGGTGTGCAGTAGAATTTTGGAAGTATAAGAACATATAAGCCTATAAAAAATCACAATTAATATTTTACGATTCATTTTATGAATACCTATCTATTTCATTCTGAAAAAGATTAGAGGATTGGTTTTTTTTAATAAATCAAGATTCATGTGAAAAATTAACTCATAAAGTCTCCTTAATTCGGGAAATTATGTAATTTTTAAGTAGGCCTTTTATACGTACTTAATAAAAAGAAACAAACGGAAAAGTGCATGACAACGGTTGTAAACCTTGATGGGGAATATCTGCATACCCTTCTATATGCGTATGATAAGTAGTTGTAGCAACGGACGAGTTTAACATAAATCATATGGCGGAAATTTATGGAGGTTCTAGAGACATTGAGCTTTAAAGTTAACTGCTCAAAGACGAGTACCTACCTACGGATTGATTGGAGATCTGCAAATAGAAGAACAAAGAATAGGAGTTTGTGATGAGTACAAGAAACTTAGTGTGGTACTAAGTAATAAGAGGAACACCTAAAGGGAGATAATACGCTGAAAGGCACAGAGAAAGGCAGTAATAGAGACGCTAAATTCCGTTTTGTGGTTCAAGAAAATTCACAAAGGAACAAACGAAAAGATTGGACGATCATACAGCAAAGCATTTTGGATTACTGTGCAGAATCATGGGAATTATCAAAAAAAAGCTAAAGGATGATTGCAGTCATACATAAAGACTTATGGAAAAGAAGCTGTTAGATCTCGAGGTTGGACTAAATGAGGAATGAACAGTCTGGAAAAGGGTAAGGTAGGATGGTCAAACAGTTTGCTAGATGAAACAAAAGACATTGTTATGGTACGGACACTTGTGGCGTATTAATGAAGATAGGTTACTCAACTGATTATGTAACTGAACCCCAAGGGAAGGAAAAGAGAACCCCCCAGTAAAGCAACGGATGACTGGACTGTTGGAGAAGATTTCAGACACCAAGGAGAGGATTGGCGTTTGGAATGCATAAAAATCAAACTAAAGCTGTATAAAGTTGCAAACAAAACCTAAAAAGTGTTTCTTAATCTTTCCAGGATGCATTCACTTAACGTGTGTACTTATGTTTGTTTAAGATGTAGACCAAAATTAATAACAATGTCAGAAATCTTAAAATATCATAATATGTATCCTAAGATATTTGCTAGGAAACCAAAAAATTATTTCTAGGCAAACCATATTTGATTTTACTACAACCTTCAGCGTTTCACATAACCTAATTTTCAATCAACGCTAATTTTTAAGTCGTTCCCTTTCAAATCTACAATCCTTATCTCTCGGCAGATCTCCCTTTACTATTTTGTAATTCAACGTCCACTTCAAATCACCTTGAGGCGATCTACATTCCTGCATCTTTCTCATTATTTTTTTAACAAGCAAATATCACAAATATTTTTGAAAAAAAAAAAATTTACACCACTGCATTGTGATAAAAATGTTATCATTGGTTAGAGTACGAAATAAATAAAATATTGTCTGTAGGTAGGTTACTAAAAAGTATATAAATAAAATTGTGAATAACTTGCTGACTAATTCAAGTATTTTACATAACTATCTACACACACAATACACATAATCAATTTTCTTATCTATCTATTGTTAATCGCTCCTAAAAATGACTATTTTCTGATAATAGGGAACAGTCCTCATCGATCCTTAAATCCATCGGCAGCGTCTACGCTTTCCCGTGAGCCTTTGATGTTATTCATCCATGGCCTTACCCCTACCATACTCTCATAACATTGTCTACCGAAAAATATTTGAGCTAGCTGTACCAATCTTTTAGTCGTAGAATTAAATCTTAGTTGATATTGACTCTAAATTCTAATTTATAAGAATTTCATGGTAAATTCACAGAAGTTGTATAAAACAATTGGTATACGTATCCGATCATACACAGAATATAAGAACGCAAGCTGAGCACTTTTGAGGAACTGGATGACAATAAGAATATATCACAGGTTACTCATGTACTGTAGAAAAGTCTTAGAATAAGTTCAGAGAAAAATTCCTTCAAGGGAAAGATTGTTGAAAAGAGTTTTTTAAACATTTGGAAAATTTTATGTAAGTATATGGTTTGAGATTTTTATTTCTTGAATAAATTTAATGAACAACAAATATTTAAAATAGTTAGATAAAAAAATATTCATAAAAATTAAGTGTTAATCATACAATAAATAGAATACACATTCTATTATTAAAAGTCACAAATTGTGCAGTTATATTCCGTATATAACTGTTTCGAAAATTAAAAAATTAAATTAATTTTTTTAAATGTTCATTAAAACTGTAGAGAAAATAATATTCAGAATAATTAGAACATGAAGTACTAATTGAGAGGTAAAAAAGTGAGGAACTCTAGGGAAGGTTGGCACTAAAATAATAGTATAATTTAGTAGACAAATAAAGTTTTAAATAGCTAAACATTGAGCGCACTAATTCAATTAATATGTGGATGCTAGAAGGTGACTTTGACATAAGAGTATTAAACTAGTTGGGCTACTTCATTATACTTTAACAACAGAGAAACAATTATTAAAGTAGAATACGAATTGCAGTTAGTTAATTTAATCCTGATTTTGATGAATCACGTTCTACCCTAAGATTAAACTTACTTAACCACCGCTAATACAAGATAAAGTTTCTTAATTCTTACAATGCTAATTGTGAATTTTTTAAAATTTGTTCAACAATTTAAAGCTTGAAACATTTCAGGTTTCAGAAGATTCAATGGAAGGCCACTGAAAAATAAAATAAAATAAAAGAGCCGCTCTTAAACCCACTTGTTCCTTAATTTAAATTTTCCACAAATAACTTCTAAAAATAAATTACCTCCTTTCAAGTCCCAGTTCCAATGTCCCACGAACCAGAATCCTATTTCCTATTTAAACTATAAAATTCCCCCTAAATTTCTTGAGGTTGCAATTATTCTGTTATATTGTTCCCCGAGCGACCAGGTGTTCCTTAACACGATGTCGCCATCATAGGGCTTCTTAGCCCTCTCAACCAGGATTCAGGATTCAGGATTCAGGATGGAAGGTGAATTAAAAAGGTTATATATAAGTACAGTAGAGCCCCGGTTATCCGAGCCGCGACTGACAGAGTTCAGGGTTAACAGAGTTAGTCGCAAAAATTACCGCGCAAAGCGGAATCCGAATACATCGGCAAATCAATCAAAAAAATAAAAAATAATAATAAAAATAAAATAAAAAATAAATAAATAAAATTAGAATCTATTAAAAAATAAATTAAACTTGATGTTACCTAACATGATTAATTTCACACGGATGCATAAATATAATACTTATTAAATCTTATAGATTATAAATTATGTGAATTAGGCCTTAAGCCACACTGAAAAAAACAACTTTACTCTTCGAGTTTTAGGATATAAGTCAGCTATTCAAAGTTATATTTCTTATAAAATAAACTTTAAAACAATGAATATTTTAATTATGTAAATCGATTGTAAACTATACAATTATCAACATAAAATTTAATAAAACAATATATAAATAATAATCAACGAACTATCAAATTTAATAAAACGAAATGTTGTTAAATTATACATTTTAAAACTAATTAATATGTTTCTGTTGAGTTTCAAAGCTAAAAATCATAACGTTTAAGTTTTCAGTAAAGTCGGCAAAAGTTATTTAAACATAGTCATATTATTTAAATATCAGTAGTTGGTGATTTGATTGAAGTTTGGATCGATCGCTTATTTTAATTACAGAAGAAAAGTTATAAGTTAGTAATGAAAATAATTACAAACTTTTTAATTGATAGAACAATATGACACAATTTTGAAAGAAAATACAGAATGTTAGGTAAACAAAATTGATTTATTTTGTTGGTATCATCTTAAATATTATAGTTATTAATTTAAATTCAGTCATGTGACGTTATTAATCATGACCAAATTTTAAAATGAAATTAATATAACATGTTGTTACGTGCTTGTTTGTATTCTGTATTTACGAGAAAGGTATTTAAATAATTAAAGTATTTCTCATAGAAAGGAATAGAATACAGTATTCAGTTAACTCTAAGAATACTTAATTTTGAAATCAGACCTTTATATCCTACAAAATGTTTCTAATAATATTTTATCTTCCTGTTAAGTACTAAATGACTATATTTTTAATAAATTTTTTTGTGTTTTCAGTTTTTTCATCGTTCATTTTTATCTTCTTCACACTCTGTGTTACCTTACAATATGCTTAACAATTTAACATAAAAAGTTTAGAAGATTGATATAAAAAAATATTTTCACGTAAAAAATAAAACATTTGGCCACCGCCTTAGCGTAGTGGTTATCGCGCTAGCCTACAATGTGTAGATCCCGGTTTCGATTCCCGGGTAGGATCTGAAAATTTATTATTAGTCAAAACCCACTGTTCCAATTACATAACCAAGCGTAGTCGCGAATAACCAAGCTACTGACGCGTGACTTACTAAAAAAATTTTATATTTTTGTTAAGTTTCATTATTATGATTTAAAGAATTATCGATCTTAATAAAGTTTTAATGCCAGCCGCATTGGCGCAGTTCGTAACGTGCTCGTCTTTCATCATGCTGTCGTGGGTTCGAATCCCGCTCAGGCAAGGCATATTTTCATACGTTACAAAAATTATTTCATCCTCCTTTGTACACAGTTACACCCCAACTCATCGCTAATGACCTTTGCAGTTGATGCGACGTTTAAATAAATAAATAAAAAAAAGTTTTAGTACTCAAACAGATCAGCTACTATATTATGTGTTTATTACTAAGATCAGATCCCATAATAATAATAATAATAATAATAATAATAATAATAAAAGAACATTGTAATATTCGGTTATGTAAAACCTATTGATGAAAAATTATGTTTTAATAAAATACTTCTGAAATAAATCTTATAATATCTGTACTAGGTTGAAAATGAAATACAGAAACGAATTGTATGCAAAAAGACTATAACCGAGAGGAGTTAAGAAAAAGTGGTGGTACATACAATATTTTCTGAAAAGCAAATCCCAAAGCAGTCTAGTCAGACACTTCCGTTTACTCCATCTCTACTTCTTTTCTTTTCCCTTTGTTTCTTTGTGTTTTTTTCATTCTTCGATATTTTATCGTTATTTAGGCACTACAGTTATAAAGATTGGAGTTTTTATTCATAAGCTTCATAACGATGCTAAAGAAGGTTGTTTGTAGGTTTACGATAGGTTTTTGATTTGTTAGAATAAACATATTTTTATTAGCGAATTGGTAATCCCCGTTTTCTTCTTGTTCATAAAATATTCTATTTTGTTTCCTACATTACAATGTTCAGTATTCAAGAGTTTTTTAGAGAAGCATACTTTCTTTCCATACTTATAGAAAAGTAACGTTTCTTTGTTTGTACGATGTAATCTCAAAAACTACCCAACCGATCTCAAAAATTCTTTCATTGTTGGAAATTTTAGGACTTTCTGAGTAACTTTATGGTTTTAAATAATATTTGATTGGTAAAATTAAGTTATCTTTTATTTTGTTTGCTGTAAGGTCGTTTAAGAAGTTATTTTTCTATTAGAATGAAATCATACAATATAATATACTTTTCCTTTATTTTAATTTAAAAGAATAAATTATGCACGAGTGATAATCCGAAAAATTATGTAACTCGGATTTCTTCATAGAAAGTTATGTAAAACTTCAAAAAAAATATATAGTATTAATTTTTAAAGAAATTTGTAGATTCACCTACTTTTTCTTATAAAATTATTCAATAATTCTCACGTCTATTCCACTGGTGATTCAAACTGATGTCAGCAAATTCATGACTCCAGAACTAATTGGTTTTGTTTCTAGTCGTGTTTTTGCTTTCAACGTGTAAAGTTGTGTAAGTTAAAGCTTTGAGTTTTGTTTGGCATTAAGTACAGTGAGCGGATTTTTATTAATAGCCTAAGTAAATATAATATATCTGGTGCGTTGTTACCGCCCATTTTGTTTATTCACGTATCGGTGGGTCATCAAGATGGCCCCTCGGTTGCCTATCTAAGATCTTACAACAGACTTTGATCAGTAGACTATTAAAAATTATTATTTATGTAAAAATCACTCAAAAATACGTATGCAAAACTAATTTTTAAGAAGATTTATAAAATTTAATGTGTTTCAATTCTTGGTCGTGATTGATAATTCGCAGTAAATTAGTTCCGGTAGGTCAAGAGAAGGGGAGGGTTCGGTTCAAGTCTTAGTTCTCACAAATTTACACGTAATCTTAAAAATTCATCAAATTTTTTTTCTTAAAATGGAGCTGTATTTTATATTATAAGTTAAATTATCTAACTTTATATTAGCGCAATAGATGGTAAGTAAATATAATATGTCTGGTGCGGGGGTCCGCCCATTTTGTTTATTCACGTATCGGTGGATCGCTACAAAATGGCCTCTCGTTTGCCTTTCTGGGATCTTACAACTGACTTTGACCAGTATTGAAAGTTATCGTTGATGTAAAAATCACTCAAAAATACGTATTAAAATTAAATTTTCGAGAATAATTATAAAATTTAAAGTATCTGTTTCAATTCTTGACTGATAATCCGCAGTAGATTAGTTCTGATAGGTCAAGAGGTGGAGAGGGGCTGGTTTCAGTCTGGGTTCTCACAACCTAATTGTTCAATTAATCTTGAACATTATTCAGGTTTTTTATAAAAGTGTTTTAAAATGTTACTATATCTTATGGACTAAGTAAAATTATTAAACTTTATATTTGCGAAATAGATGGTTAGTAAATATTATAATACGTCTGGTGCGTTGGTACCGCCCATTTTGTTTATTCACATATCGGTGGGTCGTTACAAAATGGCCTCTTGGTCGCTTTTCTGGGATCTTACAACTGACTTTGGCCAGTATTGAAATTATTATTTATTTAAAAATCGCTCAAAAATACGTATTAAACTTAAATTTTTAAGAAGATTTATAAAATTTAAAGTGTCTGTTTCAATTCTTGGACGTGACTGATAATCCTCAGTAGATTATTACCGGAAGGTCAAGAAGAGGAGAGGGTTTAGTCTAAGTCTTGGTTCTCACAAATTAAACGTTCAAATAATCTTGAAAATTACTCAATTTTTTTTAAAGTGCCTTAAAATGTTGCTGTATTTGATGGTCTAAGTAAAATTATCAAACTTTATATTTGCGAAATAGATGGTGAGTAAATATAATATGTCTGGTGCGTTGTTACCACCTATTTTGTTTATTCACGTATCAATGGGTCGTTACAAGATGGCTTCTCGGTTGCCTTTCTGGGATCTTACAACTGACTTTGATCAGTATTGAAAGTTATTATTTACGTAAAACCACAAAAAATACATATGAAAAACTAATTTTTGAGAGGATTTATAAAATTTAATGTGTCAGTTTAATTCTTGGACGTGACTGATAAACCGCAGTAGATAAGTTCCGGTAGGTCATGAGGTGGAGAGGGTCTGGTCCTAGTCGGAGTGTTCACAACTTAATCGTTCAACAATTTTTTAAAAATTGTTCAGTTTTTTAAAAGTATCTTAAAATATTACTTTATTTTATGGTCTAAATAAAATTATCAAAGTTTATATTGGCCAAATAGATGGTAAGTAATATAATATGTCTGGTGCGTTGGTACCACCCATTTTGTGTATTCACGTATCGGTGGGCCGTTACAAGATTACCTCCCGCTGGCCTTTCTGGGATCTTGTAACTGACTTTGACCAGTATTGAAAATTATTTATTTTAAAATTACACAAAAATACGTATTAAAATTAAGTTTTTGAGAAGATTTATAAAATTTAATGTGTCTGTTTCAATTTTCTTGGACGTGACTGATAATGCGCAGTATATTACGAGGGTCGTTTGAAAACTCCGTGCGAAGTCAGATAAATGGCACTACTGGTGCATATCGAGCATATGTTTAGTTAGTAGCATCTGTTTGAAAAACACATGTGTAGTTTCAGCCAGATCGGTCTATTTCTTTGTGTTTGATATTCGTTTTAATCGAGGAAGTCGAGTGATTTTCAAAAAATGGATGAAAAAGAATTTTGTGTGAAGTGTGGCAAGGACGGTTTGCAGCTGTTCCAGAAGAATTCGCAGGACTTTAAACGTCGTTTCGTCACTGTGGATGAAACATGGATACATCACTACACTCCTGAGACCAAAGAACAATCTAAACAATGGGTTATGAAGGGGGAATTTGCGCCAAAAAAGGCGAAGACAGTTCCTTCGGCCGGAAAGATTATGGCGACTGTCTTTTGGGATTCACAAGGAATAATCTTCATCGATTATCTGGAAAAGGGTAAAACTATTACAGGTGCATATTGTTCATCGTTATTGGACCGTTTGAAAACCGAGCTGCAAGAAAAACGCCCACGATTGCCCCACAAAAAAGTCCTTTTCCATCACGACAACGCACCACGCCTCAGCAGTTGTGGTCGCAAAATTAATGGAAATAGGGTTACAACTCGTTTTACATACCCCCTATTCTTCAGACTTGGCTCCCTCGGACTACTATTTGTTTCCCAATTTGAAGAAATGGCTAGCGGGAAAAAGATTTTATTCAAACGAGGAGGTGATTGCAGGAACGAATGGCTATTTTTCAGACTTGGACAAATCCTATTATTCGGAAGGGATCAACAAACTAGAGCAGCGTTGGACGAAGTGTACAAGCCTAAAAGGACAATGTGTCGAAAAATAAAAAAGGTTTACCCCAAACAATTAAGTAGTTTTTACTTTTGCACGGACTTTTCAAACGACCCTCGTAGTTCCGGTAGGTCAAAGGGAGTGGGTTTGGTCCAAGTCTTGGTTCCCACGGATTAATCATTCAATTAATCTAGAAAATTATTCAGTTTTTTAATAAAAGTGTCTTAAAATGTTACTGTACCTTATGGTATAAGTAAAATTATCAAACTTTATATGTGCGAAATAGATGGTAAATAATAATTATAATATGTTTGGTGCGTTGTTACCGCCCATTGTGTTTATTCACGTATCGGTGGGTCGTTCATGATTGTCTCACGGGCGCCTTTCTTGGATCTTACAACTGACTTTGACCAGTATTGAAATTATTACAAAGGTTACATTAAATGTTACAATTAAATACATTAAATGTTAAATATTGCATTATTAGATTTACACGTTATTTATTTATTTATATTATTTTTTTTATTAATATTATTTTTATTTTTTATAATTTTTATTTTTTACTTATTTAGTTATTTATATTTATACGTTATTTATAGTTTATTTGAATTGTATCGCTTTACCTTTATTTTCATTGCAAAGAAAATATTTAGTTAGCCTTGTATAAGGTAATATTAAAACTACTAAGAATATTAATAATGTTTTATGAACTCTTACTAAATATTAATAAATGTAATTCAAAGAATGTTTGTACAGGAAAACTCTGGTTTTTGAAATAAGTGTTACTTTTAATAACAAGAATGCAACTGAAATATAGAGTTATGAGAAATTGTTTCCAAGGAGATTATTTTATAACTAAAAATAAGAGACATTCGATCCAATTTTCTTTTGATAGAATACTATAAAAAGTTTTCTTCGTACTTTTATATTTATTTATTAAAGGTTTTTTACATTCTAAATATTCTAACTTAGAATAACGGTATTTTATACAATAATAAGGTTCATAAATTGATATCTGAATCGTAACTAAAAAATTCTTTGATCATAATAATCGTAGAAGTTGAGAAATTAGCAGTGCTATATAATTATTAAAATAATTTATTCACAATGAAAACTAAATAAAAAAAAATTTAAAAAATAATGTTGATGTATCACGTCATACGTTAAAAAGTTATACGTACTTACGGACGTTAGTATTTGCTTAAAGCAAATACTAACGTCCGTAAGTACGTATAATTTTTTGGTATTTGGTATTTTGTTTTTTTGGTATTTGCTTTTGGCATAAACAGCGTAAAGTGAACTTTTAGTAGTTTAAGATGTTTTGTTTTTTGTTATTAGTCAACTTTTCTGCGCATTAACACAAACAATGACGAGTGATAAATAAAAATTGGAGATATGAAATAACACCAGATCTGACTGAGAATCAAACCCGATAGCCCAGCGTAGAGGCCAGGTGCGCTGACCATTACGTCAACGATTTAAGCTGTAGCATAGATTGTTTTAAATTGTTCTTCAACGTTTCATCTTCTGTTTGTCTCCACTATCCCTTTTTTGCGCCTCTCCTCCAATTATATCTGGCCATCAGTTCCAAGACATCTCTCCTCTGTATATTTGGACTACTTCTACCTTTATTTTCCAGCCAGAGCCTCCATTGCTGAATCTTCTAGTTCCATCAATCATCTGTCTGCCTCATTTTGAGTCCAGCCTACCACCAGTTTAGTAATGCTACATGCAAGTTTTATATCTATTATTTGAGTTTTCTACCGAGTAGCCTCATCGTGTAAAAGTCTTAAAGATCTCTTAAAAGTTTTAAATTACAATACAATTAACCTTTTCTGTAATTCGAGATAAACTCGGTTTTACCAATTTTGCATGTTCTAGCAACGAAGTCAAGAAACCATAGTATAAGAAAAAGAGAGAATTATGAATTTCCAATTTTATAAACCGGGTTTGCTTTGATCGAAGTTGACAAATGACTCAAAACTTAAAAATAATAATATAAATTTAAAAATGCACGCTCGTAATTTGATTTATAATAGATTTATAAATCGTATAAAATCGAAGAGTGTTTCTCTAAATTTAAAACTGGGTTTTACTGAACAAAATTTACGTACCGCGTCAGTGATAGTTTATTACTTAGTTAAAAATAACAGTAAGATTTAGTGTGAATAATAATAGAGAAATAAAAAGTAGCGTTCTGTAATACACTAAAAGCAATGAAGTACTTTCCTTGCTACAAAGACGTATTTTATACAAAGTGAAAACTGAACAATTGGGTGAAAAAGCCATCAAAAAGTGTTGTAAAATAGAATATACTTAGATCAATTTAAATAAATGTACTGACTTAAACTTTCGATAAGTAATTGAACTGTACATCTTCAATTACTAACGCATTTAATTTTAGTTTAATAATATTATGTTAATTTCTAAAGTTAAATTAGTTTTTGAACAGCAAAGATTGAATCAAAAAAGATAGAAATTTTCCATCAACAGTTAAAAGGAACTATTATTGAGTTATTAAAAATTAAATAGATTTTCTTTTTTACTTGAGAGGAATCTGAAATATAAATTTCAACGCCCGCTGTTGCTGGAGAGTAAAATCGCAATTAATTAAATATTATTAAATTACTGTTCTTCATTGATGAAATGATACATACAATCATCTGTATTTACAATTCAAGGGAGTTGTTCCGGCTACGATAACGGCTTCCACTTGGCCGATTTGAAGAGTTCTTTTGTAAATGAAAGCTGTCTGCACCTACATATTATGTTATCACTAATTTCCATTCTTTGTTTTATTAATTACAAATTCTTATTCGTTTAAAAAGGAAACAACACTCACACACCGTAAACAGTGTTACAATTTTACTTCAATAATGAGTTTACTCTTCACTTGTAAACAGAATACATTTTTATGTTTTTATATCTTTAATTTGTGCGCGTTGCAATCTATTCAATTATGAACAGTAAGCAACTCTATGACCCAATGAAATGAGGAAGGAGGTATGACATGTAAATGAGGTGTAAATCATGGTTTTTTTTATTATATCCGAGGCGGCGAGAAAAACTCATGTTCACTCCCTCACGATGGAGAAAGTAGTGTTGGACTCAATTGAGGCGTCCTCGTCCAGCCCCAAGGAGGCCGCAACCACCTTACCAACCAAAAACCCGCCGCCTAGCCACTTGATCTGACATCAGCAAACAACCCTCCACCTCCCTCGGAACTGATGTAAATCATGTTAGCTGTTTAATAGCTAACTAACAAAAGAAGGTTCCGAGGTTCAAGTCCTAGAATCATAATACTACGACTACAGATAGGATATTACGCATGTCTTCTACATGATGACGTAAAACGATTGACCACTTAATAATTGTGTACGTTGACACCGTAAATTCCTATCATTTAATTTTGTTTAGTCAAAATTAAGAAAATATATAATGTTGAAAATAATATAATTTGTTCATTTACCGTTGTACTGGTAAAGAATGGGCTACCTCTAATCTTTAAACAAATCTCGAATATCAATTACTCAGTCGAATCTTGCAGTAGGCTATACATCAGAGTCAATTTTTTAATGTATTAACATTGCTTCTTCACATTTGTGTCATCATAATTTATGTTACATAAACCAATTCAAATGAAGAAAACACTCAGCTTTATATTTTTTTGTAATTGCGAGAACTAGTGAATGAAAATCTAACGTTTTAGATACGTCATCGAATTACTGTTCATCTAATGCAAATTTTGAGACTTGTTTCTGTAAATTTTCAGCCAAATTTTTTTCTAGTAATAGGTACTTTTTTTGTTTCATTACAATCTTCCAATTGAACCTCATCAATAGGTAAAGATCTGTTTCATCATTAAGGAAGAAAGAATTAAAAATCTAATTCTCGGGAAATAAACTTTCTGTCTTTCCTATCCGTTATCTCAATTGATTACCAGTTTCACGTTATGGCATGCACTTAGTATGGAAAGCATCAGTTTTAAGTTTTATTGCATTAAGTTTTATTTGCAGAACATAATTTAGTGATTCACTTCACAAGTTTTCACTCGTAATGATCAGCTTTTCAAATATACGCTGCAAATTCTTGAAGTATCGTCATTAAACATGTCTTGTCTAATATATTTATTCGTTGATTCTAATTTATCCTTGGAAAATTAATGAAAAAATATTTTAGATTCAACTGTGTAAATTTAATGTTTACATTATCTGTTACTATGATTCTGAAGCTAAAAAAAATCAAAAATAACCATTTTTAGATATTCATCTCCAACCTAAATTACGTTATTTTTTATACATGTCCATACATTGTTATGATTATACATTGAGCTGATTAATAAATTTTAGTCTCTTTTTACATTTTCAATCAATCCTCTTGTTAAAACGAGTTTGATTTACATAGTACAATGTAATAATCGTTATCATATACATTATAACGTACCATAAAAAATGCTGTTTGTGTCTCGAGACACGTCTCCGACAGTTTTGTCGCGTCCTGTGTGACCAGCTTTAACCCTTTCTTACCCAGTGTGGCATAGAAGTCACATTGGAGTGACTACTTTTGATTAAAGAGCACTGGATGTGAAGTGTAATAATTTTCTGTACCCTAGCCAGGAATCGAACCTGAGACCACCGCTTTGCAGTGTAAGATGCTGACCACTATGCCACGCAGGAGACTATTAGTTTCTTATAAAAGTTAATTTCAGTCTTAAATATTCGTGTTCATTTACTAAAATAAAGTAGCATTTCTTTGAGTAAGTTGAATGTACATACAAGTATATTTTTTAGACTGTAAATAGTGATTTTATCCATTTTACCAATATTTTTGAATTGTAACATTTTTTAAGTCTTAAATAATGCTTTGCTATAAATCTAAGCAAGTGAAAATTGTTTAGGAAGACTGCACATGATTTTTACTTATTCATATTGTTGGGAACTTTGATATCATCTAGCCCAATATGACATATGTGTCACAATTTTTTGTCACGCCATCAAAAAAAGGCTGAAGGTCTAAAAGTGATTTTATTTCACTTAAATGTCAGTAAAATAAATTAAACAATGTACACATATTTGTTTGTGTATAGTTAAAAAATATGGGATTTAAAGGGTTAAAAAGCAGATACAGAAATCACTAATGGGATTTATCGTAAGTCCAAAGGTAAGTCTTTTCAAAAATTAACACCAGCAATGTGACGTGTCGTCTCATGAAAAGGATTTTTTTGTAATATTTTCTTCATGTGATTTTTTAATTTTTAGTATCTTTCTTCTTGAGAAAATTTTGGGACTCTTTGCACAACATATAAAGGAACTTACGTCTTATACTCGTATTTTAAGATAAGTAACATAAAAATTTGGTTTGATATCCGCTGAAATCTTATCTTCGTTGTCTTATCAACTCCGTCAATTCTTCGCTTTTTAGTTTCGTATCTTTCCTTCCTAGTAACTTCTGCTGTCCGTTTGCGATCTTCTGTTCATTATTCTGTAGGAAGTTCTCTATGAAAGAGAGCTTCTTTAATCTCAAACTCCTAAATCAGTTGTTGTACTCAGTAGCGTATAAATTTAACAAAAGAGCGATTTTATCTAAAATGATTTCAAAATATATTTTGCAGATTTTACCAAACCCTTCCCAGGGATTAAATACAGGGGTACTATTTAGTTAATTTATTACACATAAAAGTTTGGCACATATTTTTAACGAATATAAACAAATTTTTTTTTAAATAATTGAAAATGAAAAGTGATTGTTTTCAACGGATTTATATTTATTTAATTAATTATCTTGCTATTGATAAATTTTATAATCAAAGATCTCTTTTTTGTTTTTTTATATTATGTTTTTCTATTGTTTGTTTCATTATTCAATAATTATTTTAAATGAAGTCACTAATTAGATACCTATTATATTACCAGTTTAATTTTTATTAAAATGCTTAATTTATTAATTAAAATATAATTAGGATTTTATTAATACCTTGTTTTTAATTTTACTCTTGAAATATCCTTTATTTTATTATAGATTTACCTGTTACAACATAACGGTTTTTTGTACTCAACAAATACAATTTCATTTTTAAATGTTACTGCGTCAAATATGCCCTGAAGCTCTTGAAACAAAATCAGATTTATTATTGTATCAATACACAGACAGGGTATTCAAAGTTATTCACAGGATTTTACAGAGTAAAATTAAATGATTCCTATATCAGCTACTTTCATATTCGTATAATTTATTTCTTCTAGATAATTTTTCTTAAATAAAACATCATATTCTCAGGAATATGTGGCGGGTAATTTAAACGTTTTTCAATCTGTAGAACTTTACTAAATTTTACAAACAATAAATTACGATAGCATTAAATCCATCGAAGTTAATAAAATTAAATATCCTCAATCAGTAGAACAATGTAATTTTTCCAAATAATATAAATGTTTTTACTTTCTCTGATCCAACATGAATAAAAATAGGGAAGGAAAGTAAGTTATTTTCATGTCGTTTTTTCGAAACCGAGTTTCAGGCCATCTAAACCAATCGATATGATCAAGCTTTAGCAGAATAGTAAAACTGCTGACAGTAGTTTAGTTTTGAAAGTTATACACGCAAATAATATTTGCGAGTTAGTCATCATCTATCCAGCTACAAGCCACGAAAAAGCACCGTTTTCGCCGAAGGAAAAGTGCATGTTGTTCAGTACAACTATGTGAACAGATTTGGCGTCGTAAATTGAGCTTGACTTTTAGAAATAAAGTATTTGGATTCACGTTAATACACCAGTGAGTATTAAACAACGTACTGGATGCTTCACCTGATACGAAATAACATTAATAAATTTGCTATGTATTACTGTATTATAGTATTTATGTACTACATTTTTTTATTTTTTGGCTTCAATTTAATTTTTATTTACAACTGTACAATTTTTTAAGCACAACTAGTAAATGAGATGGAATGACTGAGGAATGGCGGGAATGTGACATGAATGTGAATCGATCCAGTGACCGATTTCGGCGTGAAATGTTTCAAGGAATGTGGTGCTAATTTTTAATGATAATGATTTATAAACTATGATGGATGATTTTTTGAGATGATTTTCTTTTTTATGAAATGAAACAGGCATGACAAGTTAAATTGAAACGTTTTTTGTTATTTTAATGGTGGTCGGAGAAGATCCCTATTCCACCTTCGTTTTAGTCGTCTGTTAACAGGGAAATCGTTAGTTGAAAAAGATTGGACATTTGGATTTATGTGGTCAATTGCATTGTGTGTGAGTTGTAAGTTGCGTTGACAATGTCTCGAACCGTTGGTATTTTCAGGTCTTTGTGAAGGATATGATTGGTTACGTAAAAAATATCGTTTGTTATTGCTCTAAGTACTTTTGACTGGTGTCTTTAAAGAATATTTAGTGTTGTATTGTAACGGGCTCCAAAAATTGGTCCCACATATAGCCAAATTGGCCGTACTAGTGAAATTGAAAATTTTCACATCTCCGGTTTTTTGAAAATTATTAAAATTCAGAGTTTTCTGCATCCAACGATGTAGGTATAATTGTTTTTGGGCGTTTTTCAGTTTTTTTTAATTAAAAATATTTTGAATCCTTACTTCATTTTTTAAACGTTACTCATTTGCGTAACATCTCTATATTTTTCTAATGACAACAGACAAATTCATAATTTTATTTTGTGCGATATGTTTTGTTTTAAAACTTTAAGTTAGCACCAGATCACCTGTGAATGTAATGCATTTACCTCTGAACTGTAAAAAGTAACATATTGAATTATTTAACGTATAATGAGTTCTCTTTTAGTTTTTGCTTGTTTTCCATAAATAGAAATTTTTGACGCATAAGGAACACTTTCTCACCCAATTGGAAATGGATTTTAATGAAATTTTTGCACAGCCTTTCATACCATAATTTCAATTTACTGAGTTAATATTACAGTAAAATAAAGTATAAATATTTATTTTCCATTTCAATAGGCAAAAAGTTATGATTTTCAGATATGGTAATTTCAAAAAAGAATTTTTCTTATTTTCCTAACAATATATAAAGATGATGTTAACTCAGCGAGTGTAGAACAGCCTGAAAAGTAACCACAAGAAAATTGGAAAGGGTAAATTTAATAGTTTTTGAGAAAATTTTCCTTACATTAACATTACGGAGATAGGCATTCCGGATTCCCTTAAGAGGAGTCGGAACTGCTATCTTAGTCCATGTAATGTTTGACCCGTTATCTCCATTATCTATGGCCAGAAAATTTTCAAATTTTAACCAGCTATTCACTGACATGTTCCTGACAGATACACGGAGTCATTTTAAAATATATAGATTATTTATTTTTTTATAAATTTTTCCGTGAATGCCTACTCCAAAATCTGAAGTTTTATATAAATTTTTTTAATAAATTAAAGTAACGTCAAATGCCCCCGTCTGTTGGTGTAGAAACATGTAAGGAATGTACCATTAAAATTTACAGAAAAAAGCTTTATTGGTTCTTGAGAAAACAGGTCTTTTGTATGAAAAAACACAGTTTTTGGGAAATTGTGATTGAAATTTATAAACGTATTTCTATATAAAACCGTACTACTTAGTGCATTTTGCTTCATACGAGCAGGAATGTACTAAGTAATTTATGCAACATAAATTGCATAACCTAAACCTTACAAACTAAAGTGCTTCTAGATTGAAAGAGAAATACTAAAAAAAATCATAAAAATTAGTGACAGAATAACTAAAAATCATGTAGACTACACAATATGACTTGTTTACGAAAACAGAAAAATTTTCACATATCATGTGTTTTCCTCAAACAAACAAAAAATTGCTAGTTGTAGAAACGTGATTTTGTTACCATTGGAAAGCGCCAATTTAAAACCGGATAACACTGTTAAAACCTGAAAATCGATATTTTTTTCATTTTTTCGGGTCTGATTTTCTTAAGAGGCAGGTCAACGAGTAAACCAGAATTGAATAACACAATTTTTACAAAGATTAAGTATTTGAGATATTTTACATGTTATAAATTGGATAAAGTCATGTTAGATACCGGGTGATAGCTATCATTTGCTGTATCAAATTAAAGTTTCCTTCCCTCTTACAAGCATTAGACAATCGCTTATTGTAGTTTCAAGACATCCATTCATTTTTTTCCAGGGCGTCTCAATCTTCTTGAACTTTATTGGCATGGTCTGTAATATGTTTCATTTTTAAATTAACGTTAAACAATCTAAAAATAAACTTAAAAGTAAATGATTTCTGTTTCTATTTGCCAATTTAAATTTATGAAAATTATTTAGCATTCTACTTAATCCATGATAAGTTAAAATTGTAATCAATTTTATTGTGCTTTAATCAAAATAAATAACATTTAATTCTAGAACATCAAATGTTTTACAGATAAATTCAATTAAATCTTTTCATTTATTTAAAAATTTAATTTTTAAACTAACAACGTAATTGGAAAGCGCTTTGTTAAAACCCTTCCAATTCAATTATTCTATTTATTTTTCTCTTACGTTTATTATGCATTGTATTTACCTGGACTATTTACCTATTAATGTTGTTTTGTATTCGTTACATTCTTTTCTTTATTTGTTACCTTTTCTAGTACATCGTGTCACTAAAGCGCTTGTATTTTAAATATTTTTAATGTTTTTATGTTGATGTATAGAGCAAAAATAAGACGTCAATGAATATGTATTTATGGTTTGTGGTAATTTGATTTGCCGTTTAAGATCTGTAAACATTGTTTTAGTTTTTATTGAAAAAGAAATACTCAAACCTAATCTTTACAACTTTTGACAATTTGTTTACCTAATCATCATAAATTTTCCGAGTATGTAATATAATCACTTGAGTCACGAGTTTGCCTTTGTTTGCCACGAGGGGTAAAGGGGAAAAGCATCAGTGCGCCTGGGCGACTGCTTTAATTTCAGTAGGACAAACATAACAACTTATACTATACCCAGAGTATAAACAGTATATCGCGGAACCTTTTATAGGTTAACTGTACAAATATAACTGTTTTTTACCGTAAATACAAATGTCGATTTCTCTAAAACGTGGTCAAACTATTCACAGTGCTGAATGCAATGTAATAAAATGTTGTGAAGTTGTAGCTAAACAAAACTGCCTATCCGTACCTCTTAACAAAAGGTTGCTGATGAGGGCGTATATCATTTGGATCACATCAAGCAATTTTTTCGGATGTATTGGGAGTAAAATGCGTGGCAGCAAAGTTCGTTCCGAAATTAGTGATTTTCGAACAAAAAGAACGTCGAGTGGATATCGCCCAAGAATTGATGAATGAAGTCAACAATGATCCAGAATTTCTACAAACGGCCATAACAGGTTACGAAGTATGGGTATATGGGTATGACGTCAAAACCTGCTTTCAACGTTTCAAGAGAACCATGCAAGGACGACGTTTTGCCACCATAGATGGCATAAAAACAGAATCACTAAGGGGGCTAAAAGCTATACCAAAAAGTGGAGAGCGAGAGCAAAATTGTTTTACTCTCGGAATTCTTTATCTAAAACAACTTCACAATCACTATTTAATAATGAGTATATTCATTGAGTGTTGAAAGTAAGCAGTTTATAATATGACCAACTGTGTCAGCCAATTTCTGTGGCACTCTTCACGTGATCGACTCATTACCATCAGACCAGTTTACATGCAGCGCACACATACATTACATTTACATTTACCGCGTTTAGTTAACGTATATGAAATATTTATGAGCTACCATAGATTGTTTACTGAGGACAGCCGCCTGTGATTCTGTACTCCTCTTCTTACGCCATGTGCATCATTATCATCTCTGGTTGAATGAATTACAGTTCGATGAGGGGCTTATTTCCATATGAACGTTGGAGTCATAAAATAATGTAGCAGGTTGTGTTTACTCATAGTAAATTTAATTTAATTTAAAGTAATTTAAGTTAAGTAAGCATGGTCTCAATATTTAGGCGTATAAGTACATTTCATAGCTTAAATTAGCTATTGCTTTAGCGCTGCATGCAAGCTTAATACTGGAATTCCTAACAGAATTGCGGTTGGTAGAATCAGTAGGTTGTCTAAACTCCCGAATTAACAAAATGTGGTATAAAGACATATCTCAACATGCGTTGAATTAAATGACAAACTCCCTGAACAACTCTATGAGTAAACGAATATGAATACAAAAACAAAACTCCCGTGAATTTATAAAGTTAATTACAGAGCAAGATTAAATTAAAGGAAAATGAAAATTAATAAATTTGCAAATGTCGAAAACTAGTGATATAAATAGCAGAATACGAGGTGTGGCTATTAAATAACGAGACTGACGTTGTAAAAAATGTTACTTTTATTTTATACCTAATCACTTATTGTCACCTTCAATATACACTCCTTCTCTATCCCTACAACGCTCCATGCGAATTTTTCATTGTTGGAAACAGTGCTGGAAGTCATCTTCTCTCAGCTCCTTCAGAACACGTGCCGCTTTCTCTTATACAGCTTCCACAGACTCAAATCTTGTCCCTTTTAATGCAGATTTCACCTTATGGAACAAGTAGAAGATAATAACATGTGATGAAGCGTGGTGTTTTACTTATGATCCGGAAACGAAGCTCCAAACCATGCACTGGAAGAGCCGAACTTCACCGAGAGCCAAAAAAGCTCGAATGAGCAAGTCAAAATTTAAAGCAATGATGCTTGATTTTTTTTATATCCAATGGATTGTATAACTTCACTGGGTTCCTGAAGGTCAAACAATTAATTAATGTTACTACCTTGAGGTACTTTCTAAACTACGTCAAAGAGTAAGGAAAAACGCCCCGAAATGTGGAAGGACAAATCATGGGTTCTCCGCCAAGATAATGCGCCAGCTCATTCCGCGTTATCTGTCAAGAGGTTCCTAGCCAAGTACAGCATCTCATTGTTAGAACATTCACCTTTTTCACCAGATCTTGCACCATGTGACTTCTACCTGTTCCCTAAGGTGAAATCTGCATTAAAAGGGACAAGATTTGAGTCTGTGGAAGCTGTAAAAGAGAAAGCGGCACGTGTCCTGAAGGAGCTGACAGAAGATGACTTCCAGCAATGTTTCCAACAATGGAAAATTCGTATGGAGCGTTGTAGGGGTAGAGAAGTAGTGTATATTGAAGGTGACAATAAGTGATTATGTATAAAATAGAAAAACAATTTTTTACAACGTCAGTCTCGTTATTTAATAACCACACCTCGTATATAAGGATTAAATACCTCAAAACTGTAAGTTTTGTACTAAGTAATCAACATTTTAGTAATGCAGCAAAGTAAGTAATATTGTCATAAAAATATATTATTTAATTGTAACTTCAATCTAAAAATATGTATTTTTCATCCTGATAAGTGAGAACGTATATCAGTGTTCTTATCACTACATAAATAAGTATAAGATGTATAAATTATAACATCTTGGTCATCAGCGACTACTTTGGGTTCAGGTATGGTGGATTTAAACGTTTAATAATTGTACAGATCGTGGACGGGAATCAAACGCAGGACTTACGCATTGTAGTGTAGCATGTAACGACTGGGCCACAGAGGTGGCCAATATATTTATTTGATGTATGAACTAATCTAAGAATAGGGAACTAGGATAGCTCAGTGGTTCAGCTATCTCTGTAAGATCAAAAGACATCTGGTTTGATTTATATAGCATCCCGATCGTTTCTTTTTTTTAAATAAAGAGAATATAATTCAATTGTTTGTTTTAGTTAAGTCAAAATAGCTATTCATAATGTGCTTTAATCATTACTATTGGTACTAGTTAAAGAAGTCTGCACGTCACCTTCTGAACGTCTTCGAGACATCATGCAATAGCTACATTAGTTTTTCATTACCTATAAGTTTATTAGAGATTATTATTTTGATTATGATATTTTATAAATTCATGAATAACTAAGCAAAAAACAATAAATGTTATTACATAAATGTGTAAATTACTACAGGGAGGACCGAGTTAAATCAGGCGAGTTACGTGTACACACGGTGAGTAATTTACAGTAAATAAAGATTTTTAAATGTTATAGAAATAATTTTCAGTTTAATTAAAAACCCAGCAGTGAACGGAACCTGTGGCGTTCAAGTTAGTAGCCGATTAACTATGACCTGAGCCATTTAGGTAATTTCACAGTTAAATATTATAAAAATAACGACGTCGTAAAAGTAATGACAATGAAAACAGCAGAAACATAATGCCGAACAAATATCTTTCTTTTTCTTTACGTTAAACTCTCTTCTTACTAAATTAAAGAAATTTTTAAGCGTTACAAAGTACACAAAAAGTAATAGCTCTAAAAGTTTTATAAGAAATCACTCTTTTATGTAATGTTTACCAAATCCTTTAAGTCCTGCTTTATATCTATAGTAAAATGTTTCTTTCTTAAAAACTTAAGCGTACAAAATAATATCGTTTAAACTGTGATATAGACGTGAAAAATGAAAGTAAATAAATAATAATTTTGATTTACTATATACTCTTTGTTTCTTTCAAATTGATAAATTTAAAACTGTGATAATTTAGAGATAAAAATATTTTTATCTTAAAATTTAACTTGTGTACAATAAGTGTAGCTTGCATTTAGTTTCACTCTTTTACCGTAGAGAAAATTGTTATTTTGTCAAGGATGAGAAACTTAATTAGAAATTTAAATGTATGTAAAAGAAAGAGACGGAAAATTGAATTCTACTAAAAGCGTTCTAGTAATCTCAAAACTGTTATTTAATAATGTTAGTTTTTACGTTTATTTTTTAAAATAAAGCAGTTGGAAAAATTTCTTAAAATACAACGTGTGTAAACGAAGAAAGGAAAATACACAAATTGTCAATATTATACGTGTTCTGAAAGAAAAGACATGCATCCTGCCCCTATTGATTATCATGGGTTATAAGGTAAAAATATTTTACAATAACGAAATTGTTTATTATTCAAATTACATTTTAGGTTTGATAAAATTAATTTTTGTCCATAACAGGCAGGTGGAATGTTAAATTATTTCCATTCAATCTGCTAATTCAAGAGGTAAAAAAATAGTTCTGTTTCTTATCACATTCTTAACACATAACATGGTGAGCCATTTATAATGACTGAAGGATTTACGAACAGGAAGAGACAGAGGTGCAAAATGATAGATAAAAAATTCAAGACCTAACCTGGAGTTGAACCCGCAACCCCTGGCATGCAAACTTGTAAGAGAGGGAAAGAGAGAGTGTGAGAGAGAGGGAATAAGGAGAGTGCGGTGAAAATATTTAACGAGTAAATAAAACTTTGTATTCCAAAATATAAGAATACAGAAAGACACAATCGAAAGCACATTTTTCATTTATATTATGTTTCATTATTATCGAAAATTACTTTAAAAGTGATTTTACCTACTTTTGAGAAAAAATATTTATACTTTAATATAAAGATCAATTTTAATGAAATTTACGCACTTAAACAACAAAAAAATTGTATTTTTTTGATTCTTCAGCTTGAACAATTTTCTAAAATTTTGTTTTCTAATGTTCAGCTTACATCAGATTATACTCGTAATTTAATAGAGCTACAATTTTAAAGGTTTGACAGGTTTATATCTACGAAACTAATTGCTTAGCGTTATATATTTTTGTTAATTTTATTTAGAAATAGAGTTTTAGTCACAAAACAAACTCCCAGATTAAAAACTAATCCTACACATGAAATTGTAGAAAACTGCCTCCATCAAGTTGACAGTCACTGTTATCTTGAAAACTATTTGGAAACATTTTTTGGCACCTTGACTTTAATTTTCGTTTAAAAAATTTAAAATTTGGAAGTCTAAATGTTTGGGTAATATCAAGAACGCTTTAAACATCTTTAAATACATAGACTGCCCATAACAGACAAGTGGAGTGTCAAGTTATTTACACTCAATCTGTTCGTTGCAGGGCTAAAATAAATAGTTCTGTTTTTTATCCATGGTCAGCCAATTAAATGACTGAATCATTTAAGAACAGAAAAGGTAGAGGTGTAAAATCACTAATCAGAGTTATCTCCTCTGAAAGTAATGAATTTCATTATACAGCCGAACCCTGTGGTAAATAAAGTGAAGGTGTCGTTTGCAGAGTGGAAAATATGTGCTTTTCAGAGGGCCCGGCATGCTGACTTACGTACTCTAGCTCTAAGCGTATTTCTCCACTCAGTGAGGAAGGCACCTGTAAACCACGTCACTCCTCGTTATATTTAGTAAAATCTCTACAGGTTCAAACCAGCCTTTCGGCTGATGACCTAAACAACAAAAAAGTACATAGAACAATAATAATGTTATTCGAAAGATTATTATAAGATCTCTAAGATGTCTCCGTCGCGTAGTAAATAGCACGTTAACCTACAAAGCGGAAGGTCCCGGGTTCGATTCCCGGCTAGGGTCTGAACAATTTAACACATAAAACCCTCGTTCCAGTACCAAAACCCACAGTAGTTGATAATAACCGAGCTGTTGGTACGACTTTTGATAAACTAAAAAAATATCCGAATATTGAGCTCTAGTTATGCGTAGCAAAACAAATTTTTTGAGGCCGCCTTAGAGGATTTTGCTAAAACAAAAGGTCCGGGTTCAGTTCGCAGCTAAAATTTGGAATTTTACCTGGAAAAAATTCAGTGATAACACTCTATAACCTAGTAAATTAGGCCTATAATTTATTATGACCGAACAGATTCCATAAATTTAGGGACTTTTAAGTTGAATTTGCGACTTCATAATATTTAGCTATTATATTAGAGTATGGTATGTGGTAAGGTACAATATGAAATTCTATGTTAAATTTTTAACTCTGGCCGGGAATTAAACACCGAACTAACGGTAAAGTACTGAACGGAAGACAATGAGGCGGCTTAAGTAAACAATCGTTCAAACTGTTTTAAAATTATTCACGAATAAGCTATCCCTTCGTAACATTACAATTGGCGAAGTAGTATTCCATATTACCAAAAGTTTTTTCTTCATGTTACTGTTATTGCCTGTATGGTATTAAGAGAAACTCCTAACTCTGCGTGAAACAACATGAAAGTACAATAATGTTTTTACAACCTTAAATATGCCTAAATTAATATTTTTATTGTGAACTATATGTTATTTTTAAGTAGTTTATCTATTAGGACGATGTACACACCAGGAGACCTTTTTTTGTTGACGAGAGAGTTAAAAAGATTGAAAATACTTTTTATAAAGTAGTCCTTCGTAGTTAATGGAATTTATAAAGCGGTTTATAAGAAAGAAAGCGTTAGGCCAATATGGCATAAAAAGTCAACAAAAAGCCTTCGTCAGTTTTTCTAAATTCTTTAGGCTTTGTCAAATTGTATTAAGATTTTTCATTGTACACAAAATAATTGAATCCGTCGAAAATAATTTTGTTTCTTCTTTGCAATTATCTTTTTGACAAAGGTAATTTAATACGAGATTAAAGATCATCGTGTTTCAATTTGAAGTAAAATTTACGGAAGAAAGATTTTTTCTGTTCCATTTTTACGTTAATGTATTGACGTTAGAGATTGTAACATTTTAAACTGTATCACAACGTATCTTTAACACTTTATATTTTAACTTTTCTAACTTATAATAAACTGAGTTATTTTTATATCGTACAGCTATTAAAACTTTTTTCAAACTTTTATATTTTGTTCTCGTTATTTATTATTTTATACTACCCACAACCGTACTAATTTTATTACAATCATAAGTTGGTTAATAATAGCCTATATAGGATAATTTAATGAGAACAACAACATATGAACGAAATACAACCCAGAAAAAAACACCGGCAAGGATTGTTTCAATGTTTTAGACATTCAGTATAAGCTGTTTTAAATAGGCTATGTAAGATAATTAGCCTACAATAAAATGTTTCTTTCTTATTTATAAATTTGTGTTCTTACATGAAAAACATATGAACTACAATATTTTTATCAAGTGTTTCCTAATTAGATGACTACCGAATCAGATTCACATTTTTTAAACATTGTATTATTCACTTTTACCAAACAGGGATATACAAAAACATTTACGAAAAAATAAACACTTCAGAAAATAAGTTGTATCTATAAATTAAAAAATACATATTCTAGTTTTAAAATTTAACCACTCATTCTCATAATTCTGTTAAAATTCTGGAAGCCTATAACAATCATCAAAGGAATCATGCGTTTGGAAAAAAATTTCATCAACATTTTAAAACTTACGAATTTGAACACTGATCCAGTGTACTTTAGTTTGTAAATGCGATATTACTATTACAAAATGTTAATTGATTAAAAACTTTAGTTAATTAACACTCCGTGAACTAAACAATTTGCGGATTTATTTGCACAAATCTTTTTTAGAAAAAAATCGAAAATTTTATTACCAATTTCCTAAACTATAAATGAAATAAAATAAAAATTAAACGAACTGTTTATTCAGTTAAATTAACTTAAGTAGTTTTATTCAGGAATTAGAATTTGACATTTATTTCTGTAAAATTTAAATACCATAGATTCATGTAAAGGAATCTAGTATGGTAAGAAATAGAAGAAATCTTAATTGTATTATTATGTGGGCCGTGTATTATTGTAATACTGTTAACGAGATTTCCAACTTTTTTAAACTATCATGAATATTTATTATTTGCATAATTCTCAATACATAACGTAGTAATTTATAAACATTTTAATTGAAAACTTTCTCATCATAGTTGTCTAACATTGTTGCGCAACACTAAACTCATAATTATTAAAGTTTACGATAGTTTCATATTTTTTCAATATAAACTTCAAAACTTTCTTTTAAAGTTTATTAGAATTAATTTTGATGGTTAGTAGTAAATTCAATTGATTGTTTTCTTTTAGGGGTGGGAATATAACATTCATTTTTTGGATTGTTATTTTCTTAAACTTACCTCCTTTAGTTTATACGTGTTAAATACACGGGGTTGATAAAAGGGCTCGTGCGCGTCATGTCGACGTCAGAGGACGCCGGTCGGCGAACAACTGAAGTCTGCGTTGGGAGGCGCCAACCATCATCAGCGCCCCTGACGGGAGTCAATGGAATAATTCTACTACATTAATATCGATACTAACATAATTTATTTGTTATTACAGTTATTATCATGCTTATGGGTAATTCGTTACTTATTTCTTTATTGCTCTTATTGTGACTAAAATTAAGGTAAAATTTCATTTGGGTTTTTTTAATAAAAAGTTATGTTAATCTGTCAAGTTATCAGTGAATATAGTGAGTTAGTTACTAAATCAGGAAATTATATTAAATTTTTTGCCCATAACAGATAGATAGAGTGTCAAATTTTTTACACTCAATCTGTTCGTTGAGGGCTAAAATAAATAGTTCTATTTCTTGTCATATGGTCAGCCAATTAAAGGACTGAATCATTTAAGAACAGAAGAGGTAGAGGTGTAAAAGACTCTAATCAGAGCTATCTCCTTTGAAAGTAATGAATTTCATTATACAGCCAGACCCTGTGGTGAATGAAGTGAAGGTGTCATTTACAGAGTGGAAAATATGTGCTTTTCAGAGAGCCCGGCATACTGACATACGTACTCTAGCTCTAAGCGTACTTTTCCACTCAGTGAGGAAGGCAACGGTAAACCACGTCACTCCTCGTTTTATTTAGTAAAATCTCTACAGGTTCAAACCAGCCTTTCGGCTGACGACCTAAACAACCTAAACAACAACATGTTGAATTTAGAAATTTTAAGGCCGCAGCTAAGGACTAAATCTGATGTATTGCATTTGATTTTTAGGTTATTGTACTTATATATTAAAAATCGCTGTAACCTGTAATAGTAACAGCGAAACAAGTTTAACGAGTCTCTACATTTTAATTAGTTTATTTCACTGTTGTTTCTCAGATCTATCGTTTCCTGTTTTCTTCTTTTAAATTTTAAGAATCTTATGAGCTTTAATTTCTGATGGTAGCAACTGCACTTCCATTTTATGTCTCCAATGCAATATTAAAATGATCAAAAGATGCTTTAAAGCTAATAATATTTAATTTTAACTATTAAACAAGTTTCAGAGACACCCAAACGAACTCGTTCAAATTTATCAGTGAGGACAATTCCAAAGTTACGACGACCTCGAAAATTGTGGGTACGTTAGCATCTTCAACACAAAATACAGCTTTCATTTCGTAATTCTTCTGATTTATTCAAAACTAAATTTATAGTTTAACCATCTAAATTGAAATTTACTTGATACTAGCGAATCCTTCACAGGAAATTTCTTCCCATATTATTTTGAGCAGAAATTTATGAAATTTACGCAGTGTTGAAGTGCCAAATATTAAAGACAAAACAAAATTTTTAAAAGTAAATATTTTGCAAGTTTAAGTAAACACATTTATTACCTAATTGACATACTAAACAAATTTTACGCTTAACCTAAAAATTGTTTTTGCACCTTAAACATTTGTGTTTTACCCTGATTTTCTCACAAAACTGTAAGAGGTACAGTTCTGGGACCCAGTGTCTTGAATTATTCATGTGAAAAAATTATTTAAAATCTCAATTTTTTAATTTTTTATGCATTAAGAATTTCAGTGATTTACTTTACTGAAGGACCGAAAATAAGGGCGACATCTATTGCCAAAAGCAATTTGTTACAGAACCGTTGTGGGACATAATGTTGATGTCAATTTGTTCTTACTGTCAGCTGTAGAATCTGCTTTTAAAATATTTCTAAATCGTTTCGAATTACCCTGTATATATAAATTTATAATTAAATGATAAGAAATAACTTAAAGAAAATTAACCAACTTAAAAATTAAATATTTTTTACCAACAAAATTACGTAAAATTTTGAGTTGAAGCCTTTTAATTAATTTTAAAACATTTTCATTTTTTTAATTTCTACCAATTTATTTTTTCTGAACATAATTGTACGTATAACTAAAAAATACTAATTCAACGGCGATCCTTTATTTAGGTGAAAGTTATAATAAAAGTTCTGGAGAATAAAAAAGTTGTTTAAAAGTTTTAGAGGTACCACCTCATGAATAATATTTCGTTTACTCTTAATTAGTTCCCCTATAAAAATTGTTATGAGTTAATTACTACGCAGATATTTAATTACGGAAAGGCCTATTAGAACTTTTATTTTTTTGTAAACTAGGCCTGCGTAATGGATTTTTAAGGTTAATTTATCCTTTGATATTTTTATAGCCTACATTATTTTGAACCTAATAAAGGTGTTCGTTTATACCCGATTTAAGTGTTGGTTTGTTAGAGTTTTGTTCCCCTATAACTTTCGAACAGTTAATTCCAAAGAGCTTAAAGCGATCTTTTTTTATTCCTTGATTCGTGTAGGTGGTTCTCAGTAGCGTTTTAAAAAAATCGGTCTTTACGTAAGACAGCGGCTACAAAATACTTACAAAAAACTAAAAAAAATATTTTTTTCTTACAAAAATTCCAAAACAAACTTGAACGTCATTGCTACCTTAACAATTAACCTTTTGGATAGGTAATGTTAATTACTACCACAATCTGAAACGTTTTATAAAACCGTAAAGATAAAATAAAAGATTAACTTTGATATTTCCGATAATTTGTTTAATTATTCGACAATATTTTCTGAATTTTACGCTGATCATAAAGACTTAAGTTATTCTTCTTTTCAGCGTAAAATTCAGAAACAATTATCGAATAATTAAACAAATTATCGGAAATATCATAAAGACTTAAGTTATTCTTTTTTTAGCCGGCCGCGTTGGCGATGTTGGTAACGTGCTCGCCTCTCATCACGCGGTCTTGGGTTCGAATCCCACTCGGGCATGGCATTTTTTCATACGTTACAAAAATTCATTTCATCCTTCACCGTCTGCATTAGCAGCAATTTGCAAAACAGTCGGACGTTAAACAAAAAACAAACAAAAAAATTCTTCTTTCTCCCCTCAGGGTTAGACAATTCTACCTGTTCCGGGACCCATTTTTTCTTCGGGCTTCGAATATCTGTTTCCTATTGGTTTGTACCTTCTTGCTAAACCAAGTAAGCGGCTTTCTGGTATTTTATTTATAAATTATCGACGTATTGGGAACACTATAATTTCATTTTTTTGTTAAGTGAAAAAATTCTCAATTCTTGTCATAGACTATTCATTTCTGACTTTGTCTAGTCTTATGTAACCCTTGATAGATCTCACGAATGTCATTTCTGTAATTTTAATGTTTTTTTCATCTCATCTCCTCATTTTCTATGGTTCACTGCTGTATCTCTATGCTGGAACTACCAACGTCTTACAAAACTTCAATCTTATCTCGGGTCTTGTCATTTGCCTCAGAGTCCTATGAATCGCCTCACTTATCTGATTTGGTTAATTTATTTGTCACGTCATAGTAGTCATCTTCATTAGACATCAGCTCCAAGAAATTTATAGTGGCTCCACTCTAGTAAGTGTTCATTAATATTTTTAATTTGTATTGAAAAACTTCCATCGATATCTTATTCATTACTCACTTCTATGGGTTATGTAAAGATGGGTTCAATGTGTTAAATTTAGAGATTTCAGCCATGAATCTAACCCAGTACTTTCTGTTTGGCATTGTAACACAGAAAACATGGCGTTTCGGAAGCGATTAAAACCAATCTACAAATTTAAATGGAAATAAAACTAAATAAACTTCAATTTTGCCTGTTAAATAACTACTACAAAATAACTTTTTACTAAACAATCTTAAGGATTTAACTTTATGTAAATTGAATTAATACAATTTGGTATGAGTAATTCAGAAACTTTAGTGTTCCATTTAAAAACAATACAATTTGTAGAAGTAACCGTATGATTGTTCATTTTCACTGATTATTTGTTTCAAAAAACAAAAGAAATATAAATAATTAATGTAGAAAAGTTTACTTAAATTTTGGATGAAATTAAATTTATACTATAAAATAACGTTTTTGTTTCAATTTTTAATTCTAGTAGTATAATCAAGTTTATGTTTTCTTTCAATTTCAGGCAGCTATTGTTTGAAACGGATTATTACGAGCAGAACTTTCCAAAACTGAATTCAGAATACGATGACACCTGCATAATTCAATTACTGGATTTGTATTAACTTAATTTCATCGTTTTATTTTTATTTCCAAAAGACAACCATTAATAATTCTATTAAGAAAAACTATTTTACTGTATCCTAGGACAAGGCATTTAGCCGAAGTTAAGTAGGTAAGTTTTCTCGACCTCGTGCGATATAAATTTTTATGAATGTAGGCCTATTATAGTTTTATTAAAGGATGAGGATGAAGTCGATATTGCAAAAAAATATATGAATAAAGTATTATTATTAGTTTCATAAAAATTAAATTGTCATTGTTTGATAATTTTAATTCTTATGAAGCACGAATGAAAAATTTCTAATACCTCCGTGGTGCAGTAGTTAGGAAGCTAGATTACACTGAACTACGAAACAAAAAAAGTTTTTGTCTTGACCTTTTTGACTAGACGATTTCTGTCTTCAAGTCTCAACTACATAGGTTAAGTTCATAACTCGATAATGAAGATGATGAGAATGATTGCCAATGATAGTTTCAGAGGTTGAAGTTGCACTGACTGCCTGTAATCTGTGATAAAGCATCTGAGATATAATTCATCATTTAATATTTGTTCAATGAGCATTTTCTTGTTAAAATATATGTATTATGTTTTTTAAATATCTTTAATATTTTATATGTTGTTTGAAAATTTCATTGAATTAAAGTCGACTATACACGACGTGGTTTACCGGAGACGTTTACCTACGCAGGTAAACCAGAGTGTGTATTTCAACTGATTTCTGTGAATCTGTACAGAAATAATAAGATTCTGTAGGTAAGACCTACAGAAAGTATCGACATTTGATCCTTAATACTTGAGCAATTGTGCATACCGGAGCATATTATGTGTTTGGCTCATCCGAACACGTTCAACGGTTTCAGTTCATTATAGAAAAATTTTCGCTAGGAAGAAACTGAATTTTTTGTGGCGTACAATTATTTTATTTTTTGTATAATTCTGCAATGGAGAGTGTATCTCACTTTTGTAATTTAGAGTGTGACGTGGGATTTGATTCTGATTTGGATATAGAGGAGAAATTGAGTCAATTCTACAGGATACGTGGGACTATAAGCAGAACTTTGGATAATAGAGCGAAAAAATTCGTAATACTTAAGTTCTATAGTTATGGCCGCTCCAGTTATTCTGTACGGAAGTGAGGCACGGACAACAACAAAAACCCAAGAGTGGAGAATCCAGACGGTAGAGATGAGATTTCTGCAAGGACTAAGTGGTGTACACGCTTGGAAAGAATAAGGATTGAGGAAATAAGGTCAGAATTGGGTATTTACAACTTGAACAAAAAGAAAAAGAATTATCGCCAAAGTTGGAGACCACACATGGCAAGGATGTCAGATCACAGGATACCTAAGCAGGCTCACTGGAATGCTCCAGAAGGTAAAAGGGATGTCAGTAGACCTAGGTAAAAATGGAAATAGATGATTAAGTATGTGAGTTTGGAAAAATCCTTGATTGGAAGAAGAAGAAGAGACATTTATTTGAAGTTTTTATATAAAACATCTCAAACCAGAAGTGCAATCAAGTTATCGAAAATTAGATTGACAATTCAGAAGCTTGTCTCTGGCATGTAAAAAAAAACAAGGAGTATTATGATCGAGCAAAAAATATACTTTTTCCAACAATCAATCTTTATATCATCAAACCAAACACCGCATGCTCTTCATCATATTGATGTGTGGATGGCAATAAGAGATCAACTGACGGGTAAAACTTAGGCGTTAACCATATAGTCTACTGTAACGTGTGTGAGCTTTTTGCCTTTACTGGTAAACCTGTGAACTTTTACCTTAACAGATTCAGCGAGAAGATATCCTTAGGGAAAAATCATGTACTTAAGGTGTAAGTCATTCTAAATAAATTATTAGAGACAGAAATATACAGTAAAATACTAAAGGAAAAAAATAAATGCTAGTAGGTATGAAAAAGCAGTTTGTTGTTTTACTTTCATTGGAGACTTCCACATTTGGCTGTATCGCACTCTATGAGAATAGGGAGGGGGTAGTGGTGGTTGGGACCCCCAAATGTCATTGTTATTAAAAACATGGATGAAGACAGGTTTAAAGAAAACGTAATGTATTTTAAATTAAATGAGTATAAAATGCAGTTGACATGTTAAACACACGTTTACCAAAACTTTTTTATTTTACTTTATCTACAGACATTGTTTCACGATAAATTAATTACTTTTATTTTATGAAAAGTATGGCTTAACGGTTTTTTTTATAATCCAGTGTTTTAATGTGTGAAACAAAGCAGCTTAGAAAATACTTTTTAAAATTTCGTTCTTTTTTGTTACAACACAGTATTAGCATTACGATTATTAAAGCACTTTACAACAAAAAACATGGATAGAATTTTTTCTAAACATTTTCTACGAAATTAAATTAAATTTCTTTTAGAAACAATGTTTATAGATAAAACTTGTTTAGTCAAATACACAAATAAATAATTTTAACTTCTAGAATTACCAAAATTTTAATCAGTTTGCACACAAAGCTGTTAATAAATAATGCAAGTTGTTAATTTACTAAACGCTTTTGATAATTTTGTCTATACTGTTTAATCAGAGATTACACGATTGTTTAATGAAAGGTTTAATTTAAACAATTTTCTCAGTCAAAAATTATACCTTCTTTATCGAGAAAATTAAAGTAGTATGAATTTTCCCAAGAATATTTTCAAGACATTTATGATATTTTCGGTTTTAATATATTTTATAATAATTATCCGATAGGAATAGTATGTTTATTAAAACTAGGAAAAGAGAGGTGTGCAACACTCTAATCAAATAGCGACTATTTTTTCAAAAAAATGTTTAATGAAGGTGAAACTTTTTTCAGGGTACAATAATTAAACAAAAATTTAAAATGTCTTATATACAGTTGCAAGGAATTTTCTTTCAATCAACGAAAGCTTGTTTTGATAAAATTAATAGTTAAAAAAATCATCAAAATAATGTTAACAACAAAAGTATTGTTAGCCTATTATACAGGCTTGGTAGCGAAAAAAGTACGTTTTACAGAAAGTGAAAAAAATCGCACTAATAAACAACTTTTCCGGTTGACTGAATTTGATGAAAATGGTCGAGTCAGGTCCGCTCATGGTACGTAATTTAAGTTTCAACTTCGAACAATATTTCGTTCTTGAGATAATTATTATGCTCACATACACACTGACCAATCGGTACAAACGTTTTTTTTTAGTTCAGGGGGCCTGAAAACGTGAATTTTCAGTGAAAACTTGATTTTGAAAGATTACCATGAAAACAATATTTTCCTTCCCTATTTATCATATAGAAAGTAAAATTAAAAGTCCACTACGAATAGAAATGTCATTTCTTATCTGAAATACACACTAAAATTCTAAATTAATAGTTTATCTTTTGTAAAGATATTGTATCAGCCGACACAATGTGTGTTTATTCATCTGTTTTAATCAATTAGTGGTTAAGGACTTTTAAAAGAATAATTAATTGATATTTTTTAGTGATAAATTACTTACGCCAACTAATGAGAATAAAATGTTCGTATATTTCAAACGATGATGTCTTCTTTTAAATACTAACATCTCAGTAATTCACTCAATCCCTCCTCCCTTCAATTTTCCGGTCTTTGTAGTGCAAATTCCGAGAACGAGGAATGACTTTTGGTTTGCATATAAATCACGTCTGAATGGATATCATTAGATTAGGACTGTAGGAGAGAACAGAGTTCCACGATATCCTTTACTGTCTTTGTTCGTTTCATCCCATTTCTATCCCCCTCTCCATCCTCTCTCTTTATCTCTCACTCTTCCATTTCTTATTACCTTTTTTCTCGTAATAAAAAGAATAACATCCGTATTCTATCACGTTTTCCTTGTTTTGACCCAATAATTTCATCTTAGAATATGTTTCTTTTTTCTGTGAACAGCACATAGAGTCGACAAAACAGCCCAGGAAGTTTAGAATTTCTTCTACTACTAACAAAAATCCATTATTATTTTTCCAAATAAAAACCCCATTATTATTTTCAAGTGTACTATTTTAGTGAATTACAAAATCATACTAGTGCCTATGGTTCAAAATAATGACAGTTGCAGTACTGCAAGACTCTGGAAAAGTCTATATTATTAGGAACAGATTTTTGGGACAAGAATTTTGGTATCTCAAGGAGTTGAAGGTTCAAAAACATGACAGTTGCAGTATTGCAAGAATCTGGAAAATTTTTTACTATTGGAAACAGATTTTTGGGACAACAATTTTGGGATCTCAAGGAGTTGAAGACAACAGTTGTTTTAAGTGACAAAAACGATTCCTTCGTAAACTGTACCCTATTTCAAAACCATGAAGAACAAAACACGAACAAAATTTTTGTATTAATACAGTTGCTCACAAACTGTTTCTTAAACATCCAATCGAAATTGTACACATTCTTTTGTGCATATATTTATCAAATCGATGCCGGCCTGACACCATTAAAAAGGAATTACCTTTTCATTCTATAGCCTACTACCACGCCTACTCATAGGTTTACGGAATGACGGACGAAGAACTGTTTTAAGAATACACAAAATAATTGTAGTGAAATCAATATGATTAAAAACGAAGATAAATATAATTATTGTATAAATGTTTTACGTTCGATTGTTTTGCATATATACGTACTATGAAGGATGATAGATGAGAATGAGTGACGGAAAATGCCAGTCATGACCGGTAACTGAACCCGGGATCACGGCAAAAAGCCATTTGCGCTGACCACTACCCCAAAAGTCCAACCAAAATGCATATGTGATAAATACCTAGAATAATGACAAATGGAGTGGAACTGTACTCCATACAATTTATACTTTATTTGATGACTGAACGTAAGGGGAAGTAGAAACGCAACCATTTTGCGAAGCTATTCGGTAAGAGTGCAGTGTTTTAAATTAAGTAAATCCTAAATTAAGTAAAGGTAGTTTGTAGATCTACCTGCAAATTTGACAGAATAGAAGAAATATAACATTTTTCAAAGAAAAAATACTTTCGAGTATCGAATGGAATCAATGGTTATGTTGAAAACTGATGTTGTTGAAACTGGTTAACTTAACGTATCAACTAGGATGCCAATTTACTAAATTTGCTTGAGTTAAAAACGTAACTGTATACTTCATATACCAAGTAGGCTATCAAAAAGATGAAGACCTGAGATAACGACAAATCAGAAGTATTTTCAAACAGTTTATGTTCAATAATTTGATGGAACTAACAAAATAATTTATGAAATTGGTAAGTCAAATTTTTCAAAAAACAAGTATTTGTAGCAATATTTAAAAGTATTTAGGTATTGCTTTACACAGCCGCTGTACAGTTTACGAACTGTAAATTATCCATTTTTATTACTCATCCGTGAATTCTAAGTGCTTATTCTGACGGTTAAAACGTCAATTATACCAAAAATCAACGCACCAAAAATTTCACAGACCAAATGATTACAAATTACTTTGCGGTTTTAAAGATAAACGCTAAAACCAAACTGTTTGTCAAGGTATTTTTTTTGGCATAACGAATTTCGAAGAAAGACCTTTTAACCTGATTGGCCTTAATTATGCAAAAAAATAAATTCTGGAGACAAATTAACAATACTTTTTCTCCATAATTTGTAACCACTAGTATAACTGATAAGGTGAATATTTAAAACAAACTATACTTATATTATGTAAGAAAATTTTAAGATAATTTTCGGTAGAAATAATTTAAATGTGCAGTCAAAGAGTTAAATAAACCACTGGAATCAAGGCTGCGGTACATTCATACGCCAAGCTAAATATTAGAATTAAGTAAAATAACATTAGATATAAGGCCACCTCCGTAGCTCAGTGGTTACAGCCCTGTACTCCACTACACTCCAAAGCAGAAGTTCCCGGGTTTGATACCTGGCTAGGGTCTGGAATTATTATGCTTTGAAATCTACCTACTCCATACCACACCGTAAGATATAAACCTAAAAAAACAATTCCTATCATCTTAATGACAGTTAGAACCAACTGAACTTAGCAACTTTGCAACTTTGCCACCAGAATCGTAGCATTATCGACATTTAAATTAATTATTTTATTTACTTCGTGAAATCTCGTTGCAGCTTTTACCAATTTTCATTTTCTGCAGATTTTTTCAAGGTCCCGAAAATATTTTCTTTACAACAGTGTAGAAATTGTTTAAATCCGATCAGTAGAACTGTGCATTTAAAGATAAACAGAAAATCCATTTAAAGTCGGCCTATATTGTAACATTATTCTAGAAATGTTTGATGGAATAAATTGTTTATTGTAATTTGTGTATTGTATGAGGCGGAGTGAGTTGAACAAGGATAGTGAATTGTGATGAATGAGATGTTTTAAATGGGAATTCTAGGAAATCGAAAGTGGTAGAAACCTTTATTTTTATCTTCATTCCTTCTACAATGTTTAAGAATAGCGGCGAATTTTATACAAGAATCTTATTTGGGAAACTATTAGACCCTAGGTAAAATAAAACAGTGAGCGCCTTTGCAGTCAGTCAGTTAATACCTGAATTGTGAATGGAAATTATCAGGCCGTTCAATATAATTACGGGAGCAGTTCTGAGTTCCGTTAATAGTGCGTACGGGTGAAACAATTGGTTGTAGACAGATAAATCAATTGTTTTTATTTCTAAAGGACAGTTTTTGTAATAATAGTCAAGTTTAGTTTTAGCGTAAGGTTTGTAATTAATTTATTTAAGGTAAGCTAATTATATTTGTTAGTAGCTTAAGTTTAATCAATGATTGTAAGTGTTAATATTGTGTAAATAAATAATAAATTAAAACTTTTTTTTGGATTTAAATAAATATGGCTTGTGATTACAAATGGTGATAATCGGGATACGAGTGCAGTTTTTTCACTTTACATATTTTTATTTGGAACTGTGCGGTTTTGGACAACCAGTAAATATGGATACAACATATATTTTTAAACATGGCAATAGACGTTAAAGAACACCACTAATTGTAGGACTCCCGCAATTAATTACTAGAGTTAACCTTTTCATAATTTAATCATTAAGACATTTAATTAATAATAGTAATTTTAATTAGAAGGGTAGTTCTAATTACGTTTTTTAAGTTGTTTTTATGTCAATTGTAACATCTCATGAATATTTTCTCGTACATAGGAAGGCATTCGTGAAATAAAACACTAAATTCGTTCGTAATTCCTCCTAGAAATGTTCAAGAAAATATGGTTTGTTCTATGGTTTCATTGATATCTTGTAAAACGCTCTTGTATAACATTTAAATAAAACAAGTTGTAAGGTTAAAATTATGAATACAGTGTACTTAAACAATATAATAACAGTTTCTAAGTATAATAATTCATAAGAAATTTAAATACCATCGTATTTTCATTATATAATATTTTAAGTTAAAATATAAAACTTAATGTTAATCTGATTACTCTGTACACCTTCGAAAATAATGAACAAATTCAATAACTTAAACCTACTTTTAGTTAAGTAGGTATAACATGTTTTAAATCGCTGTATTTTAAAGCTTTTAAATTTCTTATAAGACTTAAGTATTAAAATGAATGAAGAAAATGTAATTGAAAGAGAAGCCCTTTCAGTATTCCACCCAAACCCGTAATTCTCTCTCCTTCTCTTGTGACACCACTTGAGTTGTATTTCACTCTAATCAAGCTAAGACACATTACCTACCTTGCAGTCTACATTGTAATACATGTATCATCAAAATGCTAATTTTCGATCGAGAACTCAGCACTGTTTAAAAATCAGGCCACTTCATTTTATCAGTAAACACCTTCCTTTATACTGAAAATTACTTGTTAAGTCTCAAATATTATACACTGAATTTAATAAAAATCGTTTTCTTCAGAGAAATTTAATTACGACATTAAAAAACTTTTGAATAAATATTTCTAACTCATTATAATTTTAATTACGATGCAGTTAATAGTGAAATTATAATTTACAGAAGTAGACCTTGAGATACTATGCATAAAACATTATTAATTTTCTGACATTCCTTGCATGTTACACGTGTTATTTAAGTCACTAATTTTGTTGTAAACATCCGGAAACAGCAATATAAACGTTACGAAACCAATGCAATAAAACAAAAACAATATAGGACTGGCTACGGCAATGGAGGATGAATACTAATGCAATAAAACGCAGTTATGTAATATTCACGTATAAAAGAAACAAATGCCTTCCGTTTTTTGTTTTTCATTTTCTTTTCATGATACACAAATTCTTCAGTCAGACAGTGCTTAATGACTTAAATTACACCTTGACAAATATTTTTCAAAGTAGCCCAAATTGTTTTTTTACATGAAATCTAAAAATGTGATTATTAATTCGACAAAATGTGGCATGAAAAACACGAAAAAGCTGATCACGTAGGAAACGCTTATATTTTTTTGTCCGTGCATACTGAAGTTTATTTCAAATATTTATGACTGTAATTTTTATGATTATTATTTATTTTCTCTTTAACCTCCTCTGGTTTATGTTAATCAATTTCTGTGAAATTGTCTGCAGTAATATTAATAACTGTTAACTGTGTTTTAAAACTTAGTGTAATAATTCTCCAGACTGTAGCCGGTAATCGAACCCACAACCTTCGCTTTGCTGTGCAGTTCACTAACCACTGGACTGTGAAGTGGGCTTCTGAAGTAATTTTTCAGATACTTTTTAAAAAATAAATGCAAATTTAAAAAACTTTTTAAACGTTGTGGGTAATTTAACGATTTTATCTGTGCATAAGTTGGATTTTGTTCAAACAATTTAGTGTTCTGCTTAGTTACATAATAAAATATTACTTACTCTTTAAAATTTCATTAAAATATAGGTATAATAACACACGGATAAATATTTCGAGGTTACATTAAGACAGACGTCTAAACTGGAGAACACATATTCAGTAAAAACGAAAACAGCTGGACTTTAGATTTAAAAACTCTATTGTTGGTTTTCAACCCTACTTGCCCCATCATGAGGGAGTGAACATGAGTTTTTCTCGCCGCCTCGGATAAAAAAAAGAAAAATTCTATTGGTTACTCGGACCGAAATTAAAATTATCGCTTCAAAATTAACAAATATTATAAAACCGCATTCCAACTGTTTGGGCCTACGGTATCGAGTTATGAGGTGCATCCAAGTAACTTAAGTATCCAAATTATTCAACGCTTTCAGTCGAAAGTCCTTTGAGCTCTAACAGCTGCGCCCTGGTACATGAAAAATTTACTGGAGAATGGCAGTACGACATGAAGCCTAAACCGCAGGCACCCAACTGATTTTAATAGTTCAGTAAATTAAAAATTCCTACCTTTGTCTTTTCAAATTTAGCTTCATCATATTATGTGAACATTTATTGCTTATATTTTATAGAGGTATCTTCACTCAAAGTTATCTTTTCGTGTGAATCTTTCGTTTAAGAAAATATATTAATTTTTCTTTAAAAAACAGTTTTTTTCTTTAACTTGTATTACTTTACTGTACAATAAGCTACTCAATTTCCGTCTATTATATCTGCTTTAACGGGTGGTGAGAAATTTTACTTTCAGGAGAAGTGGTAACCAGTGGTACATTCTCCGTTTAGAACAATGATTGTTGTCCGTTATTCAGACCAAGAGGTCTATGCTCCATTTGGCTGTAGACGTCGTACAGTTGGGAAGTTACCTAGGTAACGGGCTAGTTGGTTGGAATGGTTATTTAATCGTTCGCAATTTAGTATAGAGGACACAGTTAGTTCCTTTACTGGCGGAATTTTGAAATCGTCTTAAAGGGTTTCCTTACATAAAAACGAACCCTAGAAGCAAGTTTAAGAATTTTGACGGAAATACCATTATCGACTTAACGTTACTCTCTTCCGCTGCTCCAAAGAGCTGGACAAAATCAGTTCAGATTGGTCTCCGAAGGGTTCCATAAGTTAAAATTTTGGAACGGATGTTTAATTTTGATTGAGGGTTAATTAAGCAGAAGTAGTAGTAGCAGCTTCTGGAGGCGGTTATTTTCTAAACTTTTTCACGCAGATGATGCTTCCAAGTTTGTCGCCCATCAAGCCACAAGCCACAATATAGCTCCACTCTTGTCTGAGGAATACGGACGTTATTCAGCACCACAGGTGGGCAAGTTTGACATCATAAAGTGAATGTAACTTGTTTCAATTTATTTGAGTTCACCTTAATACACCAACGGGTAAGCCAGTTCTGTACTTGTAAAACATGTCGCTATGCCAACCTGAAAGCTTCTTCCGCGGTATTTTCCCTTATACCTACAAGAATTCCCGTGTCGTCACCATATGTCGCGGTTATCGATATGTTTGAAATAGGCATATCCGATCTGAATGTGCTATACAGAAATGGGGATAATATTGCCCCTTAAGATAGTATTCGTTTATAATAAAAAAAAAAAACAGCCACTTAATCTGACAAAATGAGAAAAAACTTTCAGAAACCGCTAAAAATGTATGCTATTATTAAAACAGTTGTGTAATTTTTCATTAATATTTTACACTTAAGTACAGCAGATTAAAAATCTAAGCTTTCAGAATTATGGGGTTAATAATATCGGATTCGGCTTAGTACAATAAATAATATTTTATTAAAACCATTTTCACGAATGTTTTAATTAGTACACTGATAAAAAATTACGAAAATTATTACTTATTGTTTATCACACTCTAATATTGTGGTTTTTACTTCTCGTTCAAACCAAACTAAATTAAGAATAAACTAAACGATAATTTAAAATTAATTAATTATTTTGTTTTATCATAAGGTCAAATAAATTTCAGTATTTCATGTTACCGATTTAAAATTTTATTAAAACATTTATTTTTATCCTGTAAAGGGTATGTTTATTATCTGAGACATTGTTTTTTCACCATTAACTTACTATATACGAGTATTTATGATTTAGTCATCGTATTTGAACATTTTCATGGTTTTTCAACGGTTTAAAGTTTGTTTGGCACTGCCTACATCATCTTTACAAAGTAGATGGTTTCAAATCTGTTGAAACCATAGGTAAAAACTTTTTCGCTCTCAAATTAAGTTCATAACATCATTTTTACCCTTAATCGTTTGACTCTGAAATACGTTGTCGCTTAAGTCTGAGTATCTCACATTTTAACTGATTTTGATAAAGTTTCACTTCCCAGATGACGAATTCCAGTAGAATGAACACTTTAAAATTTAATTCAAAAATTTTTTTAGAAAATTAACAAATCGAATTTTTTATTGAATCATGATACTTACATAAACATTGACTTGTGCGTGAGTACTGATAAGAAGTGACATAAATATAAAAGAATGACCAAGAATCGAACCCGATATTCCTTATTCCATATAGAAGTCAAATGCCCGGATCTCTACACAAAGGTGCCAGCCAATTTTTCGGCTTTCTCTACATATATGGTGTTTGGAAAACTTGAAGTCAGAGCTGCTATTCCACACGGGTCAATATGTTTTAGGTAAGGTGAATTTTTGTTATAATATTTATTAAAAAAAAATAAAATAAATCAAAATGGATGAACACCAAAAATATCCAAGTACGAGTAAATGCTAAGAAAACTGTGTACTGTGTACTTAGTAATCTGTTATTTCTTAAAGAAGTTGGGATACTCGTTTCTTCCGAAGTTACCGTACTTTTACCTTCACCGGTTGTACGTAAAGGTAAAGGTTAAGAAAATTGTAGGTAAAGGTTGTGAAAATATCAGAAGATGGTAGATGGCACACTTATTTTAGGAAGTAAGCATGCAGTACTAGATAATAATAATTATTATTATTAATCTATTTTTAATAGTAATTAGTATAATCTTAAATAACAATAATAATTTAGTAGGCTTCTAAGGACACAGCGGAAATTGGCGCTGAAAATATGTAGTGCTTATAGGACTGTATCTACGGAGGCAGCCCTGGTAATTTCGGGAATGCCTCCATGGGATCTAGTGGCGTGCGGGAGGGAAGAGCAGCGTGCTGGTGCTGATGAAGAGGAATGTTGGAGTCGGTTACTCAGTAGGTGGCAGAAGAGGTGGAGCGAAGCTAGGGTTGGGGAGTGGACAAGGAGGTTCATTCCAAATGTCGAGGTGTGGATAAGGAGGACATTTGGTGATACCACCCACGAGCTGACGCAGAAACTAACAGGGCATGGTTGCTTTGGAGCATATTTCACTAGGTTCAAACGTCATGAAGTACCGAAATGTCGACTGTGCGATAGTGAAGAGGAGGAGTCCATTTCGCATATTTTTGAAACATGTCCCTATTTTGGCCTCGACAGAATGGAGACATTTGAGAAGATAGGCGTTGCATAGTGGATCCCAGAGAAAGTAGGGGCAGCGATGCTGCAGGATGAGGAGAGCTGGAAGTTGGTCACTCAGTTTGCGGAGAGGGTGGTCGGGAGACTGCGGAGGGAGGAGACATTTACAGATCAGCGGGATCGCCCTGCCCCACAGTGAATCAATCTTGTCTCGATCTCAGTAGGTAAGGTAAGCACACTAATTTCCTGAGCTGGTGATGAAAGAGATGAATGAAACTGAGAGAGTGAGTGTTAGTCAATGAGAGCGGGAGGGGAATTAGGCTACGGTTCCCTTCCACGCCCCGCTGACAGTATGTAAATTTTTTTTAACCCAAAAGTTCCCTTGTAGTATTATATAAACAATTCCAAGGGAGGTGGAGGGTTCTTTGTTGATGCCGGATCAAGTGGCCAGGCAGCGGGGTTTTGGTTGGTAGGCGGTTGCGGCCTCCTTGGGACTGGACGAGGACGCCTCAATTGAGTCCAACACTACTTCCCCCATCGCGAGGGAGTGAACATGAGTTTTTCTCGCCGCCTCGGATAAAAATAATAATAATAATAATAATAATAATTAGTATTAATTATTATTATTATTTTTAGTATTATTATTATTATTATTATAAATAATAATAATTAGTATTAATCTTATAAACAGTATAAAATAATAATTAGTATTATTAGTATTTATTATTATTAGTATTATATTATTATTTAGTATTATTAGTATTAAATAATAATTAGTATTAATCTTAATCCTGATATGTTCTATACTTCCTCGGGAGACTCCTGGACGCAATTAACAATAAACAAAAAAATAAATTCTTAAAAATACGCATAAGTTTTAAACGAGAAGGTTTTGCTTTCATTTTGTTATTGAGACCTGTTTTTCTTTAATCAACCATAGATCACAAAATTTTTGATAAATTTTTGTCGTCAGTAGATTTGACCTTTAATCCGGACATACAGTGGTGTTTTTCATGTATCTCTGCGTGCTGATCACTATAGGCCTATTATAAGTCGCTCGTCACATCTGTACAATTTTATGCACATTCTGTAAATTCTGAGCTAGTTTTTAACAGTTAAATTATTTGGGTGCTATGCAGGAATTAATTAAGATAAATATTTCATTTCAATTTTTCGATTATTGAATGTTTTTTGTCAATTGCATCCAAAAGACTCCCGAAGGAAGAATAGTGTGTGTCGACAACTTACTTACCTTAATAATCCACAATATCTAAATTATATACACGTATTACCTATTTTAATTACACATTAACTTCTGTTTGATTACCTAGGCTTCTTACTTCAAGTAGTGAGTCATCTTCTAATATTTACCCTTATAGTATACAATATTTTCGTTAACATTCACGAGGATATTTAGTTAATTTTTTAATAAAAATTTTTTAAATAAAATTAGTGTAATCTTTAAAATGTCTCATCGATCAAAGGATTGTTCGAATTTTTTTAAATTATTTCAAATTAGCACTACTTTTTACAAAATTTTTCGTAATTTATTAATGTATATTCTCTCTGCACAAGTAGAGTTTCGTTCAAACAATTTAAGTGTTGTGGTAAACAACGTAATGATCAATCATGTTTCTTGTGTTGTAGTGGTGAAGACTAAATTCTACACGAAGATATTTTGCCTAATATACACATTGTAATTGCATTCTCTTTAAAATGGAACGGAACGCTGTTTAACTAGAAATCGTTTCTTAGTAGCTACTATGAAAGACTGGAAAGAAGAGCTTCCACTGATTTTTTATTGCGTGCATTTATTGTTAGTAAATTTGCTTTTCACAGAATCATTCCAAAATTATAAAATTAATTAAGATATTGTAATCCTGACTTTTAAAATGTGCATTATAAATGTCAATTTTTGGGTAGGGAACGAGAAGATTTTGGTACTTCACAGAACGCAAAAAAGAAATAGTCGATAGAAACCGTGAAAATCCTTAACCAGGACAATTACAAGTTTTCCATATTTCTTTTTAAACGCCCATTATCATAAAATTTATTCGTTGGTATAACATTTTAAATTTGTATGGTTTAAACATGAATTGTACAGAAAAATTATACAATATCTAAGGATTTATTTGTTATTAAAAAAAAAAATAAACAAGATGTAAGTAAAAAGTATTCAAGTCTGCAGGAGCAACTGCATCGTTATTATTGAATACATTCATTCACTCATTCATACCAACTACTTCATATGTATGTATGTATTATACACAACGTTATACAACCGACCTAGTTTTTAGTTCTTTCATCTTTTACCTTCAATCGTATTTCACACTTAATCGAATATGTTCCCCATCAAAATACAGAATATATTTGCATCTTGAATAATCATACGTTGAATGATCTATACATTTTAAAACAATCCACACCAAAACTCTTGTCAGTGATTTTTACATATAAATCAGGATTTTATTTTTATTTATAATTTTTGTAAGTAAATTCAAATTCAACTCAATTTTACTGAATATATTTGCATCAAAAAAGAATATTATTGAAACGTTTTAGTTTAATATAAATATAGTATGATGTTTTTTTTTTAAATAGAGTATCGCACATATCTATGGTGAAATCTGTTATCCAAAGAAAAACTAATTTTAATAACTATTTGATTTAAGATGCTACTTCCAGCCTGACCCACAGGGTTGGTAGAGTGGTATTAAACGCTTACTTTTTTATAGCTCTGGAAACAGCAGCTTAAGTGTAAATACGAGGTGTGGCTATTAAATAACGAGACTGACGTTGTAAAAAAAATTTTTTTTATTTTATATATAATAACTTATTGTTGCATTCAATATACACTCCTTCTCTATCCTTACAACGCTCCATGCGAATTTTCCATTGTTGGAAACAGTGCTGGAAGTCATCGTCTGTCAGCTCCTCCAGGACACGTGCCGCTCAAAAATGTTTAAAACGAAGCTCGCAAAAATGTTTGTACTGACACTTTGTACGCGACTGAAAATGACCCAAATTTTTTTGAAACGATAACAACATGTGATGAAACATGGTTTTTTACTTATGATCCGGAAACGAAGCGCCAATTCATGCACTGGAAGAGCCGAACTTCACCGAGAGCCAAAATGACAATAATATGTGATGAAACGTGGATTTTTACCTATCATCCGGAAACGAAGCACCAACCCACGCGCTGGAAGAGCCGAAATTCACCAAGAACCAAAAAAGCTCGAATGAGCAAGTCAAAATTTAAAGCAATGATATTGTTATTTTTTTTATATCCATAGGATTGTGTACCTTCACTGGGTTCCTAAAGTTCAAACAATTAATCAGTATTACTACCTTGAGGTACTTTCTAAACTACGTCAAAGAGTAAGGAAAAAACGCCCCGAAATGTGGAAGGACAAATCATGGGTCCTCCACCAAGATAATGCGCCAGCTCATTCCGCGTTATCTGTCAAGAGGTTCCTAGCCAAGTACAACATCTCAGTGTTAGAAAATCCACCTTATTCACCAGATCTTGCACCATGTGACTTCTACCTGTTCCCTAAGGTAAAATATGCATTATTAAAGAAAAGATTTGATTCTGTGGAAGCTGTAAAAGAGAAAGCGGCACGTGTCCTGAAGGAGCTGACAGAAGATGACTTTTAGCACTGTTTCCAACATGGAAAATTCGCATGGAGGGTTGTAGGGATAGAGGAGGAGTATATATGGAAGGTGATAATAATTGATTATGTAAAAAATTAAAATTAAATTTTTTACGTCAGTCTCGTTATTTAATAGCCGCACCTCGTAGTACCAATGATTTTTTAAAATAGTGTATCGCAGATTTCTGTCGTGAAATCTGTTATCCAAAGTATAACTAATATTTAATAACTATTTGATTTAAAATACTACTTCCAGCCTGACCAACAAGGTTGGTCGAGTGGTATTAAACGCTTGCTTTTTTATATCTCTGGAAACAGCAGTTTAAATGTAAATAGATTACGTTTCCACTCACATGCAGCAGGCGTTATATTACTGCAACTCAAGTTTAACTACTTTTGGAGAAATTAACTAGAAATCGGTTATTAATGTTACTTTTCGAAGTACATTTCAGAGCAGTTTCTTTGTTACCTGGGACGGTTTTTAAATTATTTTAAACAACCACCCAATTTCATCTCTGAAACTTGCTCTTATCTTGACTTATTTGGCTTTAATTTAAACGGGGACATCCAATGGTGTTTGTCCACAAAATTATTGTTTCCTATATTAACTCTCCCAGCTGTTGTTGCTTAATTTCAAAGCGACTTTTTTAAATTAATTTAGTGTTGAGAGGAATGATAGGCTCCAAGTTTTTCTTTATTTATTTTTTTAATCCCGAACTTGTGTTCGTTGCAATCTGTTCAGTTTACGAAAAATAAGCAACCCCATGACCCAATGAAATAAGGATGATATGTATAACCTGTAAAATGAGATGTAGTCTTGTACTGACTCAGGCCGACCATTCCTGAGACAGTTTAATTAATTGAATCCCAACTATTAAAGTGCACCGGAAACAACTGTTTAGTATCAAATCCGTATAAAAGTAGCTACATTTACTAGAATTTGAACCGAGAAATCTTCATCTCCGAAAATCAGAAGACTTGGTTAAACTGATCAAACTCTGACAAATAGAAAAAGCCAGATAATTATCAGTATGAATAGATATATTCTTCTCCTTCTTCTTCTTATTCTTCACTTTATGGATTAGGCAGTACTGCCTGTTCCGGAAACCACCTTCCCCTTGGACGACCAACACTCCTTTAACCATTTGGCATCTAGGCAAACGGCTTCCCATAATGCTTTCCAGATGACTACTCCAGTTGATTCTGTAGGGTACTTATTGATTTTCTTCTCTAAGCTAAATACTTGCAACTCTTGTCTTATAACTCTATGATGAGGAAGGAGGAGCAAGAGGAGTAACAACTTCTTTAAAAAACTAAGGTCCATCTAGCTCCGGATGGTGCTACTTCGCCAGCTTGTCTAGCGTTACCAGGCAAAAATGGTCAACGGCCTTGAAGGCCGAAGAAAAGGGTTTCCCAACGGCAGAAAAGGCGGAAGGACCTGGAGAGACACCTCGAATAAAAGGTCCTGCAGGCTTGAAGGCAGTAAAGTAGTCGCTCTACTATCAAGCTTAACCTCCGCAACGCTCCGCGGCCAGGGATTTGTTAATTACTAGCAGAAATTTAAATAGTCTCGGAATTTAGAACAGTTTCAACGGTAAACTGACGGATCGACACAAACAAAAGAATTGGATCGCGGAACAATAAGTTATAGGTAAATGGAATGTTCGGTCTCTAAAAGGCAAGGAGTATGGATTGGCGAGGGTGTTGAAGGAATGCAAGGTAGATACGGTGGTTGTCCCTGAAACAAAGAAAAAGCTTCAAGGCGTAAATATGTTGAAAAGATATCTTTACTCACAAATCCTTAAAAAGTAAAATTTTAATTATTGCATAAAATGTATTCTGTTTTTACCTATAGTCTACACATTATGTAAAAGTAAACGAGATTGAACGTCATTCTTATTTAGAGATTTACAGCTTTCAACTTATCCGTTCCTTTAGTACTTCAGGATTTTGTCAAGCAATGAGATACGTACGGCATTCAATTATTACGTTTCTTTGTTAAAAGGATAAGGACGATAGGATAGCCGACAGTACAAGGGTAAGATTAGTCTGATTGTACGTAATTCTAGCTTTACTGCCTCTTTGTAATAGTACCGACTACCTTCTACTCAAATTTTATATTAAATTATATTTTATTTCTAACAGTGTTATAAAGTTTAATGGTTTTTTATTCTAAAAACTTTATTTTTTATAGAATTCATTTACGTCATACACTGAGGTATTTACAATCATAATAATATAAAAAAAAAAAAAATCTGTTGTGAAACACTCACACGACTTTCTCTTTCCAGCGTAAATAATGAACAATATAACCTATGTTTAATCATTAGTAAACAATGTAAAATAAAAACTATAACCTAATTTTAATCATAAATTAATGATGCGAAATGAAAATCAACCTATGTTCGACTTGAAATACAGAAAATCACTAATTGACGCTAAACTAAGCTCTGTAGACGATAAGCTTGAAAATAAAATTGTAAATTTTTTTATTTCCTATATTTTTAATTACTCGTATATAAACATTTCTCGTAAATTACATACTAAGGCCAAAATATTAAAAATATCCCATTTTTTTAACGATTTTCGTAGTAACTGAAACCAACGAACGACCGAAACAAAGCAGACAGTTGATTTTTCCTTCCAAGGAAAAATTTATTTATAAACCGTATTTATTGCAACCTAATTAAAAATTAACGATTTATTAATTTTCTTTTGCTATTAGATAAAAGAAAAAAACGATGTATTCTTTCCAAGTTTAATTAACTACTGTAGATAAATTTTATTTTCACTTATGTTATCCTATGCCTCATTTTTCACACTTTGACAATATTCCGTCATTCTTTCCATAAATATATTACTCATTCTGGAAAACCCTAACATTTTTTATTACATTTCTAAATTTTGTTCTGTTGAATTCATGCCTATGTTTTCTGTTGCTACCGGATGTTTTCAGTGGTAAATTTTGCCCATTTCCTATAATATATTTTTTCTGTATATGTTTTCCTAATCGTAGTTTATTAAGATATCTTTCAACCATTCTTTTTTTTGATACTTTTAATTGAAATTTAGTATCTGTTATTAAAATAATATAACAATTTCTAAATGTGAAGCTAATGTTCCAAAACTTGATTTACTTGAAGGAGCGTGCAGTCATCACCACAGTCCTACAGTTGGCCAAGAAGATCTCTTGGCCAGAGGCGCTTCAAACGTCTGCGCTGAGTACCCGGTATCGCCCTAGTGTACATGTTTTGTATGAGAGGGTTGTCATGTAGTTCAAATTTGTCATGCATCGTCTTGTATAGTTGTTTCGCGACATCAATTACGTATGGCATTTGTAAGTCTTTGTGCAACATTGAGTTTGTGATGTAAAAGGGGCATTGCGTTATCGTTCGTAGAATCTTGTTCTGAATCGCTTGTATACGTTTCGTGTGTGAAGGTTTAGCAGATCCCCAAAGTTGAACTCCATATGTCCAGATTGGTCTTAAGACTGTTTTGTAGATTGTTAATTTGTGTGACATGTTTAATTTAGAACGTCTATTGAGTAAGCGTTTTAGTTGATAGAAGCGTGTTTTGAGTTTGTGGCGTGTGTGTGTAACATATGCGTTCCATGTAAGTTTTCTGTCCAAGTGTAAGCCTAAGTAGCGTGTTTGAGTAGTGTGAGGTAGCGGAATATTATTAATGTAAACGGTTGGGCAGTTTTGTCGTCTAAGAGTAAACGTCATTTGTTGCGATTTGTTTTCATTAATTTTAATTTTCCAAAGTTTAAGCCATGACTCTATCTGGTGTAAAATGGTCTTGTGTCTTTTGAGTTGCAATAACAGGATCGGCATCAACCGCAAGAACTGCCATATCATCAGCAAACATAGCCATAGTGGTATAGATACAATTTGGTATGTCACTGGTGCTTACAGAAAACAGCCTTGGTGCAAGTACGCTTCCTTATGGTACACCAGCATTGACTTCGAACATTCCAGAAAGTTCGTCACCTTGTTTTACTCTAAAGTAACGTTCCCCTAGAAACGATTTTATTACTAGATACAGGCTATCTGGAAGTATTAGTTTCAATTTGTATAGGAGTCCATCATGCCAGACCCGATCAAACACTTGAGATACATCACGAAACACGGCTGAACAATATTGTCTGTTTTCAAGAGCTGAAGAGATTATATCAATTAGTCGGTGACATTGCTGAAGCGTGGAATGAGATGAACGAAATCCGAACTGATGATCAGGAATTGTGTTTGAAGCATCGATAAACGGTACTAGGCGTGGTAGAAGGAGTTTCTCAAATAGTTTGGACAGAATAGAGAGTAAGCTAATTGGTCTGTAAGAAGTTAGTTGGTGAGGTGGTTTGTCTGGTTTTAAGAAGAGAATTATGATAGAGTACTTCCACTGAATAGAGAAGTGAGTGACTCGGAGAATGGAATTGAAGATGTGAGTTAAGAGTATGATGGATTTCCTAGGAAGATGGCGCAAAAGTATTGAAGTAATAAGATCATATCCCGGGGCTTTGCCTAATGGCAGGTCGTAAATTGCTCGGACGAGTTCCCCGGGGGAAACTGGCTTTGGGGGAAGGCTAAGTTGCAGAGGAGCATTAAGGAAATTTTTTATGTTCGGATGATCTTTGTGTTGTAGGTTGTGTGGTTGGAATGTGTTATGCAAGTGTTGAGCAAGCATTTCTGCTTTCTCTTTATTGGTAGTCACCCAAGAACCATCAGGTCGTTGTAGACTAAATGAAGGATTGTTATAGTTAAGAATTCGTCTTGTCGTGTGCCAAAGTGTTTTGTTTTGAGTAGAGAGTGTCTCAGTGAAAGCCATAAATCTATCTGCTCTGTAACACGAAAGGACAACCTGTAAATGACGATTTAGCCTATTAAGTTCTGCTTTAACGCTGGGGTATCTGTTTCTCTGCCATAAACGACGACATCGGCGCTTAGCAACTATCATTCGACGGATGTAAAAAGGAACGTTAGGTATCTGTTTAAATTCCATGTTCTCTCCTTCGCAACTGTCCCAAGCTGCGCTTTGTAGATTCTTTGTGAAGATTTCCACTCCACGCTCGATTTTACTGGGGGTTTTGAGAGAAATTCCCAGGTTTGTTGTTTCTGACAATATACGTTGGTACTTATTCCAGTCTATTTTACCAGATGTTAGGGAATGCCTGTTCTTTAATTTGGTTGGTTCAGAGTTTAACGTAATTATTACGGGTGTATGATCAGATGATAGATCAGGAAGAGTTTCAAGTTCATAGTAGGGGAAGAATTTAGACGATACAAAGAAATCTAGAATATCTGGGAGGCAACGATTATTGTGGGGATAGTAAGTGGGTTCTGCAGGGGCATAGTAAAAATATTTTTCGTGAGTTAAAACATCATGTAAAGTTTTTCCCCGCGGGTTTGTAACTCGGCATCCAAACTGTTGATGTTTTGAATTGAAGTCACCACCTGCGATGAAATTTTTTCCTAGATAATTGAAGAAATGTGTAAATTGTTCGCGCGAGATATTATGATTAGGCGGGCAGTACACAGAAGAAAGGGTAAGGGAATGAGTGATTAAAGATACTTCTATCGTGGTAGCCTGAATGTACGATTTTCTGTACGGAGGGAACGAATTATGACTAATACTTTTCCAAACAAAAATAGCCGACCCTGCATGGCTAGTTCCATCTGGATGTGTACTTCGATATAGTGTGTATCCAGTGATATGGCAGTGTGTTGTGTCCTTAAAGTGTGTCTCTGTAATAAGTGCAATGTCTACCCGATTATCATGTAAAATTGTTTGAGTTCGTGAACATGACGTACAAGACCTGCTGAGTTCCAGAGAGCAACGACGAGGGACCTGCTGGTTTCAGCCATTGATATGACTTAGCAACTTGTTAACGACCATATTAAGCGTAGTAATGAGAGGTGTCAAAAGGTCCTGAAAGCGTGTAAAAAATGTGTTAAGAGTGGCTGTAAAATGATCATAAGGATTCTGAGTCGTTAAGGGATCTGTTGATGAAAGAGTTGAGAATGACATGGAAGACTGAGACTGCTGAGAGGGCTGGAGTAACTGAGATGACCGAGTATGAGATGGCTGCTGCCGAAGGGAAGGAGCAGCCATCTGAGCGTATGACCGTGAATTCAGTCTCGGGTCACGAGAAAGGGGGACGGTGTTAGTATGAGTCTACTGTGTATGATGTGACTTTACCGAGGTACTCACGGGGACTGTAACAGTGACTGGAAGCTCCAACATTACATGAGATTTATTACCAGAATATTTAACAAAATTACCATCTCTTTTGGCTCTCAGTTCTTTATATGTTTGACATCCTTTGTACGTGGACGAATGATTGCCTTTGCAAAGAAGGCTGACTCGGGGTTCATTGGCACCTCTTGGACAGTCAGCTGTTGGATGAGAGTTGCTGCAGCGTGCACATCTGAACGGATGGTTACAGTACGAGCGGGTGTGTCCAAATCGTAGACATCTTTTGCACTGAACTACGTCACTTTTCTTTTTTGGCTCTTCAACCTTAATGCGTGTGCTTAACAAGGATTTAACATCAAATATTTTTTCGTTATCTTTGTCAGGCTCAAGATCAACGAAAAATAATGGCAAGGGCACTCTTGTGCCAGCCTGTAAAACATTGACAACGTTTCTTACCTTAAAAGAGAGATGTTCCAGCGATTCCTTGATGTCACACGGATCGATACTAGGATGCAAATGACGTATCACGACTCTGTATGCTTTTTCGTGGGGTAGCTGATATGAATGAAAATTGCGTCCCAATTCTCTCAATCGATGTACAAGAGTACGGTATGTTTCAGATGTTTTTGGGTAAATCGTCACCCCGTCGTTGTTGGTCGCTTAAAATTCAAAGTCGCCAGTTACTGTACTCTTCAACTGAGATATTAAGTTTTTGTAGTCGCGCAGTTCTACGTTTTTTAAATAAATTGGTGGAGGCTTGCAAGAGTCTTCTTGTAACGTTTCTAAAGGTCCGTATTTATTTGTTGTTGGGACTCGAAACTTAGAAGGAGGCAATTCCGAGTCAGCGGAACTTTTTTCCGTATCCAACGGACGTTTTTTACTAGACATAACCTTAGTCCATGCCATTTTCTGCGTACCAGTTGTCTCAGGTGCGACATCCAGGTGAGCGTTGATCACCTTCAAGTTCTCTTCGTGATTGAAGAGATTGTCCATAACTCCCTGCTCCATAGTCAATGGAAACAGGGAGGATTATTATACATATAACAATAGTTTATGAAAAGTACTTACAGAAAATCAATGTAAACAGAAATACTAACATAACCTCATACATATGCACAATTTCCGTGTCTGATATTAATTTATCTTCACCCTATTTTAAAATAAATTTCTCTTTCCCAATAAGAATAAAGTCTTTTTTTTCTTGTGAAATTAATTTTCGATGGTTTCTCACAGAAAATTAGAAAGAAGTTTATGAATGTTATTTACTATATAAATATCACTGCATTAGTATTTTTAAGATCAGCTGTTTTCCCTCAACCATTCTAAAACAAATTGTTGTATTTTTGAAATGTTTCGTAGTATCAAATATCTGTTTTGTGAGTGTTATGCCACCCTTTCTATAAATATATCCATAGAACTTTCATCTCCTCATCCTTTTGTGTCAGTTATTTCCCCTATCTTATTGTGTATTTCTGTATTAGATTTACTCCTTCTTTCCTCGTTTTCTACAGTGCAATATCCTAGCAATGTGGGTTTTGTTATAGGTATTTAATTTATTTTATTATTCTAATTTATTTATATTGTAACTATATTCTGTAATTTATATATTCGTCCAAAAGAAAAAAGAAATACTTTACCGATTGATCTGAAATGTGAAAATAATGGTTTATTCAACTGATCATTGGAATTGGCTATGTAGCTCCAAAATTAAAGATATCTAACAATGAACCAAAAATGTTAAAGTTGAATTTGTTTTCTAACCTTGCTCTTACAACAATAATTAAGCATAAACTTCTTCATTTTTCACATATTCCAAGCTTATCAAGACCGTATAAGATAAAAACATCTGAAGTAAGATAAAAGTAAAAAGTAAAAATAGGGTAAAATGTAGAGTAAACTGTAAACTAAAAGTAAAAGTTAAAGTAAGTATTTACAGAAATCATGGAAAACTGTACTGTCATTCAAAAAACATTTTCAAAATTACACCGTTAGGTCCATTTCAATACAGCAGTAAGCCTACTCGTAACAAAAGTTACTGAAATTTAAAAAAAAAACTAAAAATTGTATTTAGTGGTACTGGGTCATCGAGTAAGGTTGCACCCATTTTTAAAAATAATACAGTTTAAAAACTACTGGAGATAGTCATAATTTTTGTAAACAGAAAATATTAAAATTTTTTTGCATACCTTAATTAGTTTTTATATGGACACCGTTGGTTGCGCTGCACACATCTAAACGATAGTCGACCTCTGTCCAGGTGCGCTGTGTCATATCGAGCGTGACCGAAGCAACAGCAATAGCAATTCGTTTTCATAATTGATTCACATTTCGAATATTCTCTCTATAGACATGGTTTTTAACATAACCCCCAAAAAAAAATCAAGTGGGGTTAAATCTGCATTCCTTGGAGGCCAAAGCACAGGACTGGCCCTTCAGATCCATCGGTCAGGAAACCTTTCATTGACGGCGTGGCGCACTGGAAGACTGAATTGAGAAGACGCGCCGTCTGGTTGCGAAATCATTTTAGTGGTTTTTCCAATTCAATTTGTTCAACGTACGGTAAAAACGTACCAACAAAAAAACTTTAATATTTTCTGTTAACAGCAAAAAAAATTATTACTTTTTCACCAGTAGTTTTTAAACTGTAATTTTTTAAATAGATGTAACCTTTCTGGATGACTTGGTATTTTTTAACCCACCTATATACCAAGGAATATCTACAACAAGAAAAACATTTCCAAAACAGTAGCCTAGATTGCAACATTACAACATAGTTTTCAAGCCAGTGATTCTTTATGGAACTGAAACGATTCTAACAATGAAAGGTCCAATACCAAAATTTCTGAAAACAGAGAAAAATCCTCAGAAAATAAATATAAATCAAATTTCCGGAATCAGGGAAAAGAAGGTTAAAATAGAATAGACATATAGTAAATAGAAAAATCAATCATAACAAAAACAAGATACTTTAGTCACCTAAGAAGAGAGAAACAATTTTTTTAAATTACGTCAGGAACCCGCCGGGTTGGTGTAGAAGTAAAGTCGTCGCCGCGAGTCAGCTGTTGTACAGCTGATTTTCAGAGGCGAAGGTTTTTGGTTCGAATCCTAGTAAAGGTAGTTACTTTTATACGGATTTGAATACTAGACAGTGGTTACCGGTGTACTTTGATGGTTGGGTTTCAATTAACCATACTCTCTCAGAAATGGTCGGCTTGGGTCTGTACAAGACTACACCTCATTTACACGTCATACACATCATCCTCATCTTATTGGCTGATGGGGTTGCTTATGGTTATGAATTGAACAGATTGCAACGTACACAAATTAGGAATAAAAAAATTGCGTCAGGAGACTTCCTATGGAGTATAGGAGTGTCAAGAACTTATGGCAATACATAACACCTGAAATACAAATTTCAATCACACATTGATCTACTACTATAAGCTTTAAATGTTTTCACAATAGTACACAGTTTTCTTAAAATATCCTTTATAATACTTAGGGTAATTATTTATTTTGAGTTAATTCCCTTTTTTATTTATAATTTATTATTACTTAGAAATAAATTCTTGTACACTACATACATAAAGTTTCACCAATGAAGTAGCCTAATTTTTCCTATTTTTTTAAAAGAAATGTAAATTATCACAACATTTAAAAATTGGGGTAATTCATTGATGTATTTTCTCCCCGTGTAAGTTGGTTTTTTGTTTTTATTTCTTTTGTTACAATACAGTAGGTAAAATAGAGAGTTATTCCACATTTGCAATAAGAACAGAATGAACTTTAACCATTTTCTACATTTAATGAGTTGAAGATCCTAAATGGCTTCTTTCGTAAAAAGGACATTCACAAATACACTTGGGCGGCGCGTGGGAGCAAATCTATTATTGACTATGTGATTGCTAATAAGAAAATAGCAAAACAGGTAACTGATACAAGGGTTTTCAGAGGATTTGATATATTCTCCGATCATTATATGGTTGTTGCCGAAATAGCCTTATATACAAAATGGAAACAGAATGCAAGAACCAGACAACAACCAGCTGGAAATAAAGAGGAAGTATACAAAGTGTATCTTTTGGAGGAGGACAGTATAAAACGCCTGTATCAAGAGCGGATAAATCAATATATCCAAAATGCTCCCACAAATGATGATATAGAGTTGGAATGGAACAATATTAAGAACATTGTGACTAGGGCAGCTAGTGAGGCTATAGGAGTAAAGAGTAGATTCAGGAAAAGGAAAGGCATGAAGATATGGAATGAGGAAATCGAGATGGCAATCAAGAGAAAGAACGAATACTACAAGAAGTATTTAGGAAATCCAACAGCTCTCAATAAAGAGGAATACCACAAAGTTAGAAATGAAGCTTCAAAATTGGTGAAAAGGGCTCATCAACAATCATGGGATAGATTTATTGGGACCATAGAGCATGATGTACATGGCCGACAATCTTTGGCTTATAAAGTGATGAAAGTTCTTAACAAATCAGAGAGAGAAAGAGTAAAGGTCAACTGTATAAGTACGGAGAACTGGATAAATCATTATAAGGAATTATGGCATGACAAAGCAGAGCCATACATGGTTAAGATTGACTGCCAAGACTGTTGTGTCGACAACGTATCTATGGAAGAATTTATGGAGGCTCTAAAACATGTTAAGAATAGAAAGGCTCCAGGAATGAACGGTCTCAATATGGAATTATTAAAATATGGAGGAACCGCCTTGCATTTGCGCCTGGTGCACTTCTTTAATATGTGTTGGAAAGGTCATACAATACCCAAAGAATGGTTGCAGTCAAAGGTGATTTCCATCCACAAAAAAGGAAATAGAATAGACACTAGCAATTATAGAGGGATTAGTTTATTAGACACTTCCTACAAATTGTACACAAAAATTATTAATAATAGGTTAAGAACCGTAGCCGATTCCTTGATTATGGAAGAACAGATGGGGTTCCGGAAAGGTAGATCGTGTTCGGATGCTATTTTTACTTTAAAACAAATTATAGCTAAGAGACGAGAATACAACCTTGAAACCCATCTTGCATTTATAGATTTTGTAAAGGCTTTTGACAGTGTTAAACGTTCGCTTTTATGGAGGGTTCTGGAAAGGAGAGGATACCCTAAACATATAATCAGGATATTGCAGAGCCTGTACGAAGATACTGTGATTTTACTAGAGTTAGATGGGAAAGTGACAGAGCCTATTAAAACCAATAGAGGAGTTCGACAGGGATGTTGTATATCGTCGACATTGTTTAATATATATGTGGACGACATGTTGAGAACGTGGAAATGTAATGTAGACCCAGGTATACAGATCTCGGATGGCTTCTTTATGAACTCTCTTTTATATGCGGATGACAAAGTTGTAATGCAACAGAATGAAGACGAGTTACAAAAATCGGTATTTATGTTGGAACAAGTTGCAAAACAATACAATCTGGAAATATCATCCACAAAATCTAAAACTATGGCTTTTAAAGGTAAATATACAATAAGGACGAGAATAGAGATGAATGGAAGGGCAATAGAACAGGTTAAACATTTTCAATATCTTGGGAGTGATGTTTCATACGATTTTGATAAAGACATAACAGTTAAACTGGCCAAATTTCAGAATATTTGTGGAAATATTCACAGACATCTGAAGAATAAAACGAGGAAGGAAACACGCCTCAAATTTTTCAACACTATTGCGGTTCCAACACTCCTATATGGCAGTGAGTCTTGGGTGCATACTGCTAAAAGCGATAGTAAAATTCAAGCTGCGGAAATGAAGTTTTTACGAAGTGTGCATGGATGTACCAGAATGGATAGAATAAGGAACGTGGATATTAGAAGCGCACTATCAGTTCAGTCTTTGCATGAAAAGATAATAAAAAATAGACAAAGATGGTGTAGTCACCTGGACAGAATGCCAAACGAAAGGATGCCAGTGGCAGCTTTAAATTATCAACCAGTTGGCAGAAGAGATGTAGGGAGGCCGAGGGGGAGATGGGTACCGGAACAGGTTCATGTAACCTAATCCTTGGAAGTGAAGATGATGATGATGATGAACTTTAACCATAGATCACAGCTGGAAATAGAAAAAACTAGCGTTTACAGAATATGATTATTGCAATTAAACGGGATTTACAAGTAAAAAATTTGGTTTGGAATTTCCTGAAGAACTCATGGCAGAAAAGGCTAAAGATGAAAACATAAATTCTTAGGAAAAGGACGATAGGCAATTTTTGAGAGAATGTTAAAGTATTGGGAAGAAAGAAGAAGACAACCTCCAAAAAAAAGAAAAAATCCTAAATTATTTTCGAGTAATCTACATTAGAATGAATTCTTGAAAAAAATTGAAAAGAATCATGCTTCGAAATCTTTTCAAAAGAACCAAAAGGAACATGAAATTAAGAAATTAATGTTTAGCAGATATGTTTGGCACTAACATACTAAACAACGCAATATAGGCCTATCTTACGTAGTGACGTTAAACACTGCTACATAATTATTATAATAATTAGAGTAAATAAATTTTTGAATAAATTTTGCGTAAAACTAAATACAATAATGAACACTTGTTTATGGTTTAATTTGTTTGACATCATATTTTTATTTAATAAATTATCATTTATATGTGCAAATGTGTTGTTGAAAAACTGTCCAACATGTTAGTCAATATTTTATTAAAATATAATTTGTTTCTCAGCAAAAATTTAAAATTTACTGTCCAAGTATTTTTTGTAAGATTTTTTTTCTTTACGGCATAGGCTATATACATGAGGCCAGAAGAGACATCAAAATCTTTAGCATGTCCTAAATGAAATATATAAAAGGAAAATATGTTTTCATCTCAATTTTTTGAAATCGAGTTTTCACCGGAAATCTACGTTTTCAGGCCCACTGATTCCAAATACATATTTTTGCCGATTAGTCTGTGGCTTTGTTTGTATCCGCACTCGTCTGTATGAACAAAATAACTCAAAAACTTACAATTGTACGGAGTTATAACTTGAAACTTTAGTTAAGTACCATGGGGTACCCGACGATGTTCATCTAAACCGGTCAACCGGAAGTAGTAGTATTCGCAAAGTTTTCAATTTTTTACGATTTTCTCAAAAACGGCTACTACGATTTTGTTTAAAATCGCCTCATTTACTAGTACAGTTTTTGTGCTTTATAAAAAAATGGTTAGCGGCATGTCTGTGGAATTTCATAGGGGGGGGCTGTGTTCGCATGGTAAAAGTTTTTTTAAGATTGTGGCCTTAATGTTCATTTTACGACAAAATTATGTATGGGCCTAACTAATTCAAATTTAAAAAATAAAAAACCCACAACTTTTACTTTATGTGATATTTTTTTACAATAACCCTCCTCGTAATTTTTGTATTAAGTCTAGTTTTTAGGTTAAAGCCAAAAACTTGTATATAGGAGGCACAATTCTGGACCCTATTGTTTTCAGTTATTCGGTTTAGAAACCATAAGATGTCATTATGTTTTTCTCCTAATTGAAGCCTTAAAAATAATTTTTATTTTTTATTATTTTTTTCAATGTGGACCCAATTCACCGCGTTATCAAAATTTCAGGCAAAATCTTTCACTAACCGTAACTCGGTAACGACGCGTTTGCAGACCTATACTATATTAAAGTACAATCATTTTTCTTATATTTAGATATTCAATCAGGTCCTGAGAGACTGCATTGAATTTTGAATCACTCTGTAAAGATAAAAATTTGTTGCTTTTTGTTAACGAGGTATTGCTTCAATATTAATAGTTTACCCGTACATTATACTTTCCATTAATTACAGTGACAAGAGAAAGTCTTGTGAGTGTTTCACAGAGGTTTTATTAGCCTTATAATAATTAATCCGTGAATTCCAATATTTTCGATTATAAAGGTACGTGCACAGCGCGGCATACATACATGCATACTCACATCTAAAAGCAGCACACAGATCGCAAAAGTACACTGAATTATAGGTATGCACACCGGGGCATACAGCATGGAGTTTACATCGCTCATCCTGCAGTTCCTCTCAACTACCGTCATTTCGTGTTGTTTTATACACATGTATTAGGTAATTAAACATATTTTTAATACGTAAAGAGAAACCATTTTTTCTAAATTTTCAAGTATGTTACTGAATATTACTAGATATATTAGTACCTATATTATAATATGTGGTTTGTGCGAAATGCATTTTTGGGAGAAATAATTTCTACGGAGTAAATTGTAATGGATAAATTTAATTTAGTTTTTCTCCAATTTTTTAGAGGCATTTTTCCATTTTTTTATATTAAGCGACATTGTCTAGGTATTTCTACATTTTTGATTCGTAGCAATACTATTTCATCAAATATTTCGAGCAAGCATTTCCCACATTTTACTCAAAGTATAATCTATTATGATTGTTTTTTTCACGTTTGTCCCATAATTCTGGATAGATTTGAATTGCAGAAATAAGTTTCTCTTTTATGCCACTCATTTCAAATACAGTGACAAGAGTCAAGACTGAAGACAAATCGCAACTCAGTAGACCTTACCCCAATGCATGTAAACTTGAAACATTTGTGTTTTCCACCCCACCAAACTGAAGAAATGAAGGGGAATAACGCCGTTGAGCTAGCCAATCAGCAAATCGCACAACTCCAGTATGCAAGGTGAAAACCAAACAGTTTATTCTCCCAGCTGATAAGCGAGTATGCTATGTGCGATTTGCTTCTCTGTGCGCACTCGAACCTGTTACTATTTTTTTTACATAGGATAGACACTATGTGAATATAATATGCTCGTAGGCCGCGCTGTGCACACTCCCTAAGACTGGATGTGCTCTCTCACGAATTACACCAGTCCACACAATCCTTTACACATTTCCAATCGGCCCAGTTAACATCGTTCAGCCAATTCCAGGCAGGTTTGGTGTAGTCATATGCTAATTCAAAGCAACATTGTGCGTATATGAAAGCTTGACCATCAGTTCTACCTTTTTGTACTATTTTGTGGCAGCAACAATAGCAAAATCCTGACAAACACAACCAAATCATGCCACAAAATACCGATACTAATGAAGCAGCAAGTATCGCAAAGAATAATCTAATAATTGTAAAGCATACTTTATGGGCTTTATGCAATTTCATCTTTTTTCACGTTGAATAGGTCTTCCTCTGGCTTCGTCCTGATAAAATTAAAATCCTTATTTAAGTCAATAATTCGGTATTGTCTAACATTAAGATTACACAAGCTTTTAGCGTAACGCTTCCCCTTCTATCTGCTGACCATTTCGAGGTAGGTTCATTAACTTTTCTAGGTACATTGGAGATGAAAATGTAATAGCAGTGCGGTCTAGACTAAAAACGAAAGCACGATGAATATCTTGTAATTTTTTAAATTAAAATATGTACCCATAGCTCTGAAAAATTTTGAATAACAGCAGGGTCTCGCGTAATTTTCGAGAGCTCAGTTTCCAAACATCCACAAGTGTTAGAACTCGCTCATTTATTGGAAAACATATAGGTATTAGAAACTGGAAGTTTTTTTCAATGTTTATGTGTTGACGGAAATTTCCAGTTTTGAAAGATACCTATTATACTGGTGTTCCACGAAAAGTTAGCCAAACTTCAGGTACTGAATCTGGTGTTGAAAGTAAACACAAAACTTCATGTGGACATTCAATGTAAGCCCTATTTTGCAGGTACATTTTGTGTACAGCAGATGCTATAACTTCGATAGATGAACGGACTTACTTACCAAACTACCTTACCAAACAAAAACGTAAAAGACTACTCATTTTATTCATTTTACCAGAAACAAAATTTCTTTTCAAAATTTAAAAACAGTAATGCATGTAACATTTGTAACTCACAAAGCTCTATGCTTTTTAAGAGTAAAAGCATTTTTGAAATCGATTGGGTAGTTCCTGAGATTACCTCCTAATAGTCTGCTATTACTGTATATTAATGAGACTGTAACTCATTATATTTTTTTTTTTTTTTTTTTTTTTTTTTTTTTTCCCGGGGTTCCTACGGCCGGTGCCGCTTCCCGCACTTCAATCTCCACTCTCCTCTATCCTCCCAATCACCCTCATCCATCCCTCTCTCCCTCATCGGTCTTGGGTTCGAATCCCATTCAGACACGGCATTTTTTCATACGTTACAAAAAATCATTTCATCATTCACCGTCTGCATTAGCAGTAATTGCAGAACAGTCGGACGTTAAACCAAAAAAAAAAAAAAAAAAAAAAAAAAAAAAAAAAAAAAAAAAATCTCTCCCTCATGGCTTCCTGTATTCCCTTTTTCCACGTTTTCCTTGGTCTACCTTTCTTCCTTCTGTTGGTTGGGACATAAGACAACATTCTTTTTGGCCACCTCTCATCACCCATTCTCTGCACATGGCCATACCATATCAGTTGTCGTCTCTCTATCCTATCCACAATGGTATCTTCTACATGAGCTCTTTTCCTGATGTCGTCATTCCGGATATGGTCCAACCTGGACACTCTACATGAACGGCGCAGAAAGTCCATTTCAATTGCTTTAAGCTGGCTGTCTATTTTTGATGTTATTTGCCAGCACTCTGCCCCATAAGTTGTTATTGGCTCCACAATAGTGTGGTACAACTGGACTTTTGTATTCATGTGCATTTTTGCAGACCATAAAATCGGGTTCAATTTCCGGATTGCTATTCTCCCTTGCACAATCCTATTTTTAACATCCTTCCTAGTTGAACCGTCTGATGATATGTAGGTCCCCAAGTACTTGAATTCCTTTGTGCTCTTGATAATTTTGTTGTCGACTTGAAGATCATTGGACTCTTCCCCTATAACCAAGTATTCGGTTTTGCTAATATTAATATTCAACCCCCATTCACAGTATTCATCCAAGAGTTTCCTTGTCATATAAGCAATGTCCTCTTCATCGTTAGCTATGAGCACTTGATCATCGGCAAACAGTAGTGTATACAAACAGGTATCTCCAATTTCAATCCCCATTCCATTACATTTCTTGCGCCAGGTGCTCAGTGCTCTTTGTATATATATCTTGAAAAGAGTTGGTGATAAACAACACCCCTGCTTCAAACCCTTGTTAACCCTGAACGGCGCAGATATTTTATTATTCAATTTAATCACACATTCTGAGTTCCTATAAAGCATCGTTAAAAACTTCAATCAGAAGCCTCGGAACTCGGACCGGAATAATGGAATAAGAAAAGAGAAACGGAAATGGATAATGAATTTTGGAACATGGAATATTCAAGGTATAGGTACAAAGCGTCAAGAAGTCTTTGATGAAATGGAAAAAATGAAAATAGATATCGGCGTTCTAACGGAAACAAAGAAAAAAGGAAAGGGTAATGAAAGAGTGGGGGACTATATAATGTTTTACAGCGGAGTAAACAAAAGCGAGAGAGCAAAAAGAGGAGTTGCTATAGCGATCCACAGTAAACATAAATCAAAAGTAACCAGTTGGGATGAAATAGATGAGCGGATAATGATGGTCGAATTAAGGAAAAACGGATATGACATTGTGATTGTGGGAGTGTACGCTCCGACAGACGACACAGAAGTGCTAGTGAAAGACCAGTTTTATGAAACACTGTCACAAGTTCTAACAGGGATCAATAAAAGTAAAGAAATTTTCATCCTTGGTGACTTGAATGCTCGTACTGGGCGCTGTGTGAATAGTGTGACAGTTGGAAGATATGGAGAAGAGGTGCTCAATGATAGTGGTCAGAGACTAATTATATTTTTAATTAAAGATAATTCTATTTAAATAATTTAGAATATACGAGGGTAGGCTGATAAGTAATGCACACATGCTTGTAGAAGACGAACAAAAAGAAATAACAAGATGGGGTAAATAACAAATTAAAGTACAAATCTTAACCTACCAAATTATCTATTTATTTTTCAATATAGTCACCGTTAAGCATTACACATTTCTCCCAACGTTTAACAAGTTTTTTCATTCCGTCACTGAAAAATTCTTCCGACTTTCCTCGAACCCAGGACGCAATAGCTGCCTTCACCTCATTGTCCGAGCTGTAATGATTACCCTTAAGGTCTCTCTTCAGTAGAGGAAAAAAATAAAAATCGCAAGGCGCAAGGTCGGGAGAATACGGAGGGTGTAAAATTGGTTGAAACTTCAGGTTTCTCAGAGCCTCTCCAGTTGCACGCGAAGTGTGTGGACGAGCATTGTCGTGTTGCAAAATTATTGGCGCCAGGTTGCCTCTAACACGACAAACTCGACGTCGGAGGTGTTTCAGAGTCTGTATATACTGAGCAGAATTTACCGTTGCCCCTCGTTCCAGATAATCAGTCACATAAACTCGGCGAGCATCCCAAAACACAGTCAAAAGAATTTTTTTTGCGGACGGTTGTGTTTTGAACTTTTTCACAACAGGAGAATGTGGATGACGATATTCAGCGCTCTGCCTTTTTTCTTCGGGATCGTAATGATGAACCCATGACTCGTCCCCCGTCACAATATTCAAAAGAAAGTCGTCTCCTTCGTCACGGTAGCGCTTCAAAAGTTGTTCAATTCGCGTTGTTTAATTCTCGTTGACATAGCACCAGAACACGACGCCATACTTCCACTACTCAAAACAAACTGAATGAAAGCAACGCCTTCAAACTGCGCAGACTTGTAGAGGAGAAATAGTACTTCCACATGCCACCAGGCGCGCTACTGAAGTTTATTTAGTTGTCTTCTACAAGCATGTGTGCATTACTTATCAGCCTACCCTCGTATTATTAATCAATTAATTGCTACACCATTTTTATTATTTAATTTTATATTTTACTCAGATGACTCCAATTGTAGGAGAGTTCAAAACTATAATTAATTTTTCCTATGGTTTCCCTTTAAAAAATCATGCCCATTTTAGTATTGCGGTCATAAACATTTTTTTACGCTTGTACGGTTTGCGTTAAATACAATATATTTTTTCAGGTTTGTCGTGAAGACTAGAAACTAAAACCACTTTAAACACGACATTCTGGACGAAAGCATAAAATTGCATCAGCCGAAATGCTGGTTTGAACCTCTTTTTTCAATTTCTGAAACGAGGAGTGAGGTAGTTTACAATTGCCTTTTTCACTGAGTGGAAGAATATTTTTATCAGCATGCCCTCTGAAAAATATCTACTTTCCACCCTGAAAATGATACCTTTACTTCATTCATCACAGGGGCTGGCTGTATAATGAAATTCATTACTTTCAGAGGATGACTTTACTCTGACTAGTATCTTTTACACCTCTACCTCTTCTGTTCTTCAATACTTCAGTTATATAATTGGCTGATAAGAAACATAACTATTTTTTGTAGCCCTAGAACTAGCATATCGAGTGCAAATAATTTAACACTCCACCTGCCATTTATGGGCAATCATAAAAATATTAATGCAATATTTAATAAATAACATAATGTCATTTTAAAAAACTTTCTGCTGAACATTTTCATTTCGGTTATTATAATTTTTTTTTTACAATATGTCAGTGGTGAACAATAAAATGTTGAAAAAGCTCTATAGTACCACATTTAATTTCTAAAATTTTTCACCAAGGGACCTCAGAAATTATGGAAATACTTTTGATAAGTTTTTATATTCCATTTTTATAAGGTATTCAGATCATGTTATTTACAAAAATTAACTATTGTCTGGTATTCTTACCGCTAACATGAGGACAATGATGACGATAAATAAATAAAACCTCTTTCCTTCCTTTTTAAACCCTGTGATCGACATTTTCAAAATCTTCAATGTAGTTCTGCACAAATAAAATGAAATTAAAATGAAGAGGTTGCATAAAAAATAAATTAATACTAAATGAATACTCTCATGACAAGCTGGTTTCGTTATTGGAACAACCATTATCTTCATTACATTCTTCTTCTTCTTCTTCAACAACGATGAGTGCCGACTCCATCGCTTAAGATTAGCTACAACTCTGATAAATTACTGTCCATCATGAACCTTCCTCAAAAGATTGGGTTACTCATGTTTGTCCAGTCTCTAATATCCTTTAACTATGAGCATTTTCTACCCATGCTTGTACCTGCTCTCTACTTTATAAGAATAAGTCTGGGAAGCTCACATTTGTTACCCCTTTATAAATGAATAAGGTAGACAGTCATTTTCTTCTTTTAATTATGCTCTTCAACTAACGGTCCACACCCATACATCTCAAAATGTTAACGTGACTGGTTCATGAAATCCGGTGTATTCTCCTAAATTCTCATAATCTATGTTTCCGCAGCTGCAGCAGAATAGAGTAGATGTATTCCTTTTAAACCCTACATCTTTACAGCAAGTAAATTTTTATTACTAACAAGTAGATATTTCACGTTAAGAAATGCCAGCTTTGACATTTCAATACGAGCTCTTACTTTCCTGTAAGATACAGATCTGCTGTAATGCAGTTTCCTAAATACTCAAATTTTTTAACCTACTCAATAGGTTGAGCTTCAATAATTATGTTTCATTGAGCATGAGGAATCTTACTGATCACTATCACCTATGTTTTCAATGGGCTGAAACTCAGACTGTAAAAGAACACGATCAAGAAAATTAAAGGAGTAACAAATTATTGCTGATGATTATTGTTGACTGATGGAAGAACAATAAAAAAGTTAATGCAAATCTTACCTTTTGTTCTTCTTCTGTGCTTACACACCAGATGATAAAAGAAACCCAAGGAGATTGATTGTTAATGAATGTGTTATATTTTTGGTTGAAGTCTCACTTATATAAGCCATCTTTTACTGATAGAAGGGGGTTATCCCCTCCACCATTAATGACAAACTTCATATATTTTCTATTATATTCACACCATAAAATTTCCTTTACTGTTCATTACAAAAACTATTTAATTCGTTATTAGTTTCAGATTATCCTAAATGATGGTAAAATAATTTAGTACATGATAGTAGATATCCTCGTTTCTTACTCTGTCTTTCAATTTGATATTTAACAACAGCCTTTCCACGGATTCTTGGCCAGGCTCACCATCAGGCCTTTGATAAAGACACATGTCTGTGAAGCGTATAAGAAAGAACATCTTCTCATAAAAGGGATTTTCCAATCCTTCAGGGTTTTACCTTGCCTGCCAAAAGCACACCACACTGATCTTTTGCGTCGCATTTAATGATCTGCCTGAGATAGATGTATATTCCACGGTATGCTGTATTACAGAGTCATCAACTGCAATACCTCTGTTTGCATTTTGATTAGTCATAATTTTTGTTATATCTCTGTGTTTAGTTAAAAATCCTAAATATTTTTGGATTTGTTCTTGAAATCTGAAAAAGTAAAGATACGTTAAGTAAAAGATGGCTTATATAAGATTTCTACCAAAAATATATCACATTCATTGACAGTCAATCTCCTTGGATTTTCTTTTAAAAGTAAGTGTTTAGTTTAAATACTAAATATTTTTGGATTTGTTTTTAAATTCTGAAAAGTAAGGAGCACATTGTTTTTTTTTTATTTTTCAGCCTAGGCCATTTAGTTCAACAGTTTCTTTTTACTTTATTAGTAAAATTCACAACAACTGTCTGTAAAACAACGAGCGATTGAGATAATTATGAAATGAGATAGACTTCTCCTTAAGACTTATAGGAGATCACCACTCAACAGTGGTCCCCAGGTTTTTCAACATTAATTTGTTTTTTTTGTTACAAGTCTGCCTCATTACAATTTGTTCACATAAAATAAAACAATCAGTAATTTTATTTTGTTAAATGTTAATTATCATAATTATAATTTCCTCTGTTAATGAAATTGAAATTAGTAATAATTAATATTTGCTAAATGCAATGATGATTTTGAAGTATATCAGTTAGAAAAAAATGATAATAACTGTAACAATTTTCATTAAAACCTATAGCCTAAATTGAAACATGGTCTTTTCAGTCTTGAAAACACGGTATCAATGATGTTCAGCAGATTCAGATTAGCTGATTTTTTTGGACTTAGGAGTTTTCATAATTAGCGTAGAAACTAAAATATCCTCGCCGAGCCCATGTGTTCGAGTCCTTACAGTAAAAAATGCAACCGGGAATATCAAAATTATTTTGGGGTATTCTGTATCAGTTAGGTGATTTCATTTTCAGAATCTACGTCAGAAATTCCTGCATATTCAGAAATAATTTAGATTATAACAGTAAAGATATTCACAAACGTATTTAAATATTGGAACATCGTTATCGTCTTCTTCAACTTTATTTTCCTCAGATCTCAAAAACATAGCCTACACATAGTTAAGTTTAGATTTAAAACGTTTAAACTTAAAACTAAATGATTTCTTTCATAAAGTGTTAAAATTCATATATTTATCATTTTTACTTTGAGTTTATCACTGGTTTTACAAATTGATTGCAAAATATTACTTCACAGTAATACACATTAGCTGCGCTATTTTCCAGAAAGAATAAATTTATTCGTTTTTATAATTGCTCAAATTTATTTGGATAATACACACTCAGTGGTACAATTGGGTTGATAAGTCATTATTGTGTTCACCTGATATCTATGTTACAACAGTGTATTTACAAAATAACAAACTTACTTATGTATTTGTCAATAACAGAGTAAATACAGTTGTAATACACCCAATACATTTTGTTGTTAATCATTATAAAATTTTTTTGTTATTCTATAATAACAAAATTACAGTTAATAATTTTGAGCTAATAATATTGTTATTATTATCTTTATTACTATCATGATAGTAATAAGGATAATAATTCAGGGTTTCTCAATCTTTTCAGAAATGTTCACTTCAAATTTTTGAGCTAATACTTGTGCAGTTGTTCATTATTACTATCATATAAAAATTATCATATAAAAATTATTACTGCCCATAACAGGCAGGTGGAGTGTCAAATTATTTTCACTTAATCTTCTATTTCTAGGGCTACAAAATTTAATTCTGTTTCTTATCATTATGGTCAACCAATTATATGACTGAAGCATTTAAAAACAGAAGAAATAGAGGTGTAAAAGACACTTCTCTGACATTCATTATAGGCTACAACCAGACCCTGTGGTGAATGAAGTGAAGGTGTCATTTGCAGGATGGAAAGTAGATGCTTTTCAGAGGGCTTGGCATGCTAAAAAGCATACTTTTACACTCAGTGAGGTTGGGATTGAAAAAGCACCTTACTCCTTGTTTTACTTAGTAAAGCCTTAAGTGGTTCAAACCAGCTTTTCGGCTGATAACCTAAACAAACAAAAGATTAGCCCTACAGCTAAATAATTTTTTATACCAATTGTGTTTATTTAATTATCAGATTCTTTAATACCATTTATCTCTATTTCATATAATGAATTAATATAATAATTTCACTAACCTTCTTTTTAAACTGCGTCACCTTTATTTTATTCCTACTTACACGTGTTTCGGTGGATCCACCATCATCAGAGTAAATGAAAAATTGAAACTAAAAATTATTTTCATTTATTTAAAATTTACAGAAGATGATACATCTTCAGTCACTTGTATAAAACTGATTTAAAATTAATTTATTTTAATTTATCCCTTCTCATATTTACTGTAGATAGCAGCAGCAGTCAATATCACTTCATCATTCCTAAATTTTATCTGTTCATTCAAAATGTCCTGCTTTTGCTCTTTTAAATATTTGTAAATATGGAACATCTCATATTTTTCAATTTTATTTTTATTCTCTATATTACAATATAAGAAAAATATGAGATGTTCCATATTTATAAATATTTAAAAGAGCAAAAGCAGGACATTTTGAATGAACAGATAAAAAATTTAGGAATGATGAAGTGATATTGACTGCTGCTGCTATCTACAGTAAATATGAGAAGGGATAAATTAAAATAAATTAATTTTAAATCAGTTTTATACAAGTGACTGAAGATGTATCATCTTCTGTAAATTTTAAATAAATGAAAATAATTTTTAGTTTCAATTTTTCATTTACTCTGATGATGGTGGATCCACCGAAACACGTGTAAGTAGGAATAAAATAAAGGTGATGCAGTTTAAAAAGAAGGTTAGTGAAATTATTATATTAATTCATTATATGAAATAGAAATATTTCAAACTGCAGGATGCATTATAAAGATTTATTTTTGAATGAAGATACCATTTATCTATTTCACACATAATTTTATCACTGCTGAAAATATGAAATTGGGTAGTTTGGAATAAATTACAGTATACAAAGATAATATTTAGATTCAATTTAAAAAAATTTTTTATATAAATTTACACCCATGAGAATTAATGTGAGCTTCCATTTTTAGTGTTAGCGTGTGTGTGTTCATTTTTATTACAGATGTATCCTGCCATTATAATATACACCAATTTTAGCTCTGTTTATTTCTAACAATTTTACGCTTAAGAAAAGAATACATTTTTTAAAAAAACTTGTTACAGCTTGTTAAATTTACCAAATATGTATGCCTAATACTAAGTTTACATTAGGTGGTCTATATATAATGGTACTTTAATTGCTTAAATTAAGTCATTACCTATTAATGTTAAATCATAATGTACAACTGATTATATGTTTTTTCCTATAATTATTATTTTAAATGGCAAAGGGAAATAATTAAGTTGTTTAAAATGAATCATTTATGCAACAGGATAGGGGATGGACGAAAGGTCATACTCTGTGGCCTAATATAGTTGAATAAGTGTTATTAATGATTTAACTAATAACAAATAGAACCTTATAATTTTCAACTATATTTTTATATATTTTGTAAAAGAAGTTTATGGGTTTTTTTTATAAATTATAATTCTGTAAATTCAAGGTTAACTAATTGTCATTTTTCCTATGTTTTAATAACAACCCACGGTTTGTTATTTTACTATAATTTGTATGAATTTGTGTATTATATAAACAGCAATTAGATTTGTTTTGCTATTTAAATTCATGGTTGACAACAGTGAGGAACAAAGAAAATTTATTTATATGTGTTAAGACTTTACAGCTAAACTACATTTTATTCTAGAAATGATGTTACATTTATTAACTTTTGTTTTGGTTGCAGCAACAGCCTTCAATTCTGTTAAAGTAAGTTTGTTAATATCTTAAAATTTATCATAAAGTTCAAATTATCATATTATGACAAAAGGGTTAGAAATCGATTTATTTTATTTTTTCCTTAATTTGCATTTGGTCATTAGGCTAGTCCAGTTAGTTAACTAGTAGATAATCACTTAAGAGTTATTATATTATGGTAGGAATACAATTTTACCGAAGCTTCAATAATCGGAACTTCAGATCATCTGATGTACTTTTAAAAATATTTTCAATATTTTACAAATCTTCATGTGCAATATTTATGTATGTAATGTCTTCGCTTTTAAGTATTATTAAAATATTGTATATTAATTAAATGTAGACTTCCCATACAGAACAGTGCTGATTTTAGTGTGCTTTGCGAATTACCGAAATGTACCGATTTGTGCTGTTGAATGCCAAAAAGAATGTATTAAAGTCCTTTAGTATTTCCTGGTAAAGTTTTCCCTTTGAATACAGTTCTGGATGGTTACAATGTAGTCATTTTAAGTAGGTGTAAACTTATTTCGTTTTGCTAGCAAAGTATTTGTATAAAGTAGCAGATGATTCTTAGTTTACTCAAATGCTCTAAAATGAGCTCCCCGTAGACTTCCTGTAGTGCCAAGGGTTGTGAGTTGGCTGTATAGTAGCATATTGTTTGCATATTCGTATACCTAATCATTATTATGTTATGTGCCATAAAGTCAGAAAAAACCGTCATAAACTGGAATGAACTGAATAAACATATTGGATTGAAAATAAACAGTGTTTTCAAGGATTTCTATCTGTTCCTGCACTTCTTCAGCTCATGTAGGTCGTCCCCGCTTCCCTGTTAGTTCCTTTCATGGAAGTTGGGATGATTGTAAAGGGTGAGTGGAGGCCATCAATAAAAAATAAAACAAATTATTATGGACAGGCCACAATGACCACGCATTAGCCAAAATACATTTTCTTTTTCCTTTTTTTTAGCCAATAGAGATCTGCTTTCTTCTTGGCTTTTTATCGAAAATTTCACATTGCTTCAGACCTCTGTTTTCTTACTTTACCAGAAATTTCTCTAGGAACTGATGCTTGATCATTTTGTGGGAACTATTGTAAGATCATAAATTTTCTTTCTACAATATTTTCTATTAATCTAATCTACATCTTTGAATTCAAATTATTATTGTTCTCATCCATTTGCTTTTTCAAAATGGGCATGCTTTTGATTTATTTGACTGCGAAAATATCTGCCTGCTTAATGTTTCTTCATCCATTCGCGCTATGTGTCCTTAAAACTTTAGGCATCTTTTGATGAATGCTTCTTCAAGTGCAATGGTACAAATTCTCGATGTTTTGATCATTTTTGAAGCATTTTTTTTTTTTTTTGGTTTCTTACCTAGATCTTTTATAGGACCATAGACTTTTCTGATTTATTTTATTTTGAGAAGACTGTTTAGTTTGCCTTTTAGTGGATAGTTTTTCTATACCATAAAAAATTACTGCCTTCAAAACTGACAATGTCTTAACTTTGTCCTGATTGTAATATTTTTTTGTTGTAAAGAATTTTGGTTGGATTAAATTGTGTTTGCTGCTTTATTTTCCTTCCCACAGATTGTTATTTTGAGAAATTTAAATTTTTGAACATTGTTTTTAGTTTATTTAAAGTTGCATCTACAGTTTGGTTGTGAATGAATCTGCGGAGGGTTACGTAACGGTGCATTTTAACTTGTAAAAATTTCCAGACCCTAGCCAGGAATCCAACCCGGGACTTCCGTTGTAGGCTAGTGCACTACCACTACACCACGGTAGTGGCCTACTAGACCACTTTTATTAATTTATTTATTTATTGTGTCTTATACGAGGTAGGGTCAAAAAGTTCCCGGAATCGGTTAATAGAAATTGATTGAAAGTATGTATAACATTTTAATCCTATTTTTCTTCAAAATACTCTCTTCCTGCATCTAAGCACTTATTACACCATTCATACAATCGTTGAAAACACTCCTGAAAGCCATTTTTCGAAAGTTCTATCAGCTGTTTCGTCGCATTTTCCATCACCTCTGATGAATCAGCAAAACGATGTCACTTCAATATCATTTTCAGTTGTGGACTTGTGGAAACAGGTAAAAATCCGGTGGTGCAAGATCGGAAGAATATTGGAGGGTGTTCCAGAGTGGTGACATTGTTCTTTGCAAGGCATTGTTTCGCCATTAGGGAGCGATGTGACAAGGCATTATCATGCAACAAAAACAAATCATTCCCTGCCCATTTTCCCATTTTTCACGCCGTTTTCGTCGAATTGTATCTCGTAACCGTTTTAAGATCTCTGTGTGCAATTCTTTGTTGATTGTTTTCCCTGTTTGCACTGGCAAGTTGTCGAACGAGCTCAACATTCTCATCTGTGGTAGAAGTGGAAGGCTACTCAGTCCGAACATCATCTTTATTGTTGTGCGACTGTCACGAAAATGCTTGTGCCACTCGTAAACTGCCGTTTTTTTCATTGCATCATTTTTGTATGCTTTCTTCAGCATCTCAAGAGTCTCCGAGGGTGATTTCTCTAGCAACACATAGAATTTGATATTGGCACGCTACTCTGATGATGGCATTTCACAATACGACGAAAGGAAAAAAACTACGTCTAAAATATCATACACCGCACGTAGAAAACCAACTCTAACTGCCTGCTGAAGGCACAGGACCTCCCTAGAGTGATACCAACCTTCCAAACAAAAATTTCCCTTCCAGCAAACAAATGCTTGACTGCATGTGACCATTCCGGGAACTTTTTGACCCTACCTCGTATTTCTTTAAAATATGTATGGAGTATTTTTGTTTTCCTTGAAAATAACTGACAAGTGTAATAAAATAATTTACCATTCTAGTGGAAGTAAAATAAAAAATTTTTCAATGTCTTAATTCTGTTTGTATAAGAGTGTTTTTCATAAACCGTTCTGTTATGTTAGCTTGTAGCCTACTTAAATGTAAAATACTACTATGAGTTGACTTAATAGTTTACTTTTCAGTAAGTATTAAAAGTACATTAATTTTTGATAAATAACACAATATGGACAAAATTATATTACAGAATAAAAGTCGGATTACTTAGTCGGATTGACTAAGCAGAAAAACAGTCTCAACAACTTATTTACGTTTTTTAAACATTTCTTTGGTAATTCGAAAAAATGAGTTATTAGCATGATAATTTAATATAGAGTATTAAAATACATTCTAATTTTTAATTATGACAGTTGATTTTTTTTTTTTTAAATTAAAGAAACCCCATTTGCAGCAATAAAGTTATTTCAAGAAAAACATTATTTAGTCAATTTCTTCAAAAGTAAAAAGATTATTGATGAACAATGATAAATTTTCAAAAAACTGAATGTTTTAAGTACATTAAAAATAAATTGTTAACTAATTGTAATTAATATTTTATTTCAGTGTTTCACAGAAGAAGAAAAACAATTAATGAAAAATTTACATGATAAATGTGTTGCAGAAACCAGTGTGTCTGAAGGTAATTCAATTTAATTTTTGTACATGCTTCTAAATTTTGAAAAAGTATAACAGCTTTAGATTTTTGATGTATTAAACATATTATGAGAAATATGAAAAACTTGGAGCTTCATATCCGTATGTTATATGTTATATGTTAACATAGAGTCTGTAGTGCAGTTCTTGAATCATATGTTATTAACAGTTAATGAGAAAAAGTGTCAGTACTTGCAGTTTAAAAATAAACATAACATTAAAGAAAGTAGAGAAGTAGATGTATTTATTCATAATAATAGTTTAGAGCATGTAGAAACAGTGAAGTTCCTAGGCGTATCTCTAGATAGATCTTTGTCTTGGAACTTCTATACCAATCAAGTTTGTAGTAAAATATCATCTGGGGTATTTGCACTAAAACAAATTGCCAGATTAAATGATAAAAAATTACTAATGGCAGCTTATCATGGCCTCATTCTGTCTCATATCCGTTATGGTATTTTAGTATGGGGTAATTCTAGCATGGGTAATATGAATAGGGTTTTTAAAATTCAAAAGAAAGCTATTAGGGGTATGGTGGGAGCTAACCAGCTAACCTCATGCAGGCCACTATTTAAGGAGCTTAAATTGTTTACAGTTCCCTGTCTCTACATTTTTGAGGTGATTATGTATGTTAGGCAAAATAATTTTATGCAGAATTTCAATGTTCACAATCATAACACGAGAAACAGGAATGATTATTATGTGGCTAATCACTCCACAAAATTGTTTGAACAAAAACCTACTTATGCAGGGAGAAAATTCATAAATAAATTACCCCAATCTTTAAAGTGTTGTGAGGATTTGAATTCCTTTAAAAAAAATCTAAAAAATTACTTGATCGGTGAAACTTTTTATAGCGTACAAAAATTTCTTTCTTGATAGTAGTGATACATTGTGTGATTCTTATAAGTATTTCAGGTGTTATATCTGACGATGTGTCCTATACTCCTCCTGGAGTCTCCAGGGCGCAAAAAAAAAAATTTTAACCTCAAAAGGTTTATTGAATTTAAGAGATACTTAACAAATTTATGATGTAAGCTATAAGCAGAGTGTATAACCTATGAAATTTTACTTATGCAAAGAAGGAATCTAGATAGTAATTTTTCCATTTTGTTTTCTGTTTCTGGCTCAATAAAAAATACATGTTTTGCAAATTAACCTGTAATGTCTGAACTAATCAAGCTGACTCCATGTTTATTTTTAAAGAAATATATTTATTTTAAATTGTTAATGTATACCAACTGCTTTAACAAACATATTTTTTAATTAGTTCAAATGGTAGATATGAAAAATTAACAAAATTTTTAAGTTTTTTACAAAATTCATTCACATATTTTTTGACCTTAAATTTTTGGCCTAAATTTAAAAAAATTTAGAAGTCCTAAAAATATGAAACTATTATTTAAAATTTTAAATTCTAGTTCACCTATCTGTAGGTGAGGAAGCCTAAGAAAAACTTAATCTAGGCACTACCAAACCTAGTAAAGCATTTAATCATTAGGAGCACAGTTTTGTTGTGATTTGTATGATACAAAGAGACTGAAGTATATCATTAGTGTAAACACAGCACTTATTCACGTTTATAACCAAATTAATTTCACAGTATCATTTATTTATTACAAATAATAGCATGTTTAGCTACAAACTGTGCCAACATAACTGGCACAACAGCTGTCGTAATGGTGATTGCACCATGACTGTACTCATAATTAGTTCCTAATACCGGTGATTAAATACTTTATGTGGTATAGCTGTAACTGCATGGGTATTCATAGAAAAAAGTGAAAGAGTTCAGAAATATTTTATTAAATTATATTACCTTTCCTAATGATTATAAGATGTTGTTTAGGTCATCAACCAAAAGGGTGTTTTGAACCTCTAGAGGCTTTACTTAGTAAAACTAGGATATGGTGGTTTACCATTGACTTCCTCACTGAGTGGAAAAGTATCCACTGAAAAGCATCTAATTTCCACCCTGCAAATGACACCTACACTTCATTCACGACAGAGTCTGGGTGTATAATGAAATTCATCACTCTTGAAGAGATAACTCTTACCTAGTCTCTTTTACACCTCTACCTCTTCGGTTCTTAAATGCTTCAGTCATAAACTGGCTGACGACGTGATAAGAAACGGAACTATTTTTTGTAGCTTTGGAACTAGTAGATAGAGTACAAATAATTTAACACTCCACGTACCTATTATGGGTAAAATATAAGATATATTGTTAATGAAACTATTTTACAAGATATCTAAGGTACTCAATGAGTAACTTTCTTGAAAATGTAAATGATTTTGTTGGACTACTATACCACTGGTATGAGCTGTAAAAAATTTTCTCACTTAAATGAGGTAAAAATGGGGGTGTTAGATGCATTTTTTGAGTATTTCTGGTTTTATTAATTTGATATAGTCACCATCATAAAAAGTAGCAGATAAAAATTTCACAATTTTTTCAAATTTTGAACTTTATTTGAGTATATTAATTAATAGTCTTAAAATTTAACTTATGTAATATTATTTTCTCGTAATCTAGCTGTACTGGATGCTGCTCGAAAAGGTAATTTTGATGGTAGCGAGCCACTGATGTGCTTCATAAAATGTATGTGGGTGACAATGACAGTGGTAAGTTAATTTATTGATAGAGGACAAAGTAATCAAGAAAATTTTATATCTTAAAATATTGCTAACTGTGTTAACTCTTGCTTATTCGCACTCCACAATCCAAAATTTGAATTATTCATTAAAAATCATGAAACTTAAGTACAAACACATTCTTTAGTGTAGACCTATGTAGATTGAGTTTGCCTACATCCAACTAAACTTTTGTATGAAAAACAAAATACTGTAACTTAAGATGAAGTTCAAAGCGCAGCCCTAAAAGTTAAAAATAATTATAGTACGCCTTGAACTAAATGTATTTTAATGAATGAAATAATACACATGACTTTCCTTGTCACGTAGTAATAAAGAACACACAAAACTCTGTTACCGCAGACCCTTTGAAAAGTAATACCATTCCATATTCAAGGTATTTAAACCATAAAGGTCATTAAAATTATTAGTTCACAGTTTTTTTGTGAAATCTTCCGCTTTAGCGCGCAGTACCATTGGACCACTTGTTGGTAGAATCACGTGATTTTTATAACCACTTTAAAATGTATACTTATCAACTTTCGGAAAATCCCTGCATCTTTACATTTACTGTTTCTTCTGTACTGTCTATTCCAGCTTTTTAAAATTGAATCCTAATTTTTTTAAATAAGTTTAGACAGGGTATTCGGCAATGTTCTGAACTCTTTCGTGGTACACACTTCCATTTTCCTCCCTTTCCCATTTTGTTTATCACATTTTACTTAGTAATATTTTACTGAAACTGCGGTACAGTTCCTGCTTAGACATTGTAAAAACCATTATCCTTAACACTCACTTCTGTTTCAATTACCCAAAGCAACATACACACAAAAACAAATGTAACAAGTAGCAGTGGTGTGGTAGAAGAAGGCACACCAAAGTGTGTTTGTTATTGACAAACACATTCTGTTAATTTCACAGTAATCATTGCTTTACCATCCTACTGTTCAATCTTGATGTTCTCACTCTTATTAAAATGCACCAACGGTGGAATTTCATAACTTGAAATTACCTAAATTTTCCGATTTAATATTCCCATTAAACGTTACTTGCAATTACCCACGCATACATGCAGGCTTATTGCTAGCTGCAGAGGGGTTGCATAAGCTTGGGGTTAAAAATATCAACTGGTGGATTAGACCACTGTTATTAAACAAATTTTATGAATATGAGCTGCGAAGATTAATCCATTAAAAAATAACGAGGACTATTACATGTATCAGAAAGGACACAAGTCAATAATCCAAATTAGGAACACAATATTAGAAAAGATATAGAAATAGTAGTCTACAGTATAGACAACCAAACGCATAACCAATGGACAGAAAGGAAACTCACAAAAATTACAAGTTAATAATTGTTTCAAACACAACTTAAAAGAAAGCAAATAAGCGGGAATCAGTGTACATTAAAAGGATAAAAGCTGCAGTTCACTTTAGAGACTTTATAAACCATTTTTTAGATTAAATGGGAAATCGTATGAACTGTGAGCATATTAAATGGATTTTACTGCATAGCTTTTACAGTTATTTATCACTCTGGTTCAAGACTGACATAAGACATACATTATATTATATTTATAGATATTTTACCAAAAACTTGTCTGTTTGTTTTAAAAAAATTTGTTTGTTAAAAGTATTATAATGTTGCATTGCATTAATAAAGTATAATAAATACATAATATTAAACCATTCAGAATGATTATTTTTGTGATACATAAGTTACTATGTATTACAAAATTTCATTAAATAAATTTGTGCTGTAGTACATAAAATTGACTTAAATGAACAAACATATAATATGAAATGTTTTTTTCTCAGATGGATGATGATGGTAACATTGATGAAGAAATACTTAAAGTCTTAATACCACCTGAAATGAAAGACAGTATGTTGGCTGCATATGAGAAATGCAAAAATGAAGGTAACTTATTGTAAAGCTAAACCTAGGTTTGTTCAGGGGGTCAGCAGAGGTCCCGGGTTTGATTCCTGGCCAAGGTCTGAAAATTTTCTTAAAGTTAAAACCCACCGTTAAAATACCCACCCCACCGAATAGGAAATTATCCACCCACCAGCTAGGGTCTGAAAATTATTACAAGTCACAACTCAATGTTACATACCCCACTGTAGTCGCTAATGACCAAGTTGTTGATGCAACTTTAAATAAATACATAAAAAAATATTAATGTACATAATGAAGACTAATTGATGAAAATGAGTGTTGAAAGATTCCAGTTATCTGACTGGGAATCGATCCCAGGATTCTGTCATAGTAGCCACTTGCATTGGACAATAAACCAACAGACTTCTTGATTTTGTTTATTGGTGTTGTTTATTTGTAGGTCTATTGTATTTTGAATAAACTGGTCTTGTTGATCTACTGTGGTGCATACAACTACAAAAACTCATGAAATTTCGCTCAATGAAAACCAACTAGAATAAATTTGTTATCTCCTTTTTTGCCAACCAAAAAATACATTAAGAAATAATTATATTATTCTTTCTATGTAAATACCAAAGCAATTTATAAAAACTTTCATTATTTGCAATTTTCAAGAGGTTTTCCAACCAAAGAAGACTGTTGAATTTTAAAGCATATAAAGCCAAGTCCAAAACAAGCGTCGTGGTCTTCTGACACTTGGTGTTGTGTTTGTGCATGACATCGCTCGCCCTCATACAGCTCAAAGAACAAATGAACTTTTGACCAAGTTTAAATGGGGCGTTTTTGATCATCCCCCGTACAGCCCAGACTTGGCTCCTTGTGACTTTCACCTGTTCCCAAACATGAAGCGGTGGCTTGCATCTCAGCGGTTCACCAATGACGAAGAGCTTCAAAACGCCGTGAATGGTTGACTACATTCACAGGCGGCAGATTTTTATGCAGAGGGTATTTCAAAGACTGGTCCAAGGTACGACAAGTGCTTGAATCTGTTTGGCGACTGTATCGAAAAATAGAGAAAAACTGTAGTTTTAATACGTATATAATGAAATTTTTGTATCTTCACTCGTTTACTTTTTTTTTTCAAAACGAAGGTTATTTTCTGGATAACCCTCGTATATAGTACGTCATCAGCTGTGAAAACTTGATTAAAATATTAATAATTTTTGGTAATTTCACAGGTGGTAGTACGCCCTGTGAAAAGGCTTACAAAATAGGCGTGTGTCTTAACAGAACAGATCCAAAAGTAAGTATATGTGTAAAATATAGTAATACTCTATTAGCATTTAATTTAGACGAAAAGGTTACTGATAATTTCATTTAGTTTTAACAGTCTTATGCTGTTATAACAGTCAGGCAAGCGTCATTCGTACATGAGGTTATTAAACAGCTTTGAATTACAGTGTTATAATGTCGGCCACATTGGCGTAGTTGGTAACATGCTCACCTCTCATCATGCTGTCTTGGGTTCGAATCCCATTCAGGAATGGCATATTTTCATACGTTACAAAAAAATCATTTTATCCTTCACCATCTGCATTAGCAGTAATTGCAGAACAGTCGGCCGTTAAGCAAAGAAAAGAAAAACACGGTGTTATAAAGTAACAGCTAACAGGGTGTTTTTAGTAACCTGTTATTATGATAACTGGCTCAGTCCAGTAACCCTGTTATTAATCCTGTTATGTTAAATAAGGCTAATCACTAGAACAGACCCAGGGTGACCATTCCTGAGAGAGTATGGTTAATGGAACCCCAGCCGTCAAAGTACACCAATAACCACTGTCTAGTATTCAAATCCATATAAAAGTAACTTAACTACCTTTATTAGGAACCTTTACAGGAACCTTCTTCTCCAAAAATCAGCTGATAAACACCTGACTCGTGGTGACGACTTTACCTCAAACCAACCTGGTGGGTCCAACAACAATATGAGAGTCATTTGTTAATGTTTTGTAGTTCCAGTACATTATATTGTAAACAATCTTCTTGAAGTGCCTATCCATTTCAGATAGTGGCTAACACTACAGAAACCTTCAACTTGTTGCCTGAGGTTCAGGAAACTCGATATTTTTTTTATAGAGAGGAAGCAAATCTACACAGGTTCTTTAGCCAGAACATTCTTCTTCCCTCAGCATGTTTATCCCTATAATACTATTTACATAATAGTAGTAATACTACTTACAGAATACCTGTAATGAATGTAAATATACTATTTTTATATAAAAACAACACTTAAGTTTGATCATAAGGTGGGAACCCAAGATGAACTTTTAATTAACTAAAATTGACAGATATCTGACAGTTTTTCAAAATTATCATAATATAATGTATTGTTTTATTTCTGTACTAAGTATGTGGCAAGAAACTAATAATTTATTTATTTCATTAACAATTTTAGGATTGCAAGAAGACATTTTTTACTACTTTTTTTGAAAATTTTTGCCTACAATAAAAAATCTCATTTATAAAAAGAAATTAATGAAAACACAGGTTTTCATTTAGAAAATGAAGTCACCTCTTTATGACAAGATTCATTGAGGCAAACTTGAAAACCTAAAATACAACAAACATTTCATAATTTTTTGTATTTATTTTTGTCTACAAAGAAGTATTACTAACATATTTTTGTATTTGCATTGGTAATAATTTTGTTTTTATGTAATATACAGTTGGTTCTTTAAATTAGCAATATTATTTTATATTTCTGTAATTTTAAAATTGTTAATTAATCGATAAGAAACAGTTCAGAAATCTGACTTGTGAGAGTGAACATTTCATAAAAAAAGCATATATTTTGTTGTATTTAAATTAGTAATAGACTTGGCAGTCCTGGTCAAGATTTTTGCACAGTTTTCTCAACCACTCCAAGAGAATGCCTTTCTTGCATTCTGTGCAGTTGCATCACCTTCCCAATCCCTATTCCAAACTTTGACATGTCATTATACAATGTGAGTTATTTTACCTGATAATGAATTTTTATTTATTTATTTACTTAAATTTTTGTTTTCTTTTTCAGTCATTCTTCTTGCCGTAGGAATGCTGTGACAAAATTACAATTCAAATTAGCATTTTATGTTGTAATGCAGGAGCTTTTTATAATGAATGATGTAAATATGAATAATAAATAAAATAATAATGTTACTCGAAATACTTTCTTTATTACTTTACAAAGAACCAGTAGTGATATTAAAAATAACACAAAACTTTTGTTTATAAGATTTTACATTTTCGTTATCAGGGATCATTATAACTAATATTACAAAATATTAAATTAACAATAATGGCTTCATTAAAAACAAAAATTGGTTGTTACGAATCAAAATATTAGTTAAACTCTAAGATGGGTCATGAAATATCAATGCATTGCATGTTTTGACACCAAGTGCATTCCCACAATACAATTTTTTCATTTTCTCCTGCAAAAATAACCACTCTAAGATAAAACACCATAATTTCCATAAAACAATATAAGCTTTGAGTTTCTCAAATGTGTTTTGAGAAAATCTCGAACTGAGAAAACAGAAGACCATTAATCAAAAGGAAGTAACCGAGATTTAAGGGAGGAGTCTACCTAACTGCTGAATTCAATTCACACTTTGCTTTTAGAGGATGATGGTAAAATTTTGAAAAAATTTTTATCCAGGATTTAGCCGACAGAATAATGTTACTCTAAATTTAGGCTGAATTTTAGGCACACAAAGGGTTTTCACTCATTTTTTTTTTTTTTTTTTTTTGGTTTAACGTCCGACTGTTCTGCAATTACTGCTAATGCAGACGGTGAAGGATGAAATGATTTTTTTTGTAACGTATGAAAAGATGCCATGCCTGAATGGGATTCGAACCCAAGACCGCATGATGAGAGGCGAGCACGTTACCAACTGCGCCAATGCGGCCGGCTCGTTTCACTCATTTACAGCACAAGAAATTAACATAAAAATTAGAGAATGTAAAAACAAAAAAGGAGACATTTCAAACGTAGATGAAAATTTATTTTAATGATAAATTAATACAAATAATAATATGGAAATTTTGGAAGATTGTAATAATTATTTTAAAAAAATGGCTGAAAATTCTATATTAATAATAACAAATTTAAATATAAATTAATACCAGAAAAAATAAAAAAATGATGAACTCTATAAGTTGGTAAACCTGTTCACAAAGGCATCTATTTTACTTAATATAATATTATATTTATTAATATTACAATATATTACATTAACAATAATGGCTTAATTAAAAACAAAAATTAGTAATAATTTATTTATATAATTTTTGGTATTGTCATGACAAACTGACGAAAGTACCCTGCATTAATATATTTATGTTACGTGACATGAACTTAATTTCAGCCAGCGTAATTGTTTTATTTTTTTCTTATAACTTCTTTTTACAATTAAAAATTATCTTTGGTTTGATAGTTTAAAAAACAAATCCTAACAAAAATAAACAAGGCACAGAGTGCTGTGTGCAGGGTGCGTGGAATAACTACAGATCTAAGATATTCAGTTTTTATGAACTTTTTTTAAAGAATTGAACCTTTTTTTATAAAAGATAGGTAGTGTGCAGGACTGCAGAAGATATTTGTTATATAGAATTTATTAGTTTACAAATAGATTGTTTGGTCAGATAGGTCAATCCTGCAACATAATCGGTTTATATAACATGTCCAACTAACCCAGGGGTTCTCAAGCTGTGGGGCGCGACCCCCAAGGAGGCGCAAAGGATAAATGGGGGGGGGGGGGTTGTGAGAAAGTTAGAAAAATAAAAAACTGTATTAATAACACAGAAAAAATGATAAAAAACTTATTCATTTGCTATGTTGGTTTTAATTTTTAACTCTTAACACGAGGGGCGTAAGCCTAAAAGAGTAAAGAAAAAATGAATAAACTTATTCATTTGTTTTGTTGGTTTTAATTTCTAACTCTTAACATGAGGGGGGCGTGAGCCTAGAATAGATCAATGTGGGGGATCTTGGCCTAAAAAGTTTGAGAACCCCTGAACTAACCCATCCTTACCTTTCAATTTTAGATATCAGCCAGTCAATTTTTTTATTTCTGATAAATCACAGGACCATCTATGAATTGCTTGATATTGTTCTGGTTAGATAGAAGGAACATATAATTTGACAACAAAACTTTCTCATTTAGTTATTTCAAGAAAGTAATATCTCATCATGTGTAAGTATTTATGTTTTAACTATATCAAATAAATTTCTTGTGGCATTAAATTTCACCACAGATTTGTTGAAACCATGATTGGCTATTGTGGCATTGTCAGATATTTATTAAAATTTTCATTCTATGTATGTTATTGGGCACCGTTTTGCAATTGATCTTAAAAAAAGATTTAATTATCTGTGTACACACTCAGAACTAGAATCCTATTTTTAGGAATCACTAGATAAATAATAAAAACAATATATATTTGTGACACCAGTAATTGGTATCGATGGAGAAAACATTTGACATGCTAAAAGTTATAGTGAGGCAAGTTAGTAAAGACTAACTGCAATATTACGTGTCTCAACTCAGAAGAGAATGTAATGTTCAAATAGGAAATCTTAAAATTTCTTGAATAAGTCAAATGGACTTACCTATCTGGATTTTCTTTTCACAACATTTTAATCAATAAAAAATGGCACAAAAAGTTAACATTTGAATCACAGTGATCACAATGATATTGCACCACATCTTAAGTTAAATAATATCAGTTGAAGGGTTAATATCAGAAGAAGGAAAAAGGTCAAAAAGCTAAAACTTCGGATTGTAATATTGTATCCTGTAATTACCTTCATGAGTAAAGTAAATTATGAGGTAGTTAACGTAACTCATTACATCCAAGAATAATAGTAGTCAAAGTAATAAGTGCTAAAAATTTTCCACACGGTAAAAGAGTCTACAATATGGTCATTCTGTGGGCATTCATTGTTTATTCAAAAAACTAACCAGTGTAATCTGTTAAAAAACTGGTGTGAAACAATCATATAACTTTCTCTTGCCAATGCAAATAATGAACAATATAACCTAACATTAGTAATAAAACATAAAAAATAAACAAAAAGCATACCCTTATTTTAATCATGAGTGAATGATGCAAAATGAAAATCAACATTAGTTTGGCTTAATAATATAGAAAATCACTCCTTGAGGCTAAACTAGGCTCTGTAGTGAAAATTTAAATAAAATAGAAGTTGTAGATCTTTTAATTTCCTGTAAAATTGATTCATACATTTTTATTGTAAAATGCATACTAAGGCCGAAATCTTAAAGACTACATTATTATACAGTTTTCATGAAAAAAAAAACAGAAAGTCACTAATTACCACTAAACTAAGCGTTATACAAAGAAATGTTTCAAATTAAAGTTTTAGATTTTAAAATTCTCTACAACTTTTATGATATACGATTTCACCCTTAAATTCATATTAAGGCCACAATCTTAAAAAAAAAAACATTTTTTCTATGAAAGCACAGCCTTCCCAAGAATTTCAGCAGACATGGCGCTTATCCTATCTTGAAGAGCATAATAAATGTACTTAATGAGGTGATTTAAAAAAAATCGTAGTTAAGCGAAATTCTAAATATTATTGCCCATGACCTTCGTATGGTGTCGGCAGAGGAGAGTTATTGTATTGGCTGTGCCTAATGTTTTCCGTATGCCTGATAACACAACGGGTTCTCATAAGAGCTGTACTGCTTTCTGAACGTGAAATAGAGTATAGTAGATCAATGAGTGAAAAAGTTAAGTACATGTCAGTAACATTGAAGTAAGCAACCTTCATTTGAGAGAGATTTTATTTAATATTTTATAGTCATGCCTAATGCAAGATAAATTACTTTCTTCATTTATTGTATCTTATTTCATTTACTTCGACTATGATTACTCAAATAGCCTTTAGTTAATCAAAACATAACTAGATTGTTTCATAAAGTTTATAATCTATATCACACCCATATCTTAACAGAAAAATATTCTTTGTGACCGGAAAACATACGATAGAACGGAAGAACTGAATGTTTAAGTTTTCGCGCCTGCTAAATTTTGAATTGTTGCCAACTTATCTGGACTCATTACATTGAAATTAGACCTGAACACGAATGGTAGCCATATTCAAAATATGGTAAAAGAAATTTTTTCCTAGGTTCAAAAAATTATTTTAGAGTAGTTAATTCAACAAAAAGTTGAATTAAATTAAGAGATTTCGCTTTTTTCTGACAATGATAGATAACCAGTACTTTTGTCCTGATGTGGTGTTACAACTGATTGTTCCCGAAGTCAACGTTGCTGAGTTGGTGTTGGTCACATCGAGTAGGGAAGGTGTTTTGTTGGTTAAAAATATTTGATTTGGAAATAAAATATAAGTTGTAATGGCAGAACAGCAACAACACCACCATCATAAGAAGTACGTTTAATAATATTTCTATTTCATTTATGATTTATTTTAGTAAATAATGTGTAATTTTAAAATTCTAACCTAGGCATTTTCGTTTGACAACCACATGTTGACATATGGATTGATTAAATAAATTATTTCAGTACTTATTATTGCCTATATTTTACAAGTAACGTTGAAGTTAATCAGTTCACCAAAATTGGCGGAACATTTAGATTATTTATTATATTACGTAATGGTGGGTTAGGTTATTCATGTAGTGCTGCTAAACAAAATGTACTGTGGCTGTGTTACTGTAATGTAGTTCTGTCTTGGGTAAGTCAGCCAGATATATTATTGTCCCGACCAAATTATCTTTGATGTAGTGGGTAAACTTGTACAAGTGTTTTAGTTGATTATTTTTTAATATAATTAATATTTCAGTTGATGAGGAATGGTGCTTTCTAATATTCTTTACCACTATCCTTCTTGTAATACCTATAAAGAGGTTTGTTAAATGTCCTGAAAATTCTGACTTACAAACATATGGTCGGCTGAAATCTTATAAAATTTTGGCGTAGAAGTTACATATTTTTAACGAGTTGACAAAAATATTTATTTTTTCAAAAAACTTCAGTATTGTTTGAAAACGTTGTTGGGTAGTTTGTGATACAAGTTTGGGTTCATACTGTATGTTACTACCATCCACAAAGTTACTATTTCATTGTGTATTAACAAAATCTATACATTTTATAATTATTCTGTATATTAAGTGGAATAAATAAGTACTGTAAGAATAGGCGTGTTTTAGTAATCTGATGCATTTCTGTTGCAATTTAATGTTCTTTAAGGAACCAGATCTGGAACAGAAATACTGTAAGAAAAATTACAGAAAACTTCCACTTCAGCTGAATTAAAATAAGTTAGATTAAGGATATAATTTATTATGAAATGGACAAATGAGGTAGGGCTTCTTTGTATGATTTGTCTTTTGAATCTTGAACTTATTAAAGTAATTGTGTAATATTGTTCCAGGATTACAGTTGACTTCAAAGTTACGTTGACGTCTCATCCAGGATTACCCTTTAAAGTGTAAGTATTGTGTTTGTGTGTGTAATTTGTTTAATTTTACAGTTTTATTTGTTATTTTAAAATTAAAATAATTAGGGTCGGTCTAGTGTTAACGTCATTGCCACAAATCAGCTGATTTTCAGAGATGCTGAAAACCTGTGGTTCGAATCCTAGTTAATGTAGTTCCTTTTTTACAAATACTCTCTCAAAAATGGTTGGCCTGAGTCTATTCAGGACTGCATCATTTACATGTCATACTACATATGCATCCTCACCTCATTAGATCGTAGGGTTGCATATTGCTTTAACTGAACAGATTGCAACATACACACATTAGGGATTAATTTTTTTTTAAATTGTTATTTTATGGTATTTATATGTTGTTATTTTCATGCTTGAAAATGGAAATAATTTAAGAAAACTCAGAATGAATGTGTAGTAGTGATTTAAGTTTATAGAACTTGTTTACATCTTGAGTTTTTGGCAGAACGTTTTAAAATTGCTAAGTTAATGTTTCATGTTACCCAAAATCTTCGAAAGTGAGATTGTGTGTACTGCCAGTTCCTAAGCTTTGTGCAGCTGAGAAGTATGCATTACATCATTACAACTGTGATAGATTGCATTAGTAGTAGTAATGTTTTACTAGTACTTTGTTTGTAGTAGTCACGGGTACTATCCAAACTACATATTATATTCTGTGTCACCGTCTACAGTGAATAGTGAAAACAACACCCATGTATGTCACCGCACTAGGCAGCCTACTACGTAGCGAAGAGCAATGAGATGATTAGTACAGTGTTATGATGTAGCAGTAGTTCGGTACTTCATCTGTCCCCTTCATCCCGCAACTGCACAAAGCTCAGATTCATACATTACATATCATGTTTAGGTGGCATTGAAATTGAATGGTATTATTTTTGCCTATTTTCATAACTAGTTCTAGTTTATTGTATTTATTAATTTTTTGGTTATTCCTGTATGGAAGTGCTTGGATTTGGTACCCAGTTGCCTTTTGTGTGATTTTTCATCAGTTGTTGTATAACCAGTTTAAATTGGTGGTTATCAGTTAAAATATTAAATGTTTTATTTTTTGGTTATCCAGTACTTTGATAGTGTTTATTTTTAGGCTATGCCTTAATTTTTGAGATTCAGTATAATAGTAAAAGTTGTGGTTTAGTGTATCAACCAGTCTATTGTAGGCCCTAAGACCTAAGACAGGCCTACCAGGTAGTCATTCCCGATGCATTCACTGACGTCAACTAGAATTATTTTTCTGCCAAGTTTTAGTTACGTAGTGACGTCAGTTATTTGACTCAGCATTGCATTTGACTTTTAAGTCTACATTAATCTATGCTAATATTTTAAAAAGAAGTAATGTTTGTCTCAGAAACTACCCAATCGATTTCAATAATTTTTTTACCAATGAAAGCTTAGAGCTTGCTGAGTAGCATAGGTTATATGGCATTGAGTAATATTTTAAAAAATTGTGATTGTTAAAGGAAGTTAATTTTTATTTATTATTTAGTTTGGTGTTAAGTCATCTGATGGTTAATTTTTTTATCAGTATTAAACCGTCTCTATTCCATACAGTGTATTTTATTATGCAGTCAGGTATCAGGTGTGATACAGTATGGCACTACAATTCATCATCCTGTACTTTCCTTTTTTAAAAATTTTTTAAAATCAATTATGGTACAGATACCAAAACCCATTATGACACATTCTGCATAGAAAGTTATCTTCCAGTTATTCTTAGGTCGTATTTCTCTCCTTCCACTGGTGATTCATACCGATGTCAAATCTATTTCCAGTACTAATTGGTTTTATTTGTAGTCATGATTTACTTTCAACATGAAAGGTTTTGTGAAAAATTAAACTCTTCAAGTTTTGTTTGTCATGCAACCGCAGCAAGCTATTTCCTAGTTCCTTGACTAATGGAATTTCCACTATTCATTCAGTAGTTTATTTATCAATTGAAAGAGACCTAGGATTGTAACACACAAAAGATATAATAATAATATTAGGGCAATTACTTTTCATATTTAATGAAAATATTATTTAAAAAAATACAAATTTTAGACTTTTAGGTAAAAATAGTTTTTCTAAATTTCAAATAGTATTTCTGAAAAGTTGTTCTTTCCATCCTAATTCAGTTTTTTCATATTTCTCAGGTGAATGGTCCATGGTACCAAGATTTATTTTGAAGAAATTTCTCTTCCTCAAGCTGACCGTACAAAAATATTTCATCAAAAGCCACCTCAATAATTATGATTTTAGATTGGTCATTTTCATATCAAAAAAATAGGAAGTTAAAACAGACTTTCAATATTATGTCTCGGAACGAAAAATTTGAACAGATGTTTACTGTTTTTGATAAAATATTTGTTATTTTAAGTAATCAGGATTTGTGCAGTGATATCACGGACTGTGAAGTTAGCAATTTGTTTAGAGATTCTTATTCCGTAGAAGAATTTTGTGTAGAATTAGAAAAAAGAAATTTATCTGATATATTTACCAAACAATTGATAGAGTATTTTAAAGCAAAGGGTCGAGTTAACTGTCCAGATTTTAATTTCTTTAAAAAATCTTGTGATATTTTATTAACAAAATTTTTAACAGATTCTAAGTTAAGTGACAATCTAGTGAAAATATCGGTGGATAAATATTGCAGTTATTGCGGGGAAAATAGATTTACATCGGTTACTCAAGAGTTGATTTATATTAGGAAAGCTTATTTAGAAATTTCAAATTTTGTTGTGGGTAATTGTAATCATCTTGATATCGAGGCACGATTAATCTATGAGTCTTGGTGTAAACAGTTAAATTTAAAAAATGAGAATTTATTTTCATTAGATGAATCTGTTATGGAATTGTTACAAACAGATTTGAAAACTATCACAATTTTATTAACTATATTCTTGTTTAAAGATGAAAATGAATTTTCTAAAATAATCAAAAATTGTATAGTTTCAAAAATAACTCCATCAATCTTGTTAAAAACTACGGAACTTTGGAAGTGTTTCATTACTTTGTCAAAAGAAGACATGACGTATATTATATTAAATTTTCCTGTTATTTTGGATACGTTATTTGACGTCATCACAAGCGCTTCTAATAACTTTTATTTTAAATGTAGTGAAGATAATATGGAATGGGTACCAAAAAAATCAAGTACTGTTTCATACTCGGATATTGTAGCATTATTAAGATTATTATATTCCATTAATGACGATGTTAAAGAAAGAATCAGAAATTTTATAAATTGTAAAAAGTGTTCTGAGTATTGTCTTTTGTTTGAGGATATTGAAACTGAAGTTTTAAAAACCAGTTGAATTGAAAATATGTTTATACTGGGTCTGTCTAATAACTATCCATATTGAGGCTGTAAGAAAAATTATTGTGGATATCTGTACAGCGATTTGAAATTCTTCAAAGTACCTACTCTCCTTCGGTGGAGTCACACCACTACCAGCGGTTTTTCCAGTTTTGGTACATGTCCTGGAAGTCCTCAACTGCTATGCTATTGTGCCATGTTTAACCTCTTGTATTGCCATATCCGTCCCAAAATAATATCCTTTAAGATTCCTTTTAAACTTCAGGAAGAGAATGATGTTGCAGGAAGCAACATGTGGACTGTAGGGGTTTAGGGCAGTGTGCAACATCGCTCTTGGGCATCAGCTCGGTCACAATGAGGCTCATGTAACTAGGAGCTTATTATCGTGACGGAGAATTCAGGTTTGCCGATCTCAACAAGCTGGACTCATGTCCTACAGTACTTAAGCAGTTTTTTGTAAAATGTACCATTTCTTATCGGTCCAGGAGGCATAAACCAGTGGGGACTTCTTGGTCATTTTGTCATTGATCAATGTTGAAACTGAATGTCCTATCGGTTGTTTGTCTTGCATCTCTTCTTCAGCCCTCTGTAAAGTTTTAAGGAGGGCCAAAGCCATTTAAAAACACTTTTTCTGAATGTGGCCTTATCCTTAAAAGCAATTTGAACAGTCTCAGTGGGAGTTTTGTTCAGTTTTTACGCTAGACTTACTGGCAAAACACTGGTCAAGGTTTTGCTGCACCTTGGCTGCCAATGAGTAACGCCAAGCTTTCATTTCTTGCATGATCTATCAACTCTGGAGGTTTGGAGGTAACTTGACTTAGGTCTCTCTGGTATCCCCCATCACCAATCCCGTCTATAATGACCACCCTCCACTATTTCCCCTCTGAGCGTAAAAGTCAATATGGATACTTATTGGACATATCTTGTACAAAAATCAATTGGTGGTTGAAACAGTTGTAATTCTCTAGAAAATAATGGCAGCTGCTTTAGTGAGAAATAATAAAGGTTAACTGGCATTGCTTCAATCATGTCATGTCTTTTCATGAGTCAGTTATCAGTGATATTTTTTAGTTAAAGAAATATGTTATATGGAATTAGACTATTAGAACAAAATATAAATTATTTTAATTTCTAAAGATCTATTTATACCAAATATCCATCGATGAAACAGTTGGGATATATATACAGATACAGGAACATGCAGTCAACTCCAGTTATAGTAAACTTCTGGGGACTCTATGTTTGATACATGATAACCTAAATCCATATTTCCAATGGGAATCATGTTGCGTAAAATGAAGTGCAAACTTAAGTTTTAAATTATTTGTTTTAATAGGAAAGTGTCTTGAAATTGAATATAAATTTTATTTATTACAAAAAAAAACATATTTTAACAATTTACAGTGTGTACAATGACGATCACTAACTTCTAAGGTAGATAGGCACGCTAAAAAGAAGTAAGGATACTACTACAAAAGCAATGAAAATGCAGAAAAAAATTTCCTGTAGGGTTTGAGCTACAGTCACGTAGTTTTTTAAAAATGTTTATTATTATTGTTGTTTTCTACGCACTGGCTTTGATTACCATTTTTACTGACACCTTTTAAAGAACCTGTGTTATTTTCAAGAATGATTTCCACGTAGTTTTAACAAGATTTCAAAGATCTCTATGTCTCTTTTTCTCCCTCTCCCCCATTCATCATCTCTCGTCTGGTTATTCCTCATTCTTTTCTCCGTATTATTCACTCTTATTTACTTCCTTGATGGATTTTTTCAACTGATGCTACCTTGATTTTAAAAAAAAAACAATCAGTATCTCCATCGAAGGAATCGCCAACTGGCATCGTTAATGGGCAGTAAGTAGTAGCCAGTAGCTAAGCCACTGCCTTTTCAGTAAAACCAAAGGCTGGTTATGTGCATATAGATTTATGCATCTTCAAAAATACAACAGATATTCAGACAGCGAATTCCTTACTTTTATTTTGTTTATCATTTAGAATCTGTTAAGAATTCCATCCATTTTTATTTTGTGTACTAAACTGTGGTTAGTGCCAATATATTTGTTATAGTCCAAGTTAAGCGTTGTACAGTAAAACCTCGATTATTCGAAACCTGCCATAACCAGTACGGATCTGCAAAACTTGTTTTTAAATTTGGTGATTACTCAATTTCAGTATTGTGTGTGCTCGAAGTACAGCATTTTAATATGTAGCTTCATTAAAGTACAGAATAGTGTTCATTGAAATAAATTGCTAATATAAAGTTTCTCTATTCTTGGAACTTGTTTACTGGTTCTTCACCTTCAAGTCATGCTTCTTATAAAACAAAGGTACAATGTTGCTGGAAAAAATGGTTTCATCAAAAATCGCATTTATTTTTAAAAAAGACTATATAATTAAAAATGATGCAGTAAATATTAATTACTGTACAATATTTGGTATCTTCTCTTGAAATTTTTGTATTTTCGTTTATACATAGTCTATTAATAATCAGTTGTAAAAAAATACTGGTTAATCATTTTTACTATTTTTAAATCCTAAAACTTTAACTCTACGTGTTGTGTGGAATTTTGCTTGTCCGAAATCGAGTCTGCCCCCTTTATATTATTTAAGCGAGTTTTACTGTATAACTTATGTTTACTGGTTGAGTTGTAGTTATTCATTCACTGTAGCCAAGTGTTTACTATAGCATGAGTTAACTGTATATCTTATTGTGCACGTTATTGTTTACCATAACATTATAAACTGGTGTTGATCTGTGTGGAGTAAAGAACAATAAATTATACAACAATAATTATATTATTATAAAATTATTTTGTTGGATTTTCACCACCAGTTCTGTGCCCAAACAATATCATTACTAAATTTTACCATGGGTCAGTTTTTGAATTTTTATTGTATCCACTCCATATTTTTCTGTTTTTGTAACCTTATCTATGTTAAATACTTGTAGATAATTTTTATGAAATTTTTAATGTTATTTTTACATTGTATATTATGTATAATATTGAAAATAGGTTTGTTAATATTTTAAAGATACCTATATTTTTTATATTTTTGTAAAAAAATAAATTATTAGCCTAATATTAATCTGTTACCTCATTTTAATTACTTTCTCCTATTATTTAGTATAATCAGTTCAGTTAATTATTCTGTTACTATAAAAACTATTCTAGAGAGAGATCATTACTCTTTTATAAATGTATGTTATTGTGTGACATTTAGCATGTGAGGCGTATCCATGAAGTAAGGGCCAATAGGCCCTAAAATAAGTATTAAAAAAAATTTTTATTAGCAGGTTTAGTTTCCTACAAACCTACTTTACTTTTCATAACACTGTACCAGCTTCTTCCTCTGCATGGAGTTTGCTACTGGGGAATTGAATCACTTGTCAACAGCAGTCTTAAATTCCTCCCACAATTTTACACGCAGCGAGAGATGGTTATCGTACACCAGTGCAAAAACAAAACTAATGCAACTGCACCATTCAACTTCATCAGAACTAAAAAAATTCAAGCAATCTCCTTGTTTGAGTCGGAAAATTAAGCCTACCATTTTCTGAAACGGAAAAGGCATTCTTTTGGTTGATTTTGTGAATATAGGACAATCCCAGCTGATGTGTACTACAAAACGTTCACCAAACTGAGACATGTGATCCAAAGTCAACGGTTAAGGAAACTGTCATTCGAAATAATTCTCCATGACAACGTGCTTCCTCACACCATTACTACCCTAACCAAGAAGATTCAAGATCATGGTTGGGAACTTTTTGATCACTCACCCTAAAGTCCCAACTGTGCACCTAGTGACTATTACCACTTCTTGCATTTGAAACAGTAGCTTTGTGTAAAATTATTACAAGGCGATGAAGAACTCAAGACTGTCATTTTCATCTGGTTCTATTCCCAGTTGGCAAAATTCAATGCAGAGGGTTAAGAAGCTGGTACAGTGTTATGCAAAGTGCTTAGAAGTGAATGGCAACTTTGTAGGAAAGAGAAGTAACTTTGTAAAAAACTAAACCATCAATGAAAAATTTTTTTATGACCAAACTGTCCTTTCTTTACAAATATGCTTTGTATTTGTATGAATGTAATCTGCTAGTGATTGGATGATGCATCTCATGGGAAATGCTCATTTTGGGTCTTATTAACTGAATTTAGTGTCTGTTAGAAAGATTGAGTAATACAAGAATAGGCCTAATATTGGTATTTAATTTTTTATTCTTTTAGGTATTTTTCTCTGAAAAACACCATAATTTCTTTCTTCATGATTTATATTTATATTTATGCATAAGGTATCTGCATTGAGCTGCAGTGGTGTAAGTTATGCTACATATTTGTGATGTGCATTTATTATGTGTGTGTACTAAAGTAGAAATTTTAAGATTCTGGGAAACTGATATTGTTTCCAAGATCTTTTACGTAATATAGGGTCTACCCCAGAAGTTCCGGTCATTTTTTTTATTTAATATAAATATACAATCTCTTAAGAACTTGTCTAATTGCTCTCCTCTCAAATCAACAGGGTATTAAAAAGGAAACAGAAAGAAGTAAGCTGGTGCCAAGTCAGATCTGTATAGCGGCTGGTGCAGCATTGTCATGTAGTATCCAGTCCTTCCGCTTGTCAAAAAGCTTGTTTAAAATGCAGTGAATAACTGATTTTGGTTTCCCACTTTCTTCGGCTAACATCTGGACACTTGTTCATTGATCAGTAACCAAAAGTTGTCACATTTTTTAGACCGTATCATCAGTTTTTGTTGTAGGGCGCCTTTAGAGCTTATTGCCATTGACGAACTCCTGATCTTCCCGAAACCCTTTGTGCCACTCAAAAGTTCAGTTCTGTAACATTCTGACCTCCTTGAAGGCTTCCCTAAGCATTTTTAGCATATGTGCATCAGTTTTACCCAGTTTAACACAAAATTTAATTGCGTAATGCTGCTCCAAATTTCGCACGATCATTTTTTCAACGAGAGTTTGGGAACACACTTTGTGCTAAGCATGATCTTCACTCAACCCCTATGCGCAGGGGACTGGAGACAGTGGCCGTCTCTACCGAAGATGCCCCACTACTTTTACTGCCAGGAGTCACACCACCCCGGCATAAGTGGGTGGCTGTGAAAATTCATTACTGGAACTTTTGGAACAGACCCTGTATATTTTTGTAGATTCCTAAGATATTTTGACACAGTTCTTTATATTTAACCTTGTAGATTTAAGGTTCCGGAAGAAGCTCCATTTACAGCAGTTATAAAATATGCAGCTGAAGAATTCAAGGTGACACCAGAAACTTCAGCTATCATTACAAATGATGGTGTTGGTATAAATCCACAACAAAATGCAGGTGAGTTTTCAGTTATTTTATGAATTAATATACAGTTTGAAAATTGATGTTCCAAAAGCGGAGTGAGTTTATTCAAAATAAGCATCAAAATTACTGCAGTACAAGGCTTGTTTTTTTTTTGTAATTTTTTTATAAAACTTCATTATGTAAAAGTTAAACATACTGTCTTTAGTGTATTAAGCATCCTTAAAAACTTTTTGTGCAATTTTGATACTGTACTTTTAAAATCTTAATTGTTCTTAAATCTTGTTTAAAATTCAAGGTTTGTTTCACAAGAAGACAGAAATATTAATTCTGTACCTCAGAATATTAAGAAAAATATATCTGGCTGTTTAATTTGCTGGGGTCAATTTGAGATTTAAATTCCATTTGTGTTTGGATATTGTCATACCGAAACTAAAAGTTGCTGAATGGCTTTCATGTCTTTCTTTCAACGCAGCCGTCAGAGTTTACTGTTCCTTGTAACACAGGGTTACAAAACAAAATTTTATGAGCAGAATACCTTTTGGCATTGATTAAGTAAATGCTGCTCAAATCTTACATTTTTTGAGATTGTGTATTTTTTCATTCACTTTATTGCATTCAGTACCTGTCATAACTGTATGTAGAATATTGTTGCTTGTGAACGATTCTCAGTAGCAATAAATGTGCTATTCACCCTTATTCTGTTACCCAATAATTAATTGGAATATCACCGGATGGCGACATTAAGTGGCAAACCTTATCTGTTTGGTGGCCCTGAAAAGGGGCGTTTATGTGTGTCCCCGCTGGAGCGGACAAAGGTGGTTGACAGCCCTAAAAAGGGCCGATGTAAACCTTAACGAGTTGGTCCTGAAAAGGACCGTTGTGCCGGTCTCGAAGGAAACCGGTGTAGGCAGCGCATGGCTGCGGCAAGAGCTGTGGCTCAGGTTGATGACCCTGAAAAGGGCCGGTTAATACCTGAATAAATTAATCCTGAGAAGGACCGTTGTGCCGGTCTCGAAGGAGACTGGCGTAGGCAGCGTGTGGCTGCGACGAGAGCTGTGGCTCAGGTTAATGGCCCTGAAAAGGGCCGGTTAATACCTTAACAAATTGATCCTGAGAAGGACCGTTGTGCTTGTCTTGAAGGAGACCGGCGTAGGCAGCGCGTGGCGGCGATGGCTGCTGCAAGTCCCAGAGCATCTTCCTTCTTTATCACATGGATGAGTTGGTCGATCTTCGTCGGAGATGTAGAGCATAATGACAAGCGGCTTAGTGCACTGCACTTATATAACTACTGAGAGCGCTGTGGTAGGGGGCGGTTACTAGCTCGACCGTGGCAACAAAGCCCTCTGTCGGTACGCAGCCGAAAGGTTTATCGGTATGCCGCCAAAGGGTCTGCTGTACCTACAAGGGCCAGGAGAAGTATTGAAGGCTGGCAACACAGTAAATGATTAATTAGAAGTGGGTGGAGGTGACAGGAAATAGACTGAAAATGACTTTTGAGAACATGGATTATTAAAATGAAATGTTGTGCTTGAAATTTTTAATTTCACTTTGGGTTTAACAATGTAATGCCCAAACTTCAGTAATTGCTTGTTCCCATGATGCTAGTTTACTGGCTGCTACTGCTAGCATATAGGTGATGGTTTCCATGGAGCTAGTTAATTAATGCCAGTACTCTGAAGACATATGTGAGTTGTCTTGTGTATTGCTATACAAAGTAAATGTTCGTTAATAAATCATGTCTTTTGTTCGTGTAAACCGTAAAACTTTTAAGACAAATATTGAGGTTGGGAGTACACAAAGCATGGCAGAGAGAGCTGAAAAAGAAAAATCTGGAGTAAAACACTCACACAACTTTCTCTTGCCAATGCAAATAACTAACAATATAACCTAACATTAGTATTAAAACATCAGAAACAAACAAAAAACTAACCTCAATAAACAAAACCTAATTTTAAATATGAGTGAAAGACGCAAAATGAATATTTTAGTTAGGCTTAAAAATACGGAAAATCTCTCTTTCACGCTAAACTAGGCTCTGAACAGAAAAATGTTTTAAATAAAAGTTGTAGATCTTTCAACATTTCTTATAAATTTTATTATATACACTTTTGTCGTAAAATGCATGCTTAGGCTGAAATCGTAAAAAAATCAAATTTTTACATGTTTTTGTGAGAAAAAACATACATGTTTTTGTGAGAAAAAACAGAAAATTGCTAATTACCGCTAAACTAACCATTATACAAAACAATATTTGAAATAAAAGTTGTAGGTTTTTAAATTGTCTACAACTTTAATAATATACATTTTTGCGCTAAAACACATATTAAAGCCGCAATCTTAAAAAAACAACTGTTTTACGTGAAAACAGCCTTTCCAATAATTTCACCAGACATGACGCCTACTCTATCTTGTTGGTCATAAAAAATTTAGTATACGAGGTAATTTTTAAAAAAATTGTAGAAGCCGTTTTTGAGAAAATCGCAAAAAAGTGAAAAATTACACGAATAAACTATTACTTCCAGTTGACTGATTTTAATGAAAATGTTTGTGTCGATTTCGGTAGTGGTGTCTAACTTAAGTTTCAAGTTTGTACAATATTCTGTTCTTGAGATATTCTGTTCACACATACACAGACTAATCGTTAAAAACATGTTTTTTGTGTTCAGGGGGTCTGAAAACGTGTAGATCCGGTGAAAAATTGACATGAAAACAGTATTTTCCTTCCTATATCTGTAGTGAAATCCTATTCTTTTAGAATCTATTGGATTAGATTAAATTCTATAGATTCATATTACATAAAGAATATATTCCTTGGTGTTATTTATGTATTTCTTTTAGGTTCCGTCTTCATGAAACATGGTGGTGATCTTCGTTTGATACCTAGAGATAGAGTTGGTTCAAGATGCATCTTAATCAGCTAATTAAAACTATGGAATTGTGTATGTTCATGAAATTTTCTTGGAACAAACTTGGTCAACTGTAAATTGTTTTCTGACTTGTTATTTCTTATAAATTTTAGTGTAAATATTTGTTTGTTTTTTTTTTACAAGAAATTATTTTATAAATATTGTTTTCTTTATTTTATATTTTCACATCAGTACAGTATATTTTTGAATGTAATCCATACCTGTTGATTTTGTTGGTATTTTTAGTATACTAAAAACAAAACAATTTTTTGCCTTTGTGACGGTTGATATACTGTATCACAGTATAAACCTGTATGAAATACTAGTTTTTTAACACATTGTAAAATTCTAAAAATATGAATTAAATTCGTTTTGGGAATACTTTGTGTTTTATTTCTGGGGGATAAATATCATTATTTACTTTTTGATAATATTTTAAGTGCTCAAATTTACAAATTAATCTTTAAATTGCATCCTGCATCTTAATTAATCCAAATATAAAAATACTACAAGTTTTTAGTAACTGTAGTTGCTTCAATTTTTTTCTCTTATCAACTATTCTACAGTTACATGTTTGGCTAAATCCACAGTCATCACCTGTTTGTAAGAAAACTAAAAAATTGAAAGTAATTTATTAAAACTGTTACAGAAGATGATATCAAGTCATTTTTGTAAAACTGTTTAATCATTCAAATATATATATCATTAAAAATGATTAAACATTTTTATGAAAGTGATTGAAGATATAAAATTCTTCTGTAAACGTTTTAATAAATTAGTTTCAGTGTGTGTGTATTCCTTTTTTTATAAGTACTATGGTGATGGAGAGACCATCAAAACGTGTCAATGTATTGAAAAATAAGTAAAAGAAGACTGAAGCACCATCAAAAAATATATATTTTTACACGTGGATTAAATGTCTCAGTGTTGTTATGCTATTAAAGAGGAAAGTTAATAGGTTTAGTATACAATTTTGTATTAATGTTTAGAGCTTTTTAAGGTTACATTTACTTTTTGGTTCTCTGCAAGTAGTACAGTTTCTAGTAGAACACTAACAGTGAATTTAATTTATTAAAACTTTTCAAGCTTAAACAGAATCCAACCCAGGAACTTGAGCTTAGTAATGTACCACTTTACGGATCGCATTCTCGTTTATTCTTCATGATATTTGCGAAGATATTTTCAGTAACGATAACCTGTACTAAAGATTTTATTGGAATGACTTTTCAATTAAATATTACACACCTCTAGATTGATGGATGTTGTTAAAGCAAGTTAACGCTTCAAAGCTTAGTTTTATCATTAATTTTTGGCTTTTGTGGTAATAGTCTATTCTAAAATGTTTGTCTTAATTACGTTTTGCTTTGTGTAATGATAATTAGAGAAATACTCATCAGTTATAGTGGGTACTGGGGAATTAAATGGCTGGGGTGGACCAAATACAATTTGTATCTTGTAGTTAGGATTCCAAAGTCTAGGGATAGAAAACTGTTGAAAAAATTACCTGATCCTCCAGGTGGGGTATTTCATATCGGGCCTACAACTTGGCCAAGTAAAAAGGTATAAACGCTTTTTAAACCAATAACTAAGCTTTGGAACAAACTGGATTTGTGGAAAATGAATTTAAACTTAACAATTGATTTCTTAGAAGTATGGGGATGGTGAGAGGTAGTTGACATTGGTAGCCCACATCAGCTGTAGCACTGGAAGAAGATGTATAAAGGTATTTTTCCTAACAAATTTATCACTAAAATTCAGAGTTAGGGAACTGTAAGCAATTTAAGCTTACTAAATAGTGGACTGCTTGAGGTGAAGTAGTTGGCTCCCACCATACATCTAATAGATTTCTTCAGAATTTTAAAATTGCCCATACAGGATTAACCCGCACTAAATAGCATACCACTGTATATGTGACAGTTGGCAATGATAAGCTGCCATTAATAATTTTTATCATTTAATCTGACAATTTGTTTTAATTCAAATAATCCAAATGACATTTCACTACAGATTTAATTATTATAAAAATCTCATGGTAAATATCTATCTAGTGACGTATGAAATAAATATATCTCAGGATGGAAAGGTAGTGACTTTCTGGATTCTTAATGTATTAAAGAACTTTCGTATTTTTCAATCTTGTGGAGAAGGCAATGGTAAACCATTCTATTGCCTTTTTATTAAGGGTAATCTAGGGATTATACCAGCCTTTTTGGATGTTAATCTGAACAATAATAGTATATAATACATACTCTTCTTGTAAAAATTTTGAATCGAATTCAAAAAATCTGGTGTTGTAGAAAGTACAACTGAAGTCATTCCATGGTTTTGAGGTATTATACATTATTTTTTATTATAAAATATAAAAAACTCCCAAACACACCGTAGATTATTCACATGCTTTAAAAAAGTCAGGTACTATTTTGTATTTCAATTAAAAATAGATACCTAAAGGACCTACTGACTTTTTCAGTCAGGTGAGAGTAATTTACTTTGTATTTGGTGGTTTTTTTACATTATATAATTGTAAACAATACACAGGAAAATATTTTTTATGTATGAATATACATTTTACTGAAAAAAATTAAATATTTCTTTTCTCTATTAATTTATTTCATATTGGTACATTATGGTGGTGTCTTTGTTTCCTCTGTTAAAATCACATTCTAATCGCAAATAGTTCCTTTAATTGCTTCTCGGACAGGTGCCCTGTATATTCTTATATTAATTGAATTTGAGTCAAGTGTTGAGTACATTAATTGTGGAAGTTTATCTGCTAAAACCCAAACAAATCCTTCAAGATCTATTGTTATGTCATTTGGAAAATCTAGTGTTTCTGAATCTTCTGCTACTAATCCTAAAGAATTTGAAGAATAATCTTCACCTCTAGAAAACAAATGAAAATTTAATTAATTATATTATTAAAATAGATTTAAAATGTACACAAACGTAAACTGTACAAAAATACTCGTAATTTCCGTACATTGATGTTTCCTACAAGTATTTATTCATAGTTCAGGTCTGTAAAAAATAGTTTAATTTCATCTCTTGTCATGAGCAAATTAAAAATGATTGACATAGTTGAGGTGTAACATTATCAGAATTACTTACTCTGATAGTAAAGAAGTAAAATTCTCAGAAGCTCGTGGTAAGTCATTTAAAGGTGTAATTAGCAGAGTGGAAAGTAAGTGGTTTCCAGGAGGCTTGGTATATAGAAAAATCTGGTTTGAAACGCACATGATTTTCTCTTACCAATGTAAATAATGAAAAACATAACCTAATTTTAATCATTAGTGAATGATGCTAAACTAAGCACTGTTAAAAAATCTGGTGTGAAACACTCACACAACTTTCTCTTACCAATGCAAATAATAAACAATATAATATAATATTAGTAATAAAACATTAGAAATAAACAAAAACCTAACTTCAATAAACATAACCTAATTTTAATCATGAGTGAAAGACGCAAAATGAAAATTTACCTCAGTTTGGCTTAAAAATACGGAAAATCACTCTTTCACGCTAAACTAGGCTCTGTAGAGAAAAATTTTTCTATTAAAAGTTGTAGATCTTTTAATTTCCTATAAATTTGATTAAATACACTTTTGTCGTAAAATGCATGCTAAGGCTGAAATTACATTTTCATGAGAATTTACACGTTTTCGTGAGATAAAACAAAAAAATCACTAATTACCGCTAAACTAAGCATTATACAAAAAAAGTTGAAAATAAAAGTTGTAGGAATTTAAATTCTCTACAACTATTATTATATACATTTTTGCGCTGAAATGTATATTAAAGCTGCAATCTTAAAAAAACAATTTTTTTCGCGAAAACACCCTTCCCAAGAATTTCATCAAACATGGCGCCTACCTATCTTGTAGAGCATATCAAATTTAGTAAATGAGGCGACTTTAAAAAAAATAGTAGGAGCCGTTTTGGAGAAAATGGCAAAAAAGTGAAAAATGACACGAATAAACTATTAGTACTTCTGGTTGACCGATTTTGATGAAAATGTCATGTCGGGTCCTCTAGCATGTACCTTACTTAAGTTTCAAGTTCGTATGATGTTTCATTGTAGAGATATTCTGTTCACACACACACACACACACAGACTAATTGCTAAAAACATGTTTTTTGGGTTCAGGGGGTCTGAAAACGTGTAGATCTGGTGAAAACTCGATTTTAAAAAATCGACATGAAAACAATACTTGAAATAAAAGTAGATTTTTAATTTTCAGTAACTGGTTATATAAGAACTTTCTTCTCTGTATTAGAAAACAATACTAATGGTGCCAGAAGGCAATAAATTACCCTTGAAGTTCACTTACCCACAACGGCCTCACAATCTAAACACAACCGTCCAGCCATATATCACACTATTTTGAAACATTCGGTTGTTCATATTTACGTTACTTAAAGAACAATATGACCGTGTTCATTCAGAAAGCTATGTACCTTAAATCTTGTTAGGTGTAAAAATAATTTGTGACTTGTTTATCAAATTTATTTAATATTACCTACACTACTGGAACACTTGGTTCTGTAGTAAGTGTTTCTTAATTTTTTTGTTGTATTTTTTTTAACATAAAAAACTTTTCTTACTTGGGTGCTGAGGATTGTACATAGGATATGAGATGATGTAAACATGAAAACATACTAGACCTGACTAGGAATCGAACCCATGACTTAATAAGTTAATATGCAAACTACATTAATGAATTTACTTACTTGTATGAGTTCCAACAAATTATAGAATTTTTTGCCACTTGTGTGTAAAATATAACGCCTGTTTCTTCATCAAGTACAGCAACACTGGATTGTCCATTTGGCCCTCGATTACCCAGAATTCTAAATGACTCTATGTACTTATCAGATAACGTACTGTTTTGAAGAACCCTAGTTGAAACTGTAAATTCCATTGTACTAGCTAATGGATGAAAATAAGCTGTTCTGTAATTATCTTTGTCTATTGGAGAAAGAGCTATGTCATACACTCCTTCTTGCCATTGATGTTTTTTATTTATTAAATAAAATTCACCAGCCAGTGGATCAAAGTGAAAATAATTGTGAGTTAAACGATGTGTTTCGTTCAACTTAAAACTATAAACCACGATCGCAGGCGATCCACTGTCAGGTAAATAAATATAAGCATCATCGCAATTTCCTGATGTAACATCTACCACGATATTTGTAAATGTTGAATATTCTTCATTATAATCTTTTTTTACTGTTAAAGGATATGAAAATAATAATTGATCGGTTTTTAAATCAAATAGATGAATTGTTGGCGGTTTCTCCGTTTTTGGAGAACTACTGAGTGCATCTCTTACCCCAACATCAATTACCCATAATCTGTTGCATGCATCTGCTGTTATATGAGTTATAGAAGTTAATAGCGGTTGATTTGATGTGCGTGATTGTTTAAAATTGTCTTCAAATGATGGATATGGTATTAATACTGGGGATTTTTCTTTATTTTCAATTTCTGCAAAAAAAAGAGATATTTGTTATATTTTTTACAAAAAAACATGATCCATAAATTTCATGTACTCCTTAACTTTCTGAATTATTTTTAACCAAAAAAATTAAAATAATCAATTTTTCAGAAATGAGATACAGTTCACTGCTGAGAGGTATGCTTCTGTAAGGAATGTATGGAATGTGAATGCAGTATACTTGGGGCACCTGAGGGAGGGAGGGTATTATAACGGGTGTTTCAAAAAGGACACACTTTGAAGTTTAAGGGTTAATATTTTCTGCATAGGGAATATTTTTTCCCCAAAATAACAGTTGGCACTACCGTACTCATTGTTGACCCATTGTGTATTACTGACATGTACTATTGCTATCCCAGTATTCATTTGTCTCTGTAGTGTCTGTATAAGTTCAAACATGATTTTTTCAAAGGATGAACGTGTTTTTATTATTGTAAGTTATTGCGCATATAAATCTTACGAACGAGTGAAAGACGAGTTCCAGTTAAAATTTCCCAATTTTCTGAAGTACCTAATAACACCACAATATCGCGTCTGATTAATAAATTTCGTGAGACTGGCAGTGTACAGGATCGGAAAAGCACAGGTCGACCATCAGTGTTAACAGAACAAGTTTTGGACGATGTGAAACAACGTTTGACTACCTCACCCGGCAAATCACTAGAAATCATTAGAAAGTTATCTTCACAGGCTGGATTATCACTATCTTCCGCTTTAAGGGCTACAAAAAAATTAAATACAGTATACAGTATTGTCATTGGATACATTCTCTTGTTAATGACAACGGTGTTAAAATATTGGATCGTGTTTATTTCAGTGACGAAGCATGGTTCCACTTGGATGGTTACATCAACAGTCAAAACTGCCGAATATGGAGCGCTCATAATCCTCACACATTTCATGAATGTCCACTACACGCACGTAAAATTGGTGTTAGGTGTGCGATCTCTCGGCGTCATATTTTTGGGCTTTTATTTTTTGGCACATCTGTAGATGGTGTGGTGTACCGCAACTTAATTGAACAATTTATAGCGTTGTTAGAATTTCACGATCAAGATTGTTGGTTTCAGCAGGATAATGCAACGTGCCATACTTCTACTGAAACGCTGAATATGTTACGAGAATTTTTTGGCAATCGTGTGATATCAAAAGGATTGTGGCCACCAAGATCCCCATATCTTACTCTTGAAAATTTTTTTCTTTGGGGGAATTTAATCCTCATACAATTATTGTATGAGGATTGTTTTTAAAAACCTTACTCTTTAAATCAATTATTGAAGAATTGAAGGCTAATATTGAAAGTGAGATTACAAACATTAATGAGCAAACACTACGAAAAGTGGCTGCAAATGTTATGAAACGTGTCCGAACTTGCATTACAAGTGGAGGATTCATTTTGAACATTTATTGTAAAGTTTTAAAGGTAATTTGAATATTATAAAGGTAATAATTTCATACCGTATAATTTGTAATTACTTAATGTAATTAATTAGCGTTCTCAAACTTCGAAGTGCATCCTTTTTGAAACACCCGTTAGCTACCATACTACTACAGCCTAAACATCTTTAGTCACTGTCATTGGTAGTACTTACATTGGATATATATGAAGTAGTTTGTAATTTACTTGTACATGTATACTAATTTTGTTAAAACAACACAGTATTTTGAATTTTGATTTCTAATTATTGATTACTGAATTAATATTTTTTTTTTTATATTGCTAGTGTTGGTGTATTTACACTTACTGGTAAAAATATTATTAAAAGATATAATTTATTATTTTACCCACAACAGGCAGGAGGAGTGTCAAATTATTGGCACTTGATCTGTTAGTTCCAGGGCTACAAAAAAATAGTTGTTTCTTATCACATGGTCAACCAATCATTTGACTGAAGCATTTAAGAACAGAAGAGGTAGAGGTGTAAAAGATAACAGTCAGAGTTATCTTCTCTGAGCGTAATGAATTGTATTATACAACCAGACACTGTGGTGAATGAAGTGAAGGTGTCATTTGCAGGGTGGAAAGTAGATCCTTTTCAGAGGACCAGGCATGCTGATAAGCATACTTTTCCACTTATTAAGGAAGGCAATGGTAAACCACCTCACTCCTCGATTTACTTAGTAAAACCTCTAGAGGTTCAAACCAGTCTTTTGACTGATGACCTAAACAACAATATTTATTTATCATCAAAATGTTTAATTAATTCTCTAGCTTCACTGTGAACTATTTTATTTTCTTGCGACTACTCTCTCCAGTTTGGGCTATTTTTATCCCAGATCCTTTGTAAAGAAGAATTATTCATGAAAAAAACAACGATGAAAAGTGGATGAACAAACACGTATGGAAAAATTCAAAATAACTCAGTTTTAACAAAAACTAAGTATCTAACAAGTTATTAACCACATGTAAAGCAGTCTAGCGTACAAAGGAATAACTACAAAAATTGTAGGGCTAATAAAAATAAACAGCAATACAAGATGACACGTGAAACAGATCACAGTAATATTTTGATAGCAGCAGACTAAGCAATTTTTCATGATTAACAGTAGTATTTGTGGTTACTACTCGTATAACAATCTAACATAGTTGAATGCTCGCGAGGAATTTATTTGTCTCTTCACCCACAGAAGCGTACTTACCAGCGGTAAACCACAATATCTGAATTAGGCACTTATTTAATATTAAATACTAAAAATTCAAAGACCTTAATCCTATTCTCTTCAGAGAATATTTCATCTAGGCTGTTCCTACATCAAAATGTATTATTTTTAATATAAAGCTATAATTAAATAATAAACTACTCCCAGTATTGTTGAGGTCTTCCCAAACTTCTTCTTCCTTCAGGCCTAAATCCCGGTACCTATTTTGGAACTTTATCTCCCTTCTTTGAAGATGTTCCGCCCAATTATTGCGATAATAACTGATTCTGACGTTGAGGCTAACTTGTCTGCTACTCTTTTTACATTGAAATTTTGAATTCTGTCCTTCCATAAAAAATACATCTCTGATTCTTCCAATTTTTGTTTCCTTCTCCCTGTTAGTACCCAAGTTTTACTGCCATATAAAAGTTTGGAACTGTCATGGCTTTATTAAATCTCATCTATGTAGTTACAAGTGTTCTGCTTATTCTCCGAAAAGTATATAATTGTAAAAATAAGGATTTGTATTCAGATATTCATAAAACAGTTTTTTTCACTCATTTCATTAAAAAATCAATTTTTTTTTGTTTGTAAATGCCTACTTTGTCTATCGCTAAAGCCACCACAGAGTTTGGATAATCAACAGAACACAAAATCCCTATATTCTATACTATATTATCATCTCAAGCCATTAAAAAAAAGTTTGATAAAATGTGACAAGATATAAATTGATTATTCTGTTAGTAGGACTGCTTAAGCAGAAAAAATTTATTTAAAATACAAAGTATGCAAACATTACCCATTTTTAAGCCAAAATTAAATTTAATTAAAATTTGAAAAAAATATTTCTTGTGAATTCATAAATTTATTAATTTTATGAAAAGTAAATTTGAATAGTCTTTAAAACAAATCTGATGGACTTTTTTTGGCAGCAAATCATAAAATCTATTCATCTGCACCATTTCAATTTTTTTAACGTAATTGAGTTAATTTTGTTGGGATCATTTAAATTGCACTATATCTTAGATTACTGTTATTCCTTGAATTTATTATATTTACCTTTTAATGACACATAATTTAATGTAGAAGGTACTCCTGGTTTTATTCTTGGCACACTCAAAAATATCCGATCCACATGTACTTCAATTCCTGTTATTACTGAATTACCTGGTATGTATTGCTCAGATTCAATCGCAGAATTCCTTAGTTCTTCATTTGGAAATTTAAAGTCAAGTTCGTTCCAAGAAAACACTTCATCTAATCTTGAATGTGATGTTTCAACAAGTGTAATAAATAAATACCCAAGTATAAGTATGAGTAATATTTTAGACATTTTCAAATTCTGAAAATTAAATTTCATTATAAATTATGTAGTAAATATTCACATAAAGAATAAAAATTCTTTCTTGTTCTTTGAGTACAGATAATCCAAAGAACATCAAAATTTGAAAATCAATAAAAAACATAAATTTAAACTGTCTAGGATTTGCTGATGACCTGGGCAATAAGGTTCGAGAAACCAAACAACAAATAAATACGCTATAGAAAATAGCACAGAAAATTTGTCAGGGAATACCCCTTGACCAAACAGAAATCATTTTAAATGACTTTCCATTCGCAAAGAAAATCACAGTAGAAGATCAAGAAATCTTTGTATACAAATGGGAAAGCACTCATTCTATACTAATTCTTCTACTTGCAAAATAGCTGGAAAGCTGAAATTTGGAGGGAATATTCCCTTTATAATAAATAGAAAAGTTAAAAAACATAAACGATTTGGGCATTCCACCGTTAAGTTCTAGTTTCTAGATGACTCATACTCGATAGAGATATTGATGTTGTTTAGGTCAACAGCCGAAAGGCTGGTTTGAACCTGTAGAGGTTTTAATAAGTAAAACGAGGAGTGAGGTGGTTTACCATTGCCTTCCTCACTGAATGGAAAAGTACACTTATCAGCATGCCGGGCCCTCTGAAAAGCACATATTTTCCACTCTGCAAATGACACCTTCACTTCATTCACCACAGGGTCTGGCTGTATAATGAAATTCATTACTTTCAGAGGAGATAACTCTGATTAGTGTCTTTTACACCTCTACCTCTTCTGTTCTTAAATGGTTCAGTCATTTAATTGGCTGACCATGTGATAAGAAACAGAACTATTTATTTTAGCCCTGCAACGAACAGATTGAGTGTAAATAGTTTGACACTCCACCTGTCTGTTATGGGCAAGAGATATTGATAGCGAGTTGAACTATAAAAAACTACAAAAATGTATCCCTTAACCATTTCCAAAATGTAGTGATGTCTGGTTCTTTTTCATCACTCATTTGCATACAGGCACATAGTTAATGAGGGGGGCTTAATGGGCTTCAGACCCCCTTAAACAGAAAATCTAAATTTTGTGCTAGGCTAAAATACCGGGGATCCGGTTTTGATTTCCAGTAAAATCTGACATTTTTCATCACTCATTTTTTCATTTATCTCTGTCTATTCACCATCACTGTCTACATGAGTCTATCACCAACACTAGTTTTACATTAAAACTGAATTGATACATTATATACACCATAAAAATACATGTATTGTACGTTATGTAACTTAAAAAATATTAAAATGTCTAACTTACCTATCCAATATGCGAGTAAAATAAACATTTACATTAATATTTGGAACAACACAGCACTATTTTATCCATTTTATTCAAATTTATTTGTACAACTTTACACCTCACTTTGTTAATTATGTACTTGATTTGAAAACGTACTTCCTGCAAATGCAGTTCTGAATATATATTTTTATTTTTAATTAAATAAAGGCGATAAAATTACATTAGGTACATCCTCTATAAATATTATAAATATTATAATTGAGTGTTATTATGTATTAATTTTCACAGGAAATAAAATTTATTTTATAATAACGGGCATTATTAATTAGTGACTATTTTTTGGTTTGTTTGTAATTAGAAATTCATTGTTTTTTGTCAGAAGTAGTTAGTATTCATATTTTTAACTTTTTAGATTGTTATAGGTCTTGATGTTTGGCTACCTGAACATGTTTTGTATTGTCATTTACACATCCTGGACATCTAAAGAATCACTGTCTATAAAATAATTGTCCTTGGGTTAACCAATATTTTTTCTATATTGTTATTTATTTGATCAAGTAGTTTTATGTACATTTTTTTATTATAAAAAATGTGAAGGATTTTTTAGTATTCTTTATTTATTTTTCTTAAATTTTATGTCACCCACTTCCAATCGTTTTTTTTTTGTGTCTGATATAATGTAGCTACATTTTTCTGTAGCCCTTCATTGTTTATTTAAATCCAATATTCCCAATGAATCATAACTCAACATAATAAAGCATTTTACACAAAGCACTTATTGAAAAAGTTGTAATTTTTGTAATTTTTTCTAAATTTTTGTTGCAAATTGAAGGAACCGATTCTGATTAGGATTTACAACATCTGAAATTTTTTATAAATAAAATTGTACAGTATAAAGCGTTTTCAAATGCTGAAGTTGTAGAATTTCCAGTTTCTTTATCACCGTTATGTGAACTTTTCCCGTAAATCTGATCAATATTTTACTCATTGAATTTTTCTAAGACAATCCATGATTTTTATTGACTTTCCCTTTGTTTACTTTCTCTACTACTACATTTTTGTGGTCAAATAAATGGCACAAAAAATTTATGTCCATAAAAAATCATTGGTGATTACTCAGAGCAAAATTTATTTGAAAATATTTGTATTTTGAAGAAGAGCATACAGTATCAATATGTATTAGAAAGCTACAACTTTTTTGGAGGGAGAAGAGGTTGATGACCCCAGCAGCTGATTCAGCTGCATGATTTTCTTTTCCAAGGACAACAAAAAATTATTGTATTTGTATAAAGACAATTAATAGAGTTTGTGAGGTGACACATGCACTATGAAATGTGTAAACAGTACCATTCTAGTCAAAAAAATATTCGTTCATAAGTTTGAACAGGACTAGAAGCAAAAACTATATTGATAACTAGAAATATAATAAACCAGTAGGCTGCTGAAATATACCATAATTTTCATAGATAGCTATTATAAATTTATAATTATAATAGAGCGCGATGTATACTGATTGGCTTCCGATACCAAACTGGCTATTGTACAACCCCCCCCCTCCCCGCCGCGCACCATACTACTCCACTTTGCATTAGAACCACTGTGCATCTAGACAGTAGATTGTAGTAGATCCCTCGCCAAACAAAGCATACATATAACTAGTTCAAAATGAACCCATTTTAACGTCGTTTTAAAAAGATAACAGCAAATGACCATTCAACTAAGCGTCAAACACTACAACTTTCGATACAAAAGTTGTAGAAATTAAAACTTTAATTGAAAGCAGTTTTATTCCACAGTGTAAGTTACCTTTGTATCGTAATGTCAAAGAAATTACTTCTTTTAAGTAGGTACTTTTTATAGATAACACAAGTTTTGTATTAGTGGGCACAGAAAAAGTACTAAAAGAGAGTTTAATTAAAATTGCTAAAATGGTTCTTGAACAAAATTATTTGTAGAATCACTGTTGTAATAGATTATAGGATCCCTTAATTTTTGAACTATGTATTTTTACTTTCTCTTGCCTATATGAATATATAGGAAGGAAAGTATTGTTTTCATGTCGATTTTTCGAAATCGAGTTTTCACCGGATCTATACGTTTTCAGACCCCCTGAACCCAAAAAACATGTTTTTAGCGATTGGTCTGTGTATGTGTGTGTGTGTGTGTGTGTGTGTGTGTGTGTGTGTGTGTGTCTGTGTGTGAACAGAATATCTCAAGAACGGAACATCGTACGAACTTGAAACTTGAAACTTAAGTTACATACCACTACCGGACGCGACACGAACATTTTCATCAAAATCGGTCAACCGGAAGTAGTAGTTTATTCGTATAATTTTTCAGTTTTTTGCGATTTTCTCAAAAACTGGTCCTACGATTTTTTTTAAAATCGCCTATTTTACTCAATTTTTTATTCTCTACAAGATAGGGTAGGCGCCATGTTTGCTGAAATTCTCGGTGAGGCTGTTTTCACGTAAAAACGTTGTTTTTTTAAGATTACGGCTTTAATATAAATTTTAGCGCAAAACGTTATATAATAAAAGTTGTAGAGAATTTAAAAACCTACAACTTCTGTTTCAAACATTTTTTTGTATAACGCTTAGTTTAGCGGTAATTAGCGATTTTCTGTTTTTTTTCTCACGAAAACGTGAGAAAAATCGATTTTTTTAACATTTCGGTCTTAGTATGCATTTTACGACAAAAGTGTATATAATAAAAGTTATAGAAAATTAAAAGATCTACAACTTTTGTTTAGAGCATTTTTCTCTACAGAGCCTAGTTTAGCGTGAAAGCGTGATTTTCCATATTTTTAAGCCAAACTAAGTTCGATTGTCATTTTGCGTCATTCACTCATGATTAAAATAAGGTTATGTTTTTGAGGTTAGTTTTTGTTTATTTCTAATATTTTAATACTAATGTTAGGTTTATTGTTAATTATTTGCATTGGCAAGAGAAAGTTGTGTGAGTGTTTCACACCAGATTTTTAATTCTGAAAACCCTTCAAGGTAGAATAAGAAAACCGTATTGAAGTTACAACTTCAGCTCAATTACAATTCCTGCCCTACGTAGTTTAAACCACTACGAGCGTACACCCAATTAAATTTCCTTCAAAAACCACTTTTTACTTTCTCTTGCCTATATGAATAAATCGTTGAAGCACTTCAACTGCTAGATAGTAGTGTAATAGTTAGGCGACTGAAAAGAACTAAGATTTAGTAAGTTAAAAAAAATATTATTAAAAGTGTAATAGTTAGGGGACTGGAAAGAACTAAGCCTGTAGATTTAGTGTGTTAAAGAAAAGATTACTAAACGAAAAAATGTAATAGTTAGGTGACTGAAAAGAACAAAGCTGGTAGATTTAGTGGTTATGAAAAGGATTAATAAAAGTACTGTTAAACTATAAATAAGAGTAAATTTCTTAAATTACCAAAATTAATGGTAAGGATACTTTTAAGCTAGAGTTATACGTATATTTACCTAAGTTAGTAAATTAACAATAGGTAAGTTAGATATTTAAGAAATTAATATTTCTAGTGTTTATAGAACATTGTACACAAGAAGTGACTTTAGAAAATAAGTGCTAGCACCAGTGGGTGATTGCATAATTATATAAATGGGGGGGGGGGATATTATCACTAAAGAAAAACTGTTCGTTAGTTTTAAGTAACTAGTTGCAGTCAATCTACAATAAAAAAATAAGAATACGTAAGAAGGAAAGAATTGTTTTCATGTCAATTTTTCGAAATCGAGTTTTCACCGGATATACACATTTTCAGACCCCTAAACCCAAAAAAATGTTTTTGGCAATTGGTCTGCGTGTGTATATGTGTCTGTGTGATATGTCAAGAACGGAACATCGTACGAAGTTGAAACTTGAAACTTAAGTTAGATACCACTAGAGGACCAAACACGAACATTTTACGGTTTTCTCAAAAACTTTTACAATTTTTTTAAAAATCGTCTCATTAACTACATTTTTATGCTCTACAAGATAGGGTAAGCGCCATGTCTGCGGAAATTCTTGGGGAGGCTGTCTTCTTATAGAAAAAATCTTTTTATTTAAGATTGCTGCCTTAATAAGCATTTTAGCACAAAAATGTACATAATAAAAGTTGTAGAAAATTTTAAAACCTACAACAAACCTACAAACATTTCTTTGTATAACACTTAGTTTAGCGGTAATTAATAATTTTCAGTTTTTTTCCATGAGAATCTGTAAAAAGTGGGTTTTTTAAGATTTTGACCATTTTACGACAAAAGTGTATTCAATAAAATTTATCGAAAATTAAAAAATCTACAACTGTTTTTAGAAGCATTTTTCTCTTAAAAGCCTAGTTAAGCGTCAAAGAATTATTTTCCGTATTATTAAGTCAAACAGGTTGGTTTTCATTTTGTATCATTCACTCGTGATTAAAATGACGTTAGTTTTTTTTATTTCTAATGTTTTATTACTTATGTTAGGTTATATTGTTCATTATTTGCATTGAAAAGAGAAAGTCGTGTGAGTGTCTCACCCCAGATTTTTTGTTTTGTTTTGGAAACTTGATTTGACAATTAAAATTAGCGTATACCGATTTTTTTCACGATCGTAATACAATATTTTAAGCTTTTAAGCAGCAATATGGTCAACGCAACTGGCTTCTATGCTGGGATCCCGGGTTCGATTCCCGGTCCAGTCTGGCACTTTTTCATCTGTGTATCACTTCATATCTCTCTGTGATATAATCTGTGTATAACCTAGGCACAAACCAAAGCTTATAAAGGCATCATCACTCAATTAAAAAAATCTGGTGTGAAACACTCACAAAGTTTCTCTTGCCAATGCAAATAATGACCAATATAACCTAACATTCGTAATAAAACATTAGAATTAAACAAAAAACTAACCTCAAAAACATAACCTTATTTTAATCATGAGTGAAAGACGCAAAATGAAAATCGACCTCAGTTTGGCTTAAAAATAGGGAAAATCACTCTTTCACGCTAAACTTGGCTCTTTAGAGAAAAATGCTCTAAATAAAAGTTGTAGATCTTAAAATTTCCTATAAATTTTATTATATACACTTTTGTCGTAAAATGCATACTAAGGCCGAAATCTTAAAAATATTGATTTTTCACACGTTTTCGTGGGAAAAAACAGAAAATCGCTAATTACCGCCAAAGTAATCGTTATACAAAAAAATGTTTAAATTAAAGTTGTAGGATTTTAAATTCTCTACATTTTTTATTATATAAATTTTGCGTTAAAATGCATATTTAACCTGTAATCTTAAAAAACCAATTTTTTTACGTGAAAACTCCCTCACCAAGAATTTCAGCAAATATGGCGCCTACCCTATCTTGTAGAGCATAAAAAATTGAGTAATCCAGGCGATTCTAAAAAATTCGTAGGACTATTTTTTGAGATAATCGCAAAAAAGCGAAAAATTACAGGAATAAACTCCTACTTTCGGTAGACCGATTTTGATGGAAATGTTCGTGCCGGGTCCGGTAGTGGTATGTAACTTAAGTTTCAAGTTTCAAGATCGTACAGTGTTCCGTTCTTGAGATATTCTGTTCACACAGACACACACCGACCAATCGCTAAAAAACATGGTTTTTGGATTTAGGGGGTCTGAAAATGTGTAGATCCGGTGAAAACTCGATTTCAAAAAATCGACATGAAAACAATACTTTTCTTCCTATTTTATTTTATTTTATTTTTATTTTATTTTCTTCATAGGTATAGGCAAGAGAAAGTAAAGAGAATTAAAAAATCTGGTGTGAAACACTCACACAACTTTCTCTTGCCAATGCAAATAATTTACAATATAATTTAACATTAGTAATAAAATATTAGAAATAAACAAAAAACTAACCTCAATAAACATAACCTTATTTTAATCATGAGTGAAACACTCAAAATGAAAATCAACCTCAGTCTGGCTTAAAAACACGGAAAATCACTATTTCACGCTAAACTCTGTAGAGAAAAATACGTTAAATAAAAGTTGTAGATCTTTAAATTTCCTATAAATTTGGTTATATACACTTTTGTCGTAAAATGCATACTAAGGCCAAAATCTTAAAAAAATCGATTTTTCACGTTTTTGTGAGAAAAAATCAGAAAATCGCTAATTACTGCTAAACTAAGCGTCATACAAAAAAATGTTTGAAACAGAAGTTGTAGGTTTTTAAATTCTCTACAACTTTTATTATATAAGTTTTTGCGCTAAAATTTATATTAAAGCCGTAATCTTAAAAAAACAACGTTTTTACGTGAAAACGGCCTCACCGAGAATTTCAGCAAACATGGCGCCTACCCTATCTTGTAGAGAATAAAAAATTGAGTAAAATATGCGATTTTAAAAAAAATCGTAGGACCAGTTTTTGAGAAAATCGCAAAAAACTGAAAAATTATACGAATAAACTACTACTTCCGGTTGACCGATTTTGATGAAAATGTTCGTGTCGCGTCCGGTAGTGGTATGTAACTTAAGTTTCAAGTTTCAAGTTCGTACGACGTTCCGTTCTTGAGATATTCTGTTAACACACACACACACACACACACACACACACACACACACACACACACACACACACACAGACGCACACATACACGCACGCACGCGCGCGCGTACGCACACACACACACACACACACACAGACCAATCGCTAAAAACATGTTTTTGGGTTCAGGGGGTCTGAAAACGTATAGATCCGGTGAAAACTCGATTTCGAAAAATCTACATGAAAACAATACTTTCCTTCCTATATACTCATATAGGCAAGAGAAAGTAAAAATAATTTCTCCATCGCTTCACAGGAAAGAAGAAACAGACCTAGAGCAGGCTACCATATGTGTTGCTTAGATACTGAAACTCCATTCATGTTTACAAATATTATATACACGGAACGGGTTTTTATTTATCGTTTTTTATAAGTAAATAATTTTACGAAACTAATTTTTTTGGTTGCCGTTATTGAATTTTTAACTACTAAGTTTCACATCACGAATAAGTTTTAGTGAAATGAGTAATTATTTTAATGAAATTTTATCACGAAATTGTTAATTCAATTAAACCCTATTCACAATAAGTGCAGTACATTTTACTTGTGCTTAGGTATAATATATATAAAATAATCTAGCTGCTTATTTAGTTTATAAGTTTGTAAAAACAAATTTTTCTCTCCATGCAAAGACTGCAACGAAGCAAGAAAAGTGCTAGGCTACCCCCTAATGAACGGAGAGGGAGGTTTGCTAAAATATCGCATTCGAAGTACGAAAATAATGATGTAACTACGCCTCAAAAGTGGAGGCAGTTTTTTAGAGAGTTTGATGAAGAATTAAAAAAGAAGGTAAGCTTTCTTTTAATTTTTAATTCTTATAGAATTTTTAAGTAGATTTATAGAAGTATATCTGCAATTACAGACTGGTGGACACATTTTCTGCCCATAACAGACAGGTGGAGTGTCAAATTATTTACACTCAATCTGTTAGTTGCTGGGCTAAAATAAATAGTTATGTTTCTTGTCAAATGGTCAGCCAATTTAATGACTGAATCATTTAAGAACAGAAGAGGTAGAGGTGTAAAAGACACTAATCAGAGTTATCTCCTCTGAAAGTAATGAATTTCATTATACAGCCAGACCCTGTGGTGAATGAAGTGAAAGTGTCATTTGCAGAGTGGAAAATATGTGCTTTTCAGAGGGCCCGGGATGCTGATAAGTGTACTTTTCCATTCAGTGAGGAAGGCAATGGTAAACCACCTCACTCCTCGTTTTACTTAGTAAAACCTCTACAGGTTCAAACCAGCCTTTCGGCTGATGACCTAAACAACAACAATCTGCAATATCCCCTAAATTAATCGTGGAGTGTGCGTCTACAGTCTGTCTACGCTCAAAGTACTCCGACGTAGGCAACCAGCAATACAAGTGAGCATGCGTATTAATTAAAAATAAGCACAGCATGATAAAAACATAATCTATTATATAAAAGGACAACCATGTCCTGGGTGATTCATTTATAGATCAACGCACAGCCGAAACTACTGACGCTACAAACTTGAAATTTGGAAGTTAGCTTTCTTATGTTGTGTAAGCGCGCACTAAGAAAGGATTTTGCAAAATTTTGATTTTAAAGGGAAGAAATCGCAAAAATTCCCCCCCCCACTGATGCGAGGACGCAGAATCAGCGCGAAGCGCTACGCTTATGTAGGTCTGTTCTCCGACACATATTTACCCCCTCCATAGGCATATTCCATTGCATCCAGTATTACATTCTTATCACACGTAAACAGCAGATCAGTTACAAAACTATCGCTATTTTCCTAGAAGTTGAATTGATTTAAACAACGATTTTAATCTATGTTTTACTTTTGTCACTCCGGATGTTGTACTGTACATAGTGTTAAATCTTTTGACCTAACACTGGATTTACATTTTAACCAGAATTGTTGTAATTAGCATAATAAGTGATATGTTTTTTATGCTTTATAGTATTATTACTTATTATGCAAGATACGAAATCTTATTGCTTAGGTCACACAATGTATTTGACTGACATTGTAAAAATGATTTTTGCAACCGAACTAGTAAAATTTAATTTTTCTTAAATCTAACTTAAATTAAAATAAAACAACAGTTATTTATGTAAAATCAGGCAGTATGCTATTATAATCCTCTTTTTAATTTTTTCACCATAAGTGTCGATTCACACACATCCGTCACGTCACGTCTCAGTTCCGTCATTCCGAGAAGTATCAGTCACAGAAAAATATTCTTTCTTGAAAAGTTAATGACATTGTCTTCACTAAGCACCGGCACCGTCCCGAATCCGGCGCGTCAGTCTTGTCGCCGTCACCGAACCGTCAAAACGATATTTTTTTCTCAACGATATTTTGTTTTTTTACGGACGGGTTTGTCTCTATGTAAAATGACTGAATGGAGTTTGACGGAAGGAAAACTGACGTACATGTGTGAATACAGTCATCATTTTTGACTACGAGTGGCCGTGCCGGTTCCGTTTCGGAACGGTGACGCGATTGATGTGTGTGAATTGTTCTTTATACGTAATTCCAAAAAAAATATATTTGTGACTTAAGTTATTAGCAAATTAAAATACAGAATCATAGCCTTAAAATTGCATGGGGGCGAAGCCATGACGGGGCGCTATCTATTATATAAAAAGAGATGTCCTGATTTATAGATCAACTTAAGTTTTCTAAGCTGTCGCAAAGAAATGATTTTGCAAAATTTTTATTTTAAATGGTAGAATTCGCAAAAATACCCACCCATAAGAAATACAGAGAGTATACTTAAACAGCTGATTCTTTGTTTACGTTTGCGTGGGCGAAGCCACGCGGGACCCGCTAGTTCCATATAACAGATTCGCTCTAAGCTTAATACAGGGTGATTCACGAAGATATGCAGAACTTTGGGAGTCCGTTGTACATGTAAAAATAATGAAAAAAGTTTATATAAACATGGGTCCGGAAATGCTTCGTTTCCGAGTGACGGGTAGCAAACGTTTCGCCCGGATTTCAGCTCGCCAGGTGAAATGAGGTCTTCCTGAAATTCTGGTAAGGTAGATTAAGGGGCGAATTCAATCGTTTCTTATGGTTTATGATCTGATAAATTGAATAAAACAGGTCCCAGAACTGTAAGTTAAATAGTTATTGAGAAAACCAGTCTGAAATGCAAAAAATGGAGTGAAAACAAATTTTTTTCATCTTTGGGCATGAATAACTTTATTATTTCACCAAGAAACAGTTAACATTTTTGAATAAACATGTAGAAAATTTTATTATGAGCAAACCGGTGTAAATAAACTACACAGAAAGCCAATAGATGTTTGATTAAATGAATTTTATTCATAACAATACAAAGTAAAATTAACCGGAAAAACAAAGATGAAAAAATGTGTTATTTTTTTTACTCCATTTTTTGCATTTGAGACTGGTTTTCTCAAAAACTATTTAACTTACAGTTCTGGGACCTGTTTTATTAAATTTATCAGGTCAAAAACCATAAGAAACGATTGAATTCGCCCCTTAATCTACCTTACCAGAATTTCAGGAAGACCTCATTTCACCTGGCGAGCTGAAATCCGGGCGAAACTTTTGCTACCCGTAACTCGGAAACGAAGCATTTCCGGACCCATGTTTATATAAACTTTTTTCATTATTTTTACATGTACAATTGACTTCCAAAGTTTTTTCATATCTTCGTGAATCACCTGTATAATAAAAACACTTTCAATTCATTTGTTAGAAAATGTTTTATATAAATCGAACATTAGTTTACCATTAATAACTGAAATTTTACTATTGTTACTCTTGCATTGTTATTTTTCGTTATATTATTTACTATTATTACATTATTATTTATGATTAGTAATTAGGTTTTATTATAGACTGTTTTATTTTATTTTTGGTCACAAAAAAATTTAAGACTAATGCGCTTGAATTATAACAGGAGAGTAAACAATTCCAGTGATTCGTTGTTTATATTATTTCAGATTGTTTATTTCATATCATTAAAATAATTAATGTCTGTGACTAGTTTAATACAACTGTTTGCACTTGCCCGTGTTTAACTCATTTCTAGTTTCATCAGTTATCTTTTGGAATTGTATCTGTTCGTTTCAATTTTCTTCGTAGACTAAAGTTGAAAAGTTTTGTAAGCTGTGTTTTGTTAACATGCGTGATAGGGAATGTGTTAAGAGTTTTTGAAACATAAAAACGGTAAAAATTAAAAAGTAGACAAAAATTGTTTTGTTACATGTAATGGTTAAAATAATTAATTACGGAGTCTCTTAATGAAATTACAATAATTACAAGTAATCAGAACGGTATAATTGAACACGCTTAAAGGATAATGTTTATTTTAGCTGGATGTAGATATTTTTATGATGAAATGTAGAGCAAGATAATATTGTCCGGCGGAGAGGTAGGTACGCGCCAACTAATATAGTGTAAAACTTTAGTTTACAACCTATAGGCGCTTGTCTCGCGTGGAGTACTCTTGTAGATGTACTATAAATAAAATCTGGGGCCAGAGCAATTAATACTTTTGAAAAGGAAATTAAAATACTTCCTTATTTTATTCTAAATAAATAATATAAATAGAATAAATATAATTTTGTTTTGTTTTAAAGGTTTGATATTTAAGTACCAAAAATCAACCTTTATGAAGGTTTGTATGAAATCGTCCATCGTAAAAACAAATTGTTTTAGAATGCACATCTATTAGGTCCTAAGCAGTAATGTAACTGGTCTGTTATTTTAAACAAATTGACATGAAAACAATAATTTCATATAGGGCAAAGAGAAATCAGGCCTAATAATTATTAAAATACGTTAAATTATAAGTTAAACAATGAATTTAAAAGACATTTACGTAAAGTCCAAATAAAGGAAATAAAACAATCCACTAGGATTGTTTTATGCTACGTAAATCATTTTAGGCCTACGTAAGGTAAATAAAAAATAGATCCACTTAAAAGGGGATACTGTACTTTGTATCCCGCCAATGTTAAATTTTCTATTTTTAGGTATATTTTTCATAGGATTGCTAAAAGATAGGGAAATGAAACTTTACACACTAGGTGTCGGGTTTCTTCTCGAGCTACTGAATTTTTTCAATTTAATCTTTGGACCATACCATTTTTTTTAAATTAACGAATAATATAAAATTTTTACAATTTTTTTCCACGTGTTTTACGTATTACTAATTTTTGGAGCTTCTGAGGAAGTCATAAAAATGTCGGTATATGGGGATATACAAGATAATTAACTGTTAAAAATTTCAGCCTGGTAGGTTTATTGGCTTCTGAGAAAAATGTACCTTAGAGTTAAAAAACCAAAATTTATGGGAAAAGGTAAGAAACAAGAAGGCATAAATCAAAAACAATTATGTAGGCCTACACAAAAAAGTAAATTTCCCATAAACAGTTGTTTAGAAAGCTGAACTAGCAGCTGAGAATATTAAAAACTGTGATACAGATATTTTAAAAACTTAAATTCTCTTTGCACTAAAACAAGCAGTATAAAATTATGTTACAATATTTTAGTTCTTCGTAACATTATATTTTTTCTGTGTAAACCTGATAAAAACTTAATTTGTTCATAAAAAAAAAATATTTTTTTTGACGTGATTTAATGTTTTTCTGGTAGATCTAGGCCTAAACTATTGAAAAACATAAAAACCAAAAATCGAAATTTTGAGTAAAAACCATCGCGCAACTCCCCTTAAAGTGGCTTAACCCAGTTTGACGTACGAAATCCAGACGATAGTTTTTTTGAAACATTGGATTATTTTTAGTGATATTTGAAAACAGCTATGAGCTAGTTTAAATTATCGTACTTTATTGTATATTGTATTTTACTTTATTTATTGTATTTTTGAACATGTGGTGGGCCCTTTATACTCGACGAAATTAAATTAACCGTTTCAGTTCCTACGTCCGGAAAACAGGACGTCCATATTTTTTACGTAATAACTGTTTTACCGGACGTCGTTACGTTATGCATAAAGTGCAAACGTCTGGATAACCGAACATTTCCAAAAAACACTTTTTAAACAAAAATTATTGGAATAATGTATTTTGGGACCGCCTCCGTGGCTTAGTGACTGGCGCGCTAGCCTACAAAGAGGTCCCGGGTTCGATTCCCGGCTAGGGTCTGGAAATTTTAACACGTTAAAACCACCATTTAGGTACAAAAACCTACAGTAGTTGCTAATGACCAATCTGTCAATGCAACTTTAAATAAACTAAAAAAAGAACTAGTTTGAATATTTTTAGTGTTATAACGATTTATTTTTTTTATGAACACAACACAAATTGATTTTTAACGGTACATTTTATTTTTCTGTAACGCTGAAATTCTCGTCGGCAATGGCAGGCTTACGCCTGAAAGTTTTCGACGAAATTTTTGACAGGCACTTTTGTACACCCTTATTCAAATTAAACGGCACTTTAGATCAAACTTTTAAATATTTTTTCGGCACTGAAAGGGTTAAATTGATTATTTAAGTTTGCACGAAGTTGGAAAGACCATGGTAAAGTAGTAAAACTACTATTTAGTTTGTAAACTAAACAATAATAAATCACTAAAATTGATTATTAAAAATTATATGACGGAACAGTTTGAAAAAAATTTGATTTAAATTATTCATAATTTTGACCATAAATTTATAGAGCTATAATACTAAATTAAAAAGTAAAATTAAAAAAAAACTTAAAATATATTGGCCGCCTTTGTGGTGTAATGGTTAGCGCGCTAGCCTGCCAAGTGGAAGATCCCGGGTTCGATTCCCGACTGGGTTCTAAAAATTACCAGTCTAAAACCAATTTTTCACACTCCAAAGTCGTCACTAACAACCAATATGCTGATGCGATTTAAAGTCCGTATAAAAGTACCTTTACTATGATTTGAACCGCGAACCTTCGTCTCCGAAACAATAGAAAGATAATTTCGTTTTTTAATTTTAGATAGAAAAATATTTAATCTCCACAACCCTACTACAAACATGCACTCTCAAATTTAAGACAGTTGAACCCTGTCGGATTAATTGTATTCTCCAAATAAATCTTCAGCACAGTCGAAGCAGCTTCTGCTTCTTTGCTTTGTCAAACTGTCCTGAAAGAGAACTTTGACCAGGTCCATGTCCTAAAACTCTGGCTCAACCTAGAGTTTTCTGGTGCGTGAGAATAAATACGAGGAATTTAATTCATAATTTTACCTCGATTGTACCAAGAGTTGTAGTTTGGAGGTAGGAACATTGATCCACCATTCTTCAACTGTCCAGTGGGACACAGTGAACACAGTGGACTCTTTGAGCCACAGTGCGAGAAATTTACAACAATATTCAATTATTTGATTCTGAAGTCTTTGTTTTTATATTTTATTAGGCAGAATTTTGTCCTGGATTATCAAAAGAATGGAAGAAACCTCAACCAGTTGATGCCTCACAAAATCTAACGTCTAATTCTACTGATACTATAATATTTGATGATGAACCTTTGGAGATTAAGGATATTCCTCCCGATCATTATTTTGGTGTAAGTTGGATTTTGATTTGTCATTCAAGAAAAAAATAAAGAAGTTTTTCTAAAAAAATAAACTTTTTTTTAATAAGTTCAGTGACTTTATTAAGAAAACTAGCAACCCCTTCTCGCTTCGCTTCACAGCAGGTAATGTAGGCCTCATTAAATTATTTTAAAATCTCTCTTTATACAATATTTGTGGTTTTGTTGCCCTGTGGCAGCAAAATAAATTGTTTTTTTGAGTTTCCAGCTCTAGAAAGTCCGACATAAATGTTGTCCATGAGTGAAGGAAGCACTCTTGTCTCAAATCGATGTCCACCGTTTTAAATGTTTGTCCCTGCAATTGAACAGAATTGAATAGAATGACAGTTGATATATGGCTGAGATAAGAGACAGTAATACGTGGGTGCGGTACGCAGAGTAATTGGAAATATATGACTCATTCACTACCTGTCGAATGAAAACAAATAAATAAAATACAGTACAAAAATAAAAAATTTGAATATTTCCGCATTTTTAATGTTTTTGTAATCGAATGTTATTCTTCACGTTTTTCTATGAAATATAAAAGTTGAATCGTGCTTCTAGCCCAAAAAATACACCATACAGAGGACTTAGAAAAAATACAAATGATATGCACCCGATAAACTAAAACATGCGACATCGTCACAGTTTAAGTTGTTTAATTCACTTAAAGTTGCCTATGTTGATCAGGAAGCTCTAAGCTATGCAACAATGAAAGATTTTTTAAAATCAGTTCAGTAGTTTCTGAGGTTACCTCATACAAATAAACAAACAAAAAATTAAACAGACGTTTCTTCTTTTTTTTTCGAATAGCTCTTTAACGAGAGCACGCTAAATCAATATTTGGGGTGTTTCTTCATGTCCTACGCTGCTCCATTCTCTTCCTCACCCACACCTCCCTCATCCTTCTCGATCTGTCCATCCTCAGCTGGTCCATATTGTGAGGTTCACACCTCCTCCTCTCACTTTTCCTCCCTAAAGGTCACTCTCTCAACTTTACCCCGAAAAACCTCTCTATTGCATATATCTTCTGTGGTAATCCCTGCCGTTAAGCAATCTGACAGCGTTTCGGTGAACCATGCTGGCTTAATCTTAAGTTTCATTATCCTCTCATAGACCTGTTTTGCCAGCCGATTATTGTCCATTCTCGCTATATGACCAAAAAACATAAGTCTTCTTTTCCTCATTGTGTGAATAATGTTTTCAACTCTGCTATACATTTCCTTATTTGTTCGGGGTCTATTGTACTCTGCATCTAGTTTCCTAGGCCCCAATATACTTCTCATTATTTTCCTTTCTGCGCCCATCACTTTATTTATACCTCCTTTTAGCTTAATTTTAAGCGTTTCCGCACCATACAACGCTTCTGGCCTTATCACTGTTTCGTAATGTCTGATTTTTGCACCCCATGATAAAACTTTTTTATTGTAAATTCTTCTGGTATTTTTAAAGGCATTACCCATTCTATCTGCTCTTTTCTCAAGACTTATCGTCTCATTGCCATTGATGTTAACCCACTCTCCTAGATATTTAAACACGTTTACTTTCTTGATTTTATCCTGTTGTACAGGTAAGTAATTCATACACTGTTTAACATTTGTTATGAACTCTGTTTTAGGAAACGATATTTGTAGTCCTATTTTTCTAGCTTGAACCATAAGATTTACTCGTTTCTTCTTTATTATATTAGTATAGATTTATTAAGTAAAAACAGGCAATTAGGAGCGTTGAGGTTATTACCAGTGAGTGATTCCTGTACGTCAGTATTTCAAGAACTTGGGATACTGTAACTACCTTGGTAGCAAATCCACTGCAGTGTGGCATATGTCAGAGAAAATTTATTATACTGTAAGCACTTTTAACGAGAAGGTGCTTAAAAGTGCTTACAGTATAATAAATTTTCTCTAAAACATACTATGTTTTACATTCACATGATACCAAATTTTTACACTATAAAACCAAATACACCTTAAATCAGGTTGCAAAGGTCAGTTGGGGATCACGAGAGTGATCAATTATAGATATACAATAAACTCGCTGAAATTTAAAAATAATACTCTGAAAGTTTTAAAAAAATATTGTTATTAAAGAATAACATGTAGTCATATGACTTATGGCTGAATTTGTCCTATCTGAATTGACGCGTGTAGCTATAGAGTTTGCATCACACCTCTCTTCGAACCTCACTTACATGTACAAGATAACTCACAAACATGTGACAGAAAATGAGAGAAATATTTTTTTTTCGATTAGAAGAATAAGATGTTTAAACATTGTGTGGTCTTAGGAAACATTCTGTACCTGTATAGCTATTTGAGTTTATGCCAATTGAGTTTGGACATACTATACAGGCCTATGTGTCAATGTGTTGTAGGCCTATATGTTTGCGTGGGCTACCCAGTGATGGGTAGGGAGTAGGTAGAATAATAATACTAATTAAATGGTTATGAAGACGTAATTATACGAAACAAAATTAGGTGTAAAATCTTTTAGTTTATGACGAAACAAAATGGTGTAACAATCGAGAAGTACAGGGTGATTATAAATGAAATAGACACTTTCGACAGCTTCTTTAACATCAAACTGATGTATTTGAATATAACAGGTGGAGCACATAAAAGTAGCCCCATAACTTAGCCGAGATTGTATAATGTTTACGCCGAATCAAGGAAAATTCCCCCCATTTTCCCCTTCCCGCGTACAACCTGCATGTTTAACCAGATTTTTGATTAATTTATTAATCAATTAGCATCACACGAAATTACATATTCTTTTTTCCAAAAAGACGGGGTGACTTTGTCACACATCTCGCAGATCACTGGCTCGTGTGCGTAGTGTTTTTACCGATGAGAGGACTATCTCTTTAGGCTTATGGCCCCCGCGATCACCGGATTTGTCTCCTTGTGATTACTACTTATGGGGAAATTTAAAGAATAAAGTATACGCCAGCAATCCAAAATCCATTGAAAACCTAAAGATCTCGATCACGAACGTCATACGCACCATTACAGCTCCTGAACTCCAGTCTGTATTTCAGAATATGCTACGCCGCGCAATCTTATGTGTACAAGCTGACGGTGATCACTTTCAACATATCGTGTAATAACGTAACTATATTAGGCTATTGAATAAAATAATAAAAAAAATTATTGGTATTTGTAAATAAACAGATTTCATTTCAATTGTGTTGCACTTGATTTACGGGGCTACTTTATGTGCGCCACCCGTTAGTAAATGATATAATTTGTCGGGAATTTTTTAAAGTTTATGTTGGTACAACTGTTGCTAGCAATATTTTGGCTGCTGTTACAACGACTAGTCTAGCAAAATGACCGCTACTCAAGTAGAGAAAGCTTATTGTGTTCTTGAATTAGCCAAAAGAAACTCGGTTACAGTTGTGCAACGTCATTTCAGAACAATATACGGTAACCACCACCAACAAGACAATCAATCTATGACTGGTATAAACATTTTGAAAACAGTAGATGTCTGTAAAAGGAAGAGTACTGGAAGACCTTCTGTTACAGAAGAATAAATTGCTTTCTTTTTTTCAAAACTGTTGAAAATTATACACAGAAAGTCCAAAAATAATGTCACGTCCGATTTCTGCGTAGAAAGTTACGTAAATATTCCAAAAATCAAAGAATCTTACCATTTTTGTAAGAAATATATTTTTACCTCTCTTTCTTATAACACATACTCAATTATTTTCGGGTCATATTTCGCCCTTTTAAATGGTGGTTCATACTGATGTCAACGAAATTTCTGTTTTTCAGTAACGTCTAAAATTGAGTAAGAAGTTAAACAATTTGAGATTTTTTCGCCTTGAAGCAAAGCGACCGCGGGGTTGCTCGTGTTTACTAAGATAATAAATTTATGGTAATTTGATTTGAAAGCTTCCCTTATTTTATTTTCATTAAACACCTTTATATTTTGTGAACTAAAACTTTTTGTTTTTCTTTTATATTAGTTCTTAAAGTCAGGAACGAATCTTAAAAATTTGGAAAGTCGATCAATTTTAACAACCAGAAGGAAAAGTGACAGAACGACAAAACGTCAAATTCAATTTGAAGGCAGTGATGAAGTTCCAAGTCTGTCTGCTCCTACAAATACATTAAGTACAGCGCAGTATATACAAAAACTAAAGCAAGAAATTTTCAACTTTGAAGAAGATGCAATGAAATCTCAGGACGATTTGTTAAAATTCATTGCTTCCGAGGAACTTATATTACGCGAAGATGCGGCTGAAGATGACATGGTTGTAGAAGTGGATAAAGATGATTTAATAAATAGGTATGCAAAATATTAAAAAACAGAGGTTCAAAATGAATTTTCTTTTGATAGTATTTGTAAATATCAATTGATAACTGCCATCAATCATACATTGATAAATATTATTTGTTAAGGGGATTAATACATCCTTCCTTAAGGGAAGATTGCACGATATGGCGTTATTTAAAAATTTCAATTTATGGTTTTTTAGGGTTTTCAATAGTTTATGCCTATATATACCAGAAAAACATTAAATTATGTAAAAAAAATTAATTTTTTTATGAAAAAATTAATTTTTCATAAAAGGAAATTTAGTTTTTTACAATATTTGCATCACTGTTTTTAATAACCCACCGGGTTGGTCTAGAAGTAAAGTCGTTGCCGTAAGTCAGCTGTTTAACAGCTGATTTTCGGAGACGAAGGATCCTGGTTCAAATCCTAGTAAAGGTAGGCCTAGTTACTTTTATATGGATTTGGATACTAGACAGTGGTTACCGGTGTACTTTGATGGTTGGGGTTCAATTAATTGTACTCTTCTCAGGAATGGTTGGCCTGGGTCTGTACACGACTACACCTCATTTACCCGTCATGCAGATCATCCTCATCTCATTGGGTCACGGGGTCGCTTATTCTTCTGAATTGAACAGATTGCAACGTAGGCCTACATATATTAGGGATTAAAATGCAATCAAATTTATAGAAAATTAAAATATCTACAACTTTTATTTAAACATTTTTTTCTACAAAGAGTAATTTAGTGTGAAAGAGTGATTTTCTGTATTTCAAAGCCAAACTGAGGTTGATTTTCATTTTGCGTCTCTCACTCATGATTAAAATTAGGTTATGTTTTTTGAGTTTGGGTTTTTGTTTATTTCTAATGTTTTATTACTAATATTAGGTTTATTGTTAATTATTTGCATTGGCAAGAGAAAGTTGTGTGAGTGTTTCACACCAGATTTTTTTAAATGTTATGGTCCAAAAGATAAATTGAAAAACACGTAAGTAGCTAGGAAAACTCGACAATTAATTATACATATATGTAAACTTTTATTTCCCTATATTTTGTCAATCCTATGAAAAATTTACATAAAAATAGCAAATTTAACATTGGCAGGATACAAAGTAGTACAGTCTCCCCTTAATCCTTTGTAACTTATAATGAAGTTTCAATAAAACTTAATCACCTATTGGGAAATTAAGTTGCAAACCAACTTTTAAGACATTAAGGGGAGACTTACCGCGAAAAATCTAAAAATTGTCAATTTTTAGATTTTAACCACAAAAGAAAGTTTGAAATTCCCTCTTTCCAATGGTACCTAAATCACGTTTCTACGATAAACAGAAATATTTTTATTGAATTTTTAAAATTAATCATGTGGGCGGAACTGATTAGTGGAGTTTAGTTTTTCTGTCTCTTGTTTTGCTTTATACTTGTTACACTCTCAGTAACTGCAACACACTGTTTTAGTTACTTATATACTTTTTTATTTCTTTTTTATTACTTTAGTAGCATTTAGATTTATTACATTGGCATTATTTTCATCAACTGTTTAGTGTTTACGCGCGCGTTGTTTGGGTGTTTTGTTTATGTTTGGAGTGAGTATTTTTCATAACTTTGTGTTGTGACTTTTTGTGTATTTTTAGTTTACGTTTGTGTAATTATTATTGAGTTTTGTGTGCGTGTTTTAAAATGCCGAGGTCGCAGAAACTTACTAAAAAGCGTCATTTTCGTGGAAATAAACATGTTCCTAACCTAACTGAACAAAATCAAGTTTTGCCTTCTACAAGCAAAAACAATGAAACGTCTTCTGATAAAGAATCGCATCCGGTAAGCGCATCTAAAAAGAAATTGGATTTTACAAAATATGAAAATGTTGAACCTTGTGGTAGTGGGTATTGTATTATGGATTTAGATATTTTAAATAAAATAGTAGGATCATTTCTAAAATGTAAGAATTGCGATGCCAGAGACTGTGTTAGTGTTTCCATGACTAACAACAAGAGGGACGGTCTTGCCAGAAACATTTTAATTATGTGTCGTAATTGTAATGCTTCAATGGATTTTATGACATCTAGTAAGATTTTAGTAGAGTCGTCTTCAAAAACAGATATAATAAAATATGATGTCAATATTAGATTCGTGTATGCTATGAGGGCAATTGGTAAAGGTGTTGCTGCTAGTAAAATATTTTGTTCAATAATGGATTTGTCTGCTCCTCCAACAAAAATAAAAAGTTACACTGACATTATTGAAAAAGCTGTAAAGACCTGTGCTGAAGACAGCATGATTAGAGCTACAGAAGAGGCAGTAGTTGAAAATAATGACAGCAGAGAATTGACAGTTGCCTTGGATGGGTCATGGCAGAAGCGGGGTTACTCATCACAGAATGGCTTTATTAGTGTAACGAGTATTGACACAGGCAAGGTTCTGGACGTGTCAGTACTAAGTAAATACTGCCATAAATGCTCACAGAAGTTTTCTGGAGCGCATGACTGCTCTAAAAACTATGAGGGGTATAGTGGCGGAATGGAGGTCGCAGGAGCAGTAGAAGTATTTCGACGTTCCGTCAACCGCAATGTAAAATATGTACATTATTTAGGAGATGGTGACAGTAAAGCTTTTCAGAGTGTAGTTGCAGACAAACCTTATGGAGATAATAATGAAATAAAGAAATTGGAATGCATAGGGCATGTCCAGAAAAGAATGGGTACAAGATTGCGACGACTGAAAAGAGACATGAAAGGAAAGCTCTTACCTGACGGGAAATCTATAGGAGGTAAAAACAGGTTAACAGATGGTGAAATTGACAAACTACAATTATATTATGGCAATGCCATCAGAACCAGTGGAAATGATTTACACAGAATGGTAAGAAATGCATGGGCCACTTATTACCATAGGGGTTCCACTGACGAGAATCCACAGCATTATTTGTGTCCACCAGGTGATACTTCATGGTGCAAATTCAATAAAGCTAAAGCAGTAGGTTCTACTTATAAACACAGTAATAGTCTGGGTGAAGACATTTTAAAGTTAATTAAACCTATTTATAGGGATCTAGCACACCCAGATTTATTAAAAAAATGTCTCCATGGTCTCACGCAGAACCCAAACGAGAGCTTCAACAATTTAGTTTGGACAAGAATTCCTAAAAATATATTTGTAACAAAAAAAACATTAGCTCTTGGAGTATATGATGCCATATTGTCATTTAATGATGGCTACTGCAGTAAGCTTCAAGTTTTAAAGAAATTAAACTTACTGTTCAGTCAAGAGTTAGTGAATTCATTGCACACACTGGATACTATTCGGGTCAGGAAAGCTGAATATGCACTCCAAGAACTTATTAAAGAACAAAGAAAACAGAAGAGACAAGTAAAGAGAAAATTGCAGCCAGATGAAGAGCCAGACTATGGACCAGGCAAATTTTAACAGTCAACATTGTTTATAGCAGTCAACCTTAACTTCAAAGCTTGTTTCCCGTAAGTTTGATTTTTACCAATTTTTTAATACTTATGTTCCTTTTTCTCAGAAACTACTGCATGTAGGGGCCTGAAACTTTGCCTGTGTCTTAATAGGATTATTTTACATAACTGGTAGTAGAATTATAGCAGTAAGTAATTTTATAAAAAAGTTATAGTGCTGGTTACCAGATATAACAAACGTATTTTAATGTAAATTTTTTTAAAAATTATATAAAATGTAAATTTTTAGTTAGGCTAGTGAATTTACTAGGGTGTTTGTAACAAATACCTTAAAATAGATGGTGAAAATTTGAGAGATGTAGCTCATATGGATCTCTAGAAAAGAGAACACAAAGTTGGGAAAAATAACATTGTGTAGATAGGACGGTCGGTCTCCCCTTAAGAGTTTTTGTAAATTAAGAGATAACATTAAGAGTTTTGTAAATAGTTCAACCTTGTTGGATTAATCGGGAAAAGGGCCGATCCGAAATATTAAAAATCCGCAATAACTGGAGAATGTAGGAAAATAAAACTAAAACCTACTTAAGCTATATAGAAAAGTGTTTTTATACCCATAGAAGATAAATAGACAACACTTCCGTTTACAAATTACCAATTTTATACAGTAGTACAGTCGAGTTTCGCTCGTTACCAACTGTCATGCAGTAAAGTCTAGTTCTTTAAAAAGCAAGAGTGCTTCAAATATTAATATTCTCTGTTGGGTCAGTTGGTGTATCGCTTACGAACAGCATGGTCACGCATCCTTTTTAGTGTAGCCCAAGAAGCTCATCAACATCTCTCTGTAACCATCTCTATCGTGAATAGCAATAATGAAGAACATTCACTAGCGGTCGAGGCTGGATTTTGTTGAAGTTCATTCCGTAGTCCACTTGTTATTTTGTTCATTTTAATAAAGTATCTTGAAAATTTTATAAGTTATTTGTGGCCTGAGTCAATTTGGGTTACCCGGTGATCCGAGTTCAAGGTACTGTAAGTGCTATTTTTAATTTTCTGTGCAAATACAAGTTTATAAACATACAGTCCACTGCTCTGGAGGAGGGTCTCGCGGGATCCTTCGTTTGATTTCGTTTTTGTCTCCGCTCGGGGAAAAACGCACCGCACCACGCACGCAAACGCGTTAACACTCATTTTGCTGAGTCACACGGTTATTTATTGTTCTTAATTGAACAGATAGCAACGGACACACATTAGGGATAAAAAAAATAGTCTGAGCTTTTGCTTATCTAGACGTTTCGATCTCAAGTCCAGTTTAGAAAAAGTTTATTGTATTTTAACTTTATGATGTCTCTCACGCTGTGGTAGTGGTTTATTCATCTACTATTGCTGTATGTTCTGTGTATAATGTAACGTTTGAACGAGTTGTCAAATATGTGGTAGTTACTAAGTAAGTAATTTTGAACTTCCTTTTTGTAGAACGAAATTAAAAAGGACGTGGTCTAAACGAATGCCGTTTCTTGACCCGCAAGAACAATATCTGCGTTTTCTGATGTCGACAGAGAAAGTTGCAGCCAAGTGGAGACCTCAGGAAGAAAAAAAAGTGGAAGATTTGCACTCTATGCCTTTGTCACAGCAAGCTGCATTTGTTGAAGACATGGTAAACTTTTTATTGGGATAATTATATATTCTCACACAGTTTTCTAAGGCACATTTTAATGTCGTAGAAATTTTTTAAACGTTTATCATTGATGAAGATAGTATACAACAAAATAGCGATACCATTTGTTACGGATAAGGATGTGCGCCAAGGATTTTGCCTGTCAATAATAATAATAATATAATAATCTTTATTCTACATGATAATAATACAACATAAAGGCAAAATTAATAAATCAGTATACAAAATGTAACCTAAATAAAATTACAAAAGTGCACCTTAAATTAAAAACAATTTTAAATTAAACAAAATAGAAATTTTTAATAATATGTGGAACTAGGTTTCTCCTGTAGCAAATAAATAAAATATTTATAAAAATACAACAGATATAAAATAAAAATTAAGACAATCTTTTACCGCAAAGCAGAAGCGGATAATTAATCAAAAGTAACTATAGAATAAATACCAATTATGTTTTGCACATAGTAACCAAAAAAAAAAGTAAATAAAGTGAAATAAACTAATATCAGAAAAATGTCTCTGTATCCTCAACCGTAAACAGCCAGTCGATCATCAATGTAGAAAAGCGTTTAAGATTTTTAGTACTTTTCATATCCTTTGGTGCGCAGTTGAAGGTTTTAGGTCCTAAATATAAATAAAACAGTTTCAAAAAGTCAACTTTTACCAACATTGTTTAAAATATATATGGAAGCTATCTTGTCTGAAAGAAAGAATAGGTGCATAGGGGGGGGGGGCTATGAGAGTTCCGGTGGAGGGTGATTATATTGTATTATATTGTGATTATATTATATTGTATATCAGCGGATAATCATGTCAGGATACGAGTATGATTGGCTACTCAATAAGAAAACTTGCCGAAACGTATGAAAGGCATGGAATGAAGATACTTTTCGGAAATGCAAAATATCTGGTAGTTGGAGGTGAGGCAAGGTGTCTGTAAATTCGAAGACATTTTGTCAGGAAATCGGAAGAATAAAAGATATATCTTTTATTCTTCCGTTCCATATTAATCTTTTATATTCATATTAATCTTTTAAGTTTCCATATTATGGAAACTTTGGTTACACAGGAGAGAAATTCCAGGAAGGACATCTCCAACACAGTTGTGCTGGCCAAACAAGTGATACTGAATTCCTTGCTCTGGTCAAGGAGTATGAGAAATTGCATAAAAGTTAGGTGTATCCGATAGTGATTCATAGCATTCCGCCGTACGGTTTGGAGACGTAGAAATTTACAAAAACGGATAAACCGAAGATTAATGAAATGGAGATGGACTACTCAAATCGTTAGAATTTTGGCCAAATCTTTAGAATGAAGCGAGTCAGAAGTAAAAGAGATCTTAAGGAAACTGAACGCGTCAATAAAGGAAGTTTAAAAAAATTCTAACAAGGCAGGTTTTGCACAAAGGGTGGATAACGAAATATGGCTTAAGAAAATAATAAATTGGAATTAACCAGGACTCAGAAGTCGTGGTAAACCTTAGGAATCATGGAGTAGTTTAGTGTGGCGTGACATGTAGCCTACGCCAGGAATTTTAGTGAGGACAATTAGATGAATAGAATGAGGTGGAGTATGCGATGCAAGATACGGTCAGAGCTATAACTAGCTAGAAAAAAATTGTTACAGTTTAAGACAGCTGTATTTACGAGCTAACAACAGAAATATTTGGATATTCTAGATAGGATTTAGTAAGTTGGCTGGTGCAAGACACACATTGTTAGCTTTTAATATAATCGTATAGATTAATTAAACCATTATGTTCACTTACTATAGACAATATCGATATTGAATTCAACATTAATAGTGAATTCTAGATCGTTTTGACCTTCTGACTGACACATCCGTATATAGGAACTCATTTCTGATCCAGTGCGTGTACTGGAATAACCCCATATACCTATATACGTAAGTTATTCGTATGTTCGTTTTTAATAATGTTGCTGTAGAAGCATGCTTGTATTTATTCATTTGGGTTCCTTAATGCGTAGTTAGGTGCTACTACTATCTTTGGGAAATTTTTTGAATAAAATTCCAAAGAGATGAAATTAGATATTTTCCTACAGAAAATGTTGCATGAAAATGTGTTCAAGTGATTTCAAACTCATGTTTTAGCTGTTTATGAACTGATTTTCCAACGTTGAAATTTAACAATATTCTTTTTTATTTTTTTTATTTATTTAACGTCGCATCAACTGCAGCGGTCATTAGCGACGACGTTGGAGTGGAACTTTATGCAATGTAGGATGAAATGATTTATTTTTGTAACGTATGAAAATATGCCGTGCCTGAGTGGGATTCGAACCCAGGACCGCATGATGAGAGGCGAGCACAATACCAACTGCGCCAATGTGGCCGGCTAACAATATTCTTATTGTTAATGTGAAAACTACATACCGATCAAACTGACATATAATACTTAACAAAAGCAAAATAAATTCTGAGATCCTGATGTAGGTCATAAAAATATTGGAATTTTCTTCTTCTTCTTCTTCTTTGTCTGCTATCCATTAATGGACGTTTGCGATCACCGCTGACAGTGTTTAAATTCCAGATGACAGTGTTTATTATTTTAAAAATTAATACACTTAAACAGATGTGATAAGACAACTTCGTGATGACATAAATGAATACTCAATTTAAAGTAAGTGAAAAAATTATTAGGAGAAACCTGTCCACAGTGATACTAAGGGTTAACCATCGATGTGTACCATAAAGATTTTATACAAACGATGAGGCTAACCCGCCACTCAAAAATGTCAAGTCAAATACCTTTCCTATTTTTAGGGGTAAGTACCCTGTAGGTTTATTAGATTAGTGCTAAGCAGACTATGAAAGATTATAGAAGAAAATGAGTAACGAAAACTCCACAACCGGGACTCGAACCAGGAATCCCTGGTGCAGAAGCGAGCTGCGCTGACTACACCACCAGCCGGCCAGTATTTTCTTTGACTTTTTTTTTGTTTCTTCACGTATTCACTTTTTGTGTATTCTAAACTGTACATTTATAGAACTGAAAACATGTGATGGCATTGTTTCTCATTTAGGTTGCTACTGGATTTTGCCGATGGTTGGACGAACTTGGTGGAGTTAAGATAAACATTGATGAAGAAATATTAAAAGAAATGTTTCAAATTGGATTAATTAATCCAACATCATACAGCATTCGAGGAAGTATTATGGAAACAGTAACCATTCCAGAAGGATTAGCAAAAATAAAGAACTTAGAAAAGGTTTGTATAAAATTAGTTTTCTTTATATGAACTAACACCTTAATTAATGACCATCAAATTATTAAAAATATGTTTAAACACTTTTATCGAACTAATCAATGTATATACTTCAGTAAAATCATCTGTTTGATGAAATAAATGTTTACTAACTAGCCGCTGAGAATACGTTTACGCAAATGACTCACAAAATTGCTGTGAGAATATTGTTTCGTATACAATATGTAGCTACTTTACATTCACAAAATAATTTTACATGACAATAAAAGTTTATTTATTTATTCAATTTCCAACTGTTGTATTTAACCTATTTGGTATGACGTGTGTGCCACTGCATTACCTTATACTGTAGAGCGTCGATAGTCCGAACGCCATCTGAGTATTTTTTCGATATTTTGATTTGCGTGAGAAAGGTAACATGTTTTATAACTTATTTTAAAACAATATGTTTTCTGTAAACGAATGAGCGAGGCTTAAACAAATCACGCAATCAAAAATTCGAAAATTTTTGAAGTAAGATTTCAGTGATTTAGTAAGGTTTATAGTGAACCTTTTGTTTAACTGTACATATTTTTTTGTTTGTTTTCAATTATATAATAAACAGTATAATACCAAGGTTTTTATAGAGAGGTATAATACTGCATAATACAGTAAAATACAGACTGTAGTTTTATTATTTTACTCTACCTCTGAATTGCTACACAGAACACACTAAGCTTAGTTTGTTCATTAAACGCAACTAAATATACTAAGTACAGAGAAGGTTTTGTTTTTATTTATTCCTACCTTTTTAAAATGCCTAACTATGGGCCTAAGCGGTATTTTTCAAAAATGTGAACAAATCGGTAATCCGAACTACCTATGGTGCCAATTTCTTAGGATTTTCGACTCCCTACTGTACACACAATAGATCACGGTTTTGCTGTTTTGCCTGAATGAGCATTATGTTAATGTTTTTAACTTTTTGTGCTTTTTAGTAATACCCTAATTTTTTTTATTTTTATTATTCAGAGATCGATCAAACAATTATTACGTAATCACGCAGCTTATGATAATTATGCAGCCGAATTAAACATACCACAAAAAGCATTTGGTAAAAATGTACCTTCAAATAAAAGATTTATACACACTGGTGATTTGGAGGATTGGGCTGAATGTAAAACTATTCCTAAAGACCTGATTGACTTCAAGGTGGCATTTGGAAACATTCTTCATCTACAGTAAGTTACTTCCTTAAGTACCTTAGTTTTAAATAAAGTGACAAAAACTTATGGTCAAGTAACCATATTTTCTTCCAAGGGCGGATCTAGAAGCCAAATTTGGGGGGGGCTATTGAGACTTGACCCCCCCCAATTTTTTTACTTGTGCGAAATAATTTTTCATGTATTTTTTAAATCTTAGTTTGTTTTAATTTTTTTACACGTTTATTTTACAACATCACTTTACAGTTTTACTTTTTTAACAAATATTTAGATTTTTAAAGAATTAGATTGCAAAACAAATACTAAATTATTCAATATTGAAACAATAAAAGCCTATAAATCAAATGTTAATACAGATTTTGCCCCTGCCCCAATAGAGGAGTAAATGAACCCAAGTTAGCAAATTCGAAACTTAAGTTTTTTAGTTTGTATCCGTAAAATCCATTTGACTCAATCGAGTAAAAAAAGTTGAAAAACTATATTATCGGTAATAATTATAAAAAATTTTAAGCAAAAAAAAAAAAAAGCCGGGCTTTGGGGGGGGGGCGATAGCCCCAATAGCCCCCCCCTAGATCCGCCTCTGTTTTCTTCTTATATTGTAATTATACTGACTAAGTAAATCCTTACTAATTTGAACGCCAATAATTAAAAAGTTTCACTACTTTGTAAAGAGTGAATGATGTCCTAAAAGAATGAAATAACTGAATGAAATGAAATACAAGAATGAATGAATAAAATTTATTCATTTGTTTTCATATTAATTTCATTTGTTCATATTAATCGATATTAAAATATCTTATTATTAAATAATAAGATATTTTAATATCGATTAATATGAACAAATGAAATTTGTTCATATTTGTTTCATTTGTTCATATTAATCGATATTAAAATATCTTATTATTAAATAATAAGATATTTTAATATCGATTAATATGAACAAATGAAATTGACCCTTTAAATATAAATTGAAAAATTGTACTAATTGATTGATGACACTATTTTTTACACTTTTAATTAATCTAATCAATTTAATTTAATAAATAATTGCAAATTGTTATTATGAAATCTTTAAGTCTATTTAATAGTATTTACTGTTATTTACTGACCTCAGTTATTAAAAATGAAACGAATATAATTACGAATTGCTTGCAGTCCTCTTGTTCCTCCTTGTCCATCCATCGATTGGAAATCAAATGGGGCCTCGATGCATTGTTGCACTTGGTTTTATAGGTTTTAACAATTTTTTTTAAAATTTTATCTGCATCTTCTAAAATAATCAAAATTGTTTCAGTTGGTTCCATAATTAAATTAAATATTGATATTCTTGTAATTTCTTTTAAATCTTTTCTAACTTGTTCAAAATTTTAATTTAAAATTATACTATCTTTTGTTTTCTTGTTTCAAGTTTAGATATTTGGCTTCTGGATTATTATTTAAAATTAAGTATTTTCTTCTTAAAATTTATCTTGATTTATTTAGTTTTGATTCAGAATAATTTAAATTTTTATTAGAAATTATTTATATTTGATTATTATTTGAAATTATTTCTTTTTATTAAAATCCAACAATTGAATATTATCTACGATGTTATGTAGAATAGACTGCTATTCTACAACTTGTATGTTATAATGAAGCGGCGGAAAATGAAATCAGCTGTTCATAAACAGCTGACTGATTAATTATAAAAATGATACATTTGGCGGAACATAAAATCAGCTGTTCATTAACAGATGACCGATTAAATATAAAAACGAAGCATTTGATTGTTGAAGTGCCGCCGCAATTTGAATGGGTGGTGTGTTAGTGGCCTAAATTGTACGGGATGCTTCGTTACGGTGAAGTTTGTTATTTTGTCATAGGACATTGTATTTAATGATTAATTTGGCAAGGAAAATTGTTTATTTTATTTTATTGTTGTTCAATTGCGTGAATTGCGTTGCTTTAAATGTTTAATAACGTTTTTTCATGAACTCATTATTTTCATTAGTGTCATTTTTATTGGTTAGGTTTTTTTTGTCAAATAATTTTATTGAATAAATATAAGTGAATTAATTAAATTAAAATTACAATTTTACTTTACTATAACGAGTTGTATCAACTATTTCAAATGTAAATTTCTCGCCAGAATTTTTGTTGTACTAGGCCCTACTATCAAATCAGGTACAGATGAGTAACTTATTTTTCTGACCTAAATTACAAAAAACAAAATTTTTAAAAGCCAACAGTTTATAATGTCAACTACTGTATTCCATTATTGTACGATATAATATATAACCTGGAATAGTTACTAAGTGGGTAGAAGACAGTTCTGGTCGTCCTTGCTTTCCTGTGTGCGGCTGCAGTAGTCTTATGTTGTGGAGGGAATGTAAAATTTCAGTGTGGGTGTAGCAAAGGAACATGTTCAATCACTGCTGTCTCCGTTTTACAATACTCCTACTACACTCTTTCCAACAAATAGCCCACTTGCTCCTTATGTTACCAATTCTCCTACCTTCGAATTCATTGCGCCAGGATATCTGTTTTATACCAGGGCATACTTTATTTCCAGGCGATTAAATAATTAAAAGGGTTATGATGGCAGTTGGCCGGCCATCATAAGTTGCGCTAACCAGCTAGTTATGGTTAGTGCAACTGGCTTCTACGCCGGGGTCACGGGTTCAATTCCTGGTCAGGTCTGGCATTTTTTCATAACTCATCTTCATGTATCATCCTTCGCACCATCTGCATTAGCAGCAATTGCAAAACAGCCAAATTGAAACAAAAATTAAAACAAAAAATTGCTGGTTGAAACAGTACGCAAGCATTCATTGTGGACGTGTCAGTTAATTAATGCAATGAAAAATATTAATATTTATATCAGTTTCAAAACTATAAAGACTGGAGTTTGAAAGCAAGTTGCCGGAAAACGGTTCATCGGATATTAATGTCTTTACATTGATATTTAACTTGTTTAAATCTGCATTGATTAGACGAAAGGCCAAAATTTTTAAAACGGGTTTAAATTGCTTCATTATGGTTTGAACAAAAAAAGTGCCAGTTTCTTGAGTCTAATGTACCGTAGCTCTACTGAAGTCATGTAAAATCAGAACGAGAGGGTTCGATTCTTGCCAAATTTTAGAAGAATCTATAACAGTTTTTTCTAAAGAGCTCTGCAAAATTGCAAATTAATTACTCAATTTTTTAAGAAGCTGTACTTAATTTTACAAAGTAACTTTTTCTTTGAAACTCGAAATCCTAACAACTTGCAAATTATTCCATTACTTTCGTCATTTTATCTGTATTCAAACTGTGAAAATTATTAAAATAAAAATTTGTTGGTAGAAATTACAGGAATTTTTTAAAATGTGTATTTATTTTCTTAAAAACTACAACGCGGAGCGGACGAAATATTCGTTCTACCCACGGTAAATACCGTGGTTCTACCAATAAGTGAAGGCTCGAACGTCACTCATCGTTGCCAAACTTCATAACTAGTTCTATCAAGTCTGTTTTACTGGATAAGATTATTATAATATAAGAGGATTTACAACTAAATGGCTTTTAACTTAACGTTTTAAAAATTTGGCCTTTCGTCTAATCAACGCAGGTTAAAAAACAAGCTAAATTTTAATGTAAAGTAGATTAATATACCATGAGCCGTTTTCCGACAACTTGCTCAAGTCTTTATAGTTTTGAAACGCATAGTAGGTGTGATTATGCTGCTTATGATTAAGTGTTTGTGTTGATTATGGAAAAGTGTACTTTTTTATAAATAGCATTAATTTGTATTGAATAGCCTACTACTACTGCTGAAAATTAACACAACAGTAGACTGAAAAAAAATTAAGTTTTGTCGAATAGGCCTATGTAATTTTAATAGGTATTAAAATAATATAAAAGGATAGCATTATTTATTTCTCTTGAATGGATTAAAATCTGTAAGAATAATACAGTATTCTGTTATAATTAACCGAGGGTTAGTCTGTGTTTTATCATGTACGGATACAGAGATGGCTGGCCTTCTGACGCCACTGTAGAGGGCTTTTGTGGGAGCTACTTCATCGCCTGGTAATAGAGTACGCCCTGCTTAAACCAATATGTAGGGTTAAACTTTTATATTGTGCGCTACACTGTACGCTGTTGTTGTTTAGGCCATCAGCTGAAAGGCTGGTTGGAACTGTTGCCCTGTAGAGGGTTTATTAAGAAAACAAGGAGTGAAGTGCTTACTTTGGCGCCTTCCTCGCTGAGTGTAAAAATATGCTTATCAAGATGCCAGGCTTTTTGAAAAGCATCTAATTTCCACCTTGCAAATGATACCTTCACTTCATTCACCACAGGGTCTGGCTGTATAATAAAATTCATTACTCTCAGAGGCGATAACTCTGGTGTCTTTCACACCTCTACCTTGTCTGTTCGTAAATGCTTCAGTCATATAATTAGCTGATCATGTGGTAAGAAAAAGAAGTATTTTTTGTAGCCCTGAAACTAGCAGATCAAGTGCAAATAATTTAGCACTTCACCTGCCTGTAATGCACAAACTATACACTATGTGGAATGATATCTTCCATGTGTGTTTCTTACATCTGTCCTATGTTTATATTGATATCCTTGGAGGTGTTGAGTGTTCTACAGAATAATTTTTGTAGATAAAAGTAAAATATACCTTTTTTTTAATTGTATTAGTTTTTTAAATAACATTTTTCTTCAATTTCTTTGTTATTTTTCAGGTGTGTTAACAAATTCTGCTTGTATCTGATAATAAATAAAACTTTTGTGAGACCAAGATATTTACGTGAACATGGACTTTTTGATATGAAAAATCTTAAAAGAATTCGCGCCTTTGGAAATAGACTTAAAGGTAATTTTTTAAAATATAATCTCGTTCTAGTAGAAGAGAACAATTTCTTTTTTTTATGAACTTAATAAAAATTAATTTTTATCAGGAAATTTCATTTTTCTGTAACGTTGGAATTTCGGTTGGCAATGGCAGATTTAGCCCTGGAAGTTTTCAAAAAAAGGGCTGGCATGTTTTGTGCAACTTTATTCAAATTAAATGGCTTTAAATCAAACTTTTAAATATTGTTTCAGCACTGAAAGGGTTAATTTAGATTTGTACCATCGTACATTTTTATAATTCCTGTTTACATTAGTTTTTTTCAATAAACTTAGTTTCTCTTTTTTTATTAAGGTAATTTAGACATTTATCAAATTTTGTATAACCAATTATTAATTTATTCATTTTATTTATTATATTATATATCATTAATTTATGTATATATAAAATTAATAAATTGGACTTTATTTAAATGTAGCATAAAATGACATGCTACCATGTATTTGTACTTTTTACTTTCTCTTGCCTATATGAATATAATATAGGAAGGAAAGTATTGTTTTCATGTCGATTTTTCGAAATCGAGTTTTCACCGGATCTATACGTTTTCAGACCCCCTGAATCCAAAAAACATGTTTTTAGCGATTGGTCTGTGTGTCTGTGTGTGTGTGTGTGAACAGAATATCTCAAGAACGGAACATCGTACAAACTTGAAACTTGAAACTTAAGTTACATACCACTACCGGACTTGACACGAACATTTTCATCAAAATCGGTCAACCGGAAGTAGTAGTTTATTCGTATAATTTTTCAGTTTTTTGCGATTTTCTCAAAAACTGGTCCTACGATTTTTTTTAAAATCGCCTATTTTACTCAATTTTTTATTCTCTACAAGATAGGGTAGGCGCCATGTCTGCTGAAATTCTCGGTAAGGCTCTTTTCACGTAAAAACGTTGTTTTTTTAAGATTACGGCTTTAATATAAATTTTAGCGCAAAAACTTATATAATAAAAGTTGTAGAGAATTTAAAAACCTACAACTTATGTTTCAAACATTTTTTGTATGACGCTTAGTTTAGCGGTAATTTGCGATTTTCTGTTTTTTTCTCACGAAAACGTGAGAAAAATCGATTTTTTTAACATTTCGGTCTTAGTATGCATTTTACGACAAAAGTGTATATAATAAAAGTTATAGAAAATTAAAAGATCTACAACTTTTGTTTAGAGAATTTTTCTCTACAGAGCCTAGTTTAGCGTGAAAGTGTGATTTTCCGTTTTTTTTAAGCCAAAAATTGAGTTCGATTTTCATTTTGCGTCTTCCACTCATGATTAAAATAAGGTTATGTTTTTGAGGTTAGTTTTTGTTCATTTCTAATGTTTTAATACTAATGTTAGGTTTATTGTTAATTATTTGCATTGGCAAGAGAAAGTTGTGTGAGTGTTTCACACCAGATTTTTTCTCTTTATATCAGTCAACTACAGAAATATGTGTGTATATTGACCTTCTACCATTCAGAATAGTACCATTCAACTTAGACATGTGGTCATCTTACGAAAAAAAATAGTAAAAGAGTGGGAGAACGTCTTGTAAATTTAAGTTTATGGACCATAAATTAATTTTACTGTATTGTTTATTATTATTTATGCAATAATAATAATTTTCACAGATTTTAGTTCACTTGATATTCTTATTAAAAAAGTTACTTATTTTTGTTTGTTTCAAAATAACACTTCAGCAAATTTTTTTCGACTCAATTGTACACTTTAATGAGTTTTTCTGCCATTAGAGCCTAATGAAATGCTGAATATCATATTGTCTTTTTTATCCCAGCATTTTTTGATGCGCGGGAGGCTCATGTATTTCATGAGGTTCGTTATCCTCATTTTCTGATTCGGTACTATTGTCATCTTTAGAATTTATTTTATTTTAAGATTTTCACTCAAAACAGACTCCAATACAGCTTCGAGTGTAGATTGAACATGCTCATGAACTATCACGTTATCTTCTAAAGATTGCATATTGAGCATATTATCATGGACTTCCCAGTAAAGAGATTGCACAAGATCATTCAGTTCACCTAGAGAAGGCAGAGAAAACTTTCCTTCTCGTTTTCTTTGCCTTCTTAAACCAAAAATCCACATCTGCGAAAACAAGGTCAAAGAGATTACAGAGATACCTTTCAGCGCAGTATGTAATCTATCTGCACTGGGAAAGTTTCATAAAATTAAGAAAAACCAATGGTCAATGTACAACGTAGACAGGTGGTCAACTTACAGAACCATTATTCCCTTTAATTACTCTACTAAGTATTTGGTTCCTGTCTGAAATGGTCACCTTAGACAGGCGGTCATATTGTAAAGGTGGTCAACTTGACAGGTTTTACTGTATTACTTATGTGACCCTGCACTCAGGGTTACATGTCTCTTGCAGGGTACTTCCTAGCCTTTTCCTTTTTTTTCTTTCCAAACTTCCATTTTCAGCTAAAATATGATGAGGACGGCACTTTCAAAACTATTTTACACTTTTTATCAAGTTTCTCTTGCATACTATTGTTGAGATCATTATCCTCTTCTGACACTGTGAATGAGGGACTTACAGGACTATTTACTGGCAGCCAATATCAACAACATATTTATTTAACATATTATTTAACAACATATATTCAACATGTCACAAAGCCTTTCCAGATGGTAACATTTCATTGGTGCACTGTCAGTCCACTTAAACAGTATCTATCTGCAACTCTGCTGTTGGCTGTCCATACTGGTTTTTAGGTTACCCTTTTTTGGTAACAAGTCACTTTTGGGCTTCCCCTATCCGCAACCTAGGATTGCACCCTTCACTTTAGCTAAAGCTCCCAGGGAGTCTTAGCTCCTTTGGTGGCCAAGTAGCCTAATAGAGGAAGGTGTTCAGTTATGGATGAATGGGAAAAAGATGAAGATTTGAAGAGAGCAACGGATTGTAGAGGGTTCAAGAACAGAGAATGGTGGAGAGCAGTTATGTTAGGCCCAACTAGAAGGACTTTGGAAGAGGTATAATGAGGTGATCATGCTATTTGTACCTGGTTATGTTTTGTTAGACACCATTACGTGCTAATGAATTATAATTCTTCAATGCGAATTCATAGATTGGCTCAAACTTAAAGTTAAACCCTTTCAACTTTTTAATTCTCTTTAATTAATCGAACATCTTGAATAAGAAAGTTAACATTTTCATACGAATGATAACAAAATACTTTTTTAAGCATAAAAAGAGTAGCCTACTCTTTTAGCAATAGAAATGACTCATTAAATTTTTCTCTAAATCAGACCAATATTAGTAATTACTAAGTTTTTGGATATTCAAGAATACTATAATTACCAATTTATTTTAATTTATTACTGTGTCAAGTATGGTTGTTAGAAATAACACCCAGTTATTGGAATTTATTTTTACTTTTTCTTTTTTTTATTCAGAATTACGTCGTGATGAAGCCAAGGGACATGCGGATGATTTTATTAGTTTAAAAAGAAAAAGTTTCAAAAATAATTAACAAAATAATTTACTAAACAGCATTTGTGTGTTCATTGATGGGTTACTGACTGTGAGTAGAATTAACAGAAATAAATATACAGGGAACAGTATTTTTTATTTGTGTATTGAAAAAGACAAAATAAATAAAAAGATATATATATATATATATTTTATATTACTTTGTGTTCATTTATTTCATTACCAGCGACTGGACCTGCATGTTGTTCAGGCTTATTTGTGAGGTTGCCTACACCATTCAATTACCAAAAAAATGGTTCAAAATTAATTGATTTTCAGTCATCTTTGGAGTAAACAGATATTCTCCTTTAATCATCACCTTGTCAAAGATATAAAAACCGCGTGCCCGTGCGCGCGCGCGCGCGCGCACACACACACACACACACACATACGAAGAAAAGAGTAAAAATCACAAAAAATATATTTAACTAATTTAAAATATTTTGTTGCTATGGCTTACACTTTTACAGAAATTTTATAATTTTCTTTTTTTATTTTGATATTTTTTTGGAATACAGTTACTTTTTAACTGTGTCAGTTTATTTTTTATTAGTTTTTATGAAAATTACTTACAATGAGCAAAAAAGGCTGTAAAATATACCATGCAAGACGTACAAAACCAGATAGTGATTTTAAGATGATTAAAAATGATCCTTATGAATTAAATGACAAAAACAGGAAAAAAAAATGGCAGAAAATTTTCAACGAAATTGAAAGGGGTGTAAGATCAAATGTGGTTTGTATTTTTATAGGAAAACATATGCTAATTAATAAATCATTTTATGGGTTTCCTATGTTGTAATAGGTATAGTAGTTATCGGATACAGTGACCTCCAAAGGACTGGCTAGTTCTAGCCACTGTAAGAGATAGTCACAGTAGCCGAGAGCCTTTTCTGTAGCAAGGGTCCAGTTACGGTCATGTTGTTTGCCCTTTGCGAAGTAAACCCCTTTAAAAGAGCTTCTTATACGTCTTTTTTCTGTCTAAGTCGAAGTCTTTTCGATTTCTCTTTACCTTCATCAAAACTATTCTGAATTTTTCCTGTTTTTTCAAATTGTGGATATTGTGGAGTGTCCAACATTGCAGTATCTCTTGCTCCCTTGCAATATCCCCGTTCATTTCACAGTTTTCCAAGTACCAAATAATTTGTTCTTCTTTCATCACTGTAAAATGTCTACGCGATGACACTATATTTATGTTTGTATTAAACACAAAAGTAACAGACTGGTTTAAACAAAAGATATGAACTAAACTTTGGTAATCAGGTCAATAAACTATTATAGAACAGTGTTGTATTCAAGAAGAAAAAAGAATTAGTAATCAAATTTCCGACAGGAACTACTGTAAATCCACGTTGAGACTAACGCTATTAAGAAAAAAACACGCTAAACTAGACAAAACAATGAGTTAGGGCTACACGCTGACTCATACTGTTGACAGATAACCGGCATAGTTGAATATTCATAAGTTGTTGCTAAAACCGATATGTGACTTTAACCGACGTCACAATAACGATATTTTTTTATATTGCACGTAATAGCGGGACCAACCTTTTCATCCAATATTGGTCACACTAATAGATAGGTCATTGTATCCGATGTCACTGTAGCGATAACTACTGTATTGGAAAATGAGTATAGGCCTATAAATGTGAAATTTTTTAAAGATTTTTAACTTCTATTGCCCTGTATGAATGTATGGAAAAGGAAAATATTGTTTTCATGCTGATTTTTCGAAATCGAGTTTTCACCGAAAATACACATTTCTGGTCCCCCGAACACAAATCACAAGAAGAGCTTGTGTGTCTGTATCTGAACAAAATATATCATGAACAAAATAGCGTGCGAAGTTGATACTCTGGGACGTAAATTAGGTATACCACAAAGGGACCTGACACGAACATTTTCATCAAAATCGGTCGAGCGGAAGTAGGGGTTAATTCATGCGATTTTTCTTAAAAATTGGTTGCTCCTTCGATTTTTTTAGAAATCGCCTCATTTACTAAATTTGTTATTCTCTACATGATAGTGTAAGCGCCATGTCTCCTGAAATTCTTTGGAAGGCTGTGTTTTAATTTTTCTAAGATTAATGAAAATTACAGTGGTTGTATGTAATTATGAAGTTCACAAGGAATCAAATGAAACTAGCAAAGAAAAACGCAAGAATAAACTTCGATTGTACAAGGAAGGTATTTGAATAAATACATAAATTAACTACAAACTGAATAGAAGTTTATAAATCTAACTTAACTACAACCCATCTCGAGAAAACTTACAAAATAGAAAAAGTTAACAACAAAAATAAATTTTATTTTTGATTGACAAGTAATCAATCAGATTGGAATTTATTAAGTTAACAAATTATTATTAAATTATTTAGCAAAAAAATTCAAAAAAAAATTGTTTAGTTATTGTTGATTCGTACTCACGACTCTCGTACAATAATATCAAAAAAACATTTTTTAGTGATCGTTGAACGCACACAGCTACTTAACAGACATTAACTTACGAAAAATGTTTTATTTTTATTTTATTTTTTTATTCATAATAATTAAATTAATAAAAATTAAAATTTTTTGTAGACTCATTTTTATTCTGTTTCCAAACGACTGAAGAAATAAAAGTAAGGTCACGCACTTACGAGGTGTGGCTATTAAATAACGAGACTGACGTATAAAATTTTATTTAAATTTTTTACATAATCTTATTGTCACCTTCAATATACACTACTTCTCTATCCCTACAACGCTCCATGCGAATTTTACATTGTTGGAAACAGTGCTGGAAGTCATCTTCTGTCAGCTCCTTCAGGACACGTGCCGCTCAAAAATGTTTGTACTGACACTTTGTACGCGATTGAAAATGACCCAAATTTTTTGGAAACTATAATATGTGATAAAACGTGGTTTTTTACTTATGAAACGGAAACTAAGCCCCAATCCATGCATTGGAAGAGCCGAACTTCACCAAGAGCCAAAAAAGCTCAAATGAGCAAGTCAAAATTAATAAAAATTAAAATTTTTTGTAGACTCATTTTTATTCTGTTTCCAAACGACTGAAGAAATAAAAGTAAGGTCACGCACTTACGAGGTGTGGCTATTAAATAACGAGACTGACGTATAAAATTTTATTAAAATTTTTTACATAATCTTAAAAAGTAAAGCAATGATGATTGTTTTTTTATATCCATAGGATTGTGCACCTTCACTGGGTTCCTGAAGGTCAAACAATTAATCATTATTACTAACTTGAGGTACTTTCTGAACTCTACATCAAAGAGTAAGGAAAAACAGCCCGAAATGTGGAAGAACAAATCATGAGTTCTCCACCAAGGCAAACTGCCAGCTTATTCCGCGTTATCTGTCAAGAGGTTCCTAGCCAAGTACAGCATCTCAGTGTTAGAAAGTTCACCTTATTCACCAGATCTTGCACCATGTGACTTCTACCTGTTCCCTAAGGTGAAATCTGCATTAAAAGGGACAAGATTTGAGTCTGTGGAAGCTTTAAAAGAGAAAGCGGCACGTGTCCTGAAGGAGCTGACAGAAAATAACTTCCAGCACTGTTTCCAACAATGGAAAATTCGGATGGAGCGTTGTAGGGGTAGAGAAAGAGTGTATATTGAAGGTGACAATAAGTGATTATGTATGAAATAAAAATAAAACTTTTTACAACGTCATTATCATTATTTAATAGCCACACCTTGTATAATTACATTTATTACAATTTTGTTGACAGTACATTGTCCAATAATAATTTCTTTGTACGCCAAACTTATTAAGAAGCACAGCATAAATAAACGAATTCTGCGGGTGCTTCGAGGTTCCTTTACTAGGCTAATGAAATAAACTTATGTTAGAGACAAATTTTGTCTAGTTATATTGAATTGCATCATCTCAGAACAGATTGATGCATAATAAATTGTTAAAAACATATGTTTAAGAGAGAACTTTTAATTTTGCTTATGTCCATGTAATGTGTAATGTTTTCTCACAGGAAAATAAGTTTCATCGGCCTACAAAGATACTCGAATGCGTTGGAAAGGATCAGTTTGAACGATTTCAGAATGTGTATAAATCTGCAACGGTTCAAACACAGTTTAAATCAGTAACAGAATATTTAAATAAAAAGATTTTCAAAGACCGCTTATGTAGAGAGGTAAGTAGATTTTAAAAATAGTTTTTTTACTGGTGCTGATTAAATGTAAACTGTAATCACAAATTTACTGTCATATACAACTGAAAGAGGGGTAAAGCCCAAAAACTTTAAAAAATATACTGGTGATGTAAACACATTAGTACAGTATACAAAATTGTATTTATAGAAGTGTTAATAGGGTTTGTCTAGAGCAGAGGGTCTAGAGGTAAAGTCATCGCCGCGAGTCAGCTGTTTTTCAGCTGATTTTTTGGAGAAGAAAGTACCTGGTTCAAATCCTTAGGTATGGTAGAATTATTTACTTTCACTAAAATTTATTTCACTTTTATACAGATTTGAATGCTACGTAGTGGTTACCGGTGTACTTTGATGGTTGGGATTCAATTATCCATATTCTCAGGAATGGTCGGCCTGAGTCTGCACAAGACTACACCTAATTTACACGTCATATATTATCATCCTCAACTCATTGGGTCATGGGTTTACTTATGCTTCTTAAGTTGAATAGATTGCAACGTATACACAGTAGGGATTAAAAAAAATGTTACATTATGACAAATTGATTTTTGGTTATCTTTGATCAAAAAGTGAAAGAAGTGAATGTTCGAAGTAAACTATCAGAAGTTTTCAAAAATATTGCCCTAAATTTTATCGGAAAAATATGTAAAGCGTTTAAATTATTTTTACTATGTATATAAATTTAATTTAGTTTTTACATAAACGAGATAAAACACCTGGTAGGTGGCTACTTTTTTACAGTTTTACGAAATATTCATAAAAATTAAACATTTACTGCATACATTCGAAGTGACTGCTGAAACATTTTTCTCCTCCGGAGACAGTATCTCTAAAAAAAATATGGTTTTAGGGGAGACTGTATATTGTATCCTGCCATTGTTAAATTTGCTCTTTTAAGGCACATTTTTCATACGATTGGTAAAATATAGGAAAATGAAACTTTACACACCTATAAGTTGTGTCGGGCTTCTCTAGCTACTGATAGAGAAGCCCGACAACTTATAGCCGGCCGCATTGGTGTAGTTGGTAACGTGCTCGCCTCTCATCATGCGGTCTCTGGTTCGAATCCCATTCAGGCACGACATATTTTTTTATACGTTACAAAAAATCATTACATTCTTCACCGTCTGCATTAGCAGTAATTGCAGAACCGTCGGACATTAAAAAAATTTAAAAAAAATAAAATTGCTATTGATATTTTTTCAGTCTAATTTTATGGACCATAACATACTTGAAAAATAACTAATAACATATTTTTACAAATCTTTTTCTACGTTTTTTCCATATTAGTACTAATTTTTGGAGCACAGTGCGACACTTTTGGAGTCACAAAATATCGGTATTTGTGGATATACAAGATAATTAACTGGTAAACATTTCAGCAAGGTAGGTTTATAGGTTTCTGAGAAAAATGTACCCAAATATTTAAAAATCTATATTTATGGAATATGGCAAAAAACAAAAAGGCACAAATCAAAAACAAAATTTACACAAAAAAGTAAATTTCCAATCAACAGTTGGTTAGAAAACTGAACCAACAGCTGAGAATAAAAAACAGTGATTCAGATATTTAAAAAAAACTAAATTCCCTTTGCACTATAAAACGAGCAGTATAAAATTATGAAAAATAATTTTTCTTGGTAACATGATAATTTTTCTGGGTAAACCTGATAAAAACTTAATTTTTTTATAAAAAACTGCTTTTGACGTAATTTAATGTTTTTTCTGGTAGAACTAGGCCTAAACTATTGAAAAACATAAAAAAACAAAATCGAAATACTCAGTTAAAACCATTGTGCAATCTCCCTTAAAGGATTAAATAGCTTCTTGGGATGATAAATTCCGATCTTTTTTTGACAATTCGGGAAAACAAAGATGTGGTTAGTCGACAAATTAGCTTGATACGGACAGCAAGATATTTTATGTTTTTGTTCTTAAAATGATGAATGTTTAACGCGTGTTGTGTGAATGTTACCATTGCAATGATAAAGAATGATTTTTCGGTATTTTCCTGATTTCATCGATTATTTCTGGCAAACAAATTATTGTTACCTTGTTGTTTAGGTCATCAGCCGAAAGGCTGGTTTGAACCTGTAGAGGTTTTACTAAGTAAAACGAGGAGTGAGGTGGTTTACCATTGCCTTCCTCACTGAATGAAAAAATACACTTATCAGCATGCCGGGCCCTCTCAAAAGCACATATTTTCCACTCTGCAAATGACACCTTCATTTCATTCACCACAGGATCTGGCTGTATAATGAAATTCATTACTTTCAGAGAAGATAACTCTGATTAGTGTCTTTTACACCTCTACCTCTTCTGTTCTTTAATGATTCAGTCATTTAATTGGCTGACCATGTGACAAGAAACAGAACTATTTATTTTAGCCCTGCAACTAACAGATTGAGTGTAAATAATTTGACACTCCACCTGTATGTTATGGGCAGTATTGTTACCTACCCAGCATTAACTGTTTACTGATCTTCTGTAGGAATGGTCACTTGTTCTGTACAACGGAAGAAACAAGCGATTATTTTTTAGGAACTTCTTCGTGTGCGAACAATCGTTGGATTCAACTCATCTTGAATGACTCAAACACAATTTTTGCTTTGTTTCCAGCTTGCAAAAATATACCCACATTTCGTCACCGGTAACAATGGTTTAAACGGATTTTGCAGTTTCTCGGCCAAATTTTCAAAACCCACCGGGTTGGTCTAGAGGTAAAGTCGTTGCCTAAATCAGCTGTTTAGCAGCTGATTTTCGGAGACGAAGGTTCCTGGTTCAAATCCTAGTAAAGGTAGTTACTTTTATGCGGATTTGAATGCTAGACAGTGGTTACCAGTGTACTTTGATGGTTGGGGTTCAATTAACCATACTCTCTCAGGAATGGTCGACCTGAGTCTGGACAAGACTACACCTCATTTACACGTCATACACATCATCCTTATCTCATTGGGTCATGGGGTTGCTTATTGTTCTGAATTGAACAGATTGCAACGTACACACATTAGGCATTAAAAAAAAAAAAAAAAAAAAAAATTCAAAGTATTTCCTTACCCCAATTTAATCGCGTCTCTTTCCGAGCATCGGATAAATTACCAGAATTTTATATTTTCTAGACTTTGTTTACATTTAGATGTTCATGCAAAATGTAATGTAGGTTAACGTAGTATTCGATATGCTGACGGATGCCTCTATGTCTCAGTAAGTCACATGCCAATCCTTTTTAATCAGTTGTGCATTATCAATGTTCTTTTTTAACAAAAACCGATTTTGGTCGGTCTTTATGAAATGAATGAATTGGTAGCATTGGTAGCATGACCACGATGAAATTCTGCAGACCAGTTGTAAAAAGTATTCTCCAATGGTCCTTCATTACCAAAATTTGAACTAAGTGGTTCAACGTAGTGTTGTTGACTTATGTTTTTACTAAAAGAAAAAAATCATCAGATAAACCTGCACATGAAATTTCCATTTATCACAAAATTGCAAGTTTTAAGCACTCGCTATAGCGAAATAAACTACTAGGCCGATTTCCCAGCTGTAACTATTTTAACCATGTAAAAATTTATGAAAATAATATCACACTTCAATAGTGCCGTTGGATCTTATCCAATATCCTACAAAAAACGTCGGGTTCCAGCTAAACGCGATAATGAAATAGGACATGCTAGAAACCCTTCTCTAGTCATGAACACTTGTAAAATAAATTCAACTGGATTTTTGATAAATCCGGCTGTATAACAGGGTTAAAAAATTGTTACCTTTTCCATCGCCCCAATACAATGAAAAATAATGAAATGGATCAGCTTGTTATATTCACTTTGTTTTAAAATATTAATTGTAAATTTCAGCTATTTTAAAGTAGTAGTAAAGTAATTTACTTTAAACAAGTATCAGTATCACATACGTTTCATTGTGAAGGCCAGTATGTACCAATGCCTGCTAGAATCTGTTTGAATAAATCACGATGACGTTGGCGCCACATGAACTCCACAAGATAGGATTGTCACATACTTCGGTTTGTACCGCACTGCAATTTATTACGGTGTTTCGCAAAACGCCACGTACTTTTAATTGTCTGGGTATGTGTGCCAGTTTGTGGGTCTACGAAATTTAAGGAATGGTTTACTGTTCTATGATCATAATTTTCCGGGAGAACTTGAATATTCTCCAGTAAGCCCGCCACTCATCCGATGTTATACTGGACCTTGCTCTGTCATATTATTGTATTACAGAGAGGTATGTGTGTGCGCATCTGTCATGAAAAGTGTACTGTTTTTAGCGCGTAGTGTTTCATTAAGGCGCTTACCTGCAACCCGCAAGATCCTTGTAAGATATTGGAAAGATCCGTGCCATCTAGCGCTCATTCGTAAAAATTTAGAACACCAACCCTTTTAAAAAGCCATCATCTGAGAAAATATTGAAGAAATCTTTTATCGTTCAAATAGGTAGAGCCTCAAAATGTATATATATTTATATAGCATCAGCAAGATAGTAACAAATCATAATCTATAAAATTTATGCCACAGTCAAAAACACAGTAATACAAGCTCTTGTGCGAAATAATGCTCAGCTGTCAGATTTATCACTTTACCCGATCTATTACATAATTCAAGCTCGTTTATCCCGGGCTGAACTGCAACTTTGCTCGATCATCGTTTATTGTTTCACTAATTTATTAATCATGTGTGCAAAAATTCCAGTTTAATAAATTCGTTTTCGTTGATATTGTTTCGCCGTTAATATTACTACAACCATCTTTTGTTAGTTACTGTTCTTGTAATTTTAGTTATGCTCAGCAAAAATAAATAAATAAAATTATTTAAATACATTATTAATGAAATCATAGCTTCTCAAAATAATCAGTATAAAAAATAAAACAAATAGAAAGAAAATGAAGATTTACATACCACAGTAACCATTAATAACAAGCACCGTTTATCAGTTACAGGTAGAAAACACAACTAAATAGATAGCATTAATTTATAATAAAATACTTTGAAATAAAGGAGAAAAACAATATCGATGAGGTAATATTTTTTTCGCTTCATCTCCCATAAGGCAATAATAATGAACCTGCTACTGTAAGTGTGACCAAGACAGCTGCTACGTGCAAGTTCCAAAATCGGTGAATCCAGTAAATGTAGTTGTCCCAGTGCCAAGAAACAAAATTGAATAACTAAAGAAATGTCAGTGTAAAAAATGCTATGCACATTGGTAATCTTCAGTGTCTGCTTGGTAAACTATACAAGGTGTGGCTATTAAATAATGAGACTGACGTAAAAATATTTTTTTTTATACATAATTACTTATTGTCACCTTCAATATACACTCCTTCTCTATCCCTACAATGCTCCATGCGAATTTGCCATCGTTGGAAACAGTGATGGAAATCATCTCTGTCAGCTCCTTCAGGACACGTGCCGCTTTCTCTTTTACAGCTTCCACAGACTCAAATCTTGTCCCTTTTAATCCAGATTTCACCTTAGGTAACAGGTAGAAGTCACATGGTGCAAGATCTGGTGAATAAGGTGAATTTTCTAACAATGAGATGCTGTACTTGGCTAAGAACCTCTTGACAGATAATACGGAATGAGCTGGCGCATTGTCTTAGTGGAGAACCCATGATTTTTCCTTCCACATTTCAGGGCGTTTGTTCCTTACTCTTTGATGTAGTTTAGAAAGTACCTCAAGTTAGTAATAATGATTAATTGTTTGACCGTCAGGAACCCGGTGAAGGTATACAATCCCATGGATATAAAAAAAAAACAATCATCATTGCTTTAAATTTTTACTTGCTCATTCGAGCTTTTTGGCTCTTGATGAAGTTCGGCTCTTCCAGTGCATGAATTGGCATTTCGTTTCCGGATAACAAGTAAAAAACCACGTTTTATTACATGTCATTATCTTCTACCTGTTCCCTAAGGTGAAATCTGCATTAAAAAGGACAAGATTTGAGACAGTGGAAGCGGTAAAAGAGAAAGTGGCACGTATCCTGAAGGAGCTGATAGAAGATGACTTTCAGCACTGTTTCCAACAATGGAAAATCCACATGGAGCATTGTAGGACTAGAGAAGGAGTGTATATTGAATGTGACAATAAGTGATTATGTATAAAAAAAGGAAAATTAAATTTTTTACAACATCAGTTTCGTTATTTAATAGCCACACCTCAAATGTCCACAGCTCCGTGGAACCTACATCATAAACCGACCCTTACGTACACGTGGGCGCGCAGCTCCCTTATACCTGCCCTGTCTTCATGCTTCTGTAATAATTCACCTACTAGGCACTTGAGTCCAATACTACCATTTGTCTATCAATACTATCTTAATCAAAATTGTATAATAATTTTCAACATCTACGTATTATTCCATTAAAAATGAGTTCAAACACGGTGTCATTGTGACAATCCTAATATGTTGCATTCTGACTGCCGTTATTCTATAATATTAATTAATTTAACAATTTTATTATTATAAATGTAACAACTAAAATTATTTTTTATACATTTAACAAATATTACATCTTATCCGTTAATGTTATTAAAACATATCGTACGTCCCGAAGAAAACTGTTGTAAGTAAAAAAAAAAGAAAAATCGTTTTATTGCATAATAATGAAGTAAATTGTTTACACTCAATCTGTTCGTTGCAGGGCTAAAATAAATAGTTCTGTTTCTTATCTCATGGTCAGCCAATTAAATGAGTGAATCATTTAAAAAGAGAAGAGGTAGAGGTGTACCGTGACACTAACCACAGTTATCTCCTCTGAAAGTAATGAATTTCATTATACAGTTGGACCCTGTGGTGAATGAAGTGAAGATGTCATTTGCAGAGTGGAAAATAATATGTGCTTTTCAGAGGGCCCGACATGCTGATAAGCGTACTTTTCCACTCAGTGAGGAAGGCAATGGTAAACCAACATACTCCTCGTTTTACTTAGCTAAACCTTTACAGGTTCAAACCAGCCTTTCGGCTGATCACCTAAACAAACAAACAAAATTTTGTCTAACTACCCTTTTCTTCTAAAATACCATCAAGTAATTATGATTTTTTGTTGTATTTAAATAGTACAATTTATTTGTAAGAAATTATGAGCCACTGTAAAAAAGTATAACAGTATTCAGTATTCAGAATAAAGTTCATACTTTTGAAAATGCAGAAAAAAAACACATTAAATTCTATACTGTATTTAATATTCACAGATAAGGAGTGGAATCTTTTTTGCTCTCTTGAAAAATTTACGTTTTTTGACTTAACACAGTTTTCTTCGGGACGTACGATATGTGATTAACACTGTCGTTTTTATAAAACTCAAAAATAGTCATGTATATTTTTTATTTATTTATTATTTTTATTATGCTACTAATTGTTACATTTATAATAATAATTGTTAAATTTATTGCAACATTTATTAATTTGTTAATTATTATTATTGTACAATGGCAGTCAGAATGAAATCCAACATCGGAAATGCTTAGGATTGTCCGAATGACACCGTTTTTGGACTCATTTTTCAAGGAGTAATACATAGATTTTGAAAATTATTATACAATTTTGATGAAGATGATTACAACAAAAATGATAGTATTGTACTCAAGTGCCTAGTAGGTGACACACTACTGGAGTAAATAGTCTAGAATGCAGGTAAGACAGGTTGCTGCGTGTGTGTGTGTGTGTTTGTGAAGTAGGTAAGGGTCTGTTTATGATCTAGGGTTCACAGAGCTGTGGACATATAAGTTAATTTTTATAGTAAAACTCATAGTAAGGAAACTCCTTAACCATGACTAATGACCATTGCAGACGATGAGCGATAAACTTAATTTTAAAAAGAAACTAGGGATTATTAGTACATTTTATTCTGTACTATAACACTATAATAAGTACAGAAATTAATAATAAAAAAAAGAAAAATTGTTAGTGTTCTATTACAGTCACACGAAAACACAAAAATGGTGTTATGTTAGCTCACTAACACTACCTGATGTTTTTAAATATTTATGTACATGTTTCCTTTTTATTCAGGGAAATGCCAGCCAGTCTGCATCAAAAATAAATTTAGCTGAAAGCTCCACTCAAAAACTTCGTACTCAGCGAACCAAATCTTTACAATTTAGTGATTATAGTTTTGCCTTTCCAACTAATTTAGAGTATGATTTAGGCGAAGATGATTATGAAAATTCTTCGCGATTGCTCACTGAATTTGTGGAAGATAACTCGTGGGATTTAGTTGTAAATACTGGAAGTATTAATGATCTAAGGCAAGTATCTACAGATTTTACTACGAGTATATTGTTATACTATCAGAAATAAAACCAAGATACAGGTGATTCATGAAGATATGCAGAAACTTTGGGAGCCCATTGTACATGTAAAAATTATGAAAAAAGTTTATATAAACATGGGTCCGGAAATGCTTCGTTACCGAGTTACGGCTAGCGAAAGATTTCCCCCGGATTTCAGCTCACCAGGTGAAATGAGGTCTTCCTGAAATTCTGGAATTCTCGAATTCAATTGTTTCTTATGGTTTTTGACCTGATAAATTGAATAAAACAGGTCCCAAAACTTTAAGCTAAATAGTTTTTGAGAAAAACAGTGTCAAATGCAAAAATTGGAGTGAAAAAACACATTTTTTCATCTTTGTTTTTCCGGTTAATTTTACTTTGTACTGTTATGAATAAAAATTCATTTTATCAAACATCTATTCGCTTTTTGTGTACTTCATTTACACCGGTTTGTTCACAATAAAATTTTCTACATGTTTTATTCAAAAATTTTAACTGTTTCTTGGTGAAATAACAAAGTTATTCTTGCCCAAAGATGAAAAAATGTGTTTTCACTCCATTTTTTGCATTTGTCACTGGTTTTCTTAAAAACTATTTAACTTACAGTTCTGGGACTTGTTTTATTCAATTTATCAGATCAAAAACCATGAGAAATGATTAAATTCGCCCCTTAATCATCTTACCAGAATTTCAGGAAGACCTCATTTCACCTGGTGAGCTGAAATCTGGGCGAAACTTTCGCTAGCCGTAACTCGGAAACGAAGCATTTCCGGACCCATGTTTATATAAACTTTTTTCATTGTTTTTACATGTACAACGGACTCCCAAAGTTTCTGCATATCTTCGTGAATCATCCTGTATATATAATAAACAGGAAAAATCTGAATGGAATCTCCAACATTTTATTTCCTTCAGTTATTCACTAAAGAGTTCAGGCTCATAGTTTGGTAAATGTGAATTATGGTGATCCCAAAAAAAATTCACTTTAAATGAAAAACTGGTTTCATTTTTCTCTTATCTTACCAATGTTGGTAACAAGATTTTTTTATGTTTAATTTTCTGCTCATATAATTGTAGATGAATTTTTTAGGGGTCCTTAAACAAAAGTCATTTAAATGCAACTCAGTTCATCACATATCATAAATACAACAAAAAACAAATTACAAGTGTTACATGTACTGTACATAAAAGACTTTTTCCAGTTTAACCACCGTACTAATTCCTTCCAATTAAGAGAAAACCATCTATATTTACACTAAATCCCTAATTTACAACAAAATATAAAAATATTACAATTTGTGAAGACTGCAATGTTTTTGGAAGAAACCCCTGAATTCATGGTCAAGTTTTCATGGGTGGTTCAAGTTGCATTGTGAAATTTTTTAAAATATCTTGTAGACCATATTAAGTATTTAACACTACTCTGGAAGCTTACTCTGCAGCTTACATTCTAAGCATTTTTTAACTATATGCTTACCTTTCTTCTTCTGTTTATTTTACTGCTGCTTTCGCTTTTCATGGAAGCCCTAAATTATGTGATTAGTGAATTAGTGAATTCAGTAATATGAAATGTATTTGGTTTGATCTCAGTATTATCTATCAATTTATTCCAACTTTTTCAGGGCCATTTTTCAAAGAAATTCACTTTACTTCTTAAACTTACACGTACTCTCTGACACTTTTCCGTTTAAAACTTTCATACTGTGAATAAAACTAACATAAATTCTAACATGTCCATTTTTTAAATCTAGATTTTTTTGAAATCAATTTTTTGAGAAATCGATGTCGAGATTTTGAGAAATCGAGTGTCAGTTTTTTGAAATCAAGTGAATTTTGAAATACAAGTTTTCAAGTCCCCTGAACCCAAAAAAACATGTTTTAGTGATTGGTCTGAGGTGTGTGTGTTTGTGTGTGTGTGAAAAAAATATCTCAAGAACGGAATACCATACGAAGTTGAAACTTAAAAAATAAGTTAGGTACTACTAGAGAACCCTACACAAACATTTTCATAAATATCGGTAACCGAAAGTTGTAGTTTATTCGTGTGATTTTTCACTTTTGCAATGCTCTCGAAAACTGTTTCTATAACTTTCTTTACAATCGCCTCATCTACTTCATTTGTAATGCTCTACAAGATACGGTAAGCGTCATGCCTGCTGAAACTCTTGGAGAAGCTGCGCTCTGATAAAAAAAAATTGTTTTTTTAAGATTGCAACCTTAATATGGATTTTAGGGCAAAGGTGTAGGGTCGTACTGGACGCCCCGTACTTTGTTAGCGCGCCTCAAAAACTGCAAATGCAACATGCAACACACCATTAATAACACTCCCTTAAATGTAATATCTGATTTGAAACACTCACATCTTGCCAATGTAAATAATTAACAATATTACCTATTATTTTTAACCATTAATGGACAATATAAAATGAAAAACATTACCTAATTTAATCAAATCAACTCCTGTAGGATTTTAAAATACGGAAAATCACTAATGATGCTAAACTAGGGTCTCTGTAGAAAAAAACAGTTTGTAAATAGTTTATAAAATGTGTCTTTCCTCAAAGTAAACGTAATATGTCTCGATTTGTCGTCATTTATTTTAATTTTCCATTTCTTACATCAGTTCTCAACTATACTTACATGGTCTTGTAGTACTTTAGTAGCCCCAAAGGTAGAGTCATCTGTTGCTAATAGAGCTGTGTCATCAGCAAAAGTGGCGATGGTTGTGTTATTGCTCTTTGGTAGATCAGAAGTATATAAAGTGTAAAGAAATGGACTTAAGATACTACCTTGTGGAACACCAGAATAAATTTAATGAAGAGAAGTGTATACGTTTTGAAATTTAATTTGGAAATATCTCTTTGATAGAAATGATTTTAAGATAATGAAGCAATGATGGGGAGTTTTAATTGTTATCTTGTATTAAAAGTCGAAAGTGCCAGACCTTGTCAAATGCGTTTTCTACGTCCAAGAAAGCTGCTGTACAGTACTGTTTCCTTTCCAGGGAATTTTTAATGGTGTTTACAAGACAGTGTATTTGTTCTGTTGTATTGTGTCTCTCCCTGAAGCCGAATGATTGTTTTAATTTAATTTTTTAATAGTTTAACACTATTAATAATAATGTTAATAAAATATTAATGTGTTAGTATTTTCAAGTGGAACTTTTATCATCAGTATTCTGGCTTCCTGTCTAAGTGGAACTTCATCAGTTACAAACAAGGTATGTAACATGTATCATTAATGCAAGTGAAGTATATAGATATCCCCTGAACACCTTGCAATTCGCAATGGTGTGATGTATTGCAAGTTGCATTTACAATTCTTGCAGGCGTTCTAACAAAGTGCAGGGCGTCTAACATTATGACCCAAAGTTTATAAATAATCAAAGTTGTAGAATATTTTAAAAACCTACAACTTCGAGAATTTTTGTACAACGCTTAGTTTAGCGCAATCAGTGATTTTCTTTTTCTTTCATCAAAATTTGTAAAAGAATGGAATGGTTTAAGATTCCGGCCTTAGCATACATTTTGCTACAAAAATGTGTACAAAAACGTTATAGACAATAAAAAAATATACAACTTTTATTTCAAACATTTTTTACAACGCTTATTTTAGCGGCTATTGCTGATTTCCTGGGTTTTTTCATCAAATTGGCAAAAAATGAGATTTTTTTAAGATTGCAGCCTTAGTAATAATTTCACGGAAAAGATGTATAATCAAAGTTATAGGAAATTAAAAACCTACAAGTATTACATAAACAATTTTTCTCTACAGAGCCTAGTTTAGAGGTACTTGCTGATTTTCCGTAATTGAAGTTCTACATAGGTTGATTATCATTTCACGTTATTCACTCATGATTAAATTAGGCTATGATTTTATTTTACATTGTTTACTTATGATTAAACATAGATTATATTGTACATTATCTACAATGGAAGATAAAGTCGAGTTTTTCACGCCAGATTTTTAGAAAGGTTGTATACATAATTCTGCTTTACAAAATTGCGAAAAAAATATTTTTTATACAAAAGCAGAATTTGAGCTCATTTGAACGGCTATGTCCTTCCATATTTCTTTCGTATTCTTTAATAAAATTGTTATCGTAATCTTTTTGCTGAAGATTGTACAAACATTCATGTTCTTGTACTAAAACAATGAGATTTTCTTTATCCTTTTTTATGTAATAATTTGATTGTAGGCTTATTCTCAGGCTGGAATAACCGTATTCTTCCGTATTTAGTCGAAGAAAATTAAGTTGAAGTGCTTCGGATCACTGGCAGAACTGCCGAGCAGCTACCGAAGTACAAAAGCGATCTGTAGGCGCCCTCGATCAATTCACACATGGTTTGCTGTGGACAGAACGTATTGCTTTTTGGACGATCGGCGACGTCACTGTCAGTGCACAGTCCATGCAATGAAGGACACTTAAAAGGAGGCTAAGGAGAGTAAAAATGATGACGACCCTTTTTTGTTCGTCTGGTCCCCAAACCAACTGGGAAAACCTGAAATCTTTGGTACTTGCCCCTGTGGGGTGCTATGGCACCCGAAAATTTTTTAAAAATTTAACCGTTCTACTTAGAAAAAAAAACTTTCAACGACTGGTCAAGGCTAACATGATAGCATTTGCGCCAAGACCCAGGAGAGTATACAACAGGGTGTTTACCGATGAAGACCGGAGACAAAGATCGGAGCGTCTTAAGAAAGTGTGGGCCAAACGAAGGGAAGGCGGTCTCAAGAGAAGGTGCTTCTTAAAGAAACCCAACCCTGGAACAAACCTGAATTTGAGCTGAAGTGATCCTATGGGGTCTCAAAAGTTAAAAAAAAAAAAAAAAAAAAAATAGCAACTTACGATCTTTTGGATACAAAATTATTAATATCTAAATATTATTAAATATATCTGAAATATATAAATATTAAACGTTTCAAGAGTCATTCTCTTGAATTTAAAAAAACCTGAATCTATCTGTTTTTAATAGCGGGAAAAGATGATACTCGCCGCACAATTTTCTGTTCTTCTTAATGTCATTAACGGTATCGTCTTTAAAAGATAACAATTTAGTCTAAACGTTTCCCAAAAGAAAAAAATCATCATCACTGGTGCTACTGGTACTCATATTGAAATACCGACAACTAAATGAAGGTTTAAGCTCGTATTAGATCTCCTACCGCGTGAATCAGTACCTGCGACCAGCGCCATCCAGCAACCTGAAAACAGCGACTTGCGACCAGCGTTCACTGTGCGCTTGCCCTTACGTTATAGGCCTACTGTAGAAAATATATGAATTATAATAGTATTAATTTATAACAGCAATAGCCTACAGTATTGTTGTGCTGTTATATTCAGTTTGGAGAGAGGTTTTAAAACAATTTTGGTAATTATGCCTATTCATATATGTTATCTTAGAACACACTACTGCATGTAAAAGATTGAAAAAAATAATATCAATACCCGCGACTTAAAAGAGTGCGTTTTAAATGGGGAGTATTTTATACACTGCTACCCCGTGTTTACTACCGTTCCTTAATAATTAAGGAATTGTTGTAGATTTCTATTGCACAGTAAAGGAAAACACTAAGAACTCGCCGCAAGACCAAGTCCCGTCAACCACTCTACTTATTTTTTCCTCCCCTGCAGAACATAGTCCATCGTGAAGAAAACACTCCTTTAAAGAATTTAAACCAACAAATTGTATTTTTTTTAAATACCATTAGATGCTCTCTAAGGTTACGGTTCAAAATTTACTCTCATACCACATTTAATTGAGAAATATTGTGCGTTTTTATACTAATCGTATTTTGGGACACAAAAAGAAACGATTCAAAAAAATTTCTAATATAGACTACTATACTCATGAAAATAAAAAATTTAATTATATAATTTTGATATTATTAGCCAAACTGTAAGGACTGACCCGAACATGAAAGAAATAGTCCTTGAGTTTTTAAAATTGCGACCTTCAAAGGCACATTGGAGAAGAGCTTCTGGAAACATAATGGAAGAACTAATGAACATGACATTGATTGAGAAAGCTCGTTGGATTGAAGATATGGTAAGTATAAAATATCAAATAACTTGAATCAATCACCCAAAATATTGCTCAAAAGGTTGTCTTCGCAAGCTGGACTAACATTAACTACTGTTTTCAGAGCTATGAAAAGGGTACATTTGCTTCCTTATCGCATTGACGTAACTCATGAACTGAAAGCTGCCTACCATCAAACACGTAAACAATATTGTCGTTGGTTTCGATCTTTGGTTGAAGACAATGGTATTCAAATGTTGGATCATTTTCATTTTAGTGATGCGTGGTTTCATTTGGATGGCTATCTGAATACTCAGAACTGTAGAATATGGAGTGATACAAATCCTCATGCTTTCCATGAAAAATCGCACTCGCGTAAAATATTAGTATTTGGTGTGCAGTTTCCCGCCACCGTAAAATAGGGCATTATGTTTTGACAGTACTGTAGACAGTCTAATTTATCGTATTAAAAAATTTATTTAATGTAAAATTCATGGTAATTTGCTAATCATTTGTAAAATAATAAATTTGTAATACAGTAGTGGCATACAGTGACATTGGATACAATGACCTATCGGTAGTGTGACAATATTCCATGGAAAGGTTGGACCACTATTATGCCCAATATACGAGGTGTGGCTATTAAATAACGAGACGGACGTTGTAAAATAGTGTTATTTTTATTTTATACATAATCACTTATTGTCACCTTCAATATACATTCTTTCTCTATCCCTACAACGCTCCATGCGAATTTTCCATTGTTGGAAACAGTGCTGGAAGTCATCTTCTGTCAGCTCCTTAAAGGACATGTGCCGTTTTCTCTTTTACAGCTTCCACAGACTCAAATCTTGTCCCTTTTCATGCAGATTTCGCCTTAGAGAACAGGTAGAAGATAATAACATGTGATGAAACGTGGTTTTTTACTTATGATCCGGAAACGAAGCGCCAATCCATTCACTGGAAGAGCCGAACTTCACTGAGAGCCAAAAAATCTCGAATGAGCAAGTCAAAATTTAAAGCAATGATGATTGTTTTTTTATGTCCATGGGATTGTGTACCTTCACTGGATTCGTGAAGGTCAAACAATTACATCCGATTATATTATGTACAGTATCAAACATAATCTAAAAATTACCAGTTGTTAAATTCGTAGATAAGTACCTAGATCAATTAAGTTAGAACAAAATTGTTAGTTAGCCTTAGACTTGTCACAATAAATTACAAAAACGGACTATGAGTTTAACTGCTTTTCCGTTGCTTAATTACTCAAATGTTATATTGTTCACTTATCATTTTTTATAATGTTAATTTTGTTTCTAATTTTTTTTAAAGCTTCATAGGACTACATAGTTCTTTAAGTTTGGAAATCTTAAATTTCTTCTTATGGATCTTACTTTTTTTCTTGATGTTCTTATTCTTGATTTATTCCGAATAATCCTTCATTGCGTCAGATCTTCTTTTCCTTTCTTTCTCAGAATACACCGCTTTTGGACGTTTGGTTGGTTCCTTTGCTAAAGTCTCGTGCTTTTCAGTTAATGATAATTTTTTTGTCTTGGTTTATAACTCTTCAACTGAGATCTGAAGTTCTTCTAGGCCTACTTTAATTTGACATGAAACATGAAACCAGTGCGGTTGGGATTTTTTACTTAAAAAGTATTCAATGATCTGTCTGGACATTTTAGAAGGATTAGTCCGCATGATGTGTCCGAAAAAGAAAATTCTCTTTTTCCTTATTTGATCCGCAAGCGGTTCCGTGTTCCTGTAGATCTTCTTTGTCCATCGGTTTCCAAAATCCATTAGTTTCTAAATCCGTCTGATAAACGCCTCTTATTGATACACCTTTCAATGATCCGTCGTTCCAGTTTGGGAATTACGTGTTCCGAGTTTATTTTCTGGAGGTTAAATAATGTTTTGCTTGCATACGTTATTTCAGGCTAAATTTAGTATTATAATATTGTTGTTTTTATTAATAGGAAGTAATTTAACTTAGTCTCTAAAAGACTAAATAAGAAGTTCCCATTAAAAAAAATTAGTTCATATGAAATGGAGTTGTACTGTAGTTGTAGATTAATTGATAATACCTTGTTATGTCTTTGGCATTAAATAAAAGAAATTTATCTCTAATTTGTAAACAGATTTAGAAACTAGACCTACTGCCTTGGAGTAAGTATATGAAGGAGGGGACATACCCTAAAAAATTATAAAAACATCAAAAAAGTTTTTATTTGCCTTTTTGATTCTCTGATATTTTCTGAATACACTAATATATTTACTTTTTAGAAAAAGGTATTTTAAAATAATATAAATTTTTTTTCGTATCATGTTTTACGCAGTTTTTCGTGTAAAAACATCAAATTTCAAGTTAAAATAACTTGAAAACGGATGGTCGGAAATTGATGGTTTTTTCACAGATTTGAACTACGTTTCCTTCTCTATTGGTTCAATTACACACCGATAGAGTGAACCACAAGTTGTGTGTTGTTTCACGTTTAGTAGTTCCAAGCGACTAATGTAAGAAGAAATACATAACTTACATACTAAAAATTATTTTGTTTTTTGCATTTTCCGCAACTTTTTTTTCACGTGTTTCAGAATCTTTGTTAAATTATATTTTAGGTTCTACACCACCTAGAGAGATTTTTTTTTTAAATGATGGGATATATTTTATGCTCTACGCAATGTGGTATGGAAAATACAAAATATTCATTCCTACAATTTTAAAACTGTTTTAAAGTTACTACAGGGTGGATTTACCGCATTTTTTACAAATAATTGTCTAAAAATTTAACTAGGTAAAATAATTGAAAATAAATACCACAATTCATAGACAATAAATTTCCCATTAATTTGAGCCTACTTGCATGCTCAAGATAAATGATACTCAAGAAATTACTTAACAAAAAAATAGCGTTTTTTCATCCCCAACCCTAATTATAAAGGTTTTTGAGAAAATATTCAACTCATTTTATGAACAGAGATAAGTAATGACTTGAAGAACAAATTTGCAAATGCACAATAATTATGTAACATTAAAGGGGGGGAAATTTTTTTTAAAGGGTATGCCCCCCCTTAAAATGGCTTATAGTATTATTAAACATGTACGACAATTGTTTTCTACTTATACTGAAGGCGTCTAGTTTCTGATGTCATTTACGTTATTTCATACACGTCCAAAAGTTTTTGTTTATTAATTGTACCTAGTACTTTGTTCTGCTTTCATGATGATGTCCTTTGGCTTAAGATTCAAAACAAAAAATGTAGATGTAGCCTATCTATCTTTAAACTGCATTTTTTAAATTATTATATTTTTCTTGATGTATCAATTAAAATAATAAATTGGTTTTCTTTCAGGTTGCAAGCAAATTTATGAACTGGGTTCGTAGTCTTGGAGGTGCTGAAATACAAATTTCTGAAAAGACTTTAAAAGAACTCTTCGCAGTAGGAATTGTTAATCCTGCTTCACGTGCAACGATGAATCTTTTTAAAGAACAAGAGTTTTTGTCCCAGAAATTAGCAAAAGCTATTTGCAAACCAAAAGTGAGTTCATATCTAAGAAACATTCTTCTAAGGTGTCTGGTATCTGATTTGTCTTATTTGCATGGTTATTTTTAAAGCAGTGTGTGGTTTATACGTGGTGTTTTTTTTTTTTGTTTTTGTTTTATTCGGTCAATTTTTTATATGTATGTTTTCTTCTATTGTTTCTTTTTGTGGGTTGGATATTATTGTTGTTATGGTTGAAACAGAATTTTCAGTAATTTTTTTTATTGATATTCTTGTTATTAGTGGAAATCAATTATTAGTGGATAATACTTGCTATATTTTGGAAAAACAACATCTCTTACATTATAACTTAACTCTTTCCTTTTCAAATCGAACTTCTTGTCACACACAATAATACACCAAAACCTTCCCGATCGCGGTTAATCCATTTCCTGGGATGCAAACCCGCAATGGACGTAAAACGGTACTTATATAACATCGTATGACGCGAAATGTTACAGGACTAGCCTACTCCAGGACTTACTCCACACACGTTCGCACACAAGTAAGCTGCTTGATTAAACCTTATTATCTCCCGAAACTGAGAAGAAAGGTTAATGAGAAAAAATTATAGACGTTGTAAATAGATTTATTGACCCCTACTTTTTATGACTTTTCGCGATTTAGGCTAAACTTGTTAACGGGTTCATTACAATAATTTATTATACAAATATGAAAAATGAATCGTAAAACCACAAACAAATTACCATTAAGAAGACGGGGCTAAATAAATAAGAAATAAATAAATAAATAAGAAGACCGGGGGGGGGGGCTAAATAAAAGTAGTACCGTTTACGCACCCACCATAGATCCAAAAAAAACTGAAAAAATTACTGAAAAGTCTTTAAAAGAACTCCTCGAGCCAAAACAAACAGACGAAAAAACAAGAGTAAAAACAAGAAATAAGAAACAAACTAACTGTCTAGACATAATCTGTTCTAACCTTATCTGTTCTAACCTGTTTAATCTTTTCTAACAGAACATACATTTTGAAACCAAATCCAATTTATTATATTAATTTCACAGACCAAATTACGAGTGTGTGTACTTGTGTAGTTCAACAGTGTTACTGAAAACAAGTCAATAAATTACGGTATTTGTGTTTCAAGTAAATTAATTAATCTTGTAATACTTTTATGCTTTTGGTAGAGAGCCCATTACGTTTTATAATCGGCTAGACAAAAGTAGGTAATTATACATTAAACTGATCACCACCTCAGATTACTTAAGCGGAAATCGCTAAAAAGGCGGAAAATCGCTAAAAATTTGGATATCGCTATCTAACACTCCTCAATGACTGCTGCATTCTGGGAGTCACAGAAATGTAAATAATCGTCATAAACTCATGTAAATTATAAAGTAAATTATTAAACTTTAGTTCAGTATACAGGACAGTCGCGGTAATCCAAATACGTAAGATGTCCGACCTTTGCGGATTATCGATTTGTGCGGACTATCAATGTCTACAATTTTAGATTTCGGCAATCAAATAACTATATACTGTAGGATAACAAAACAGATTTAACGAAATACGAGAACACAAAATTATAAATGACACCTTTATTTGAAACCTGTTAAAGTATTATTTACATCTCATTTTAAAACAATGGTAACTTGTGATTGCCAATACCGTTACTCCACGGGAAAACTGTATACGATATTTTTTAACTTGCAATCCAGCGGGAGTCTTTTCCCCCTTATAAAAATAAGGTTTCTCCTGGCAACATTTTCCAGTACAATGCAGACATTGTAAATTTGATCTGCTGTTAAACCCCGTTTTTCTACTTCATCCTGCAATTTTTTTTGAAGTCCATAAAATCGTCGATATCACTAGAATTTTTTTCACCGGTAACAGTTAACAGTCTAATACTGTATCGTTGTTTGAATTAGTCCGGCCAGCCTATACTGGCTTGAAAGTCATCATCTTTCCCGGTCATTTCCTAGTAAAAAAATTTCACTTTTGGGTGAGAATGTCTTCACTGACTGTAGATTGCCTTGCTCTTTCTTGTAAAAACTATGAGTGTAAAGCCCGCTCGGCATCAGGTTTACCTGTTGTTTTCAATGTTTTTCTTTTCAGTGGCCCGTATTCCATTTTTAAACGTTTTTAAAGAATTTTTTTAAACGCTAAAAAAAAATTAAAAACATGATAATAAGTGGTCGTTCGGATTACTGGAAGTTTTGGTGTAACGCGGGTTCGGATTACCGCGACCATACTGTGGTTTGTTTTGTTATTTTTAATGTATAAGACGTAATCTGAGGGTGGTGGTCGGTTGAAACATAAGTACCCAAAAATATACTTAATTTGAATCAGTAATGTAGGCCGAATCTGAACTCCCTTCAAAGGTGTGATACAAAAATGGTATTTAAACTAATGTGATCCATTAATGTACTCTTTAATTACGAAAGTAATAGATAATCACAAAGTTAAATTTTTTTTAGGACGGAACCAAAATAAATGAAGTAAAAATTTTAGCAACAATGGGTACCGGTCTACTGTAAAGCAATGGGTATGCTGTAGGATTTATCTATTGGACAGCTTGTTTTGTTTTACTGGTGGTAGACCCGATCTCCATCGGCATAAAAGTTGGCTTGGCATATAGTGATTTTATATAGCCAAGCAGAAGTGAAAATGAACGATAATCTCGTGTAATTTTTTCTAATAAATTAGAATACTTTAAAGAAATGCTCAAACAGTAAGCTATTTATATTGAAAGTAGGGCCTACATCTTGTACTAAGAAATTGGTTGTCTTCGTTTTCTTACCTCAACTAGCCTACATCATTAATTTAATTTAAATATTTACAAGCGTGTAAAAAAATTCGTTATAACAGTACTTAGCTTTTATTTTGAAACACATTTTATAAGTAAAAAGCATGTTAAGAAGTAAGAAATAGTTCGGATTATAAGGGTTGTTGTGTATTATATAGCTAGTAATCATTGTCATTGTGTCTAATCTTTCTAGAAATCAATTCAACACAAGTTGAACCAACAATTGCATTGGGATTTGGCCGCAGAAAAGAAGAAAACAGTAAAAACTGCATTTTTTAAGAACTTATCCAACAGCAATGGGAAGTATATACCACCAAGTAATAATACAGAAGAAGAATGGTTTTCTTGCCATACAATATCTGAAGATATTGAAAATTTTAAAGAAATCTTTGAGAACACTCTTCATCTTCGGTAAGTAACTAGTTATTCTACTTTGTTTCCACCACGAATAGATAAACATGATCCGGTTAAAACCCAGAATCTGAACATCTCCTTCAAGGCCTGCCCACAACCCTATTTCTCCTCAGGTGTATACCTCAATGCTTTGAGGAGTGGTTTTCCTGGGAGCATCTATTGAATATGATCCCACCATCTCCTTCTACTACTAGCTTGGTCATCCACCTCTGGTCGAATATTTTCATTCCGAACCCTATCTAATAGGGAAAAACCTCTTACAACCCATAAGAATCTCGATTCTACTGCTTGCAGTCTGCTACTGATGGGCAAAACAGAGAAGATCGTAGTACAATTAGCACCAAACCACTACAGGATTAAATATAATATTACAGCATTCGGGCGTTGAAACCAAATCGTGAGTTTTAAATCTACAATAGGTTTAACACAAGATCTAACAGATACAATATTATAGTGAGTTTAAATAGGTATTTTCAGGTTAAGTATTCAAGAAGATGAAAAACACTTCATTAGAATTTTTAGTGGAACGTTTGTTTGTGGTACTGAGAAAAGTCGTCAGTTTTGTCAGAAGTAATGTTCTGTGTAACGTTTTATTGTCTACTTAAAAAAAAGAAAAATAATGAACTCAATGACAGTAAACACATAAATATGGAAATAAAAAGTCCTGAAGTAGATACCGTCGGTAGTTGTAGAAACAGAAAATTAATAACACTGCGGTAGACTGATAAAACTTAAAGTTTCATCAAAAATATTTATTTTCTAAAAGGTATTAAAATAGTATAAAATTACAGCATTATTTTTCCTCTGCCGTGTCATAATTTAAAATTAACCGTGGGTCAGGCGGCATTTTATTATGTACAGATTCCAAGACGGCCGGTCCTTGACATCACTGTAACGAGTTTTGGTGGAAGTAGAGTTCATGACTACTTTTTTTACGTCTGACTGTTCTGCAATTTCTGCTAATGCAAACGGTGGATAATGATGATAATGAAAATGAGTGATGATAAAATGCCAGACCTGACCGGGAATCAAACCCGAGACCCCAGCGTAGAAGCCAGTTGCGCTAACCACTACGCCAACGGGCTGGCCATGACTACTGCATGATATAACTAAGAATGCATAATACCACCCTCTAAGTTAATAACTTCAACTGGTTATTAATCCAGCAATTAGAGCCTGCCATCCTTCTGAACGATGCTAACTGGAAGTGATTCGAGTGCGACATCATTTAATCGGTCATTTCAGAAAGCCCATGTCAATAAAAACTAACTTTCGAAAAAATTAAAAAAAACGTTTCAATAAAAAACAATGTTTAAAAATATAACTTGTTCAGAGGGATATCCCCTTTAATATAAAATATATAATTGTATCTTTTTTAAAGATAAACCACTTGTTTAAAAATAATTGACTATTTTCCTTTACGGTGTTTCTGAAATAAATTGGAGTTAAATGCTAACTTATGTTGTTTCTGTAAAATACGTTGTTACCAGACCAGAAGAAAATCGTGTTGTACAGTAATATTCATTTATTTTTTTCATATGTTTACATTAGTGACTTATAATAGCTTTTTGCAATAATGGAAATTGAAATTCTTAACTTACAGAAAGAAAAATGTTGTTTTTCAGGACTTTTCACGTTCTTTGTTGTCGTCGACGTCGTCACAAGCAGTAGTTATCTCCCTTAAAAAGATGTTTGCGTAGAATACTTGTATATCCTTTTCCATTAGAAAGTAGAGCTTAGGCTACTAAAAATCATCCACTTTCATTTCTTAATTAGAAGGAAGGACGTTATATCCTTAAGGAAAAACCTTTTCTTAGTGTTATATTACTTAAAGAAAGACAGACGTTTATGTGATTTTTGAAGGGAATGTATGCTTACATTCAATTAGTCCTAAAATGCACTAAAGAAACAAATTTTTAATTTTGACTAGTGGGCTTTCTGAAACGACTGATTTATTTTTACTTTCGCTCGCCCTACATGAATATAGGGAAGGAAAGTATTGTTTTCATATCGATTTTACAAAATCAATTTTTCACCGGATAAACACATTTTCAGGTTCACTGAACATAAAAACATGTTTTTAGCAATTGGTCTGTGTCTGTGTCTGCGTGTGAACAAAATATCTCCAGAACGGAATAACGTACGAAGTTGAAACTTGGAAATTAAGTTAAGTACCACTAGAGGACACTACATGAACATTTTCATCAAAATCGGTCAATCGGAAGTAGTAGTTTATTCGTGCAATTTTTCACCTTTTTTTCAAAAACGGCTTGTACTATTTTTTTAAAAATCGCCTTATTACAGTTTTTGTGCTCTACGGAACGGCATAAGCAGCAAAATCAAAATGGTTTAAACTACCCTAAAAAAATTTTACGCAACGTTTTTCTATATTGATCTATGTTATTCCGATATTGATGTACATGTACGATTTATGATTAATCGTATGCCTCTGCTTAAGTGCTTTCGGCATCCTATTATTTCACTACAGGCGCACAGTTGACTAGCGCACGCTGAAAGACTTTTGATTCATTCCAATGTATAAAAATAAAATTGTGATTTGTCTGTACAATTTTTCAAAATGCCCCAAATTTTGTTTCTACACCAGATCTATCAAGCAAACACCGAAAATAAGTTCAGCTGAATTTTTGTATGTTTGTTTATCTGTTTGTTTGTTTGTATGTTACGGCATCACGCAAGAACCGCTGAACCAAATTCAATGAATATTGGTATTTAGGTTCTGAACATAATCGAAATGAAAATAGGCTATAATTGTTTTTTAATATTACAAATCGATGGGGAGCTCAGCGGGAGGGGTAAACAAAAACTACGAATATTTCCGTTAAAAGTCTGTTTCAAAAAATGTTATATATATAATCAAAATTACGAAACGTTTAAAGACAAATAAGTTTGATCATGTTAAGTTTTTCATTTTCATACATGACGGAGATATTGACGATTAAGAAATAATAAACATATCATATTTTTAGAATAGTCTTAATTTAAAAGTACATACTTTCCACTGACTATCATTTTTATGTACATTTAAACTCTTATTACACAAGTCCAAAACATGATAACGTTTCAGGCATTTAACTTCTTCCGCATTTTTAAAAAAATTTATGGCCAATTCGTTTCATGATTTCCAAGTATCACCTGATATTTTGTGCTAAAATTCCTTACCTCGTTCATGACTTCAGGAAGGTTGCAATAATGGTGTACTGTTGTTTATTTTTAATAATAAAACCTTAGTGCATTGACAAAGGCACCACAGAGCCTATTTTAGCCATAAAGCATAAATGAATATTTTTTTGAAATTTAGAAATGATGTATACTGTACTTATTTTAAGTAGGCCTAAGTTACACGAAACCAAAAATCAATTTGACCTAACTTATAATGTTGATTTTTTGTTTTTTTTTATTTCAGAGTTACGTACTTGTTTTATCAATGGCTTATAAAGAATAATTTGAGTGTACCAAATTACTTAGAGGACGTTGGACATTTTAACACTGATTTTCTAAAAGATTTAAAGCCGGGTACTATTATGTTTTGTAAAGATAGATTTAAAAAATTTAAAATATTTATTCTTCCCAATTTTTGTCAAATGCTTTAGAAAAGTAAGAAAGGGTATAGAGAAAACTAGAATAAACGGAGAAAACACAATGGATTGTGCCAAATTCAGACTACTGAAACAGAATTAACAGATTTCATTAAGAGTAAAAGTAGAACACCAGAGAGATGGAAGATATGTGAAAAGCCTACAAAGAAAGAATGCTGTGAATGTGGGCCGCAAAAAGAGCTTCCAGAAAAGTCTACAGTCATCGCACATGGTCTAAAGTGACCTTGTATGAAAAAAACTAATGTTTTTAAAAACTATTTTTGTATCTTAACAAAGGGTAATAAGAAGAAACATTGGTCCTGTATGCGAGAATGGAATTTGGACATCAAGAAGGAACTGTGAGATTGATGAGTTTCGTGAGATCGATGAGCATAGTGAAGACATTGTGAGGTTCATTAAAGTTGGAAGAGTACGTTGGATTGGGCACTTGTCAAGAATGCATGTGGACAGAATTGCTAAAAGCTTGTGGAAGGAAAAAATATTTAACAGACAGAGGAAGGGCAGACCAAAGAATAGGCGGACTGATGACGTGGAGCGAGATTTGCGGATTCTTGGAGTGTGTAATTGGAAGGTGCAGGCGGCAGATCACATTATTTGGAGAGGCTTTGTTGAGGAGGCCAAGGGTCACATCGACCTATAGCACTTAGGAGTAGTAGTAGTAGTAGTAGTAGTAGTAGTAGTAGTAGTAGTAGTAGTAGTAGTAGTAGTAGTAGTTGTAGTAGTAGCAAGAGCAGCAGTAGCAGTAGCAGCAGCAGCAGCAGCAGCAGCAGCAGCAGCAGCAGCAGCAGTAGTAGTAGTAGCAGTTTTATCTTAACAATATTAGGTTTTATCCAAAAGCAGGTATAAGTGGAACCAAGGACCAGCATCGTAGCAAGGTCCTTCTGTGCCCTTAGCAAGTTTGAGAAATCTGCGCCCTCCAATACCACAGGGGTGTATTAATAATTGTAATTATTCTCAATTTCCTGAAAGATTTTTTTTATTAATTTTGGAATTTTTATTGCTTGATAATTTGCACCAGTCCAAAAAAGACGAATTTTTCATGATTAATTTTGCACTCTTTTTGCACCTGCACCCTTGGCGGGGACACATCTTGCCACTGCCTAGCTACAGCCCTGTCAAGGACCTTCAGCTGAACAGTATACAGCTTTACTTAACCAAGCTACTTACTAATAATTTCTGTAAATTAACCGGTGGTGTACATTCAAGGGAAGGAAATTAAGTACTTGCTTCTGTAGCGATGAAACAAAGAATATCCCATGCAATTTGTAAGCCTACTGGTTAATTTAAGAGTAAATAATGATCATTAAAAAACCCATTAGTTGTAATGTGATGTATTTATGTAAATTATGCTTTAGTAGTTTAGTTAAAAGCAATTTTTTATCTTAACAAGTTGGCTTAGTACAGGCGCCATGCATAATTAAGAAAAGATTCCGAGACAGGAGTATAACATTATAGATAAAGCTACTCATTCAATGATTGAGTTAAATCAGCTGGAGAGATGCATGCACAACTTAGAGGCAAACAAATTTCAGTCAAAATTTAGCATTATAATTTTAACTTCGGATTGAACTTTAAAACAGTTTTGCATTGCCTATTATACTACGTACGTGATATTTTCATGTTCACAGCCTTATCGCCAGTTTGTTACATTGGTCATTTTTTTAATATTCTGTGCTTGTTAAATAATTTCTCTTTCCTTCTTAAAATGTCAGGCAGTGTATAATGATGTACATCCAAAAAAATACACTATATTACATTTACATAATGTATTTGTCTCTACATTTAAAATTATGCATGAGGTAGGAAATTAACATATCCATTTATAGTTTCCTACGTCCTTAAATAGGTTAATCTAGTACTTCTTTTTCCAAACACCATCTAGAATCAAAATATCAAATTTGAGCTCACTGATTGAAATTCATGTAGTATACTTTTTAGCGTACCAACAATAAAGAGCCATTTCTGTAGTTCAGCTTTATCCTTTGTGATCCAATTACTTTTATGATTTTGAAAATAATAAAATAACTTTTAACCAAAAACGTTCTCATCGTCATAATACAACAGCAGCAAGAAATAAAACCTTTTAAAAAATGGAAGACCCACCCCAGAACTTTTTTTCAAAATTCACACGACATTGTCCGTCAGATATGTATAGATGTTATAAATTATTATGATTTCAGTTCAATAGATAAAATTTTTCCTCAGCTCATTAAAATTTTGACCCAGGTAGGCCTATACCACTGAATTTAACCATTAAATTATCCACATAACCTAAGAATTAAAATAAGTCCAGTTGATAACACTGTAGCCCCTAAACTGTTTTCTCATTAATCTTCTTATTATTTCAGTTAAATCTTCGACTAATATAGTCGAACCTAACTTTTTTATATAGGTATACATAAATATGTCTATAAAAATTGAATGAAAATGTAGAGGTAATTTTTAAAAAATTCATATTTAATGATAAATCATTCAGATTTCACTTAAATGATTTCTAATATATTCTCAATCAATAAAACTATAATAAATCATTTTTATTTTTCAGGAAGAGAGAAATCAGAGAGATTCAAGTTGAAGTCAGGATCAAATCTAATGTTGCATTCATGAGTCACTTGATGCTTGGTGAAGTTATTATCGATTTATTTAAGAATCAGTGACTAGTATGTAGTAGTAGTAGTAAATAGTTTTTCTAAATTTGTTATTTATTTAAATCTAATCTTATTCTCTTTTATATATTTATATACATACTTTTTTATTGTTTTATACTGTATACATTTACAAATAAATATATATTAAGTTTAATTATACAAAGTTCATGTATTTACATAATTAATAGTTTTGAAAAAATATTTTACAATAAATTTTATAAATTATTAGACAAATAAACAATTTTGCCCATATTGTGTTTTGACATCTGCGGGGTCACCAGAAAATTTAGGATTTCTGGCTTAGAGTAAAAGAGCAAAAATTTAACAAGTAGGTTTATGAAAATAATTTTCACTCAAGAAATATTATCTCTCTTTTAAATAACAGAACTAAAACAAAATTTCCTTGACAGATGTAATAAAGTTAATTTTTTTACATCTGTTTTGCACATTAAGACTAAATTTTTTAATTTATGTTTGACTGTTTTGCCATTTAATGCTAAAATAAAAGTGATGAAGGGTGATAGATGATTCAAATTTAATAAAAACAACAGAAACAGACAACAATATTTTCAGATATCCTGACCTATTAATGTTATAGTGGTATATCATCTAGTCTACAAAAGTGAAGTAAGGTGAAAAGTAAAAAAGTAAAGTAAGTAAAAATAGTGTCATTTGACCCTCTTAAAAAGTAAACACAGAAATTATGGGTTTGAAGTTATAGTTTTGACCGGAAGTGGCCCAAAACCAGAAGTCAAGAAATCAAAGTCAGAATTTGGAAACAAAAATAGTGCCATTCAATTCCTCTTGAGTAGAAGAATTCCTCTAGAAGAGTAGAAATACAAAAATCACTAATGGTTTTTGCCATAGGTTAACAGTAAAGCTTTTTAAAATTTCCACCAGCCGTGAGTCTTATGAAAGGGAGTTTTTAAAATACAGATTACATTAATCTTTAACTTTATTTTATTTTTTTTTATCTGAGGTGGCGAGAAAAACTCATGTTCACTCCCTCACGATGGGGGAAGTAGTGTTAGACTCAATTGAGGCATCCTCGTCCAGCCCCAAGGAAGCCGCGACCGCCTTACCAACCAAAAACCCGCCGCCTGGCCACTTGATCTGACATCAGCAAACAACCCTCCACCTCCCTCGAAACTGTTTAGATAAATACTACAATGGAAATGTCGGGTTAAAAAAAAGTTTAGATACTGTTAGCGGGGTGTGGAAGGGAACCGTAGCCTTATTCCCCTCTCCCTGTCACTGACCAACACTCACTCTCTCACTTCCATTCATCTCTTACATCACCAGCTCACCAGCTCAGGAAATTTGTGTGTACCTACCTTACCTACTGAGATCGGGACAGAATTGATTCACTGCGGGAGAGGGCGATCCCGCTGATCTCCATATGCCTCTTCCCTCCGCAGTCTCCCGACCACCCTCTCCACAAACTGAGCGACTAACTTCCAGCTCTCCTGATCCCGCAGCATCACTGCCCCTACTCTCTCTGGAATCCACTGTGCAACGCCTATAAAGTTAATTTTTTACTTGACAACATATTTAGATTCATAAGTTTAAAAATTACAGAGATATGATTTTTATATGAAAACTCTATTTTTTTTTCAACCCCTATCGATGGATTTATAATTAACTTTGAGATAATTTTTTATAAGTTATAAACGAGATGTGATGCACTCTACCAAATATTGTACAGAAAACCAACACAATAAATTTAAGTGCAAAAATTTTCATTATCGGGTAGACTGCCCCATTAATTAACTATCCAAGTGATAATTATATTTGAAGCTCTGGAAACAGTAGGTCAAGGTCAGTTAATTCAACACTCAAACTGTTTATATTAAGCACGCATTGTAATTGATGTAAAATGAAACAATATTAATAAACAAACTCGTTGAATTTCTACAGTTACAGTTATTATAAACATAAAATATTTTGTAATAGTCTAATAATTTATGAGGAGGGAGTTAAAATTGGCTAAAGTGAAAGGGGTTAGAATTACATTATGTAGTTATTACAATAGTATCTTTAGTGGTTGACTTCTATTGATGGTTATACAGGGGAAAGTTTCACTTTCATTGGAATGTGTAAATGTTTGTGTTATTGAGTTAATTTTGTGTTAAGTGCAGTAACTTATAACTTGCTTTCTTTATTTGTAATTTTTTATATTTAAAAAAGTAGTCATTCTGTTTTTAATGTATGTATCAATATTAATTGTTTAAATCAAGAACTGATTTTCAGTGAGGTTTTTTGGAATATCTAGGTAGGCTAACATTAAAAATATATAATTAGTAAATTACATGCTAGGTTAACTAAAAATGTACAAAATTTTTGTATTCTTTTAAGCTATCTACTAGGCATATGAATGATTTGTTGAATATTTAAATTTGTAACTAGCATCAGGGTCAATTAATTTCAAATCGCCCAGTATGAATATTTTTGTTTTAATTTATTTAAAGTTGCATCAAAGCTTGGTTATTAGTGACTAGAATGCATTACCTAATTTAACAGTGGGTTTTTACTTGTAATAATTTTCAGACTCTGGCCAGGAATCAAATCCGGGACCCCTGTGTTGTAAGCTAGCATGCTACCATTACGCTACGGAGGTGGTCACTCAATAAGAATAAAATTTGTTACTTAACATTTTTAATTTTTTAAATTTTTTCACCAAGTGTAAAAATTTTGTTTACTAATCACACTTTTTTTGGTGACTCTTTTTCATTGGCAGCATAGTCCATTTTTGGTGAAAAACATATTTTAATGGAAAATCATGTTGCTCCTCCATTATTTGTTAGTTAACAAGATGATTAAAAAATCGAATATTCCACACAAAATAGGCTAAAATTTAGGTTCTTACAATTTGTTTTATAAATGTTAAGTTCTTCACTAAATAGTTCACACTTTCAAAAACAAAACAAATGAAAAGAATATTTCTGTGGCATAGTGGTTGGCATGTTCAGCTGCAAATCAGAAGGTCCTAAATTCAATTCTCAGTTAGGGCCTGGAAAATTATTGTAAGTTTAAACCAAGCATGTTCCTCCATCCAAAATAATTGCTAATGACCCAGCTGCTGAGGTGACTTATTAAAAATAAATTTCATGATACAACTGTACTAAGTACAAAATTTATAGGTTTATAAATTTGAAAAGGTATGAGCAATAAATTAATAGTCTTTGATGATGTGAAAATAAATAAAAAAATAAGAATAAGTGAAATTACTCAAAATTTTATTAAAGTTCATGTATTACAATCAGGAAGTAGTTTTTTAATTTTTTTATTTTTTTTTTTTTATTTTACGGCCACAAAGGACCACTTAAGTTCAATCTTTCAACGTCTAGCTCTTTCAGATGTTCCACCAAAACGCCCCCGCAGTTGTCGCTCCCGTACTTCTCCTCTTCTTCGCCAATAATTCTTCAATGTTTCGGATCTTCTCAGTCTCTCAGCGTCCGAAATCACCATGGCTTTCCTGACCCTCATTTGTTCCCTAAATTTAACCGATCGCTGTTTGTATGTCCTGTAGCTCCCTGACTTAGTTTTGAGGTCAGCTATTGTGATGTTTAGTTCCTCCATATCCTTTTTGACTTCCTTTATCCAGTTTGGTGTCATCTTCTTTTGCCAGAAAACCTCAGTCATCCTTCTTAGTAATCTTGTATCCTCCATTCTCAATATATGTCCCAGGAAGGATATCCTTTTTTTCCTGATGATACTGTTTTCCAATACACCTTCTTGCTATTTGCCTCTCCACTTTCTCGATTTTGTCCTTTTCGCCTATTCTTGTTGGACCAAACAGGGTTTCACTCGCATACAGGACTTCAGGAAGTATCACGGTATTGTAGTGTCTTAATTTTGTGTTGATGGACATACATTTCTTATTGTAAATATTCCTAGTGGTTATGGCGGATTTGATTAATTTATTTGTTCTTTCCTTCCAGTTAATTTTTTCTTTAATGTTGTGCGTTATTGTTTCACCCAGGTATTTGAAACTTCTAACTAATTCCACGTTTTGATTGTTAATTCTGACGTTGTCTACACACAGGGGATCTCGAACCATTATTTTTGTTTTTTCATAAGATATTTTTAGTCCTATTTTCCCAGCGTATTTCTCTATAGTTTCAACCTGTGTCCTGGCTTCTTCTATGCTTTTGGATAATAGTGCTAAATCGTCGGCAAAACCGAGGCAGTTAACTTTTATCTCTCTTCCAACTTTGATATAAGCTTTATTTTCCTTGTTCCACTGGCGCATAATATACTCCAATGCGCAGTTGAAGAGAAGTGGGGATAGTCCATCCCCCTGCCTCAGTCCTGTTTTAACTTCGAATGGCCCCGATATTTCACTCCTGAATTTTACTTTCGATTTTGTTTCAGTCAGGGTTAATTCAATCATTTTAACCAATTTAGGGTGTAAGCCAAAGTTCCTCAATATTTTCAGTAGGGATTCCCTGTGTATACAATCATAAGCCTTTTTGAAGTCAATAAAGGTCATGACTAGCTGTTTATCTCTAATTTTAAAGTAATCTATTATCAATTTCAGGGTTAAAATTTGGTCAGGACAGCCTCTCCATGGTCTAAACCCTCCTTGATACTCCCCTAGCTCTTTATCCAGCTGATCTTTAATCCTATTGTAGATGATTCTGGATAGAATTTTATACGTGCAGTCGAGGAGAGAAATTCCCCTGTAATTATCCGGATTAGTTTTATCTCCTTTCTTGTGTATCGGATGAATGATTGCTACTTTCCATACTGAGGGGAGTTGCTCGTTTTCCCACATTTTTACAAGTTCTTTGTGTAGATTCTTTAGCGTTTTCCTCGAGGCGTTTTTCCATATTTCTGCTGTTATATAGTTCTCACCACTGGCCTTATTATTTTTCAGTTCCTTTATTGCGGTGAATACTTCATCGAGACTAGGAGGCTCAATGTTTTCAAGACTGGTTTTAATCCTTGTGTTAGTGTCTATGTTGAAGGGTTCTTCTGGGTCTTCGCAATTCAGTAGTTTCTGAAAACTTTCAGCCATGATTTTGGCATTTTCTCCAGCACTATGGGCTGGATTTCCCTCCTTATCCTGGAGCACAAGTGTTGGGGGTATATATTGTGATATTTTTTGTTTAAAGTTTTTATAGTATTGTCGGGAATTGTTTTTCTGGAAATTTTCTTCTATCTGATTCAAAATGTTTTTCTCAAATTGTCTTTTAGCATTACGGATTATTTTCTGAGTGAGTTTTCTTTGTTTGATTAGATTAATGCTATTTACTTCAGTTTTGTTGGATTGGAAGATCAACCAACTTTTGTGTCTATCTTCAACCGCTAGATCGCACTCCTCACTCCACCATGGATGTTTCTTTCTTCTATTTGTTACTGCTATTTCAGCTGCTATATCATTGAGTTTTATTACCAGATCTTCCAATTTTGTATCGCTGGGGATGCTTTCTGTTTTTGCTTTATACTCTGCATTTCCAGTTAATTTTGATTGGTCATAACATTTCTTGGCTTTTTTTAGAAGGTGATTTTTTCTTGTTTAGTGGAGTCATTTTAATTTTGATTTCAATTAAGTAATGGTCTGAATCTATTTCAAATTTCTATTTCAAAGTTTTTTTAATTATAATAAGAAAAAACCGTATTACATTGCTATAAACTTACACAATGAATAGTTACAACTGAATGCGACAGTTAAACCGTTTTATTTAGTAACAATTAATATTAATCATATTGGATTATAGTTTATTTGTAACACTAAACCCTTTAAACCAATCACGCCATCTCCGTAGATAAATGGTGGAATAAACTATAACATAGAAGATCCTGGTTTAAATTTCCATCTAGCATCTGGAAGTTTTGTGCACTAAAACCCGCAATTCCATAACTCTAAGATCAAGCTGTTGACATGATTCAAAAAAATTGATACATAATATCTTGATAGTGAAAGAAATTAGGCCTACATTATTTTTTGATTAGAGGATAATATTCTTGAAATAAAATTATTTGACCCTGGTATTCAAGTGCACCATATTAAAATAATATTTTAATTTAAAATATACTTGCATTACATCCCATATTTTGGTACTACTTGTTACATTGACTTAAACAATAGGTTGGTATGTGATAGACATATTTAATAATGTATTATAGATGTTTTGAACATTTAATTTAATATTTTATATTCAGAATGTTATACCAGTAACTTATGAAGCTTGACGTAAATTATTCAAATATACAAATGGATTCATCTTGTAATGTTACTGCTAACCAAAAATTTATTTCTCATCTAAATTAATGACTTAAATTATTGAACAGATTTCTTTTGATTAGAATTTATTAATAAAAATAATTACATACGTTGTTGACAGATTGTCCTAATAAAGATTATTGAATGAAAAAGGTACAATTACCTTGGCTAAAATGTTTGTTACAACCGTATTTTATTATCATCCACTCTTGAGAATAACAATTTAGTTATTTTAGAATAACCTTCGTAGATTGTCTATCATTACAGCATTTGATTATACTGATTGGCAGTACTATTAGAATAATTGTGCAAGACAGTACCTACTATTTAAATAATTTGTTATATAACTTAAATTTGTGTTTAAAAAAGTAAAAACGTTTCCGTTTCTTTTTTTTTAAATTAATTCCATTTTTAAAGAATTAATCCAATATAGTTCTTCATTAGTTTTGAAATCTCATGTATCTTCAAATAGACCTATAAGTTGATAATTAGGTAGGTACTAAATGTATTTTTAGATCACAATTAAATAATAATTTTGTCATAAGCAAGTTATTTTAATTTACTAATAATAGATGGACATTTCTGGGTTTATAACAGCTGATCCATTAGGCAATTAGGTATAACTCATTTTGAAATAAAAACAATAATTTCTAAGTGAAATTTTTTCACAATTTTGGCTGTAGTGATAGTAAAACTTTTTTAAATTCTATTATAATATTTATAAACTTTGATTTTCAAAATTATTTTTATTAAAATCTTTTGGACATTTATTATTAGAACCATCATTACTTGTTTATAAATTTATTTTTAATATATTAACAATAGGGCAGGAATATAACAATTATTGTTATATTCCTGCTTAAATTGCCATGATGAATTTTATTTTCCAGCAGGAAGCTAGTAAATTCATTTAGGTAGCCTACATTATTATAAAAAATGATTGGTTCAATTAAGTTTTATTTCAAGCTGATATTTTTTTAAATATTAAAAATCATTATGTATATTTTGATTATAAATGCCTACCAGTAAAACAATTTTCTTCAGACATACCACTAATTGAATCAGCAAACAAAATTCCTTCTGCTTCATTCTTTAACACTTAGTTAATACTATCAAGCCATTTAAATGTCATTGAAAACTATTCAACAAAAATCCTTAATGTAGTATTTAAGTTTCACTATAAACTGTTTTACAACAACAAAAAATCCTAATGTAAAAATATTGTTAACTGTTCACTAACCTTTTATAAATCATAGATAAAGAAATATTAAGCAGTATAAATGGTTAGTGAAAATGTACAGTATTTTAACATTAAGATTAATTATAGTCTGCAAGATGCATTATAAAGATATTTTATTAGTGAATAAAAAATACTATAGTGGGATATTTTAGACAAGCCCTTGCAGGATAACTGGTAACTCCTGTCTATTACTCAAATTTGTATAAAATAACTACCTTTATTAGTACTATATGAACCACGGAACCTTTGTCTCCATGAATCATTACAGCAACCCGGTGAGTTAACCAAATTTTTTTTTAATCCTAATGTGCAAATGTTGAAATCTGTTCAAACCCAATGAGATGAGAATAATATGTATGACGTTTAAATGAGGTGTAGTTGTGTACAGACTCAGGCTGACCATTCCTGAGAAAGTATAGTTAATTGAACCCCGAACATCAAAGTATACCGATAACCACTGTCTAGTATTCAAATTTGTTTAAAAGTAACTACCGTTATTGGATTTGAACCATGGAATCATCGTCTTCGAAAATCAGTCGTTAAACAGCTGACTCGTGGCGACAACTTTACCACTAGACCAACCCAGGGGAGGTTAACCAAGATTAAAGTAATATTTTAAAACCCCCTCCCGAAATTTCTTAACAATGCCTGTTTTTTACATTAATTTACTGTTTATAATTTAATTCGTACATACTGTATTAATACAATGCAATAGTGTCACGCTTGGAGAAAGATTTAGTTCTAGTGCATTCAGTAAAATAAACTACTAATTTAAGTTATAACCTTATAATTATTTTTGCACTATTAAACTGTAAAACCTTCTATGTATTTTAAACATGTGTGTTATGCAATCTGTGTAATTATTTTGTTACATTTGTCATTGAGCTGTATTGTTTCTACTGTAAATTGTAACAAAGTGAAAAACGGCATGCAGTAGGCCTAGAATTAATTATCCCTCCTTTATAAAATAAATGAATATATACTTTATAATCTTATTACTAACTTCTTCACTACTAATGTTTACAGATACATAAATTTTAACTTATCTGGAAGCATCCCACAGGTAAATAACTAAAATTTAATAAGTACGGTACATTGACTTTTCATTAATTTTTTTTATTAATACACTTAGGTATTCCAATGAGCTCAAAAATTTGTTCTTTTAACCTTAGTTAATTCCTTATAATAGACCTATACTTTCACAATGATAAATAATGTACAATTTTTATGCTATTTGGCTTAATGGGGTATTTGCATTAAAAAAAATTGCCAGATTAAATGATAAAAAATTGCTTATAGCAGCTTATCATGGTTTAATTTTATCTCATATCAGGTATGCCATATTAGTATGGGGTAATTCATCACAGGGTAACATGGAAAGAGTTTTTAAAATACAGAAAAAAGCTATTAGGTGTATGATGGGAGTCAACCACCTTACCTCATGCAGATCACTATTTAAAGAGCTGCAATTGCTCACAGTTCCTTCTTTGTACATTTTTGAAGTGATAATGTACGTAAAGAAAAATACCTTTTTACAGAATTTAGATGTTCACAACCACTACACAAGAAACAGAATCGATTATTATGTTGCTAATCACAACACTAAACTGTTTGAACAAAAACCAACTTATGCAGGTAGAAAATACATCAATAAATTGCCACAAGGTTTAAAAAGTTGTGACAATTTAAGTCATTTTAAAAAAAAAGCTAAAACAATATTTGATTGATGAAACATTTTACAGTGTGCATGAATTCCTTTCTAAATAGTTTTGGTATTTAACTTTAATTAAACAAATATTGTGTACAATTTGATACAAAGGGGTTCATGACAAGCCTGCTGAGTTAAGCAGTGGTAGGGGGAAATTATTGGTAAGTGATGAATTTATCATTGTGTTTGATTTATTTTTATTATTTATTGTGTGTGATATTTAATTCAATAGGGTTCATGACAAGCCTACTGAAGTAAGCAGTAGCAAAAACAAATTTTGGTGGTAAGTGATAAATAAATTTATCTCATTGGTGATAAACTTTCAGTTCATCAATTTTATCTTGACATGTCCTATACTCCCTTTGGAGTCTCCAGGATGCAAGTAACAAAAAAAAAAAATAATAATATGGTGTAAAATTATCCTATTAGTACTGTATATGCAATTAAATTACAACCAGGAGAATAGACAGTCATTATCAAAGGAATATATTTTTTTTAGTTCCTTTAAATTCCCATCAACTGCTTGGTTATTAGTATGTTATATAACATTATCGGTGGGTTTAATCACGTAATAATTTCTCAGACCCTAGCCAAGAATCAAACCCAGGGCCTAGGCTTTGCAGCCTAGCCCACACTCAGTGACGGATTTCCCACTAGGCACACTAGGCCAGTGCCTAGGGGCGGCACGCCTCAGGGGCGGCACGACCTGACAGGTGCCGCTAAAATAATAAGAGATAGATTGTTGGGCAACAGAAACAATGCTGTTGATGAATTGAAGCAGCTTTTTCTGTCTCTCGGTGTTTTTATGAACACCTGTATTTTTAGTTTGTTATAGTATAAACCTTTTAAAATGTGATTAAAATCTAATTAAGTATCTTTTGGTGATTTTATCAACACCCGTTTATGAACTCGTTAGATTTACTTTTTTTTTTAAATTGAGTAATAACTTTGGCACAGATGTGGCATGTTTCAAAAGGGCGGCAGTCAGAATAGTGCCTAGGGGCAAAAAATTTATAAATCCGTCACTGCCCACACTAACCATTGCACCATAGAGACAGCTGGATAAGTTTATTAGTAATTTCTGCATGCTGTAATTTTAATAAAAATTTTGAAAATGTAGCCTACTATTCAGTTCTGTACCATTCTGAGTGTATTAAACAATGAACCTTTGAAAGACATTTTGGTTTACAGATAAAACTCAAATATATTTTTCTACATATTTTTTACCTTTTATTAAAAGAAATTATTTTAATTCTTGTAAAATATACGTTGCTAATATCATTGTAAAATTAATTTCTGGACCCTGTAGTTTTAATAAAATCTTGAAAATGCACTCTTCAGTTCTACAGTAATTTTTTGTGTAGTACATTAAATAGCGAAATTTTATGAAATTGACTTTTTACAGATGAAACTCTGAATGAATTTTATGATATTTCAATGTTTTACATGCTTTATTAATTATTAAAAATTGCTTTAGGTCTAATTCTTTAATGCACCCACATTACATACACATTGCTAAAGTTCTACCACACTTCTTTACTCCATCCCTGACTTGAATTTAAACACAAACACCTCATTAGTAAGTTCATGGATGGCTGTCAATTATGGTCAGTGTAACTTGTTGTTGTGACTTTTTACCAGTTAACTGATATGGCTGACCTGATGATCTTAACATAATATTACCTACTTTTTCTTTATCAGAATTTTTTTAATAATGTGCAACTTCTATTTCCTAGGAAACCTTATTAGTATACAGGTAAATAATTAGTATGAAATTCAATAAAAGACAAAAAAGTGAAAAGTTTTTTAGTCTAATGATAAATTTAGTTTTTTGTGTTCTGACTATAGTATTAAAGTTAAATTTTTTTCTGGGAATTATGCGTGTTTTTATTCCAAATTTAATCAACATGGTCAAAAACTGTACAATGTTAAAGTAAAAAGTATAATATTTACAAAATCGTTTGCTTTTCTATTTATTGGAGTTCTGTTCAAAAAAAAAAAAACATCTGATTAACCAATCTGCTGTCCTTAAAATTAATCTTCTGCTTGTAAAATTCTTTATAATATATATATCTTTTTAAAAATGAAGGACAAAAATGGTTTTAACATAATTTATTGCCCTAAGAAGATTTTAATGTAAAACAGAAAAAATGGATTGAATTGATTTTTACTATAATGATACTTAAAAAATGATAATGATGATTCTTAAAATGATGATGATTATGATTCAGATAAAAAAACAATAAAATCCCTCTTTTATGATAAAAGCTGAACAAAATTATTTAAACGTAAATAAAATGTAAATGATTAACTAGCACTTTTTTTATTTTTTTATAAACAGTAGATTTTTACAGCATTTAACTAAACATTGAATGTAATAAAGTATATTGTTTAGATGATTGTACAAATGATTATTTGTAATACTTCTCATACAAATGTTTAAAATTATGTATTAAAATTTGCTTATAAAAGTGCAAGCGCAGGATTTTCCATTCTTCATTAATTAAAAAAATTTATTGCGCATAAGCAATTTATTTTAATTTAAAAACATTACTAGTCAGTGTCATTGTAGGTATTTTATAAATCCCAGGAAAACGATTGACGTACAAGTTTTCCTCTTCAGTACAAGTTGTACTTCCATACATATTGATCATAGTAATTAAATTAAAAATATAGGTGTAATTAATTTAAGTAACTGTTATTGCTTTATAATTATTTTGTTATAATGATTTTGTGATTTCCTATAATAAAATCACTCAATATGGATGACGACAGAGATTATTATGAAATACGTAATTCACATGAATGCACTTATTGAATATGTCAGTTTAGTGGTGACTGCTAGAATAAATTTGTTTTGTTAAAGAACAATGAAAAATACAAAATTCATGAATATTTTGTAAAAAAAAATTTGTGGATTTTTTTTGGTGTGCGGTATTCTGTAAAGTAGCGATTATAAAACAATTGAAAACAATTTGTAAGTATTTTTTTCTTATAATTTAAGGCGAATCTGATTTCCTACATAAGTCAATGCCAACTTTGTGCACATTACATTTCTCAATAACTGTATGTTTTAAGATATGACTTGACTTTTTAACTTGCTACCTTATGTAAACTTTTCTTGTTTGGAATGGAACCAGGTTTTATTAATTTAATTTCCAAAAGTTCATTGAAAATATTACAGAATTTTTCTCTCAAAAACTAGAACGTATATTTTAATTTCCCTTTGTAAGGAACTAGCAAGCAAGAAATGTTGGTATCGTAGTGAATGAGCACAAAATAAATACATACATTTCTTGTTGGCTGTTGATTATATACTCATAAGTTAAATCAAATTCCTGGCAAATCATTGCTCAAGGGAAAACATTTAATTTGATTATCATTGAGTGATGCCATATGAGAATGAATTCAACTGGAAAATAGAGCCTGCTTTACTTAATTTTAAGAATGTATTAAAAAGGAAAAACAAAAAACATAAAAGAACTCGTACATGAATTTGGTGCGTTGCCCAGATGTCACTGTGTTTCTAATGTGAACTAGTCAGAAACTGATTGCAACATGCTGATATGGTTCAAAAAAGGTTCTAAGGAGAATTTTTGGATTATAATAAGGACGATAAATTTAGGCGGGTGGGTGTTTGCTGTGTACTTCCTCACCTCACTACTCTCACCAGTCGACCAATTTCTCCTCTCTTACTGCTCCTGTTGACTTAAAACTTATACCTTATTTTAAAGTAAGGTAATGGGGATTGTAAATCATAAGTACCTCATCGGCGTACCTGTTATAGAATTCTATTTATAATTTATTTGCATTAATAATATACGAGGTGTGGCTATTAAATAATGAGACTGACATTGTAAAAAATTTTGTTTTTATTTTATACATAATCACTTATTGTCACATTCAAATTACACTCCTTCGCTATCCCTACAACGCTCCATGCGAACTTCCATCTTTCCATTGTTTCCATCTTTTCATCTTTTCATTGTTGTTGAACTTTCCATTGTTGGAAACAGTGCTGGAAGTCATCTTCTGTCAGCCTCATCAGGACATGTGCCGCTTTCTCTTTTACCGCTTCCACAGATTCAAATCTTGTCCTTTTTAATGCAGATTTCACCTTAGGGAACTGGAAGAAGATAATAACATGTGATGAAACGTGGTTACAATAAATAATAAATATAAAGTAAAAGAAAAAAATACAGTGAATAAACTACTTTTATTAAACATGGAAAAACAGTGTACTTGTAACACTGCAAAAAGCGCAAGGGGAGTCTATGAGTACATAGGAGGTTGTGGAAGGGATACACGAACGAAACTCAACCCACCTAAATCTTTCGCTCTTAGTAGGTTTTTTTTTTTGTCATCAGTCTATCGACTGGTTTGATGCAGTTCTCCAACCTGTTCTATCTTGCGCAAGTCGTTTCATATCTACATACCTGTAACACCCTACATCTTTTGTAATTTGCTTTATATATTCTAATCTTTGCCTCCCTCTACAATTTACTCCCTCAATATTACCCTCCATTATTGATAGCCCAATACCTGGATGTCTTAGGATATGCCCCACTAGCCTATCCCTTCTTTTGGTAAGATGCTTCCATATACTTCTTTTTTCATCCACTCGCCTAAGAACCTCTAAATTACTTATTTTGTCCACCCACCTAATCTTTAACATTTTCCTATAACACCACATTTCAAAAGCTTCTATCCTCTTCCTTTCTACAGCCCCTATCACCCACGTTTCACTTCCGTATAATGCTACACTCCAAACATAATGTTTTAAGAAATGTTTCCTAATATGTAAATCAATGTTTGTAGTCAGTAAGCTGTTTTTCATTTCAAAGGCTTTTCTAGCTTGAGCAATTCTACTCTTGTTATCACTTGTGCTTCTACCATCCTTTGTTATTTTACTCCCTAGATAGTAGAATTCCCTAACTTCCTGTATGTTTTCGTTGCCTACTTTTAAATTTCCCATCTCTTCTAAACCACTCTTGCTGCTGCACAACACTTTCGTTTTGTTCTTATTAATTTTCATGAAGTAATCCTTTCTCAAGATCTCATCCATTCCATTTAAGGCATCCTCTAGTTCTTTCTTTGCCTCGGCTAATACTACTATATCATCGGCGAATCTCAGCATTTTTATTGTTTCTCCTTGAATTTTTATTCCTGCGTCAAATTTCTCCTTCACTTCATTTATAGCCTCTTCTATATACAAGTTAAAAAGTAGTGGTGACAAAGAACAACCTTGTCGTACACCTTTTCTTACAGCAGCCTCTTTTTCGTACCCCTCGATTCTCAAAACAGCGATTGATTCTTATACAGACTGTAGATAACTTTCCTTTCTTTGTATTTAATTCCTAGCCTTTTCAAAGTTTTAAACATTTTACTCCAGTCCAAATTGTCAAATGCTTTCTCTAAATCTACAAATGCCATAAAAGTAGTTTTATTTTTCTTTATCCTTTTCTCAATAATCAGTCTCAGAGCCAATATTGCATCTCGAGTTCCCATTCTCCTTCTAAATCCAAATTGGTCATCGTCCAATACTTCTTCTACTCGGTGTTCTATTCTCCTGTATATAATTCTTGTCAGTATCTTAGATGCATGGCATGTTAGGCTGATGGTTCTGTAATGTTCACACTTCTCCGCTCCTGACTTTTTTGGTATTGGAATCATAATGTTTTTTTTAAAGTCCGATGGTACCTCTCCACTCTCATACATTCTGCACACAAGTTTGTATAATTTGTTTTGAGCAACTTTGCCACATCGTAATAATAATTCCGATGGTATGTTATCTATTCCTGGTGTCTTATTCATATTCATATCCTTAAGTGCCCGATCGAATTCTTCTCGTAGTATAGGGTCCCCTCTTTGATCTTCTTCAACATCAGTTTCTTGTTCTATCGCATCATGTTCTAATTCGTTTCCCCTGTAGAGTTGGTTTACGTATTCATTCCATCTTTCAGCTCTCTCTCGGCCATTCAACAATGGTTTGCCACCTGCGCTTTGTAAATTAACAGCTTTCATCTTTCGTTCTCCAAAGTTTTCCTTTATTTTTCTGTAAGCTGCGTCCACTTTACCAACTGCCATTTTACTTTCAATGTCCGTACATTTCGCTCTGATCCACTCTTCCTTCGCTTTCTTACACCTTTTGTTTATGGTATTTCTCAAGTAGCAATATTGCCTTTTACCTCTCTCGTCCTTTGCGTTTTTATATTTTCTTCGCTCATCCATCAGTTCTAAAATATCATTAGTAATCCACGGTTTCCTACCTCTTCTTTTTGTATGTCATAACCATTCTTCCGCTGCTTTCACTACCACCTCCTTGAAGTTTATCCACTCCTCCTCTACATTTCCTGTGTCATTACCTCTTTCTTCTATCCCTTTTTGAATACTCTCCTGGAAACCTACCTGGTTGTCTTGTTCTCTTAGTTTGTCTACATCCCACCTAGCATTTCCCTGTCCCTTCTTCAGTTTTTTTAAGTTTAAGCCTGCTATCCATTACTACTAAGTTATGATCACTTCCTATGTCTGCACCTGGATAGGCTTTACAGTTCATAATCTGGTTTCTGAATCTTTGTCTAACCATTATGTAATCTATTTGGTATCTTCCCTTATCACCTGGCATCACCCAAATGTATAACCTCCTTTTGTGATTCTTAAAAAGAATATTGCCTATCACTAAATTATATTTGGAGCAGAAATCTACCAGCCGACTCCCTCTGTCATTTCTTTTCCCTAGACCATATTCTCCGACTATCTTTCCTTCTTTTCCTTCTCCAACTACTGCATTCCAGTCTCCCATAACTATCAAATTTTCATCACCCTTGACATATTTTATTACTTCATCTAATTCCTCATATACTTGTTCTATTTCTTCCTCTCTGTGTGAAGACGTAGGCATGTAGACCTGCACTATAGTGGTGGGCTTTGGTTTCGTATCTACTCTAACCATGATAATCCTATCACTACACTGCTTATAGTAAGTCACTCTTTGTCCAATTTTTTTATTCATTACTAGACCCACTCCGCCCTGCCCTCCGATGGCTTTAGTGTTAATAACCCTATAATCCCCTGACCAAAAGTCTTGATCATCATCCCAGCGTACCTCACCAATGCCTACAATATCTAACTTCAACCTATCCATTTCCCTTTTTAAAGTCTCTAACCTACCAGTTTGTTTTAAACTCCTAACATTCCATGTTCCAACTCGCAGAATTTCAAAAACTTTTATTTTTTTGATGAAGTCCCCTCTGATAGTCCTCGCCCGGAGATCCGAATGGAGGACTAGTTTATCTCCGGAATGTTTTACCAGAGAGGACGCCATCATAATTTTTCATATTTTGAAGTTCTCGAAGTTCTTGAAGTTCTCGAAGCTCTTGAAGATCTGCATATACTAAGTAAGCCTAACCAGAATCATACATGAAGGAGTTTCCTTACAATAATTCTAGTCAGACAGAAAAACAGAAAAAGCTGTAGTTTACTGTTGCTTTCAGCTTTTTGGTTGGCAGACTGAGTGCCCCAAGCCACCGTCTGCCAGGGTGGAATGGGCAGCCCTTCCAGTTCCGTTCACCATGGGCCGGTTATCGTGCTGATGAGCGGTCACATGGTTACTAACAGGCCACACAACGTGAATGTATGGATAGGACACTAGCCTTCTATCCCGGCTGGTTCCCTTAAGCCTTTTGTAAAAGGAATTAAGGGGTCTCCTTCCAGTTGATGACAGAAGCCCTTTATAGCCCCTCTTAGTAGGTATAGTAAGAAAAATAGGTGCAGGAGAGTACGTAAAATTGTAGTACTGAATATTTCCATAGAAGCCAGAGATGTAATCCACTTCACAAAGGCTCAAACATTAAGGTGGTTAATGTGCTTTAGAAGGAAAGCTTGTCCTCGGAAGTGGTGAATAGGTGATGTTATGAATTAATTAATTTTGATGGGTGTAAGATAATGGAGGATACTAGCAACTAACAAAAAAGTTGGAGGAATATTGTGGAAGACCCCAAAGCCCACCAAGGACTGTAGAGCTACAAGACTGAAAATTTGGCCTCAAAATAATTTTAAGTTCTGAGAAATCTGGTATTAACATTTAAATAGATAGTTTTTGAAAAAATAGCAAATACTAAAATAGCTGTTCACAAAAACAGCAGAACCACTTGATATTATTAAAAAAAAATTAAACTCATGTGCAGGTACCTCTGATTTTTATAGAAACATGATTTTGTTACCATTAGAAAGTGCATAGGCCCTATTTCAAACTGCATTTTGAGTAATCATGTGAAAATCGAGTTATTTTCATCTCTCAAGTCAGATTCCATTTAATTAACTAATGTGGAATTTTCTTTTCACCCTTTTTTACCACAATTCTGTATTCAATTAATATGATCAAATAGAAATAATTTTTGTCTATTGTGTATAATCATTTACTTAACTTCCTTTTTTCTTCATTTTAAACTTTAATTAGGTAGTAACTTAATTACTCTTTTGGAAACCCATTTAATTCTGCATTAAATGTACATACTTGTCCTGTCTTTATCATATTCTTCATTATTTACATCTATTTTATTTTTTACTTAATCACTGTAATATTATAATCATTTAAAAAAAATGATCATTTTAAAGTAAAATGTTACGACATAATTATCATGTACTAATAAGAATACAAGGCAAACGATTGTAACCTAAAATAGCATTCATTTTGATTAACAGATAGAAAATTTTCCAAAAGATCTTAAATATTATTTTCTAAATTTAGTTACTAATTTTAATAAATTTAGTTGTCATTCATGACAACATTTATTACATTTATTTTTTACATATACATTTTTTGTTTATTACAATTACATTTTTTACTATTACTATTACATTTTTTTATTTATTACATTTTATTTTAAATTCCTTAAACTTTTTGGGCAATTGATAGGCCTGATTTCACCTAGACACTGAAATTTGTGGTTTGTATTGCATTATTTATCATTAATTTTTATTGTTTTATTTAAAGGAGTGAAAAAATCTCAAAGGAAAAGTAGATTAATCATGCTATTGTTTTCCTCAATGATCATTAATTTTTAATCAATTAATCATCAATTTTGTTTGTAGATACATTTTTTAGTATAAATAATATTAAACTTAACCTTCCATATATACTATTTTTTCAAAGAGAGAGCATGCCAAATGAATATTTTAATTACTTTTTCATGTTTGCTCAGATTTCCTTTTCTCCCATAATCTCTCTATTCTTTCAGATCTTTCCTTCTTAAGTTGTTCAGTGTTGTGGGGTTAATATCTCTTCTTTTCATTCTCTCCCCCATTAATCACTCTGGCTTTTTTATAAAAATATCCCAATTTTGTATGTCTTCTGTGTCGATTTTTGCATCTTTAAGGTCATTCAATGTTATTAAGAACCTTGCTGGTTTGGTTTTGAGATTTATATGTTATCGAAAACTTGTTTTGTCAATCTTCTACCATTCATTCCTACTACATGTCTGGAAAATACAAGTCTCCTTTTTCTCGTTACGTTGATTATGTTTTCAGCGTTTTTCACGTATCTTTGTTCAGTGCGTCTTGCAACTGTTTCCTTCCTTCTTAAGTCCTAGGAAGCTACAAACTATTCTACTTTCTATCCTCATTTTTTTATTGTTAATCACCTTTCAACATAATTTTAAGTTTTTCTGTTACATACAGTGCTTTTATTCTTACCAACGTCTGATAGTGCCTGATTTTGCATCCCATAACAAGGCTTTTTTCTTATATTGGTTTCTGGTATTCATGAACGCAGTTCTCATCTTATCTGCCCTTCTTTCTACTTTACTTTTATCTTTCTCTTACTTTACTATACTTTTTTTATTATAAATATATAAAACTTCTGCCAACATTATAAAGAACTAAAAGATTAAAAATATGTTCCTTGCCTGATATCAATGTCAGTATGTCATAAAATTTTGTAGGTACTACTACAATCATTGTATCATGAGAAATTATGGATGTTGTTCATTTTTTACAGACTAAACTATGGTTTCATCTCTTCTCATACTGGGAGTAATCACAACAATATTCATCGAGATAGTTTGTGAAGAATCAATCAAAACACCACCCAATATCATAATAATTTTAGCAGATGATCTTGTGAGTTATTCTCTTCAAACTTTTAAGCATTATTATTATCTAAAGCATGTGGTTAAAAAATATATACCAGATATTATTGCAGTGTTAAAAATTGTTTTAGCCTATTTTATAAAGGAGTTTATTAAAAGTCAAATACTTAGGTACTTTTTATGCAAACTACTAAAACACATCTCAACCAACAGAAACTGAAATTCAATAAATAGTTATTAAATTATGATGATTATAATGAGCATTAAATCTGTTTTAGGGCATTATTTCTTCCCTCTGGATTACAATTCTTTAGAACTTTCAAATTTCCTATTCAATGAATAGGGCTAAATCATCTCATCTTTTATGATGTTTGATTGAAATAGAATTTCCCTTATGCTTACCATTTAAATCTGATATTCATACTGTATTTAACTCAGTTTTTTGAACACTTTTATTTCTTCTAAATTTATCACTAGCACGTGTTTCGGTGGATCCACCATCATCAGAGTATACACCATTATCAGTTGTATACATATGACTGAAGATGTAACATCTTCTATAGATTTAAAAAAAAATTTAGTTTCAAACGATTTAATATACTCTGATGATGGTGCATCCACTGAAACACGTCTAAGTGATAAATAAAAAATAAAGGCAGCTTGAAAAAGGTTAGTGAAATTTATTATATAAAGTAGAATTAATTTCAAGCTGCAGGATGCATTGTAAGGATTTATCCTTTATTTCTTTAGATTATAATATTATAATCTGCAGAAAGTAATAAATGTAACAGTTCACAAATGCTTAAAGAGAACAAGGAAAATGACTCATGACTGAACACACATACACACCTACAACCAGTGATGTAATTCACATCGAAAAAGTAGAATTTGTTAGCACTAATGTATACTTTGATTTAACATATTTTTAAAACATTTTAACCAATTTTTATAGCTTGTCTACTGGTTCATAGCTCTTGCACAACTGATGTATACACTTCGTACCTGGCCCAGGTTTTGATGTACAATCAGTTTACCCTGATAACATTTTTTTTTTTTTTTTGGTCTAACATCCAACTGTTCTGAAATTACTGTTAATGCAGATGGTGAAGGATGAAATGATTTTTTGTAACGCATGAAAATACGCCATGCCTGAATGGGATTTGAACCCAACACCACATGATGAGAGGCGAGCATGTTACCAACTACGCCAATGCGGCCAGCTACCCTGATACAATTCTGAATAAAGTGAACAGATTGCATATTTAATAAAAATCTAGTTTTCTAATGGACGGATATCTTTCATTTCATGTAGAGGGACCTCAAGCTAGTAGAAAACTATACAACACACTTCTGTTCCTTTATTTTTACTGCAAACACAGAAAATTCCGTCTTTTCAGTTTGCACCCTTCATTACTATTATCTAATAAATTTACAGCTACATAATTTTGATTTCTTTCCTGCTTATTTAGGGATCTAATGTTGGAATTTTTTATTTCCCCTTAAGCTCCTTTTAACGACATTCATCTTTGTCCATTTTGTACTCAGTGAAGCTTCCAAATCAATTCTGTAATTTTTATAGCCACATCCCAGTTAACCCTTTCAGCCCCTAATTAATTTTTATGGAAAAAAAAAATTGTATTACATTTATTTGCTAATTTTAAGGTTAAAATAATTATTTATAATAAAAAATAATAATTTTGAGCCTTCCGTGTTCGAAATATGGAGTGAGTACATTTGGAATCATTGGGACATTGTTATGAACTTACCTTGACACAAGGAAAAAATAGAATGACTCCTAATGTAATCATTGGGATATTACCACCCATCTGTTGTCACTGAGATTACTGATATTTTTGTAATAAAAATAACACAAAATCATTTGATAATAAAATTATTATTTATAACAAAATGATTTGAACTATGCTAAAAAAAAAATACAATTCTAGTAACTAAAATATGTTTTTGCTAAGTATAACATTGTAAAAAACTAAATGATTATTATTCTACTAATTTTATTATTATTACTACAGTCATGACAATGTCTTCATTGTCTGATTCGATATCTGACAGATCAAGATCAGACAGTTCACCATTTAACAAAAAAGGAATTGCATCATCATTCAGGATTTCTCTTAAATGAGCCATACTGAAACAAAAAAGAACATGCTGAAAAAAGTGTACCATGGTTCATTTTATTTTATTATTACTGGCAATGACATTTAGTAAACTGTGGCTAATCATTAGCCCTAATATGTTATGCAAGCTAATTATAAACATAATGAAAATAGTTACCTACTTTATAATAAAAAAAATTTCTGTTCTCTTAGTAAATACTATACAATATTATTAGGCTGAAGTCTATAGTGATTTTGTAACATTCTACACTTAAACAGTAACTTATAACAGCCTGAACTTTCAAGTTGTACTAATTATAGGCTATAGAGAATGTAATAATGGTAAATGTTTGTACCTAATATTCAGAGGTACCTCATCGAAATCAACAACTGCATAATTTTTGCTTTTCATGAAAAACTAAATAAATTAATTTTTTACGATTATGGCCTTTGTATGCATTTTATGACAAAACTATGTAACGTTGAAGAAAATAAAAAAATCTACAACTTTAATTTGATGCATTTTCATCTACAAGGCTTAGTTTAGCGTAAATTAGTGATTTTCTGTATTTTTGCATCAAACTCAGTAAAAATACTGAAATTTTTAAGAATGCGGCCTTACGGAGTATGCATTTTACGACAAAAGTGTAGGCCTACTTATGTAGAAAATTAAAAGTAAGAATACTTTTTTATTCTTCCTCATAAAAAACCAATCAATATGTTACATTTATAAAGTTATTAGAATTGGTAACTATAAATCTTACAAAAATAGCTTCAATGTACCAGAAGAAATAACACTACGTACACGTTGTGGACAACTCGCCATAACATTTTACCTACGACTCCATGTGGAGTCGTCAATTTTCAATTCACAATAAGTCATTTTTTTTACTAGCAACATTAGAAAATGAAATAGCAGAAACAATCTGTAATGTTTTCTTAACAATTTCATATATAAATAATAAAATAATATATTTAAATTACCTTAATTATATTCAATTGAAAATGCAGTCACAACATAACCTAGAACTGAAACCGGCACGTGTAATAGAACATAATAACAACAAAGAAAAAATTATTGTAACTGACGTTTTGAGTGCTGCGATCTGTGGTGTAAACTATGAACTAACTGAATATGATTACAAATGTTCTCACCGGGGAAATACGTAGTATATAAACTGTATTAAACTTAGTGATTCCAATTGTAATCATAGGGGCTGAAAGGGTTAATTTGTGTTTGATGTAGTTTCTGTTAATTGAACGGATTTCTATAATGCTTTTTAAGACCATATTTCACAACTCCATAAAATAATATTGAATATTTAATGAATGTTTCATGTTATACAATTATTATGTGTCAGAAGAAGTATCAGTATTTTATTTTGGATAGTACCTATATTTAATGCAGTCGCAATCATATTTTATACAGGGTTGGAATGACGTTGGATACCATGGGTCAAATGAAATTCCGACACCAAATATTGATGCATTTTCCTACAGTGGTATAATACTTAAAAACCATTACAGTGAAGCCTTATGCACTCCATCAAGGGCTGCTTTATTAACTGGAAAATATCCTATTCACACAGGTATGCTGTTGTATCATTCTTTCTCTTTATCGTAGTTTTTATCTTTGCTCTGCAACAATCAATATCTATCATTTTCAGTAAGCCTACATATTATTTCTACAAGGCACTGCAACAGAATGTGGTAAAACCGACAAAATAATGACAGAAATCAAAAATTTGATAAAAAAATTACTTACTATTTAGTTCAAGATTATTCCATAGCATCGATTAAACCATTGAGTTGTTTATAGTACCTGACATGTGCATATCTCACAGGATTCTTGCTGAAAATACATTCTGTTTAGTTTAAGTGCTGTAATTAAGAAAACCTGTGCCCAAAGCCCAATATTTAGTGCATCTACAGTGCGACTGCATCCAGATTAAAACATGTTTTCATTTTATTGTCAGTGTTATAGCATTTAATTGCACTTGAGTTATGGAATGTGTAAACACTGGTACTAGGAGGAGATAAACTAAAACAGATGGGTGGGGCAAAGGCGCCTGGCTGTTGGTATTATACTTAATTCACAAGTACCTAATATTCTAGTTAAAAAGCAGTAGTTCATTTGTTTGATTAGGATTAGTATTAAAAAACTACATTAATAACTAGAACTCTATAAATATAAGAAACAGCACTGAAGCATACAATCTTGATAGATAACAGCTATTATAAATTTATAATTGCTGAAATGTAGAAAATTTATCGTAACACTACTTTGTAAACAGACTAACTAATATTTTCACAAATTATGATAGCGCATGATGTTTACTGACTGGCTTCCGATATCAAACTGGTTACTGTCTTATTCCCACCACTCCTCTTTGTACTAGAACCAGTGTGTACTGAGAAAGCAGAGTTCATCTTTTGTTAAATAAAACCTATGTGACTAATTATATCAATGCAAGTGTTTATGAAATTTGTACAAAAACTAATCGATATAAAAAGGCAATATGGCAGTGAGAAGAAAGAGAATATAAGGTTTCCTGTTTTGGCAAATTATCTTTTTCTCTGATCTAAAAATTTTGATTGGGAGAAAAGAGAAGCTCTCTCTTGTGTAGGAGTACACATACACTTTTATTCTGTGTGTGTACCAAAATGATTAATGTGATTTCATAATTTATACTATTGAAACAATGTTTTCTGAAATCTGTATGATATTCTGCATTATGACCTAATTTTTTCTATTCTTCAGGTATGCAACATGGAGTTGTACTTGAACCCGAACCTTGGGGACTGCCATTAACAGAAAAAATACTCCCTCAATATTTGGAGCAGTTGGGTTATGACAGTCATGTTGTCGGTAAATGGCATCTAGGATTTTATAAAAAAGACTACACACCTGAATATAGAGGCTTCAAATCACATTATGGTTTTTGGAATGGTTATCAAGATTATTATAACCATACGGTTCAGGCTTCGGTAATTTCTTTTACTGTATCATAGTTAATTATTATTGAAATATTTATATTTTTAACCACTAGTGTTTACCAATGTTTAAAACACTTTCATGTATTTAGAACACATCTTCAATAAAAATAAATCTTTATAATGCATCCTGCAGTTTGAAATTAATTCTGTTTTATAAAATGAATTTATATGATAAATTTCACTAACCTTCCTTTTTAACTGCGTCAACTTTTATTTTCACTTACACATGTTTCGGTCGATCCATCATCAGAGCAAATAACATATAATTGAAACTAAAAACATTATTGATTAAAAATCTATAGAAGATGATACATCTTCAGTCATTTGTATAAAACTGACTGCGCAATAAAAAGGAAGGTTAGTGGAATTTATCATATAAATTCATTATATAAAACAGAACATCTTCAATAAATTAAAATTTAAAATTTTTCACATCAAAATTTAAAACGTCCTACTCCTACCATGGCAGATCAGGAATAAAAATAATAAGTTTATTATTAATAGATTATATCATTCAAAAATACCTTACATTACTCTTATTTCATTCAGACTACCATGGATCACGCTTACATACTGTGGATAGTTTTTTCCAAAACTCCTTGATTCTTTTACTATGTAGTGTCTCCCTACCATCTCTTCATTTTGTGATTTGTAATTTCTTTTCTTTTTCTCTGGAAATCTAGACTCATCAATTCTTAAAACTTCGTAAAACTTTTTACTAAAAGTTTCCTTGTCTTTGAATAAGTTCTTTTGAAATATTTAAATAGGTACCTATGTAAATAAATTTTTGAAATGCATCCTGCCAACCATTAATATAAATTACAGTATAAATGAAATTTATCACCTTAACTTTGGGTGATTTTTAAGGTTAAAAAACTAATTTTTTAAATTTAAATATGATTTTAAACTCCCTTAAACCAATTTGGTTTTGTTATTCCATTTTCATAAAACATTACATTTGTGCCTTAGAGGTAAAGGATGTTAACTCCAATTTTGGCAAAATTAAGTTTTAAAATCAGCAAGAAAGCTATATAAAAGTTGCCGTAACCACATTAACTTCACTTTTGTATAATGATGCAGAAGATTTTTAAAATGACTACTATTTTAAACTCTAAATGAATGTATACTCGTTATTGACAATAAGTTATTTTATTTTGAATTATTTTGTTTTTATTGTCTTACTGATAGGCTCAGAATTAGCTTGAACTCTGTAATTTTTTAAACATTGTTGTGAATAAAATTCTGTTTCTTTATCAGAATAAAGTTAGCACAATATATTTTGTCTAAGTTTTGTTTTCGTTTGATTAACTCAAGTTACATTGGGGGTTAACACTTATGTAATTAAAACCCAGAAAAACGTAAAGAGTATGAAGTCTTTTGGGTGGTCAGGAAGTAGTAAAAGTTAAGAAAGTTGTTTAGTCATTTAGATCTCTCTATCAGAAGCTACTTTATTTGGTACAAATTTTTAAAAAATCTCACATCAGAAATTTTTTACAAAATACAAAACTTCATGTTTTTGGTTCTTCTGGAAAATTACAAAAATGGAGTTAACTTCCTTTACCTCTCAGGTACAAAAATATATTTTTATTCATTTGTTTTCATTCACTGTGTAATACGAGTATAAGGTCTCCCAAATATTTTTCAATATTTTATAACGATCGTTGAAATTTTTTTCAGTTTCTACCTTATGAAGGATATGACATGAGACGTGGTAATGCTGTTGATTGGTCAGGAATTGGGAATTACTCGACAGATTTATTTACGGATGAAAGTATTAAAATTATTGAGAGACATGATAAATCTAAACCACTCTTTTTGTATTTATCACATCTTGCACCACATGCTGGTAACTATGAAGATCCCCTTCAAGCTCCTACTCATATCACACAAACCTTATCACATATCACAGATCCTGAACGAAGAAGATACGCAGGTTTGTGGAATTTTTGTTTGTATAATATTAAATAAAAGGGTTCTTTTTTGTCAAACTTTTAAAATGTTTTAATTAGACTCTCTTATTACAGCTTAGTGTTTAACCAAATTTTATTCAATTCAGTGATTTTATATGTAACACATTTTTTGTTTATAGTCTTTTGCAATATTTTTACAAATACAATTTTCCGTGAGTGTAAATGTTCAAGATGTTTATCCAGTTAGATTTTTATACAACATACACTTTTCTGTAACATTTCTTTGAACATGACTTACTTGATTATCATTCTTATCGTCTACAGATGTAAATATTCTAAAGTGTTAAAAAAAGTGCACTTATGAAAATTAAATGTGATTTAGACACCATACTTCTCTTCAGTGAGTTTTTTAACTTTAAATTTTATAATTATTTTAAATGTGATGTTGAATTTATAATTTCATTAGTAATTTTGTATTTCATAAGTTTAGAAACGGTGATTGCCTGAAGAGCCAAAATCACAGTCATTTAATCATGTTTCTTTAGAAGATTCCTAATAAATTTTAGATTTTTAATCAGTAAGGTTAATCATAACTGCAAACATAAATTATAAGAAAGTGTTGATACGTTTGTAAACTTGATTTTTCGTTAGTACAAGAACTCTGATATTTATGATGAAAATATTGTGATTTGATAAAAATGTTATCAGTTTATTGAAATTACTGTTACTTTTTAGTTTTTAATTTTGTTTTCTTTTAGTTGACATTTGACTGTCTTGCACATGTACACACTACACAGATGATAAAAGTTGACATGTGAAAATAATATGCCAGACCTGATTAGGTATTGAACCTAGGATTGCTGGAGCAGAATTACATTGAACACTACACCAATGGACCTGCCATTTCATTTAAAAAGAATGTTTTAACAGATTAGTAAGAGTATTTAATATTATAGCATCTTACTCTAACCAAGGTTCTAGATTTGGAGCCATAGAGCTTTGGTTACCTTGTGAATGAAAAAGTGTTCAGAGATCACATTTAGGTGATCAATAATAATCATTAAGTAGAATGATGTCATTGATTCTTCACTTAATGGTATGTACCTCTGATCCTGATCTGTAAACCTTAATAGAGTGGATAAAGCTATATTCAGAGTTTGGGGGTGAATCCTGAAATTCCTTCATTCACTTCTCTATTATCAAATTAGATCAGCATGAAACTTCATGAAGCATGAAACTTCCTCTCCATAAACTTTTTACCTTTATCGACCCTTATAGTGTTTGGCAATAAACATAATAAACAGAAATAACTTCTGGATGGAATCGAATATTTCTCAATTGTCTAAATTCCATGATAATGGTTAGCTAATTTATTTTGTTTCAGCAATGGTCGTAAAACTTGATGAATCAGTTGGTAAAGTTATGACAGCTCTAAGGAAAGAAAATATGTTAAAAAATTCAATAATTGTAATACTTTCTGATAATGGTGGTGCCACTGAAGGACTTCATTCTAACAGAGGCTCTAATTGGCCTTTAAAAGGGGTAACTCTTAAATTGACATAATATCATATATTAGACAGTTTATACTTTACAGGAATGGATTTTTTCATAATACTGGAAACCCTTAAATAAAAGTTAAATAATCGCTGTATTTAAGAATAGGCTACTTACATATAAGTAAACATTACATATTAATTAATAAGGCGGAAATTAATAAAGAAAGTTGTAACAGTATAGTGAGAAGTGTTTAATTACTGCAACATGTACACGTAGGTGGAACAGTTTAACTGGATTTAACTGGAGCAAAATAAAAAGTCATTATTTAGAAGAACAATGTATCGTGGACAGTGAGAACTATACTAACATACTCCAACAGAAAGTGAGATCTACAATAAGATGAAAACATGAGAAGAAGACTTTCTCTCAACAGGTATATTCTCTTGATTGACAAGGCATGCTCCACACCACTCAGAAAACAAGAGAAATGTTCAAGAAATTGTGTTGGGGGTGTTGCCAAATTCTCCTTACTGTCCAGACTTCACCCCTTCCGATTCTCATTTTTTCAGCCTGCTCAAAAACTTATTTCATTACAAGAATATTGATGACAACAAATAACCAAAAAAGCAATGGTTCAAACAGTGAAGTAAAGACTTCTACGCTGCAGAAATCAGAAAGCTCAAAGAATGAAGGAATAAGTGTCTAAATGTTACTGGAGACTATGTTGAAAGTTAGAGTAAATTTCATTGGTATTAAAGAAATCGATTATTCTCATTTCAGTTTGTCTCGTTTATTGATGAACCTTCCTCATACAATAATTAAGTTAGGTACTTTATTTATCAAAATGGGTTTCAATGTGACAACACCACATCAGTAATAAGTTTTATTATAATTAGCTGAGCTTTCTTACTCAATGATTTAAATAAAATATTTAACAATCTCCAAAATTCTGTTGATAGTAGCTCACTACTAAGCTGGCTATTTTATTTTATTTATGGAAATTTGTAGTTCTTTGTAAGTAGTACAGAGAGCGCTTTAGTGTACTTTCAGGCAAAAAAAAACAATTTTATTGTTTCTGAAACCATACTATATCATTGTTATTTTATTTTCTAAACAGCAATTAACTTGTTTCTTAACAGCAACAGTTCTAATTAATGAACAGTTTTACATTCACAACCTGTTGCGAAGTTTTACTATAGTAAATAATCTTATGTAGTGTTTCACAGAAATTTTAAACTAAATGTTTTCATTATTTTTTTTATAACTATAATTTACAGGAAAAACTAACTCCATGGGAAGGTGGGATTCGTACAGTAGCTTCAATATGGAGTCCAATGTTAAATGGTCAAAGAGTTTCTTCTGCTCTTGTTCATATATCGGATTGGTTACCAACTTTATATTCTGCAGCAGGTTCGTTCTACATAGAAAATATGATTTAACTGGGTCAGTACAGAGACCAATATACTGTATCTTTCTCAATATTTCAAAATCTTCTCTACTGAAAACCTGTCCTCTACCTTTATCTTTCCACATTGTCCAATTCCTCCTTTTTGATCTACTATATCGCCTCTTTTGTAATTTAATACTTTATAGGTATTTGGTAAGTATACTTACCACTGGCAATTAGGTCAATTTTATCTAAGAATAAGCTATGCAGTTGAACCTTATTGGCATTTTGTGGTGTTATAGATGCTCTCTGGTAAATAGACTATCAACATTTTGAAATTAACGCAGCAACCATTTGCTTTTTGAGTTGATCGAATGTGGTAAGAATTCATACCAGCATACGCTACAGAGTTGTTTTGTTGTTTATTTTGTACAGTGCTTAGAAAATTTAGAAATTTAATAGAGTTTTTTACAAGAAAGCAAGCATTCATGCTAACATAAAGTTAAGATAAGTTGTTCTACATATTTTTCTTATATTGTACTACAAGTTGTTTTAATAACCATTTATACCACTAAACATTATGTGATTCCCATTTCAATAAACGTTCCTTAGTAGATATACTTACCAGGGCTTAACATCAAAACAAAGATTTGTCTAATTGTTCTGGCACTAGAAATACATTATTCAAGTCCCTGTAGGCCTAAAGCAAAATTTAACATTTTACAACAAAATATTTTTCACCATAGTACTGCCCTATAAAGGGTTAAAAAAATATTTACCACACTTTTTTGACTTAAACTCCTTAAATACCTGAGCCACATTAACGTAAATAGTGAACTATTTAAGATGTTTCAAGATATATGCAACTGTAACATTAACAAGATAGAAGTAAAGCATAGGAAAATTTCATGTCTACTTACATATCAGTTAGCAACACTTTATTCAAGATTAACAGTGTTAACAATAATTGAAATGTCGTTTTTGTTTATCAGTGCTATTCCAGTCTCCATTCGTCTCTACAGTGTAAGTCGTTTTCCAAATATTGTCATTGTTTTCGTTCTCATGTCAAGGAAAACAGTATTAAGGGGTTGAATCATGTTTATTTTAGTGATGAGGCTTGGATGGCTATGTTAACAGTCAAAACTACCGAATATGCAGCACTAAAAATCCTCACATGTTTCATAAACGACTATTACGGGCTTGTAAAATTGGTGTTTGTTGTGGGATGTCTCAGTCATGTAATATGGCTTTATTTTCGACAAATCTGTAGATGGTATGGTTTATTGCGGCTTAATCCATCAGTTTATTGCAATGTTTGATTTACAGAAACAAGAATGTTGGTTCCATCAGGATATTGCAACTTGCCATAATGCCATACATTAACACTGTGGAGAAAGTTCAAATTGTCTATGGTTTTTAATTACAAATACTTGTTTGTACTCTAAAATATGCAATCATCTTTTAATTAGTTGCATTAATTTTTCAGGTGGTAACACAAAAGATCTTGGTAATATTGATGGCATTAACCAGTGGGATGTCTTTACTAAAGGAACAGTTTCTTCAAGAAATGAAATACTCCATAACATTGATGATGTCACTGGATACTCTGCAATACGAATTGGAGACTATAAATATATAAATGGTAATTATTTATTCTTTAATAAAAAATAAAATAAATTGCATTTTAAGTGCTAATTTTATTGTATATGTGGATGGGTTCATTTATGGATGAATTGGGAAAAGATGCAATGCCAAGAGAGCAATGGAGGAGAGATGGCTCAACAATAGAGAGAGGTGGAAATTAGTTCTGTTAAGTCCAGCTTGAGGAAACTTGGAAAAGTGATAATGAGGACGACAATGACGATATTGTAAATGCAACACTAAATGAACATTTCATCCAATTGTATCTATCCCAGTTGTAGCATGTCATTCTGTGTTGCTTAGGTTATCAGCCGAAAGGCTGGTTCAAACATCTAGAGGCTTTACGAAGTAAAACAAGGAGAGAGGTGATTTACAATTGCCTTCCTCACTGAGTGGAAAAGTATGCTTATCACCATGCCAGACCCTCTGAACAGCAACTACGACTTTCCACTCTGCAAATGACACCTTCACTTCTTTCACCGCAGGGTCTGGCTATACAATGATGATGAAATTCATTACTCTCAAAGGAGATAAACTCTGACTAGTGTCTTTTACACCTCTATCACTTCTGTTTTTAAATGCTTTAGTCATATAATTGGCACACCATGTGATAAGAACATAACTATTTTTTGTACCTCTGGAACTAGCAGATTGAGTGCAAATAATTTAACACTACACCTGCCTGTTATGTGTAACATGTCACTTTGTCACATGCCACTTTTCCTATGGACATTATATTTCTGGTGTGGTTGAGTTGTCAATAATGTAAAATTCAGTAAATTAATATTTTTTAAAAACTGTTAACAAATTATATTAACTTATTTATATAATTAATATTTGTACACAAAAAATTTGATAATGCTCAACGTACATTGACTGCAATATTTTTATTCAGCTGCGCAATGACATCACAAAATGAACATACATGAAAATTAATGTGTAATTAGTGCAAAAGGTGAATATAAAATAACCTAATGCATTATTCAGTTCAAAAGTAAATTTAAACCCAAAATATATTTTATTTACAGATAATTTCAAAAGGTTTTCACACAATTAGTATATGAACTGGTGTTCCGGTTACTTCCATGTTTAGCCAGAGTAAAAGAATAGGGTTTAGTTTGTAGTTGAATATTTTGATTATAGAATTTTTTTCAGTGAGTGTTTTATATTTAAAATTGGTCACTGTATAAAATGCCATACAGAACTGAAAGGCACAGTAATTATTTCAAAACTCTTACTTGTAATTGTTAAATATTTCAAAAATATCAACAAGGAAACGAGGACTAATTTTTTACATTGGAAAGAACTTGGAGAACAGACAACCAAGAAACACAGCATTATTAATTAAAAAATTATAACCATTTTCTTGCAAGCATTTTGATTAACTAATTATTTTGTTCTTGTTTTCAATCTAAATTTATTTTCACTTAATCAAAATTTCATACGATTCAACCATACTGGTATTTTATTTAAATAACCAAATTAGACTTATTATTAATAAATGTGTCAAATTATTTACACCCAATCTGTTAGTTGCAGGGCTAAAATAAATAGTTCTGTTTCTTATCACATGGTCAGCCAATTAAATGACTGAATCATTTAAGAACAGTAGAGGTAGAGGTGTAAAAGACTCTAATCAGAGTTATCTCCTCTGAAAGTAATGAATTTCATTATACAGCCAGACCCTGTGATGAATGAAGTGAAGGTGTCATTTGCAGAGTGGAAAATTTGTGCTTTTCAGAGGGCCCGGCATGCTGATAAGCGTGTTTTTCCACTCAGTGAGGAAGGCAATGGTAAACCACCTCACTCCTCGTTTTACTTAGTAAAGCCTCTAGAGGTTCAAACCAGCTTTTCGGCTGATGACCTAAACAACAACATTAATAAATAACTTTATTGTTTTATGATATACATTTGTTCACATATTTTTCATTTTGTATTTTTAATTATTTTTTTATTTAATTAAAGATACAAATTATTACTTAAAGTTAACTCTTTAACTAGTTAATATTGTTAAAAATTGGCACACTTCCACCGTATAATATTGTCAATTAATAATAATAAATATTATCAATTAATGATACCTTGGAAACAGTTAACTAGCATTGAGTGAGAACAATTTTAAATGTGTTAGATCAATACATTTGTAACCAAGTTACCCAATGTGTACACATTTTCTTAAAGTAATTTAGGCCTACCAGTATCAAAGAGGAAGAATTCAGATTGCTGAATTATTCCAATAAATAAATTAACAACTATTATTATGAAATTTCTGTATTGGTATTTTTCTATCCATCTGCTCTGTGTGTAATGATTCACATCTCTGAGCTTTCTTGTCTTTTGCTACTAATCACTTCTTACTTATTGTAAATCTACTATTCTCCAGTTAGGTATTCATTTTCCACTCAATTTCACCTTCCATCTGTAGATAACAAAACAAATTTAAGATGTGATCCACTAGTCAGTCCCACATTCTGGAAATATTATTTTGTATAATTCTTTTCATCAAAATCTTCATATAGGTATTTCATGTTATCCACCAATTAAATTTAAATTAACGGGTACTGCCAATACGGTAATTTCCTGATATCTTGAAATTTTGAATTCTTGCATTAATTCAAAGATAGTATTACATTTTAATTGATGTCAATAGTTTTAATAAATTTACAGTTTTAGTTATTTTTTATTTTCAGGAACTGTTTTACTAGGATTTTTAGATAAATGGACCGGAGAATTTCCACCTTCAAAAAGAACACATTATAACACAACAGCAATTTTAAACAGTGAAGTCTCTCATAATTTAATACAGATTGGAAAAGTATTGCCAACATATGATAAAATTTCTTTGTTACGAAAATTATCGATGATTACATGTGGAAAGAAAAAGTATAATCCATGTCATCCTTTTGATAGCCCTTGTTTATTTAATATTAAGAATGATCCATGTGAAATAGAAAATATTTACAATCAAATAAATGATGAATCATTTGATGTTCATGATTTTGAAAATCGACTGAATGTATACAGACAAAGTGCAGTAAAACCAGGAAATAAAATGGCAGATGTGAATGCAGATCCAAAATTACACAACAATACTTGGGTCAATTGGGGGGATTATAAAATTGTAAATAAAACTTTATAGTAAGTGCTGGATAATTATTTCATTGGCAAGCATCACTTATATACCTAATCCTAAAATGTAAAATTACCTGGTCCCATATAGAAGCAACTCTCTAATGACATCATCCTGGGAAAATTCCCCAAACACCTATTAAGCATCACCGATGGACGGGTCCGTGGATGTTACAGGTAGTACCAACAAGGGAAGAAGCCGAAATGAAGAACGAAAATATTCTTGTTTTTTTTCAACCAGAGGAAGTAGGTACTTTTAATTTTGAGCAATATCGCTGGCAATGACTCTTTTTATGGTGGAAAGAATACATGAGTGTGCTGGTATGCAAATTGCTGGACATCATTACAATGTTCCTCATCTCACTGTAACAGAACTCAAGTCACATTTTTGTTGTCTGCAATTTTCTGCGTTTTCAATCGCTGATAACATAGTGTTCAGTATCAGTTACTGATACTGCAAAACTGAAGTGTTTCGCAAAATTTAAAACCCATCTGGGATTGTTTAACATGACCTTCATTTTTAAATTTAATTTAGTTTGATGCAGTAGACTTTGCTAATGAACAAATAACACACATAGCTATACTGACGGGCATCCTTCTAAAAACCTATTTTTTGGCTTCACCGGTACATGTAATGTGAAGATCAGTTGAATTTTGGATATCAAAAATTTCATAACATACAGTACTTTCTCACTCTATTTTGTAGTTAGAGTAGGAAAAAAATTAAAAAATGATACAGGCTACAGCAAACCGTAGTAAGCGTTGTACGTACCCTCTTAGCGCATGGGTTCATCTGTTAAAGTTTTCACTAAATTAGTATGGACTGCAACATTTTTAATCGACTGTATCAAAACGTTCATATCTTTTCACTGCTGCAGTTATTTATAACAAAACACTGACCATGCTGTAAAACAAATCAACTGATTCTTATCTGTTGATTCACCACACTCTCTTAGCGCGCCTACAGAAACTGCAAATGCAACATGCAACACAATACATCATTGCGGGTTGCAGGATCTACAGGAGGTATTTATATACTTCACGTCCATTTGATGATACATGATGCATACCTTGTTTGTAACAAACGGAATTGCACTTAAGCAGGAGGCCAGAATGCTGATAAAATTCCACTTAAAAATATTAACACTTAATTATTTTAACACTTATTTTAATATGAACACTTAACACTTAAGTTCCACTGATGAAGTTCCGCTTAAACAGATGGCCAGAATACAACAATATCAAGTATTTGTTATAACAGGTTAAATTATCTTCGTAAATCTGTTATGTTATGTTATTTATTAAATCTTGAGCTAATAATCCCAATGTTTTGTCTAGCGTAATTGGAGTCTTCTTACAGGATGTGTGTTATTAATTATTGTGTATCTGAAGTGGAATTCATTGGTTTTGTAAATGTATGAGTGTGTGTGTGTGTGTGTGTGTATGTCTGTGTTCTTTGTGTTACAATACACTCTTCTCAACCGAGTCCTTCATCTGATAATTTTTCAAACATGTTGTATTTGCAGTTTTTGTAGTGTGCTAACAGAGTGCAGGGTGTCTTACAGATAAGACCTGATCAACCTATAACACTGAATTTTCTAACAGAAAATTATAAATTTTTGTTGAATTACAATCTCTTACCAAGTAGCCTATTGTTAAATACAACTGTTGCATAAATTAGAAACTTTCTTTAATTAATTTTTACTATGATCATATTATCAGTAAACACACATTAAGGGAACAGCATCTGAAAAAATACTGCCCATAACAGAAATGTGTATCATCCTACAAATGTATGAAAATATGCCATGCCTGAGTGGGATTCGAACCCAGGACCGCATGATGAGAGGCGAGCACGTTACCAACTGCGCCAATGCGGGCGACATTAATTTTAATGATATGAAGTAAACAATCTAAAATGATACACAACGAATCACTAGATTGTTTACTCTCCTGTTTTAATTCAAACGAATATTTTTATACCTATTACTTGTGACCAAAAATAAAACTGAGTCTTTATTAAAAACCCACTAATCATAAAAAATAATGTAACGAAAAATAACAATGTAATAGTAACAATAGTACAAGTTTTAGTTATTAATGGTAAACTAATGTTCTATTTATAAAATATTTTCTAACAAATGAATTGAACCTGTTTTTCATTATAATTTTAAGCTTACAGCACATTAGTGTTGTATGGAATTTTGTTTTTGATCATGCTGTGTGTATTTTTAATTAATACGCATTCTCACTTGTGTTGCTGGTTGCCAACGTCGGAGTGCTCTTAGCGTAGACAGACTCTACCACTGCCTACCACTCCAGTTCCCCGTGTGATAGTTCTCCCACTGCTGAATAAAGTTTCCCACTACGTAGCCTACATCGTGTTCTTCTTACATGCAGTCATAGAGTAATAAAGCTTTATTACTCTATGCATGCAGTCAATATGTGAGCGTATGCTAACACACCCACTCATTGAACATAAAAGAAAATTCTTTATTCACTATTCAACCGTTATTTTGTTAGTATCAGTTAGCGTACCGTGTTAGGCCTACTGTACAAAGATGACGATATAGGTAATGAATTTCCTGGAGTTAGCTGATGTACGAAATGATGATGATGCCGTAGTTTTTCTGCAGCACAAGGGATTGTTTCTTAATCCCCGTCGTTGCCGTAATGGCACGACCAAGGTTTTTATAGAGAATGGTCACGACATGCTTTTACGATTATTAGGAGACTGACTTCGTTGGAGTTGCGGCAAGAGAACTTTCCGGGAATACAAACACCTTCAACAGGAAACATGGTTTGAATGTTCCAGGCTGCCTTTAAGGGCAATAATAATGTTTAGTATCTTCTCTGTTAGATGCCTACTACTATTAACTTAAACATACGTTGATATCATTAAATGAATGCCGTATAGTTAACAAATGACCTCGGTAAACCGTTTATGGACCCGCTGACAAATGCGCAGTGAACCTCTGTTTGAGGCTAAACATGTGAGCCAAGATGCTAAATAACTAATATTGTGAGAGAAACTATACGTAATCTAATGTGGATTATTTAAAGTCCGGCCTCTCTTAGTTTGCTCTAATGTAAACAAATAATGACGTCACTAAGCATACGCATTATATCATAATTTGTGTACACTCTGATTAAAAAGTAACAACAAAATACTTTCAAAAGTATTTAAATGCAAAATACTTTTAACAGTATTTTTATAAATGAAATTGTTAGGCCTACATCATATCATGACTGATGTTTTAAGTAGGCCTACTTATAATTTAAAAAATAGTTAACTTGATAGGAATACGACATCCGTAAAGTGTTGGACTCTAGCGTGCACCATGTAGTAGGTGGCTTTGGTTTGTTGCCAGTAGGAGCAAACTAAGAACGGCTGAACTGTAGAATATTTTCGCGAATCTCGGTGCTTAATTATGCGGTCAGACGACCACCTATTAATAAAAAGTGAATAATATGGCGGACCGGCCGCCCGCCATACAGGCTGGCAGGCAGGCACAGGCAGACATGCACAACATTAGCACTCGATACTTGGTCCAGGAATTTCATTTTTTTCAACACAAATTTACGTCAGCCCTAATCTGCATATCAGTCTGACGGAAAACAAAAAAAGAAAGAGAATAGCACACACTTTTTCTTACGTCACAAATTCATTACGTGGCTTTATGAGGTATGAGTGGTAGTTACTGGTTGCTAAGTGACTACAGTTAATTCTCTGCGGTGTTTACATAAAATTGTGTAAGTTCGGCGATGTTCGTTTTAATAACTATTTTTTATATATTTCTACTGATGCCGTAGTTGTATTGGTACTTTATTATTTTGTAGCGTCTTAACGTGTTATGTAAAACATGTTGAAATGCTACAAAACAATAGGCTAATACTTAAGTTATACATAGTTTGCATTTTATATCGTCTTTTTTCTTTGATCTATAAAAGAAAAACGACAATATTCATTTACACAAAAACTGCATGTTTATTAAATTTCTGAAATAATTCGTGCAAAAATTTGTTGAATGAGCCTTATGCGCCCCCAACCTAACGCTGTGACAATTCATGACAGAATGAAAGAATGTTAGTTTGGTATTAACATGTGACACTTAATGTATTTTTGTACATTGTTGTTGAATAAAATTTATTGAAGAATATTTCACAAAAACCTCCAGTGATTAATATTTTAAAATGATTTAAAATATTTTAAAATATATTTAAAATATTCGTAGTTGGTCTAATAATTATAATCTTATGCTTTTATATTATTAAATACAGTTTTTCTTTTTCTTTAAATGTTTATTTTTCAAGAAGGTAAAGAAGATATACTGCACTGACATTATTATTGTAAACAAAAGTTAAAACTGATAAGTTATTGAATGGTATTTTAATTTTTTGCTAAATATTTAATAAATACCAATTGTAGCTTCAGTGTTAAATATATTGTGAATAGTTAAAGTTATTTAACTTAAAAGCATTAATTTATTGTTATTGTGCCCATAGTTCTACAAAATATCCTTTGTAAAAGATTGTTTTGAAGATGATAATTTGTAGGTAAGTCAACCTTCAGTTAAATATAGTATAGTGAAATTTCTGAATAAAAATTATAGGACACACATAATATAAACTGCATAATAAAATAATACTTTATTAATTTAATCAAGTTATGAAGCTTGGTTTCCATAGGGTGATGTCTGTTTTTTTTATGAACTTCAAAAAGATGTTTTCTATTTGTGGCATACAATAAGGCATTGATTAGCCCTTTCAGTGCCGAAACAATATTTAAAAGTTTGATTTTAAGCGCCATTTAATTTGAAAGGGTGTACAAAAATTTCCAACTCTTTATTTCAAAAACTTGCAGGCCAAAATTTCAAAGGTTACAGAAAAATAAAATTTTTTGTTATAAATTAATTTTATTGAGTTCATAAAAAAATAAATCATTCTAACACTAAAAATATTCAAAATTTTCTTTTAGTTTATTTAAAGTCGCATTGACAGCGTGGTCATTAGCAACTACTGTGGGTTTTGATACCTAAACGGTGGTTTTAACGAGTTAAAAATTCTAGACCCTAGCCAGGATCTATCGCTTTGTAGGCTAGCTCGCTAGTCACTATGCCACGGAGGCTTTTTCAAAATACATTATTACATTAATTTTTGTTTAAAAGTTTATTTATAAAGAAGTTTATTTATTGTTTAAAAGTTTATAAAGACAAAAACGAACATATATCAAGCTATGATAGAACCAATATTGACGTATGGATCTGAGGTGTGGGTCATGGATCGCAGACATGCTGCAAAATTGCTTGCTGCAGAAATGATGTATTGGAGAAGATGCGCAGGCTTATCATTATTAGATAAAGTAAGAAATGAAGTAATAAGAGAGCAGATGCAGGCAAAAGAAACAATACTAGGTCGCATTGGGAGGAATCAGGTAAAATGGTATGGCCACCTTCGTCGAATGAATACGGAGAGAATACCATTGAAAATCTTTGAATGGACTCCAAACCAGCATCAGAAGCGAGGTAGGCCAAGGAAAATATGGATGACCAATGTTCGACAGGAGATGGAAGGTAGAGGATTACGAGAGGGAGACTGGAGAGATAGGGAGCGATGGCGGAAGGGATGCGAGAAGCGACTCTAAGGTTGCAAAACTTGCTTCAAAAAAAAAAGTTTATTTGGAAATGTTCGGTTATCCAGACGTTAGCACTTTATGCATAACTTAGGGACGTCCAGTAAACCGGATGTTATCACTACGTAAAATATATCAATGTTGGCACTGAAAGGGTTAACTATGTTGTTGGGAGCAAAAGTAATCATGGATAACTAAAAACTACAGATCAGTAAAATTAGTAGGTTACCATATATTATTTTAACCTTTTGGCGGGCGCACCTACTTCAGTTACATGAGCGGGTGCGGGTTGTACTTTTTACAACATTTTTAAATTTCCTTTTACTGTGGTAATTATTTATTATTAAGTTTCTATTAAGTGTAATTTTATTTATTTTGTTGATAAAACTGACATATTATATCAGCTTAAAACCATTTAAACTTAATTTTATATTTGATTTTATATGTTTTTAAAATTGTATGTTTAGTTTTATTTTAGAAACTGAAAACCACACAGAAAAATAAACTACAATTTTTCAGAGGATGATTAAAAATATTTAATGATTACACATAAAAATAACTGCCAAATACAAAATCTTATCTCTGAATTATATAATATAAATTGTATTTACATTATTACTATTCATTTGTGTTCTTACTGTTCACCATTTTCCTCACTTCACTTCAAACAAACTGCTTGCTTCTTTCCATGCTGCTTGCATATAAAACGGGAACACAATCACACTTGATAGCAGCAGAAGAATTCTTTTGTCTTCTACAAAGCCACCACGTTCCTCTTTTCTTAGGAGGAGGTTCGGTTGAAGTCGTAGCTTCTTCTTCACGTCCTTAGCAGTAGTGCTCCAAGTACAAATAAATATCCTTTGGCAGAGTCTTTATAAGAGCTCTAGCTTTGAGATGTGCTTTCATTAGATCCACGGCAAGATTTTTCTAGCCATGGATCTAAAAATTGCTAGAGGCCAATGTCTGGTAACATGAGACACAGAATAAGCTGCACACATCTTATCACACGTATCCACCCCACCCTTGGTCATGTTGTAGTCAATGATAATACCTGGTCCTTCCCAAGTATAAACTCTATCACCAGTAATAAAATCACTATCTTGATCGCCATATCCACCTTAAATTTTACTGTCATCCAAATGATCATCTTGTTCTATGTTTGCATCACTTTCATCAAAGTCATCGTCACTTTCAATAAAATCGTTATTATCAGAAAAGTCACCATCGTCATCTTCATCTGACAACTCTTGAAGAACATGAGTAATATCAATTATCCGTGAAATGTTGGCTAAAACGCTTAAAAAATTATAAATATAATAAAAAAATCAACAAATATGTCACTTGAAAAAGAGTAACATGAGCAGGCGCGCGTTGTAAAAAGTACAACAAGGTCGAACAGCTCTGACTAAATAGCTTCTGAAAACTAAACCATGACACCGGAGACATTGACCTCCAGGTGAATGGTGGGGGAAAAGGGTATAGAGGCATATATATAAAACAGTCGGCATTCCCACTTTTTCGGGTAGTGACTGGTATTCAAAAAATATCGCTGTTGTACTTTTTACAACAGTGCGCCCGCCGAAAGGTTAAGAAGAAATTGAAACTTATTGCATGTGAAAAAAAATTCTATAGCCACATATTACAAAGTGATATTGTAACATATTTTAATAGTAACTGCAATTATCTTTTAAAAAACCCGTAATTTTTTTTTGTCTTTAGCATTTAACTTTTATTTCCCTTATGTTCCCATTAACCTGCAAGATATCAACTCAATCAATATCATTTTGGCTTTCTTGAAATTTTACAAATATCTGCACATTCTTGAAGTTTAAATTCTGCAGATTCTATTATCTTAAACACTGGATGTTGTTGTTTAGGTCATCAGCCAAAAGGCTGGTTTGAACCTGTAGTTTTACTAAGTAAAACGAGGAGTGAGGAGGTTTACCATTGCCTTCTTCACTGAATGGAAAAGTATGATTATCAGCATGGCAGGCCCTCTGAAAAGCACATATTTTCCACTCTGCAAATGACACCTTCACTTCATTCACCACAGAGTCTGGCTGTATAATGAAATTCATTACTTTCAGAGGAGATAACTCTGATTAGTGTCTTTTACACCTCTACCTCTTCTGTTCTTAAATGATTCAGTCATTTAATTGGCTGACCATGTGATAAGAAACAGAACTATTTATTTTAGCCCTGCAACG